>JACCID010000080.1:0-600000 GCA_018906775.1 Sycophila sp. Sp_5
TATTTTTTTATTTAGAGCAAACGATTCGCCTTTTTTTGTCTCAAAGATTACTAATTTTGGGTGTTCAGTTCTTGTAATTTTATATCCGCATACATTCTCTGTGCCTTTTGCAGCTAAAGCAAAGGTGATATCCTTTGTCCAGAGTGAATAAATAACTGTTGTTCATCATGATCATTATTTACCATTTTTGAAGCACTACCTTCATATAAAATTCCATAACTATCAAAATTACATGTATTACCGGGTACAGATTTCCAAATGTATATCCTCCCTCCGAGTCAATGCAGAAATTATCATTTAGGGGACATATTGTACCGGAGTTTAAATGAACTATATATCACTTATAGAAACGCGAGCCGAGAATTTAGTTAGCGTAATTTTGGCAGTTCCTGAACCACTACAGAATCCCAAGTTCAATAAGGGTCAGAGTAATATCACCTTGACAGTTACCGTTATTATCAACAGTTCCGGCGAGTGTAATAGCGTGAGAAACTTGTTTGGTTTATTTTAGACCGTGTGCAATATGTCGTGGAGAAAGCATTAATGCTCCCGATAAATGAGCATCTCTGCAGGCTTGCTCGGATATATCACGTATGTATTCTATTTCGCCATTACCAACTATTGAATTATGAGAAAACATACCGCACCTATATATAGTTCGATGTATTTCTACTTTACATTGTATAACGTCAGTCTCTCGAAAATCATTAATTTGAAGTAATTGTACATATTGGTTAGCTACATTTAAATTGCTTACGGGAATATCGCATTCTCCTACGTTAACTAAAGATAATGTAGTAATATTTAGTATATTGCTACCGCAATCATAACCTATTAGAGCAGAATTTCCTGTAATTAAAGTTAACAATAAAATAATAATGATCATGATGGAAAATACTTTAGTTTAACCTGTAACAGAAGCAGTGATATTAGTTTCGGTTTTCTTTTTATTTGTTTTCTTAAGATCTATTTCATAATTAATATGTGAAATTCGTAATCTATTCGCATGAACTATTTTACTTCCTCTTTTTGTATTAATTTTAACATTGACTTTATTCATGATTTCTAAAATTTTATGAGGGCCAGAGTAATGATTTCCGAATTTTCCGGGTTTCGGTCCTGAGAGCAAAAACACATAATCACCGACCTTGAAGTTTTTTGGATTTATGGATCTGTCGTAGTATTTTTTTGATTTTATTTTTGAATTAACAAGATTGTTATAAGTTAATTTTTGAATTCCATTTAGCCTAGTCACTAGATCTAGTACATAGTTCTTATAAGTGGGAACTAAATCTCCTTCACGAAGAGGCTCGCTAGAAGGTAATCGAGCTAGTTTCCCGAAAATAACTTCATATGGTGTATGTTTTGTGCTCTCTTGTACACAGGTATTATAATTTAATATAGCAATATCGACCCATTCATCCCATTCGTTATCAGCATCAGTATATTGCTTTAGAAATTCACTTAAAGCATGATGTGATCGTTTTAAAGAACCATTGGATTGAGGATGAAAAGCAGTTGTTCTTAATTTTTTTATTTTAAAACGCTTTGCAATTCTATTCATTAAACCACTTAAAAAATTTTGTCCTTGATCAGTCAAAATTATACGAGGAGAACCAAAGACGCAAATAAATCTCTTGATAAAAGCATTCGCTATAGTTGAGGAAAGGGTATTTTGCAGGGGTATGGCCATACAAAATTTCGAAAATAAATCTTGTATGGTTAAAATGTATTCGTTTTTATTTTTAGTGGGTTTTAAAGGACCAACTATATCTAAAGCAACTTTATCAAAACTAGTACCAGGAGTATCAGTTATTATCATAGGTTGTTTTGTTTTCAGCCGAACTAATTTTTTTAATTGACAATCCAGGCATTGTTGAATTCGCCTTTGAATGTCATTTTTAAAATTTTCCCAGTAATATAATTTTCTAATTCTATAAAAAGTTTTTGATACACCGCGATGTCCTCCTAAAGGACTTTTGTGTAGTTCATCGAAAATTGCTTGTCTTTCATTTAATGGAACAAACTTAACAGTTCCTGCGCAAATTATTATTTTAATTTTTGAATCATGAAAAATGGTATCTATTAAATTTAAAATTTCGGACCAAGGGAAATGTGTTATTACACTACTTTTTGATAAATTAAAATTTTTTTGATCATTCTTTTCTAATAAATTTTTTAATATAGTTAATGCCTGTAAGAAATTTTCCTTTAATTGACTTAAAGAATGATTTTCTTTGTTTCCCACACAGAGACCATAATAACAGTTTTTTTTATTTTTAAAGACATTAACCTCGCCAACTTGGGGATCTATAGTTTTTTCGACAAGTTTGAATTCAATTAGTTTTTGTGCTCCTTCGTCACAGGCTTCACCTGCGTCAGTTATAAAATAGACAATATTTCCGGATCTAAATTGTAAAAGTTCATTAATTGTAACAAATTGTCCTGTAATGATCCTATCCGTACCTTGTTCGATAACAGGTTCTTCCAATTCATCGGTTATAATCGGTTTATTAATTTTACTTAAATCGTTGATTGAATTATTTTCTGGTTCGTTAATAATGGATGTATGAGGGGTTTGAATATCTGTATTTTGTGCTTGAATTTCCTTGTGATCATTAAATTCCTGTTGTCTTTTTTGTGCTCTGGTGACTACTTGAACTATAGGGTTCCTAGACAGACTATCAGCGTTAGAATTTAGTTTTCCAGGTTTATAGATTACTTCATAATCGTATTCAGATAACTTAAATCGCCATTTTTGAATTCGGGTATTTAAATCAGCTGTTTTAAACCAAATAAGTGGTTGATGATCAGTTATAATGGTAATTTTTCTACCGTAAACATAATTCCTAAAAGTTTCTACACTGTGCAGAACTGCTAAGGCTTCCTTTTCATAAACTTCATAATTTAATTCACAATCGTGCAAAATTCTAGAGGTGTAGGCAATAGGTCGATCTTTTCCTATTTCACCTTGCGAAAGAACACCTCCAACTGCATAACCAGATGCATCAGTTGTAATATTATCAGGTTTATTTAAGTCCGGGAATTGCAATACTGGGGCTTCACAAAGTAGTTTCTTAAGGTGTTCAAAAGAATTATTTGCTTCGTTATCCCATGAAAACTGGATATCTTTTTGTAGTAACTTGGTAAGAGGTTTGGATATGTGAGCGAAATCTTTTATAAAACGCCTATAATATCCAGCTAACCCTAGGAATTGTCGAACATTTTTTACATCTTTAGGCTGAGGAAAAAGTTTAACAGCTTCTATTTTTTTGGGATCAGGACTTAGTCCTTCTTTACTTAATGTATGACCGAGATAGGAAACTTCTTTACGGAGAAACTCACATTTATCTATTTGTAGCTTAAGGTTTGCTTTTTGTAATCTTTCAATCAATAAGTTAAATTTATAATCATGTTCTTTTAAAGTGTCTGCGTAAATAACAATATCATCTAAGTAAACAAAAAGGATATTCCCTTGAAGACCTTTTAAAACGTTATCCATTAACCTTTGAAAGGTAGGAGGAGCATTTTTTAATCCGAATGGCATCCTAACGAATTCATAATGGCCGAAGGGTGTACTAAAGGCAGTTTTATGTGAATCTCGAGGATCCATCTTGATTTGATGGAATCCAGAGGCTAAATCAAGTACTGTATAATACTTAGCCTTGCCTACCTGATCAAAAATTTCCGTTATATTAGGAAGTGGGTAGGCGTCACTTATAGTTTTTTCATTGAGGGCTCTGAAATCGAGAACCATTCGCCATCTTGGATTCCCCTGAGAATCGGGTTTTTTCGGTACGATCCAAACCGATGTATTATAAGGTGAAGTAGAGGGCTGAATAATTCCTTCTTTAAGGAGGTCTTGAACCTGGCGTTCAACTTCAGGTTTCAGTGCATGTGGGTATTTATATTGTTTAGTAATGGTAGGTTCATCATCTAAGGTAGGGATTCTATGCATGGTAGCGTTAGTACCTATTAACTTGTCACCAGGTAAATAAAAGTTATCTCTATATTTTTCAACTAAATTAAATATATATTCTTTTTCTACGTTATCCAAGTGTTGTGTCCGAATTAAATCTTTAATATTTATTTTGTTGCAAGAATAAATCTTTTTAAAGCAGGAATCAACTAATGATAAATCTTTATCTTTAAGATTATTTAAACAGGAGTATTCGCAATTTAAGTCTTTAAAGGTTAACTCAAAGGAATTGAAAAGTGAATGTTTAAAGGCAGGGTTGAAATGGAGATCAAGAATGTCATTGGAGTCATTTTTTATTAAACATTGAGTAGTTATTTTATCGTGAAAGTAGAATGGACAATTAAAATTATTAATTTGTAGAATACAATTTTCATAATCTATTATCGATTGAGTTTCTTGAAAAAATTCTGAGCCTAAAGTGACTGGAGCTATATTGCAAAATTCATTAGGTAGGACAAAAAAAAGTATTGGTATTTTCATTATTTTGCAGGTTACCGTCCCCAGAGGTTTTATTAGTTCGTTATTGATTCCACGTATGAAAAATTCAGAAATTAAAGGTTCGTATAGGTCTGTAACTAATTTTTCTGCAATAAGATTAACTTCAGAACCGGTGTCTAGAAAAAATTGCTCTTCTTGATTTGTAAGAGTAGGTAAACTAATAATGGGTAGATAAGTGATTTCAGATGACTTTGTTGTTACATTAGCCGTACGAGCATGTTCTACTACACTCCAAGAATGAGTGTCTTGGTGAATTCTTACTAAGAAATTATTTATAATAAAATTTTTATTTTTGAAATCTAAAACGGATTTATTTTTTAAGAAGAACTCAGAACCTAAAATTCCCTGATAAGGAAGAGGTAAATTGTCCGGGACTACCAGGAAGCTAGCAGTAACCCCAATAATGTTAAAGGTAACTGAACCTTGACTTAAATGCGGTGAACTTCCAAAACCTATTAGATCTGTTTTCTTTGTCCAGTCGATAGCAAAAGATTCAGGTACTGCGCTTTTCTTTATTATATTTACTTCAGAACCTGTATCCAACATAAGGTTAATTGATCTGTTATGATTTAAAAATTTAAACTCAATGTAAGGGATTAATCTTCCAGGATATTTTAATTGGATGGTGGCATTTCGAACAATGCCTCGCCGGTAGTTAAGTGCGAGCGCTTCTGTGTTATTGCAGAAGTCTCCGGTGTTGCGCTCTTGAATGGGAGACTCTGCGCGTTTCCCGATCTGCTATTGTTATATTCTCGCTTTTTACATTCTTCAATAGAATGACCAACTGTTTTACAATATCTACAAAAAATGTCGTTAGATTGAGAAAAGGAAACCGGGTTTTTTGCTTTTTTACAAGTGGCTGCAGTGTGACAAATGGCACTGCACAGCTGGCAATTTAGTTGAGCACGAGTCTCTATTTTTGATTTATTTAAATACAAAGTACATTCGCTAGCTTCATGTCCTGCTTTGTCACATATCTGACAGTTTTTAGCATTAAATGGAGTGGTGAATTTAAGGCAAGTTTTTGCTATGTGGCCAGTTTTTTGACATAATTGACAGGTTACGTTATTGAGTTTAAAACAATTTTCTGAACGGTGGTTATTTTTACCGCAATGTGAACATTTTATGTCGCAATTTTTCATCTCATGACCATCTTTCTCACAAAAATTTATTCTACGAGATTGCTTTCTAAAATCCTGATTTCCCTTTCTTAAACGACGTTGAGCGTCTAATTGTTTTTCAATTTTAATGGCGTTTTTTATAGTTTCACCAATGTTACCCTCTGTGGGCAATCTTTGCTCAATTTCGGGATTAAGTCCCTTTTTGAAACTATCTAATACAATTACTTCCGTACTGATACGATTGGCATTACTAATTTCCCTATCTCGAAGTTTATAAGCCTCCAGGATTTGATTTCCTATTTCGCGCATTCTATTAGCGTATGCGATTACACTTTCGTTATCAAATTGGTATTGATTACCTAATTCTCCTAGTAATTCCTGGACTGAACGCGAAGGACCGTAAATGGATTTTAAATAATCTTTTAGTGCTTCGATGGTATTGAAGTCTTCATCGGCAATACAAATTCGGGCTTCCCCAAGAATCCGAGATCTGGTAAATTTAACTAAATTCGCCTCTCCCTCTTCGCCTATCATGGCTTTAGCCTCATTGCATCCACGAAGAAATTGATTTAAAGGGATATTTTGACCATCAAATTCTGGTACTATTCCGACAGCATCTTTTATCGATATGGGTAGTGGATTGGCCATTGTGAGTCTAGGGGCTCTAATCTGAGGGATCACAGGAGGCTGATCGTGATTTTTAGATTCCTTCTTGAGTTTGTTTACAGGTGGAAGGGAAATTTGAGTGTTTGGAACAGGGTTGTTTTCGCGTGCTATTTCAACGGTAGGACGAAAAGGATTAAAATCATTTACTTCTTTAGCTAATGTAGGATCCTCTTGAGCTTGCTTTCGCGTAATCGCACCTGATCTAGTGTTCATTAACTATTTTTTTGTTTCTTTTATTATTAGCGTTATTCTTTTTCCCAGATTTTAATTTTAAGGGGACTGAGATTATAAAGTCATCTGCGTAAGAAATTGGTTTAGGCACTGGGACAAAATTAAAAATTGTGCTTAATTGGCTTAGGGTTTTCATATATTCAATGCTCTATATATAGTTTTTTTTAAAAAAAAAAAAAATAAATTTATTTATTAAAATGTATTTCTAGACAATTTGTACAAATTATTTCTTTGACGCAATCTTCACAAAATAAATCTAGATATTTATGTATATATAAGTTAATTTTGTACTCCTGGTCTATGTTTTTAAGAATTGCGTTTGGCTCTTGATCCCCTCGTACAATACTGGTTTGTGCACTTATTTTTCTCTTAACCCTCCGGAATTTATTTAAATGTTTCCAACCTTGCTTAAAGCAAGAGTTGTATAAGTCATCAATTGGCACTAAAACAAAAAAGAGGAAGCAAAAAAATACAAATATGAATGTAAGGAAAAAGAAGTCTATGAATATGAGTAAAACGTCTAAGAGAAAAGAAAAAGGAAAAGAAAAATTAAAAGTAATTTACAATATATTTTTATTTATTTATTATTATTTTTTTTAATTTTATAATTACATTTCCATATATTTAAGCAATTTTTACAAAATGTTTCCACGCCGAATTTTGTGCATTCTATACAAATTTTATCACGGGAAAATTGTGCGTTTTTCTTTTGACGGAGTTGCAATAATATTTCCTCGGTTAGAGTAAGTTTATAGTTTTTAATCTGATTTTTTAATAACCCTGGCACGGGTTCTGCGACCGGAGTTGAAGGTTTTTCTGGAGAGAACGCCTGCGCACGGCGTTTTGCTAAACGGACACGTTTACGCGCGTTCTTCTTTGATCGCTTAAAGCAACCTTTAGGCACTAAAACAAAGATAATACAACGTTTAACATAAAAAAGTTAAGATTTTCCTTTGAGGTTATGTTTGTTTTTTTTTTTTATTTAAACTATTTTTAGATTATCAAAAGCTTCTTCTAATGCTTTAATATCCTCTTTCTGTACGTGTTTCTTTTTATTGACGCTCCTCTCTCTAAGGAGATACAAGAGAACATCTCAAGTACCACTCCTTGAGGAGTACCTACAGCTGAGCGAGGTGGTTAAGGCACGCCTTATTGCAGATCGTAGCTCCTATATGCAAAAACATCTTACTGCATCTCTAGATGAGAATAAGAACATCTGGAGGGAGTTGCGTAGCCTTGGCCTCCTCCCGGGGCGAGCGATGGGTGGAACCCACAATTTTAATCCTAACAGCCTGAATGAGTTCTTTTCTGGGGTGTCTTATTCCCCCCTTGAGAGCGCACATACAGCGCTGAACTTCCTAAATTCAGCAAGCGAAGAGGGTTTCATTTTTAAACCTATTAACCTGAATGACGTGATCATTGCGATCTCTCATTTCTCATCGCAAGCAAGGGGGGAGGATGAGATCCCCCAATCTGTTATTGTGAAGGCTCTTCCCACCATAGGAGAGCTTTTAGTGGGAATATTCAATTCGTCCTTTGCCCTGGGAGTTTTTCCGGAGGCTTGGAAGAGGGCGCGGGTTATAGCGTTGCAAAAGGGCGCAGCTCCGGAGTCACCCTCCGATTTTCGTCCGATTGCACTGCTCTGCTTCCTCTCTAAGGTTCTGGAAAAGATCGCTCATGACCAGATCACGGAGTACCTTAATCAAAATAATTTAATGGACCCCTTCCAGACCGGCTTTCGTAAACATCATAGCACCCAAACAGCACTGGTAAAGTTAACGGATGACGTGCGCATGGCCATCGACAGAAAGAACGTCACCTTTCTTCTGTTGTTTGACTTTAGTAAGGCTTTTGATACCATCTCGCATCCTAAGCTGCTTTGCAAGCTGAAGGATATGGGTTTTTCCAGGGCAGCTCTACTGTGGATTAAATCATATTTAGAAGGCCGCTCCCAGATGGTTCTTTCCAATAAATATGGAAACTCAGAATTTATAGAAACCAATCTGGGAGTTCCACAGGGATCTGTCCTGGGACCCCTATTATTTAGCCTCTATGTCAATGACCTGCGTTACGAACTTGACGGACTCACTGTTAGTTACATTTTCTATGCAGACGACCTTCAAATCTATCTTCACACTACCAAAGACAGACTAGCTGAAGGTGTGGCTCTACTATCTCTTGCGGCACAGAAGGTGGCTGAATGGGCATTGCGCTGTGGATTAAAGCTCAACACTGGCAAAACTAAGGCTATCTTCTTTGGTTCCAAGAGGAACGTAAACGACCTAGAGAGTAGATCCTTGCCAGGAGTTGGGCTAAGAGAAGGAGTGTTTATCCCATTCAGTAGCGAAGTTACTAGTCTTGGTGTTGTACTGGACAGCAAATTAACGTGGAAACCGCAAATTGATTCCGTTACCAAAAAGATCAACAAAGCCCTATATAGTTTGCGGTTTATTAGGGATTGCACCAACGAGGAACTCCGTAAGAGATTAGTTGAGTCACTTGTCCAACCACATCTGGACTACTGTGCAGTTTTGTACTCTGACGCAGCCGATGAGCAAAGAATCCGACTTCAGAGGTTAAGCAATTCATGTGTGAGATATGTTTACGGAGTTAGGAGGGATGATCACATCTCACCCTACAGAAGACGCCTGGGGTGGCTCAGAGTCGACTCTCGCAGACTGTACTTTACAGCACTGCTTCTTTATAAAATCATTCGGATGCGAGAGCCAAGCTATCTCGCGAGTCTATTCTCTGCGCATGTCCCCAGATCTTCTGCTAGAGGTGAGCCGCAGGAACTTAATATACCCAGAGTGAGCACGGAAACTGGAGCCAGGACATTCCAAGTCCAAGGAGCACGTCTGTGGAACTCACTTCCCACCCAGATCCGCCACCTGCCATCATTTTTTGCGTTTAAGAGGGTGGTTCGCCAATATTTATTCGGGCTTGACCCTTGACCTCCATTGCTGGTCGGGCTTCATGGCACCGGTATTTTAAAACAATAAATTATCACAGTGGACTACTTACTTATTTATTTATTTATTAATTCGTGTATATGTACTTATTTATTTATTTATTTATTTATTTATTTATTTATTTATTTATTTATTTATTTATTTATTTATTTATTTATTTATTTATTTATTTATTTATTTATTTATGTACATGTACTTATTTATTTATTTATTTATTTATGTATATGTACTTATTTATTTATTTGTTTATGTATATGTACTTATTTATTTATTTATTTATTGTACCTGACTGTGATATTTTATATCTAATGACTTAATTTCTAAGTAAGTGAGTAGTATTATGTTTTGACTGTGATATCTTATCTATTGAAGTGATGCAATCTGTACAAATTATCTATATTTATAAGTTATTTTATGTAATGTTTTCGTTACTTTATATGATGTAAAATTTTGCCAAATAGGCGAATAAAAGGCTATCTATCTATCTATCTATCTATCTCAGACCCTAGTAGTTGACGGGACGAGCGGCGTCGGAGCGAGCAGCGTCGGAGCGAGCAGCCTCGGTAGCAGCGGAAGCAGCAGCGGCGGCGGCAGCGTCGGCGAGCAGCGAGCAACCCCGGAGGCGGCGGCGGAAGCGCCAGCAGGAGCGAGCAGCGTCGACGGCGGGAACGGGCAGCAGCAGCGGCAGCGGGCAGCAGCAGCAGCAGCGGCAGCGTTGGCGTCGGCGAGCAGCGTCGTCGGCGGCGGCGGAAGCAGCAGCAGGAGCAAGCAGCGTCGGCGGCGTCGGCGGCGGCAGGGGCGGACAGCAGCGGGTAGAAGCGTTGATTCCGGGGATGAATTTGAAGAAAACTCTTGGAGATGATTGAAGAATTGAAGAACTGCTGAGCTGAACTGGACTGGACTGTAGAACTGGCTTTTTGGAGCAATTGCAGGGCTTTTTATACAAAAAGCTAATGCAAGCGTCTTATGGAGATGTTATCTAATTGGCTGATTGTCTGAGAGAGTGGAGAGGGTGGCGAAAATCTGAAATTTCCCTAATTGGAGGAAAATATTTCGGGGTTTTCCTTGGGGTCAGCGGGTCAGCCCTCCAATGCTTAGGCATAGGACAGAGGCGGTCCCTGCGGGGGTGGGCCTTGGCAGAGAGAGAGTGCCCAGAAAGAGGGAGAACAACCTCCCCATTACAGTGATTTTACATTTATTATTTAGTTTCTTAATAACTAATATTATTATTAATTTTGAATTATAGTCCTCGTTATTTTAAAGTTAATTATATAAATAAACAGATATGCAAAAAAAGAACGAAGTGATAGCTATAATTTTCAATAATATAGCTTTTATTTAGGGAAAAAGAAACAACAAAAAGGATAATTTAAATAATTCAATGCTCTTCTTTTTATGCACAGCAATAATCAATTTGTTCTTTTTATATTGACATAATTTATATTAGATTATTATTAAAACTAAATTTTCGCTAAACAATGTTTTTAAATAAGAAAAATGTTCGTTATTTATTGTGCAAAAATCTTAAAGATAACATTAAATTTTATCTTAACTTAATTCTATTGTAAGTTAATTAGGAAAAGTTTTTATTTTAAATTTTTATTTAGTTATGGAATTTTATCTTTCACTATCGAAATATTATCCGATTTCTTTCATTCGAGAAATAGGCATAGTCTCGAAGTAAAAGGTTTAGATTGCTTTTAATTGAATTATGATAATTTGTTTAAATATAAGAGTAGAAAAATAAAATATTGTTCTAGCATAAATGCGTGCATGGCCGGCTGCGGTGCACGTGTGCGGTGGCGACTTTCTAGAAAGGAGGAAACAAAAAAAACTAACTCGCGTCTGTTTAGTATTAGCTTAGTAAGAAGTGGCGATTTTACGACCTTTTTTATGATGGTTAAAAGTGGGTTTCCCAGAGCGATTTAGGGTGCCTGTCACATTTACACTGGCAGTGCTGGCAAGAACGGTAAAAGAAAAAACAGAGCGAGGGTCAACCCCGAATTACAGGGTGACCGAGCGGGCCTATTTTTCTATTCTGTGGGTAAGTGATGCCCCGAGATATTCTTATCCTCTGGGTCAATACCTTACCAACAAGCATAAAAAGTACTAGTTTGGGAGAATTTCTCAAAGTAGTATTGTGGCGCTAAAATCGGAAAAATTAGGGTACGACGTGACATTTTCCCTAAATTAAATAGTAACCGAACTAACCGACACTCAATTCGACTTACAAAGAGAGGATCAGATAAACATATGTCTAAATCTTCTTTACATCTACAGCAAAAATTTATATTTTCCCTTTTTTTAAATATTAATTTTTTATCAAATTTACTAATCTTTATGCTCTTTTATTACATTCAATTTGTAAGCGTATTGGGTAATAGAAGATAAAAGGCGTTATTTTAAACTAAACATGAAATTGTAATTTTATATAATTTTATAACGCATTGTAAAGACTCTGAACTTTACTTACTTGTTTTATAGCTATCGAGTGCCATAAATGCAATACATATTTTTCTCAAAATTTCGATAACGCTTGAAAAAAATTCATCGAAAAAAAATGTTGAAAGGAAATGTTAAAAATCACATTTTAAAATACTCGTCCTAACCTTTTAATATCAATTATTATTAATATTTGGAGAGTTTTTGGTCATGTTTGAAAAATTATTTTATATCTAAACGTTAATAATAACGAAAAAATCAATATTTATTCAAACAAAACATTTTTTAAGCCGAAGGCGGATTTTTTTGAAAAAAAAATGTTTAAAAAGAAAAACTTAAACATTAAAAAGAAAAACTTAAACATTAAAAGAAAACTTAAACATTTTTTTCTTCAAAAATCCGCCTTCGGCTTAAAAAATGTTTTGTTTGAATAAATATTGATTTTTTCGTTATTAATAACGTTTAGATATAAAATAATTTTTCAAACATGACCAAAAACTCTCCAAATATTAATAATAATTGATATTAAAGGTTAGGATGAGTATTTTAAAATGTGATTTTTAACATTTCCTTTCAACATTTTTTTTCGATGAATTTTTTCAAGCGTTATCGAAATTTTGAGAAAAATATGTATTGCATTTATGGCACTCGATAGCTATAAAACAAGTAAGTAAAGTTCAGAGTCTTTACAATGCGTTATAAAATTATATAAAATTACAATTTCATGTTTAGTTTAAAATAACGCTTTTTATCTTCTATTACCCAATACGCTTACAAATTGAATGTAGTAAGAGAGCATAAAGATTAGTAAATTTGATAAAAAATTAATATTTAAAAAAAGGGAAAAATTAAATGTTTGCTGTAGATAATTTATGAATAATAAGGGCTTATTCAATGTAAAGAAGATTTAGAGATATGTTCATAAATAAGAAAGAGTAAATATAGAAAGTTTCAGGAAAAACTAGGAACCGAAAGCCTGATCCTCTCCTTGTAAGTCGAATTGAGTATCGGTTTGTTCGGTTACTATTTAATTTAGGGAAAAGAGAGTAGAAACCCGGTTTTGTTGGTTTTATATTGTAGGGTGAGTGAGGATTGGGAAGTCCGGAGGTAGGTTAAGGTATGCGCAGATCTGCATTTTTTAATTATATGTAAATTGTAATTTACATATAATCAAGGCTGACACTACTCAAAGCGCAACAAGATTCGCCCACCCAACTCGACACTTGGACCAGCCAACCAAACCTCTGGTTTTTCCAGATCGAGTTAGAGTTACAGGTAAACCGTGTCATCAAAGATGATCATAAATTTCACCTCGTCATTTGCGCTCTAAGCACGGCCGCCCTTGACAAGGTCGTGTATATAATAAGAGAGCTGCCTAACGACAACAAATATGACGCGTTAAAGGCGCGTATTCACCAACGCTTCACCGATTCTGCTGAGAAAAAGCTCGAGCAAATACTTATATGCGTACAGCTTGGGGATAAGAAACCCTCACAATTGTACCGACAGATGGCCGAACTCGCTGGCAACAACGCGACGGAGGATTCGTTGAAAACGAAGTGGCTTACGCTTCTACCGCCGAACGCGCGCAACACACTCAAAATCTTGTGAGAGAGAAAGAGATATATATATCCTTCCTAGTTAATTTGGCATGGGTTTTTACTCTCTCTCTCTTCACATAAAAATGGCCTACACATGCGCTACTACACTCGTTCCTTAAAGACGCAACTTGCCATGAACCTACACGCTGGCAACCTGCCGCATATGCCAGTTCAGCGTCAGCAGCCGGAGTAGCCTTTAAACTAAGTACGCAGCTACCCACCACGGCGACAAGCAGCAGTTCTTCAGTCGCCCAAGCACCATCCAAATCTTAGAGGGAGACTACGTTTTGACTTACGTTTTTGACCGGTCCACCGGGTCGCGCTTCCTTGTCGACAGTGGCTCTGTCATCTCGATCCTGCCGCACTCGATCTACGAACACGACAAGCCGCAATCGGAGCCGGTCCTAGCAGCCGCAAATGGATCGCCGATTCGCACTTTCGGATGCAGGGTAGCACAGGTCGGCCTGGGAATTCGTCGCTCTCTCCCTTGGTCATTCGTTTTCGCCGACGTAAAGGTACAAATATTTGGAGCCGATTTTTTTATCTCATTACGGTCATCCGGTCACGCGCTGCTCCACTCCTGGAGAGGTCAGGCAGACCTTGGTGCATTCTATCTCTGCACTCTCTCCATTTATGCAGATTGAAGAGTTCGTCACAGAATTTTTTAACAAATTTTTGGCAGCAGCCGGCTAAATCTCAGGACCAACAGCGACAGTCAAGCACCACATTCTAACCTCGGACCCACCCTTCTGCTGTAGACCTCGCCAATTCTTAGGTGCCAAGTTAAAGGCAGCACAAGCCGACTTCGCTCTGCTGCAGTGGATAGACGTTATTCGACCCTCCAGTAGCGAGTACGCAAGCCCACTTTACACGGTCACTTCTAAATCAGGAAATCTTTGCACCACAGGAGACTACCGAAATTTAAATGCACAAACTGTGCCTGATCACTACCCAATCCCTAGGATTAATGATCAGCTACTCCAGTTACATGGAAAAATAATCTACTCAACGATAGATTTAAAACGGGCGTATTTTCAAATCCCCATCGCAGAAGAAGATGGTTCGACGAAAGCTGTAACCACCCCATTTAGGTTATTGGAATTTCTGGGCATGTCCCTTGGTCTCAAGAATGCAACACAGACTTTCCAATGTTTCATGCAAAAAATTCTCGGACATCTAGATTTTGTTACAATCTATCTTGACGATCCTTTAATTGCCTCAGCCAACCTACAAGAGAATCTGCAATACCTCCAGATCGTTTTCGAAATGCTTATAGCAAACAAGCTGCGCATAAATTGGGACAAATGTGTCTTTGCTAAACAAGAAATCAATTTTTAGGGATTCGCCGTCAATGCTCAGGTCTGACATGTCTGTAACACTCTAGACCGGACACAGTCTGGGTGCTCAAGCGATACCTACGAGCTGGCAACTACTTCAGGGCACACATCCCATCCGCAGCTCAGGTGCAGACCTTATTAAACGATCAGCTCCGTGGAGCGAAGAAACGCAACAAGTGACTCATAGTTTGGACTGCAGAACTCCTAGAGACCTTCGAGACAACAAAAGCAGCCCACGCTATCGCAACTTCTTCAAGTTTCCTCCACCCGGAGGCGAAAATAATTTTATCAGCAGACGCATCATCGACGGCACTAGGCGGCGCCGTGGAGCAGAGGGACGGAATCCCCGTAAAAGGGGCTCTTCACGTGGATGAGGAGATTATATGGTGTATGGTTGTAGGGATACGCCTGGAGGCAGTGCTTTTAAGGCCTTTCCCCGGGACAAGGAGTGCTCGCCCCTGGTTGCGGGGCTTAGCATGTGACTGAGGCGATGTGACGAGGCGACTAAGGAACATCCCTCATGGTGGTCGGGTGGGGCGCCACGAAACACATCACATACACTCACACTTACACGATGGTGGGCTGCGCTGGGATAGGCTGCCGCTGGCCTGGAGGAGGAGGTGTTTAGGCGTGGCGCTGAGGACACAGGGGAAAAACTAGGTTTGACACGGCTAGGCCGCCAGACAGGACAGGGGCCCAGGTTACGGTGTAGCTGACCGGACCGGCTGCCCTATCATCTGGCGAATTATCCCCCTCAGCCTAGTAGTGCCGGGTGGCGCCCGGGCAGGGCCATGCTGGACCGGGGGCTCCTCCGTGGCCACAGCGCCGTGGCGGGACGAAGATGCCGTCCCATCATTTCTAACACACACAAGTAAAGAAAGCGAGTACACCGTCTCGTCTCGCACTGAGCTCCCTAGCTCCAAGGTACTTCCCACAGGGACGGGGCCTCTAGGACCCGGGACCAGTGAGGAAGGAAGGACGCAGATGGAGGTCTGTGTGACGGCAAAGGCTGATTTCAGCTGTCCTTCGTGCAGCGAAATCTTGCTGACGTCGGTTACACGGACTGACTCTGTGCTTTTTAAAAGGAAACAGATCTCGGGTGCTGAGAGGAAGAGGCGTCAGAAGATGCGGGAGCAACCGGGCCATAATGCACCGGCAACGGAAGCACCGGGCCCTGCCGGTTCTGCGGCTGACACTCCCGCCCTCCTGAAAGCACCGGGGGAATCGTTAAAAAGGAATTGGGGGGAAAGATTGTCAGGAGAATCTACCCCCCGCAGGTCAAATAAATGAATGAAGGAGCAGGGGCCACTTACAGCCAGGCGACAGCCAACGAATTGAAATTGACGGTCGTTCCTGAGTTATATCCGGAGGTGCGCCTGACGGAGGAGCAGGAGAAGATGGTCGTGAGAGCGCTAGAAAAAGCGATCGACAACACTGAGGGCCGATTCCCCTACTTCAAGGACAACTGGTTGATGCGGGGGGCAAGGATCTTCCACTGTGCCACCCCAGCAGACAAGGAGAGGGTGATTTGCAGCGCTCCAAGTTGGACTCCATGGGAGGGGGCCAAGAACCATGTGGTGGAGCAAAGCGCCCTCCAAAAAATGGAGAGAGTGACGATTTTTTTGAAGGTGAACACGCCATGGAGGTGATCCTGAAACGAATGGGCCAGCAGAACAACACACTGCAGGTCCAGAAGTGGAGGGTGGTTACCTCCTGGCTGGCGAAGGACGAGGCAAGAGGCTCTGTGGAGACGACGGTGCGCCTGCTCATAGAGGAGTCTAGAGTGGAGGCGCTGAGGGCGCAGGTACAGAGGAGAGGACGGGGCAGCCCGTCCAGACATCGGCGGTCGGGGGAGAGGGTCAGACAGGCATCGCCTTGATCCAAGAACCTTGGATCAATGCGCGTGGTAGGGTGGCAACCTTAGGGAGTTGTGGACGGCTCTTCCGGGCGGCGGGAGAAGGACGGGTGCTCACCTACAATCTCTTAAAAGGCGTACAAGGGGAGATCTGGCCCCTTCACTGCCATAAAGATCTCACTACAGTAATAGTAAGGAGAAGAACTGAGGAAGGAACTGAGGAGGAGATTATCTTAGACTCAGCGTACTTCCCTAGTGACTCAACAGACTCTCCACCCCCGGTGGAGGTAAGAGCATTGGTTGAGGACTGCCACAGGAGTGGCAGGGAAGTTTTAGTAGGGTGCGACGCAAATGCGCATCATCTCGTATGGGGCAGATTGGACTGCAACGACCGAGGTGAAAAACTGCTGGAATATCTCTGCACGACGGAACTAGACACCCTCAATAGAGGTAGGGTTCTGACGTTCAGAAACGGTAGGAGGGAGGAGGTTATCGATATCACCCTGGCTACGAGAGGCATCGTCCAAAAGGTTCGAGGATGTAGGGTAGCGGAGGAGGTCTCCATGTCAGGGAGGCTAAATACTACAGAAGATATTGAAAAGTTTTGTGGTAGGATCCAATCTGCCATAATAGGAGTATTTGAGGACAGCTACCGACCAACGAAGCGCGGACAGTGCAAAAGTGCACCCTGGTGGACCCCTCGGTTGGGTGCCCTGAGCAAGGAGGTCGGTAAGCTGTTCAACAGACAGAAGAAGAAAAGAGGCTCTGAGGAACTGGCAGCCTATAAGGATACTAGGAGGAATTATAAAAAGGCTCTCGAGACGGCAAAAAGGGAAGGCTGGAAGCGGTTCTGCGAAGAACTAAACAGTATCCCGTATACGGCTAGGTGAAACAGAATCCTGGCCAAGCCGTCTGGAGGCGCGCAGCTACAGATTAGGAAATCCTCAGGGGAATGGGCATCTGATAATAAGGAGGCTCTCGAGTGCCTGTTGTCGTCCCATTTTCCAGGGTTAGACTCGCAGGTTCTGCCGGAACAACCAACAGTCGAGTTCTCTGGGCAGGACTGGCCAGCAGCGGATCAGATATCATGCGATAGGGTTAAATGGTCCATTGACTCTTTCGAACCCTATAAAGCAGCAGGGCCGACGGCATTTTTCCAGCTCTACTGCAAAAGGGAGTGGATCTACTGCTGGAACCGCTGATGAAAGTCTATAAGGCTTGTCTGGCGATTGGCTATGTACCAACTGAATAGAATAAGGCTAAGGTCATCTTTATACCGAAACCTAGTAAGCAGGCACATGAAAGCGTCAAAGACTTTAGACCAATTAGTCTGACGTCGTTCATGCTTAAGACCCTAGAGAGACTGGTGGACCGCGGAATCAAGGATGGTGTCCTAACGACTCACCCTCTGCACGCCGCGCAGCATGCTTACAGAGGGGGGAAGTCGGTGGAATCAGCTCTTGACGAGGCAACCACTAGAATCAAGAAGGGGATTAGGAATAAAGGCATGGTACTAGCTGCGTTCCTGGACGTGGAAGGTTCCTTTTATTTCACGACAGGAAGGAGTATATGCCAGGGTGCGGAGAGGTACGGTGTTCCCAGGTCTCTTATTAGGTGGCTACATAGCTCAATAACTGGGAGAGCGGTGTTCTCTCACCCACGGAGTGGTCCCTGGTCATGGACGAACTGCTGGTCAGATTAAATGAAGTGTGCATTTATGCCCAGGCATATGCCGATGACGTCTTGATCCTGATAATGGGACACGACGAAGGGACGCTAGCAGGCCTGATGAATTTTGCATTGGGCATAGTGGAGACATGGTGTAAGGAAATTGAGCTGTCCGTTAACCCTGACAAAACGGTACTATTCAACTTCACCACCAAATATAAGGTCAAGGAACTGGTACCCATTAAGCTCTTCGGAAAATCACTCTCATTGTCGAGAGAGGCAAAATAACTGGGGGTGATCTTCGACTCGAAGCTGAATTGGGGTAAACATTTGGAGAGCAAGAAAAGGAGCTTCACAGCTGCTTTTTGGGCTTGCAGAAGAGCCTTCGGAGCAACTTGGGGTCTGAAACCCAAGATGATCCTGTGGATCTATACGGCGGTCCTTAGTCCAAGGCTTCTGCATGGGGCCATCGCATGGTGGCCTCGCTGTGGATTAAAGGCAGCCTGCTTTTGGATAGAATGCATGGTATGGTGACAAGGGGCATAATGGGGGTCAGAAGGTCTACGCCACTGAAAGCATTAGAAGTGATGCTAGACCTCCCACTTCTTGAGATACTGGTTAAAACGGCAGCGCTAAAGGCGAAGATTAGGGTTTCGAAGGACTGGCCTAGGCACGAGGACGCGGAGATCGTCGAAAATATCGGCTCAGATCAGAAGCGAAGTGCTAGGTTAGATAAGGTCACTCGTTGCTACAGGTTTGGAAGGAACTTTGAGGTAGCGAGCTCACTCCAATGGGAGGAGGACCAGCCAGACTTTAGCTGGTTCACGGACGGTTACAAAAACGAACTGAGTATACGTGCGGCGGCGTGGCTAAACGGGAGCAGCAGAGAAATCGTGATGTCACTGAAGCCCTATGCCACGGTCTTCCAAGCGGAAGTGAGGGCTATCAAGAGCTGCGTGGAGGCTATGCTTGATGAGGAGTGGAACCGGAAGGTTATCATATTCTCGGACTGCAGGGCCGCTATGGCGGCTCTCAGTAAAGTGACAATAACCTCATCTGAGGTTTTGGCGTGTAGGGCATCACTCGACAATCTGGCGAAGAGATGCGCTGTCAAGTTGAAATGGGTAGCTGGGCATGCAGGCATTCGAGGAAATGCGAAGGCCGACAGATTAGCTAAAAGGGGAGCGGCGGGGCTCAGGGCATTCGCTGTGGAGCCGGCTCAACCAAGCGGTGAACTGGAGAGCAGAGTTTAGGCCTGGATTAGAAAGGAGCACATCAACAAATGGATAGGATGCCAGGACTGCAGACACACCAAAGCTTACATCGCAGAGTCTGTTCCGGCAAGGTGGGTGGCTGAGATGTTAAATCTTCAAAAAAAGGACATTAGGAAGGCAGCGGAGTGGTTGACAGGTCACTGCAATCTGTCACACTTTAGAAAGAGGATAGGATTAGGCACTGAGAGAACATGTGTATACTCTGTGGGAGAGAAGAGGAAACACCCATGCACCTCTTATGTCATTGCCCTCGGCTGATGGGCGGAAGGCGTGGAGTGTACGAGGAGTGGATTCTCGAACCAGGGGATGTCTGCCCTATGGGGCTAAACAGACTTCTCAGACTGATAAATTATATAGGGAGGTTGATAGGGGAAGAATGATGAGGAGACCGAGTACTAATAGTATCATCGTATTCTACGCAAAAAAATACAACGATAGCATGTATTATACTATTATCGTCGGTAACATCATACAAGTAGAAATTGAAGATTGAATGCCAACTTTCGATTTTCTAGGTGTTGCATATGGGTAAATAAAGAAACAGGTTCGAACGCTAATTTCTCCTGATATAATAGTGATAAAAACAAAAGTATGACACACGTTTTCAATGTATTTTTTTGCGTAGAATACGATGGTACTATTAGTTTTTTTTTATAGAATTTTTATAGAATAGAGACGAAAAACTGCTAAAAAAACAGATTTTTTGAATTATTGAGCATGGTGCCAATGAAAATACGGTTCAGATAATATTTTCTTTTATTGTTCAAGAGAAAACAAAGATTTGAAAAGAAATTTCAACTCTAAAGCCTTCTTCTGAAAAAAGATATAGTGATCTAAAAAATAAAAATCGATTTTTATACTAGAAGAACTATATATATAATCTTGAAAAAAAGTATTCTAGCTATACAATGGGGTAGGAGGGGTCTAAGTAGGTATGGTCGGCGGCAAACTATATCTTTATAGATGTAGAATAGGCTCCCAAACCTCATTTCTCAATTCCAGAACAGGGGCAGTTCGGCTATCTTAACGGGGGGGGGGTGTGGGTACCCTTTAATCATTGCAATAACTAAATTAGCAGAGTACATAATAATAAACACAGAGTATAAAAAAACAAAAATGACTCAGCAAAAAGTCATTAAAAATAAAACTAAATGTGACCGATGTCAATATCCTCAAATTAATGGAAGTAAACACATACATTTTGTAACTGCAAAATCAGGTACTGAGGATGAACTCATCAAACTAAATGATTGTAGTTTATCGCACCATTCAATTCGAGAAGTTTTTACAAAAATAGATAAGAAACCAGAGTACAACGCAAGCAAAAATCATCTTATACGAAGTCCAAATCCTCGGGGTAGTAAAATTACAGAATGAAAAACTATTAGAATGTCGTATGGGGATATCAATTAGTTAGAAAATAATAAAGCACACCTATATTTTGATAGAGGAGATAGAGGAACACAAACCTTTACAAATTTATGCAGCCGATTTCGAGACAAAACAAGAAGCTAGATATTATTAATTTAGATGAAATAGCATCGAAAAATCAAGAGTATAATTTTATTACATAGAATGATAAAAAATAATAGATAACTATTTTTCCGTTTTTCATTCAAACTTTTACTAACAAAGATATAAATGATTAATAACAGTGATGTAACTATGGCGTACTATATCTATATTGTGCACAATTGTGACGTCACTCAGATTTTTGAAACGCGCTATATTCGCAAAATATAAACAAAACCTCAACCGCGCTATCTTTCAAAACATAAACAAAACCTCCAAAACGATTATTTTAACAAAATCTACAGTTGCCTAGCCACCAGCTCAAAGGCATGCGTGGCGAAAACTGCTATCGGTGGCGAAAGTTCGACTATACAGGGTGATTCATTTTAATTGCCCCAGGCAAATATCTCGAAAAGTACGGGAGATGGAAAAAAACGTTAAATGTATAAGTTGTAGGGTTCAGAGGGGAAAATCCAATGGTGACCTTGACCATGACCTTGGGGTCAGGTTTCAAGGTCATTTCAAAGTCAAAGTATTTTTTTTAAATAGGAACACCAACTTTTGACCTCGGAAATTAGAAGAGCGGAAAATTTTGTATTCAAACATGATGTTATGTCATGGAGTCCAGTTGACCTCTGCAGTCGGATCAAGGTCAAATCAAGCTGTCTACACAATTCGTAGACCAATATCTTGAAAAAAGCAAGGTTGAGAAAAACTTTAAATACAACTTTCCCCCTCTGAACCCTACAGCTTTTACATTTAACGTTTTTTTCCATCTCCCGTACTTTTCGAGATATTTGCCTGGGGCAATTAAAATAAATCACCCTGTATATGTATAATGAATAAAAGAATATCTTTCGCCATCGAAATCAGTGGCGAAAGTGCGTACTTTCGACCAAGGGATAAAGAAAAATTATATCTATTGAAGAAATCCAGTATTCTTTTGTGTAAAACTTTTTCAAAAATTTTTGCTAGGTTTGATATCAAGGAAAGCCTGTAATTTGTGGTTAGGTGCTTTTCTTTCGCTTTATGTATTGGTATAATTTTAGCTATTTTCAATTCTTCTGACCAAACCCCTTGTTCAATGTAGCTGTGCTCAGCGTTTTTATTACTCTTGAGTTGATTCCATCGTTTCCTCCTTTTGTGTTTTTTAGGCTATGAATAATATACATTATCTCCTGCTGATTATTCGGGTTCAAAAATATATTGTTATCATTTCTTATGGGCATTTTTATGCTCTCATTTTGTGGTAATACTATCTTGTCTGCCAGAATTTTGCCTATATTACAGAAGAAATTATTCATACTGTCAGCAATAATTTTAGAATCTGTATTTTTTTTGTTATTTTCTATTAGGTAATTGATATTTGAGTTTTTGTTTGTATTTTTGCCTAATTTGTTATTTATTAAATTCCATAGTTTTTTAGAATTATTTGCATTTGATTGTAATTGTTTTTGTCGAAATCTTCCTTTGCTTGATTGATAATTTTATTCAGCACTTTGGAGTACTTGTTATAAATATCTTTTTTGGATTTATTGAAAAGATCCTTTTTATAACTGTTATATAAGTTTTCTTTTTTATTGCACGAGATTATAATAGCTTTGATAATCCAGTTTTTACTTGGTTTCATGTGTTTCTTGCTTTTATCTTCATATTTTTCTTCGTTAATACATTCTTTTATTTTATTTATTAACAAATCTATAGCTTCATTAGGGTTAGATGTTGTTAAAATTTCTGATCAGTTTACTGTTTCTGTGGTTTCCAACAGGTTATTGTATCTAAGTTTTAAATTATTATTTTATGCTGGAATTTAATTTCTACTTTTAATCGTCATCAGTATTGGAAAGTGGTCATTGAAAGGTATTTTAGTAAGTATGTTTTGAAATTAATTTTGTGCACTTTTACAAAAAAATTATCAATGCTACTACCATTTTTATTATCAATGTTAGATGGTCTAGTAATAGAGTTTATTCCTGGGCAGTATCCATTTGTTAGTAATAACTGTGTTACGTGCAACGCACGGAACTGTATGCTAAAGTTGCTCGCTGCACGCAATTTTTCCTTTTATTTGGTTACGCGGCAAAGTGACGGAGTGGAAGATAAAAAAACCGCGACGCGCTGCACGTCCCGTACGGGCCCACTCTTGTGCAGTGTGGTTATCGATGATCTGTTCTGGAGTGGAAAAAGGAAGAAAAATAATAAACATAATATATAACAGTATATTCTCCAACCCCCGTCCCTTATTACACGAATTTACAATTTGGTACGGTCTCGTGACCGTAAGCGCAAGGAAGGGCGTTCTTAAGACGCCCTTCAGACACACGTTGTGTCAACTGGGCGACTAGCTGCCCGAGTGACGGCCTAGGTGCGCACTGGGCTGTTCGTTACAGCCCGCGTGGTCCGCACAGCTGACAGCTAACACAGCTGCACCAGATTCCAGGCTGTGATTTAACAGGGTTGTTTGAATTAATTGGGAGTGGAGAAGCTGGAGGTACTAACAGGAGTTTGAAGGAATACTCTTAGATAAGTATTTGGGAAAACTATAGGGAGGAGGAGCATATGACTCTATATTGAAAAGGACAATTTGTTTTGTGGTTAATTGTCTTTTCTCTTTTCAGGAAGGAGAATGAGGGAAAACTACAGGGACCTTCAACGAACACCACAAGTCTTATTTGGATCTGGAGGAAGCAGAAAAGAAGTACACGGAGGGAGTCGCTACACTTGGCATCTAGAGCGACCAACTCTACAGTTTGTATAGAGGTCCCAGTACCCAAGATTCAGTGCTCGACCTCCGAGTGTAGTGTTCTAGTGTTGAATCGAATCCTCTATTTGTCTTTCAAGAGTCTATGACTCTGGAAGGGTTAGCTGTGTAAAGTTCGAGTATCTTGGAGGACTCGACACGAAGAAGACAGTCTCACACTGCAGGATCTCTGTGGCTGGTTTCCTTTAATGGGTGCAAGAGACACAAGAAGATTGTTGGAACTGTCTGGAGGGAGTCGCTACACCTGGCATCTGGAGCGACCAACTCTACAAGTTGTAATGTGGTCCCAGTACCCAGGATTCAGTGATCGACCTCCAAGTGTTGTGTTTTTGTGTTGCGAACAACTCTTCACATGCACTCCAAGAGTCCACTGCTCTGAGAGAGAGTTGATTGTGTGAAGTTTGGAGTTTTGGGGGCACTTGATACAAGGACAAGTGCTCGCTTTCTGCAAACTGCTTCAGCCTCCCTGGAGTGAGTGCGAGGAGTAGCCTTGTGTGACTCCAAGTCACTCCAGCATGAAGACAGTTATGAAGCCAGGTGTCGCTGGTGCTTCCAGTGCGAGTGGCGTCTGGGTGCCCGCCTTAGCCAATTTTTATGGAGAAGAGGATGAAAAGGTTATGGAGGTGGTGTTGGTATGTTTAGGGGACTGGAGTATCAGGACTCGCTTCTAGTCTTGATACAAGACTCTACGCCTAGTATCTGGGGAGGTCAGCTGTTAGCAAGTTGCTCGAGGAGGGTGCTCGCTATCAAAACTGACCAGATTTATCCTATGGATGGCTGCGCTCAGCCCAACAGTGCAGGAACATTAAATTTCAAGTTTGTGGAGATGAATGAACAAACTTTGTAATTATTTGATATAATAAATTCTAAAAATTTGCAAAAATAATATAATAAAGAAAATTTACATAGAGGGTGTGTAATAACAAAAATTTCCTAGAACATTTAACTAATGGAAGTATTTGAATTTTTATATTCTGGCCCTAACCTATCCTAACCTTCTGTGACGTCACGCTCGCCACACAGACGCTTCTGTGTGTGGGTGACGCTGGAGTAATGAGAGTAAGAGAGAAGGAAGATGGCGACGCGACACACACTGCGGAGGCGTCTCTCTCTCTCTCTCTCTCTCTCTCTCTTTCGCCTGTCTAACTATGGATGATATATTTCACTCGACGCGGACGGAGTACGAGTATTCGTATTAAGGGAAATTATTTAAAACATTAATCGGTGTCGTCCCTATTTAATTCTTAAATTCCTGACGTCACGCTCGCCACACAGACGCTTCTGTGTGCGCGTGATGCGTCGGGCAATGAGAGCGAGAGAGAAAGGAGATGATGACGCGTCATACGCTATGGAGGCGTCTCTCTCTGTCTCTCTCTCTCTCTCTCTCACTTCTCCTATACTAAGAGCTCGGCGTCGACGCCGAGCCGCGGAAGCGCGTTTTCTCGAATTTAAATTTTTACAATAATTAAAAGAAAAATAAGGGGAGAGAAATGAACTCCGCGTCCGGCCTTCGTTCGTGTCCCTATTCTAAATTATTATAAAACGGAGGTGCATTTACGCGCACCAACACCTCCGTTTGCACAAATCAAAATCTTTTCTTTTCCTATGAAAATATACGAGCGCCTAACCCAGGGGGGACATATGTATATATATATATATTTATTCAGATGTAGGTATATATATGTATTTACCTTTAACTGGAGTGAAGTCCTGCAACGGCTCCTGGAGGTGGAGGATTTCACGGAGCTTCTGGTGCACGGCGCGGAAGTACGATCTCCAAATAGATTGGAGATCGGATGGATTTTAAAGTTTTTAAGTAGATTAAAAATCAAAAATTCCGGATGGAAAAGTTAAAGAAAAATTGAATTTTTAAAATGAAAATCGAAATTATTGAAGAATGTTGGAGGGCTGGTTCTAGTAGATGGCGTCGACAGGCACGTCCAATCTAGTCGAAATCCGGACTAAGAGTGTATAAAAATTATTTTCTCGGCTTATCGCCGGGTGGATTTCCGCTCGTGCCTCTCTCTCGCTCCTATGGTGAAGTTTAGAAAGAAAGACTCGGCTGACTTCGTCAGCGAAAAGCCTCCCCCAACATTCTTGCACGTGCGGAGGTGCAACCAGATACTTTTCTGGCCTTGAAAGTTTTGTCTCTTTCTAGCCGGAAAAGCATCAGAGAGCACAGCGCAAGAAGGATTTTTCATATATTAATTAATATTTTTAATAAAAGGAAAGAGAAAAGAAAGAATAATTGAGGGACGTAACAAACTGTAAGAATTCTTGATTGAGTATTTCCTGACTTAGTGTGTCCATATTGAAATCACCTGTAATAATGTTGTTTTTGTATTTTCTGTTGTAATTTATAAGTTTCTTCATGCTTAATAAGAATTCTGTTTTATGTATGTCGTAGGATCTATAAATTGATGACAATAGTAATTCTCTGTTATCTCTCAACATTATTTTAGAATTGATTACTCTAAGTTTATTCCATCTGATTTATTTATTTGGCTATTATTATAATACATTTTGTAGTTCAGGATGTAAATAATATAAATAATATAATAATATAAATAATTCTTGGTGGTGTAAATTCCAAGTTTCAGTGCATACTATAATACTCGGTTTTATCTTTAGGTTATTGATAAATACTAATAGTTTGTTGTAATTTGCGTTAAAACTTCTTACATTTTTGCATAGTATTAAATTATTATCTAGATTAAAATACTTAATCAGGTGTGTCAGATTTTCTGTCTTATTTTCATTAAATAAAGTATAGTCTAATAAATCTATATCCATTATCTATTTGAAAATTTTGAGTAATGATATCAACTGATTGTATCACTTGATAAAACGTTCGGTAATTTAGCTTTCCTAATTACTGGCTGCCGACAGAAGCGTTGTTCTTTATTATTATTTAACTTACCGAAGTAGCGTTGATGAGTTGGCTGAATTGGATAATCAACCATTTCAATGTATTTTTTAATTCAATTTTTTTTATATTTCGCACTGCTGGCTATCTACGGCCTTGTAATTAGCGCTAAATTTCATATTATATTTAACATTATGATATTCACAATTGGCACATTTATGAATGTCACTATTGCAGTCTAATGCTGAATGTTGTCCTGCACATTTATAACAAGTTACTGTATTAGTGCATTTTTGTATCCGTGGCCGAATTTGCACACTTCGGACAAAGATTCGTATTTATCTGATCAAACACTCGACAGTTTTGATAACTCACAAACACGTTGTTTTTTTTATCACGTATGTGCTTATATACAGTTGGAGGGACTTCTACTATAGCACTCATTGAATCAGCTTTATTGTTAACAAATGTATGAAGAACTCTATTTTTCTTCGAAGTTTATGAAATTTCTTGTATTACTATCATGTTTCAGCTCATTATTATCTTTAAATGTTTTATCGATATTTAGGATTTTTTAATTTTTTTTTAATGATTTTTTAATAATTGGTTTCTTAATTTGTGTCTTTTCCACTTTGATATTATTTTTCAGTTTATTGCACAAAATTTTTTCTATCGAATTAACACTAGCTTCATTCATACAATTTAGTAAGATTGTATCCTTATTTTTTTATCACACTTTTAGTTTGAATAGTTTTGTCTTTTGTTAAATTAATATGTTATTTCTTTTTCTAAGTTAATGCTGCTGTCATTAGTTTTTTTAACTATTAATTTTGGAACTCTTTTTGGATTTGGTTTAGTGTTCGTTAGTATTTCCGCATATGTGTTTCCGCACCGTAGAACCAACCGGGGTTCTTTTCGCTATTTCCTCAACGTACCGAAGTACGCGAAATTATTAAAGAATTAAGACTTCGAATGATTTCTGATAATTAGTTTATTGTCGTTGTGTAAGTGAGAGAGTGCCGAGCGACGGGACCGTGCGGAATCAGGTAACGTTGATAGCGACGGATTGTATGTCGTCGCGTGCCGTCACGTGCCGCGTTATGATGTTACATGTAGAGGCACTCTCTGCCTCGTTGTTAGCATTTAACCTTTAGAGGGCCGGGGTTTTGAAAAATTTGAAAATCGCATTTTTCTATAGGAATATGGTCTAAGGTCCCTGAGTTAGAGCCAAACTAAATTGCGATGTTGGGGAGTCAGACCCCTTACGCCTAAAAGCATATTCTGGCCCTCTAAAGGTTAAATATTCATTGCTTTGCGCAGTCGTAGGAGGCGGGCTACTTTTCGGCTACGCATTTCGATCGCAGGCTCTTGCTATCGCGCGAATTCCACGGTATCGGCAGTATTTGTCTGCGTAAGTTGATCGCTGCTAGGCCGTATTATACTGCCGACTCCAGCATTCAGGAGTCAGCTCTTCCGACTTACGTTCCGTAACAGTTTTGTTAGATAATTTTTCTTTTTCTAGTAATTCATTTAATAAATTATTTTTATCCTGAATTTCTTTGTATAGTTGTTTTAATAATTTTTTTTTCAATTTTTAGTGCTTCCATTTCACTATAATCTTTGTATATTGTAGTTTCGTGCTAACTTTCAATATTTTTTTCATGCAAAATTTCCTTGATAATATCTTCTTTAATTTTTTGACGATCATCAATTTTTAATTTCGCGATGAATTGGCGTGCCGTTTCACATAACGTACCTTACGGCAGATTTGAGGTTAAAGTAAAATTTGGATGGTCTTAGCAAATTATGAAAGAACTACTAACAAATTGTATTGGACTTCCTTCATTATATCTTGATACTACTTCATTTGTATGATGAAAATGTTCACAGATTAAACACCCAACTGCTCCAACTTTTTGACTACGATGGCACTTAAAGTTTTTTAAAAGTAGTAGTAACAAATTCAGGCAATACAACAAGCCATGCAACCGAATCTTTGCTCCTGCTCCATCACATTTCCCAAGGACGAGTGACGTGCGAGGCTCATGGTGGCGGCTATAATGGCCTATAAGGCAACTCCCTTCGCGAGTCGGTTTGACCGCCTTTTACAGATATTTAGTTGTACAGCGGACTCGCGGCGGATGAAGAGAGTGTTCGGTCTTTTCGTCCATCCACCGAGAGTGGTTATGCGCCAGCTTAGAATAATTACCATCTTGAAATAAAGCGTGTAGTATTATTAAAATCTGTTGCCGCGCGAGAAAGGTGTACATGTGTGATGCATGGTCTTGAGGTAGTAATAGTTGCGGAGAGTGGGAATGATATCCACTGGGTGCACTGACTCTCCCAGGGTGAACGCAGCAAACGGCAACACCCTTGTTGCACGGTGTAGCACTCAAGCTTAATCCACTATTATATTAAGGAGCTTAATTCCAGATCACTTTTCATGTCTTTGACCGACGATACTTGTAGATGATGTAACTTGGTCCACGAATATTTTTTCCGCTTCGATTTTTTTCTCAATAACCAAGATCGTGGTGGGCTGCCTTGCAGACGACGTCCCGTCGTCCTGAGGGTGTTCCTGGACACCTAGACATCGTCTACAGAAGCAGCGCCCGATTTTTTTCTCAATGACCAAGATCGTGGTGGGCTTCCCTGTAGACGACGTCCCGATGTTCTGAGGGTGTTCCTGGACACCTGGACATCGTCTACAGAAGTAGCGCCCGATTTTTTTCTCAATAACCAAGATCGTGGTGGGCTGCCTTGTAGACAATGTCCCGTCGTCCTGAGGGTGTTCCTGGACACCTAGACATCGTCTACAGAAGCAGCGACCGATTTTTTTCTCAATGACCAAGATTGTGGTGGGCTTCCCTGAAGACGACGTCCCGTCGTCCTGAGGGTGTTCCTGGGCACCTGGTCATCGTCTGCAGAAGCAGCGCCCGATTTTTTTCGCCATGACCAAGATCGTGGTGGGCTTCCCTGAAGACGACGTCCCGTCGTCCTGAGGGTGTTCCTGGGCACCTGGTCATCGTCTGCAGAAGCAGCGCCCGATTTTTTTCGCCATGACCAAGATCGTGGTGGGCTTCCCTGTAGACGACGTCTATAGAATGAGCGCCTGATTTTTTTTTAATGACCAAGTACGGGATTGGCTGCCTTGTAGACGACGTCCCGACGTTGTGAGGGTGTTCCTGGACACCTGAACATCGTCTACAGGAACAGCGCCCGATTTATTTCTCAATGACCAAGTGCGGGGTGGGCACACGTGTTTAATTTTATGTCTATAACTTTCCCTTTTATCATTCTGTTAACATAAGCATCCAAACACATGCCGAAAAGTATAATTGTCTTATTAGATATTAGGCCTAGTACACACTAAAAGAATTAGAGCAGAAGAATAACAAAAGAAATAGTATAGGACCTTTGCCGGACACTTGCGGTAAGGAGTAGGAATATGTAAATAAGGGTGGCGGAATAAGGAAATAAGTAGAACTACAGCGAAAATAAGAAAATAAGACATCTTGTTCTCGTAACATATTATTTACGTATTTACGTAATTATCTATTACTGTAACTAAAACTATTTCTTGTGTTTTATCTACTGTAAAGTCTAATTTATAAAAAAATCATCTATTATTTATAATATTTTAGAAAATTTGTATTAAATTTATTTATATTAAATAAAATGTAATTCATTATAATCATTTAATTGATAAAATGTTATAAAAAATGAAAATTTGTTTTCGCTTTAAACAATTAAAATTTAAAAAATTAATTATTTTCAACATAAATTTAAAAATTATTTTTCAAGCGAACATTATTTCTTTATTCAGTAGATATAACTAAAATTATTGTTAAATAAAGAGTTATGAGGTCAAACTAAAAGTAATTTATTTTTTTATTTGATACGAGACATTAATACAAAACGTTTCATGTAAGTTCATTATCTAGAGAGTCTGCACTCTTCTCGTAAATAGCTGAAAAACATTATATAATGTATTTCATGTATTTGTTATATTATATTTATAATAATAAATTTTAAAATCGAAATTAATACAAATGATGTAATGTAATAATATTAAGAATAACATTCTTAAATATTGTATATTATTTAATTTAATTTACATTTTAACTCCCCGTGATTACAATAAATTTACGACACAACGAGTCTTTTACTATACGCAACTTAAAATTTAAATTATTTGAATATATAAAATGTAAATGAAATGTAAAATAAGTGTTTATAATTCTTAAAAGAATTATAATAGTAGTTTATAAAAAAATGAGTAATCTATTCAAAGCTTAGAACAGTGATAAATTATTTTAACCAGGAACCAAAAAATTATTACTGAGCGAGCGTTAGCGAGCGAGGTATGTTGCTAGTATTTAAATTAAATTAAGAAAAAGGTGATGATTCTTTTATTAAACCAAAACTTAAACTAAAATTTGTCTTAATGAAAAGCAGAACCAAGATAAATGCTAGTTTATTCGTTGGTAGAAAAAGGGCAACTCCGGCGATTACCTTCTCACACAATCGTCGTATAAGCAGACCTACGCAAATCTGCGCCGCGACACATTATAACAAATTTTTATTAGTCGGAAACACCCGGTATCAAGCATATTTTAATTTGCTACCTTGTAGCTGAATTTGTCCTACAAGATAAAAGCGTAATTTATTTTAATAATATTGTCCTTTTCAGTTCTACCTTCCTTTTTTTGCAATAAATAATCATTCGCCTATTACGTCTTTTTCCTTTGTTGTGAGGGTTTTTGTTCCGAAGCAGGCAAATCCTTTCATGTTCCGCAAATATCTCATGTGTATTTTTGCTATGTAACCTGCCACTCACCCATCCCTTCAAAAATTTGAAAGCGAAGCGTATAAGTATTATCATGTTGCCTCGAGTTTTATAGCGGGCGACCATAAGTTTTTACCGATATTGTGGGCACAGTTTGAAGTTGTTTTAAACGTCATATTAAAAAATTATAAATAATGATTAATTTTTAATCGGAGGTGTGGGAACGTCAAGGTATCGTATCAAGCAGTCTCAAGCTATCATAGTAGGCACTGTTTCAACCAGACCTTTGCTGAATTGAGAAAGCGCGGAAGGTGGTTCGCGTGTATATAGCAACGCTGCCTCCAGACGAGCTTTTTCTGAAGTGAAGATGAGCGAAGTGCAAAGTGTTTTATTGCATGCGACTTTCATATCATTACAACCTATTTCTTGTAAAGTTCAGCTGGGGATCAGGGCTGACGTACTAAGTAAAACACTGGTTATATAAAAAAGAATAAATAAGCACATTTATTTACATTGCAAGATTTTACACTAAAATGCCCGTAGCCGATACGGGACTTAAGGGCGCCAGTCGCGAATATTTCGGAGTCGCGACACTCCAATCCTAACCACTAGCACACACGCACAAACACGACACGACTTCGTCATGATGGGGGGAAAACAGAAGGAGACATCCGCACCCTAGAGCCGCTCTCGTGGTCGCTCGCTATTCCACACGTCCTTAGTTTTCGGCTGCCTCACACGGAATGCCCTTCCTGCACTCCAGAGGCGCGCCCTTGCAATTTCAAGCAGAAGAAAATATTTTGTGTCAAACTGTAAGAATATTTTATGTATTTTGATTTTCTGGATCCAAATCTGGTGTCCTTTCTGCTCGTATACCGTTCAAATGGTTAAAATATTTATAGGGTCTCGATTTGCGAACCGTTGAGGTTCCCCCCCTCCCCTATCTCTCTTTCGACATATCGACCTCTGCCGCGAGTCATCGGTAAGTCGATCGATGACGAAAATCGTCAGAAAGTCGAGGACCGCGGGATGCCGCGGTACAAGGGAGAAAAGCTCCGGTTCGTGCTCAAAAGGAGGGAAACGGCTTTGGACAGCATTCCTGCTGAACCTAGGACCATCGCACCCCTCCAATAGTTTTGCTGACGATTACGAAACCCCGAGCAACTTCGCTGGAGTACCCGGCACCTCGACTGCCCGACACCACAAAAGGGAAAATAAGACGGAACCTCCGCTGCATCTTCTTCAATCCGTCCTCGGCCACACCGAGAGCCGAGCCAGGCGACCAGCGTATTTGTCCAGAAGAGAGTGAGAGCGTGCGTTTGACGTTATTGTTGTAAGTTTAGTTTAATGCGATGCAAATCTGTATTTTTAAATTCAATTGAATGTTTAAAATGTGTGCGAGAATCTGAAAAATAAAATAAAATATAGTTCATACTAAAATATGTATTTTAATTGGCGCCCAACTAGAGGTTAGAATGAATTCGTACCCCGTACGTGTAAATCATTAGAATAATTATTTTTCTTCATATATGTAATTACAAGCTTTTTCTTTTTTTTTTAAATTACTTGACATAAGAGGCAAAATACGAGAAATCATATATAATCGATAATACTATTAATTATTATTAAGTAGTTTACATCAAAACAAATAAATATGAATCGTCGAAACTCATTACCGGATTTCCGGGGGATACCAAGGGAAGAGGGCATTGATTTTGTAGTCGAGCGTTTACAATTGCAAATTGAAGCGTTAGAATTAGAAAATAGAACTATCAAAACTCAAATTAATCAAATTTTGCAGAATATACAGCAGAATCAGGATGGCAATGTAAATAAAATTTTGGCTCTCGAAATTGCTCTTCCGAGTTTTACGGATGAAAGTTACGATAACGGAAATGAATTTTGCAAGCGCATTAAAGGGCCGCGCGCGAGTATGGTTTGACGCGGTAAAATACTAAATCACTAGCTTCCAAGATTTTTGCAATAAATTCAGAAATTAATTTATGTCGGAAGAAATGTTAGAAAGAGCAAAAGATCTGTGGAAAGCGTAAAGATACGATATCGGTAGTTTCGTAAAATATTTTTATGCTCGTGCTGGAGCATTAACTGACTATCAATGTAATACAGAAATAGTCAAACAATTTCCCGAAAATACTCAAATAACATTGGCAGCAACCAATCTAAATCAAACAGACCAAATTATTCGCGCACTGACTCGTATCGATGAAACGCAAAGTCGATCGAAAATCGGTGAAATAAATCAAATGATTGATACACACCGCGATCGGCCAAGCGTAGACGCGAGCACCTGCACTCTTCATCTAAACAATAATACAAGCAGATACTCGATAGGACATGAAGCGCGAACTCCGTTAGAAAATGAGACTGATCGTAGGAGAGATTCAAGAAATAATTACAATCAAAATTATTCGAATCAACCGCAAAATTGGCGTGAAGCAAATTTTAGCAGATACAACGGGCAGAACAAAAATTTTAATACAAACAACAAAAATTCGAACAATCGCGTCAATCAAATCGCAGTGATAAATACAAATGAAAATAATGAGGATGAATTGACCACAAACGTTTACGAAGTAAATACCGAAGACGCAATAAGTAAAATGGCAATTGTGGCAATAATGGGCAATAAAATGACAAATATGGCAATAATGGGACCGTTTTCAAAAAAGGCATATAGAATAAATAAACAAGTGTTAGTAGATGTGACGATAGAGAACAAATGTTTTAAAACGATACTGTTAGTAGTCCCTAATTTAAATTTTGACATCATACTCGGCATCGATTGGATTATTAAACGGCGTGATAATTGATGGAAAAATCGAGTAGTAATATTCGACGATCTGCATATTAAGGAACCTCGAGTCAGGTTGTCCTTGGAATCATCAGTTATAAATCACATGAATTCAATCGATTCTTTGAAATTACTGTCGACGAATGCTCATGACCCGCGTCGCGAAGGGGAATCATGCAATTATGATTTGTCTCGCGAAACGGGGGATGAAAAATGGTCTTTCATTCATTCCGGGGTTAATTTCAAGATTCGGGAAAATGAGAAAATAAAAAGTAGAAATACCATCAGTGATGAGGAAAAACTAATGTTAAAAGAGTTAATAGTAGAATTTAGCGATGTATTCTCGGAAAAAAAAATTAACATGAAAACTAAAAATCCTGTGTTAAACCGAAATTATTCCCATAAAATATAAAAGCGTCGTAAACAAGCATGTGGAAGAATTATTAAAGGACGGAATAATCGAAAAATCCCGATAGTCCGTATTGCAACCCGGTTCATGTTATCCTAAAGAAAGATGAAAGTGTAAGGCTATGCCTTGACGCACGAGATCTTAATAAGAACATAGAATACGATAATGAAAGGCTACCAAGAGTGGAGGAAATATTACAGAGTCCCAACGGAGCGGAATTTTTTACCAGCAATGATTTCACTTAGGGGTACTATCAGGTAGAATTAGACGAAGAATCGTGAGCGTATACCACATTCATGATCGGAGATAGATATTTTCGATTTAGGCGACTACCATTTGGATTTAAAATAGCGGGATGCGCAATTATTCGGGCGATAAATTCTTTGTTTTCGGCGGAAGAAAAAGACTTCATCGAAATCTATGTAGATAATGCGTTTGTAAAATCATTGAATTTTCTTGATCACATCCGACACTTGAAAGTATTTTTAAGTAAGGTTAGAAAAACGGGTTTAAAGTTAAATTTTAACAAAAATGTTTTGCGCGCGAGAAATACCCTTCCTTGGATTTATTTTAAGTGCGGCTGGAGTCAGGCCGAACCCGGAAAAAATAAGAATAATTAAACAAATTCCTGAGCCGAAAAATAAACCCGAACTACAACGGTTTATTGGTGTATGCACGTATTATCAACGCTTTTTCAGTTGAGTTAAAAGAGTTTAAAGAGCTTTATTCAGTTGAGCTCTGCAACATCTATACCTTCAACAAACAAAGATAACTTGATTTTACAAGGTTTTTTTTTTATTTAGGATTTTACAAGGTAAGTGCAGTAGAGATAAGCAGGATGCAGAGTCGATGAGCCTTGTGGTGAATTCCAAGTGTTGCAATTGAAGCAGAGGATGAGCAGGTCGTAAAGCAAAGTCTTGGAGCAAAAAGTCCAAAATTCCGTTGCTTCCGAGAGCTGATCTGAGAGAGAGAGAGAGAGAGCTAGCGAGAGCACCAGCACCGGGCCGCTATCTTTTGGCGCGAAGACGCCTGAGCATGCGCGCGTGTGAATGCAGCGCCAGTCGACTCTGCAGAGCAGCGACGTGCGCATGAGCTTGGTTGATAACCACGGGGGCGCGCGCGATTCAAAATGCAAATCGCAAACAATACGTATGCGCTTAATACGTTACAATTATAAAATTAATTACGTGCCTGGTAAGCAATTAGCTCTAGCAGATTTTTTATCTTGAAATCCGATGCAAGAATATAACCCGGAAGATATTGCACTTTCCAAGGAAATCGAACGCGTATCGAACCTCGCGGCGAACCTTCTTGGAGGCTCTCCGAGCATCGACTGTTATAAAAACTTTATCGTCTCACCGAGAAGAAAAGAGCAACGGCAAAATCAGCATGACCCCCCCGACCCATCATCGTTGCCCTTTTATTCTGCAGTGCAAATCAAGTGACTAAGCTAGCGACGGCCGTTTACGTCGGATGCAGCTTACCAACTAAAATTTGAAATATGAAAACAGAGTCGTATTAGATTTGCATAATGCTCGTGTTGTTCCTATGCTCTCTTGAGATACTCAAAACTGCCACAAAGTTGGCTTCGCTGGCAATCGCTGTGAACCGCTGAAAGCCGACGCGCAGGCCAACTTCGCCGTGTGCGCAGGACTCTAATGTCTTTCTCACTATTGAAAGAGAGACAAGAGCTCCACGTGTGCGAATTGCAATGAAAAAAAAATTATAATAATTATAAAATTATAGAGTCTAACTAGCTGAATCGACCTCCACTGCGATAGGTTAGCATTAGCATTACGAGAAAAATGCATTGCGAGTTTGAAATAAACAGACTCGATTTGTCGATGGCACCGCTTGGGAAATAACACAAATATAACGCGATCGGCTGTCAGCTGCGATGCATCGCACAGGGTTGGGCTAATTGGAATTTCTTAACAACTGGAAATTTTAAATTTGAGATAAATCTATTACGAATAACTATGATTTTTAATCCTTAATTCATATATTCATGATCAATATATTTTATGTTTCAGGTTTGGTACCGTCAGCAGTAATTATAGTAAGAAAAATTGCATAGTGAACAGCTACTCCAAAATGGAATTTATTTCAAACGGATTTTCATTCAAGATTAATATTTTTAATAAAAATGTTTATTTTATTCATAATAACGCAATTGCTTTTACAACTATTAATCATATCGTTAAAAATGAATTATTTGATATACAAATATTAAACACCGTTCCTCATATTAAAACTTATATTAAAACTCGTATGGTTCGCCATCGAAACAAGCTTTACCTGTTCCCAAAAAGTAGTATATCGCCCATAACATAAATATCATGTTTATACTTTTTAGAGGTCTTATAGGTACAATGTACCTTTAATATTATATTAAGGTTTTCACCCCTATGCGCTTCTCAAATCAAACATCACTTAATACTTTTAATTAAAATTATTTTCACACTATTTTTTCATCGAGAATTGAAATATTTATCTCAAAAATAAAAATTAAAATAAGAAACAACCTCTTTTGATACTTGATTAAAGTTCATCCTTTTCTAATAAACGTTCACTGAAGTCTATTTTGGTCTATTATTTACGAGTTTTGCGTTATAGTTCGTTATCGTACTACTGTTCATTCTTGATTTCAAAAAAGATCTTAGAATTCATCATAGAACACGCTGGAATTTTTTCAGAATTTTTCGACGACTTTTTTGAATTTTCAAAAATTTGCATTTTGAAAAATCCGAAAAGCTGTCGAAAATTTCTGAAAAAATTCCAACGTATTCTTTGATGAATTCTAAGATCTTTTTATTCTATAATTTTTTTTCTTAAAGTGCACTGTTTTTGAGTAAAAAATTCCTGAAGTTTTTTTACATTTTTTCTATCTTTAGGCTGCCATTTTGTTTATTGCTACATAAAATTTGATAATTGCCAATGACCTAACTTCAAGTTTAGGACTATTTGACGTTGTTTTCTTCGTTACAACAAGAATCCCTATGATACTTCAATAAAAAAAATAAATTAAAACATATCGAATATTACGGAAATTCGCGCAAGCACCTCCAAACCCGGCAGAGCGCATATCGACGCCTCCTACGAAGAAAATCTCTTTTCAGTTTTGCGGCGAAGAAAATCCCTTCCAAAATTTGCGCCGAATATAATCCCCTCGCTGATTTTTCCAATGAAAAAGATCTCCTACAATCTTATAAAACAATTTTCTACCAATACTATCCCATACTTTTTAATCGAGGGTGCATTTATTTAAACAAATTATTTTATTTTACGTTTTGTGTTATCCTTTTTTTTATATAATTTAATGTTAAACGTTGGTTTATTCATGGCTTATTTTTGGCTTATTCGTTAACTAAAACCATTAGCCAATTGTTAGTATACCAGCGATTTTACTTCGTTTATTTTATTTCAATAAAGCGCAGAAACGCCAGAGACAAGACAGGCTAGTTTTTGCCGCAAAAGTACTAGAAAGGATAGTTTTCGCCGCAAAAGTTCTAAAAAGGATAGTTTTCGTCGGAAAATCAGCTGAGGAGATTTTCTTCGTCGCCAAAATACAGACAGGGGATTTTCTTCGTACGGGGCGTCGATATCATCCCTATTGAAAAATCTTACGTAAGATCTTACGTAAGTTCTTACGTGAGATCTTATGCCAAAATCTGATCTGAAATTTTTTTATTCATAAAGGACTAAACATCGTGCACAATGTGGATAAACTCGTTATTAAAGAATTTTTTTTTTATGGGACTTTCAAATGCGGATGTTAAAAATTTTGCTACACATCTGAAAAAATTCTAAGTGAGATTTGTAATGATAATAACAATACCAAGAAAAACCCAATAATCCAATAAGCTTTGCCCAATAATTCGTGTACACAGATTAAGAGAATAACGAATTTGACTAAGATATCAACACATAGAAGAAGAATTAAGAGAACTTATCGAAAAATTAATTGAAGAATATGCCGGTGTTTTATATTTACAAGGCGAGAAATTGGGGACAATAAATATTATAACGCATAAAATTCCTACTACTGATGAAGTACCTGTGTTTACGAAGCCGTTTAGATTTCCTCATGCATTAATGGATGAATTAGAAAGACAATTACAAGAATTAATTGATCATAATATTATAGAGCCATCATGCTCAAATTATGTTTCACCAGCCTTTTTAGTTGCAAAAACACCCGAAAGCAAGGGAAATAAACGTTATCGTCTAGTGGTCCATTTTCGACAATTAAATGACAAAATAATTAAGGATAAATATCCTATGCCTAACATAATGGATATAATTGACAAAATAGGGTAATCAAAATATTTTTCAGTTTTCGACTTAGCACAAGGATTTTTTCAAATACCATTAGATCCAGCAGATCGATATAAAACAGCATTTTCCTCACCTTTCGGACTTTTTCAGTTTGTCACGATGCCTATGGGCTCGTCGAATAGTCCAGCTACATTTTAGAGAGGGGTCGACATGGCTTTCAAAGGCATGCAGCGCAAAGATATCTTTATTTATGTAGAAGATGCCGTAATATTTGCAAGAACAATAGAAGAACACAATGAAAAATTTGTTAAATTTTTACAAAAAGTACGAGAAGCTAATCTCAAATTACAGCCGGATAAATGCGAATTTTTAAAAACCGAAGTAATTTATTTGGGCCATGTGTTAAGCGAAGAAGGGGTAAAGCCCGATCCTAACAAATTAAAAGCAGTGCGGTAAATTTCCTGAACCGAAAAATATTAAAAATATTCGTCAATTTTTGGGATTAGCCGGTTATTATTGCAAATTTATTCATAATTTTTCTCGAATTGCAAAACCCTTAAGCAATTTGTTAAAGAATGACACACCTTTTATATGGGATAAAGATACACAAAATTCATTTACAATATTAAAAGATAAATTATGCAGTCAACCTGTATTAAAAATTGTTGATTTTGAAAAACCTTTTATTGTATCTTGCGATGCAAGCGGAGCTGCTATCGGAGGAATACTGTCACAAGGAGAGTTAGGGAAGGATCGTCCCATTTCGTATGTTTCAAGAGTACTGTCTCGTACTGAACAAAAATACGACACTTATTTAAGGGAAGCCCTTGCGATTGTTTATTCAGTTACACAATTTAGATCTTATTTACTCAAAAGAAAATTTACAATAGTAACAGATCATAAGCCTTTAGTATGATTTAAAAATTCTAATGATCCTTCGTCACAAGTAAGCAGATAACGTTTTAAATTAGACGCCTATGACTATGATAAATTTATAAAAGCGGAAAAACAAATGTAGCCGCGGATGCTCTATCACGCAATCTCGTAGAAGAAAATATTCTTGCAATTACTCGCAATCAAGGTGGAAAATTGACTTTGCCAAAATATAATTTTACACAACCCAAGAAACCCAATAATAGTAAAAATAGTAAAAATAAAAATAATTTACCAGAAATTATAGAAAAAAATGAAGGAAAAATAGACGAACAAATAGAAGACATTTTCGAATTGCTACAAACAGAGGTAAATCACGAAGAAATCACAAATAATGTGGGAAATTTTCACGAAGAAGAACGTAATGATGATTTTACACCCACTAAAAATATTAATAAACAATTTATAGACTGCCGCGAACAACTTATCACGGAACTTCATGCCAGGGATCGGCATTAATCATTACTTTGTTAATATTTTTGACTAAAATTAATATTATATTTGTAATGCATTAATGGTCAGCTCGAAATTTCTCATTACTTTTGTAATGTGTAATGGTCAGCTCGAAATTTCCCATTATATTTGTAATGTGTAATGGTCAGCACGAAATTTCCCAATACTTTTGTAACGTCTAATGGTCGGCTCGAAATTTCCCATTACTTTTGTAATGGCTAATGGCCGAAAAAAAGTAATATTACATTTATAATGCATTAAACTTTAGAGCACGGGGAATTTTTGAATTTTCAATTTCTCAGTATTTTCTATAAAAAACACATAATATGTGTCTCTAATATTGGGAAATACTCATATGTGAAGTATCTATCCATGGTCGAGCCACTATAGTGGCTCTCCCGTCCCCTGCAGGTTAAGGGGAGGTCGTACCATCCTACATTACCGACCTCGATACGAATCGCTGTTTCCAACTTTTCTCTGTCATTTATTAGTGAAATAATGCACAAATTAAATTCCACTCAAAAAATTTATTGAAGAAGAGGGCTGAACAAAGATAATTGTAATACGGAGTCAAAAATTATAAAATTAATAAATTTTTTAATTTGGCATAAAACGATGTTGAGTTGAACGATCGCAGCGCCATTGCTTATTGGCTAGTAAGGTAGCGACGATTTTGACTCCGTATTACAATTCTCTTAGTTGAGCCCTCTTCTTCAATGAATTTTTTGAGTGGAATTTAATTTGTGCGTAATTTCACTAATAAATGACAGAGAAAAGTGTGGAAACAGCGATTCGTATCGCGGTCGGTAATGTAGGATGGTACGACCGCCCTTAATGGTCAGCTCGAAATTCCCATTACTTTTGTAATGTGAATGGTCGAAAAAAATTAATATACATTTATAATGCATTAATGGTAGCGAAATTTCCGAATTAAATAAAAATAAAAGATAAAATAAATAAATAAATAAATTAAATAAATAAATAAATAAACAAACAAAAAATAAACAAAAAGACAAAAAAAAAACAAAGAAAAAAAGAAAGACAAACAAAAAAAAGCAAGAAAGCAAAAACAAAAACCAAAAACAACCAGACAACAAAACAACAAACAACAAACAAAAAACAAACAAACAAACAAACAAAACAACAAGAAACAAACAAACAAACAACAAACAAACAACAAAACAAACAAACAAACACAAACAAACAACAAACCAAACAAACAAACAACAACAAACAAACAAACAAACAACAACAAACAAACAACAAACAAACAAACAAACAACAAACAACAACAAACAAACAACAAACAAACAAACAAACAAACAAACAAACAAACAAACAACAAACAAACAAACAAACAAACAAACAAACAAACAAACAAACAAACAAACAAACAAACAAACAACAAACAAACAAACAAACAAACAAACAAACAAACAAACAAACAAACAAACAAACAACAAACAAACAAACAAACAAACAACAAACAAACAAACAAACAAACAACAAACAAACAACAAAACAAACAAACAAACAAACAAACAAACAAACAAACAAACAAACAAACAAACAAACAACAAACACAACAAACAAACAAACAAACAAACAAACAAACAAACAAACAAACAACAAACAAACAAACAAACAAACAAACAAACAAACAACAAACAAACAAACAAACAAACAAACAACAAACAAACAAACAACAAACAAACAAACAACAAACAAACTAAATAAATAAATAAATAAATTGATAAATAAATGAATAAATGAATAATCAAAAGTTGCAACAATTTTAAAGTTGCAAAATTTCAAAAGTTTTTTTTAAGCTGCAAAATCTGTAATTATTAAAAAATTTATTTATTTTTAATTTATTTATTTATTATTAGTAATTCGAGGAAAAGAATCAGAATCAACGCATGATGTACTTCAGTGTATTAAGTTATCAATCAAAACACTAAGAGAAATAATTGAAAAAGTAAATATTAAATCTACAGGGTGATTCATTTTAATTGCCCCAGGCAAATATCTCGAAAAGTACGGGAGATGGAAAAAAACGTTAAATGTAAAAGTTGTAGGGTTCAGAGGGGGAAAATGGTATTTTAAGTTTTTCTCAACTTTGCTTTTTTCAAGATATTGGTCTACGAATTGTGTAGACAGCTTGATTTGACCTTGATGCAACTGCAGAGGTCAACTGGACTCCATGACATAACATCATGTTTGAATACAAAATTTTTCGCTCTTTTAATTTCCGAGGTCAAAAGTTGGTGTTCCTATTTAAAAAAACTACTTTGACTTTGAAATGACCTTGAAACTTGACCCCCAAGGTCATGGTCAAGGTCACCATTGGATTTCCCCCTCTGAACCCTACAACTTTTACATTTAACGTTTTTTTCCATCTCCCGTACTTTTCGAGATATTTGCCTGGGACAATTAAAATGAATCACCCTGTATATGTATAGCAGTAAGTGAATTTATCGAGAATATTTCATAGAAAGAAATAATAATGTGTATCAAACTAATAATGAAAGAAGCATCTTCAAAAATCATACTGTGTCACGGATATGTAAAGTACGTAGAAGAGAAGGACAGAACAAAAATTATAGAGGAAATGTACGGATCTGCAATCGGAGGACATAAAGGGGTAACAAAAACATATAAAATTATATACGAAGATGTTTAAAATATCAAAAGTTAGTGCGAGTAAAAACAAAACCGAAAATGGTAATCTGTTATGTTACAAAATTTTACTCATTTTAAATCTTTTTTTTTATTTTTACGATATATTGAATGCAACAACACTTTTCTGGCTGAAGTGGGACAGAAGTTTCAAGGCCAGAAACGTATACAATATCACACTGCACGTGTTGGAATGCGGAGGAGGAAATGCTTTCTAAACATTCATTGTATTAACCGCTTCGTCGTTTTGCGCCCGTCTTGCAATGGGTGCAAGAAAGAAAGAAATTCGGCATCGCGATAAAGTATGTACACTCTCGTAGCTGAAGTCAAGAAGTTAGGACGTGCGTTTGTCGGTCCGCGCTTTCTTTACATTAGGATTTTTTCTAAGTTCATTTTATTCCATTCATATTTCCGTGTGCGTTAGCCGCCGGAATTTCAGATTTATTATTTCAATCGTTTTTCGAATTTCCTGTGTGCGTTAGCCGCCAGAATTTCAAAATATTGTACTGGAGTACAATAGGGTTCCAGCTATTAAATTAAAAGCAAATCCTCGTCCTCCTCTGCGCCATCGTCCTCAGGAGCAGGATGTAAAAAAGGTAAATTTTTAATTACTAAAATATGTATACATATATACACATTTTTCATAAAACATTTTATTTAGTTTAAGTCGCGTTAATAAGTTGCGCCTCTTTGTCTTCCTCTCTTTCTCTCATTCTCCGAGCAGACCACCATGCCCTCTCCAAGCGCAGGTACGTCTTCCTCTGCGACATGTGTCGTTTGCGGCGGAGTATGCGTGGGACTTATAAACAGGTGTTCCGTCTGCAAGTGACCCTGTCATTCTAAGTGTGAACAGAGGAAAACAAACGCGCCGTGCGATGTGTGTCTCGAAATCACACCAAGTATTAAGGTAGTCGCTCGGGCGACGAGAAGCTCGGCTCGCCTTGCAGGGGCAATAACCCGTGCGGCCCCCCGCCAGATTTCGGGGGTCTCCATGCCAACGCTGATGTCACCGCCAGCACGAACGCGCGGAGCTCCCCACCTAAGTTCGCGCTCGCTACTCCGGTTCAGCACTGAAGAGTCCGGCAGGACAGCAGCCTACCAGGCGCCTGCTGCTGGCTCTCTTGCTGTCGGTCGGTCGGGTTCCAGAATTGCAGGCACCGACCGACACAGAGCAGACCGGTGCAGGTGAACTGAAGTTAAGCGAAGCAGTGAGTCCGTGCCTCAACAACACTATGAAAACAACGAAGAGTTCCACATCTCTCCCGCTATTAGAAAATGACGCGTCGGATCCTCCGCTAGGAGATAACAGCTTAATGGGTCTATCCCATGTTTTAATACCAGTGAGCAGAATGCTTGAGAAGCAACTGGACGACCTTAAGTCTATCTTGGAGGGTGGCCCTGTTTCACACGCTGTTCCTACTATTTCGACGGAGGGATCAGAGTGTGAAATAGCGATTTTAACAGCCAGTGTCTCCACCCTTGAGGATTTAATAGGCAATCAAAATGGAGTATTGAAATACACCAACACTAATACTAAGCTGCTGCTCAAGCGTGCTGAGGAACAAAATGATAACTTGCAGCAAGTACACGTTGCATTAGAGGCCTCCATTGCTGCTCACACCCGACTACCCTCTGAGGTAGTAGAAGCTTTACCAGCCGGTGAGACTGAGGCGAGTGCCCCGCACAGAGTTTCCTCTCCTAGGCTCGGCTCCGGTGATGTGGGTGATCGCGTTAAACATGCGTCGACCGAGGGCTGCGAGGTGATCGTCAACGGGTTACTAAGGAAGGGATCTGAGATCCCACCTGATGCTCTGCGCGATGTCGCTTTTGCAGTTCTTGGCACTGTCCTCCCTGCCTTTCGCAGAGAGAATATTGCTGATGTGCGTGAGGTCCGTCGCCGGAGGTCGGCTGTGGAGAAAAAAGGAAACGATTTGGAGAGTTTGGGCTCACCCAACGGCCCATCACCCTCTATTATAGCTGGGCTTTCCGAACCGGGTCTGGTCAGGAGAGTAATGCGGGCCAAGCGCTCGCTCAATAACAACTACTTAACAACGAATGACATCAAGTCAGATTCCCTGTCCCAGGAAACTGTCAACCACTTCTCGGGTAGAAAGATCTTCATAAATGAAATGCTTCCTCTGGACAAGTTCATCCTTTTCCAGAACTTAAGATCCACAGCCAAAGATTTGGGCTTCAAATATGTTTAAACGTAGGGGAGGTGAGCGAGCGCATGTCTTTGCGTCAGCCGCTGATCTGCAAGCCATTCGCACGGCGTGTCTGGATACTCCCAGAAATACTGCCACATTGAGGGACTCAACATCCACTTCCTCAAAGGCAACGAGAGTAACGATGGCAGGCCGGTGGTGGGAAGGAGTGGCAAGGGTTCCTTTAAGGCGGGGTTCTTGAAGGTGAACTCTATCAGAGCGCACAATGGAGAGCTTCGTCTTTTCCTTGCGGATCATCCCTCCTTTCATATTTTTGCAATCGCGGAGTCCTGGCTAGGTCCAGTTGTGGACGACAGCCTCATTCTGGTCCCTGGTTATTCGACTGTAAGGCAGGATTGCAATGTAAATGGGGGAGGCGTTCTCCTCTTTGTTCGGAGCGAATATACAGTAAAAATCTTGGAAAAATCTAACACTGAAGGACCAGGCAAATCTGGAATCCCAGAGTATCTTTTTTGTTCCGTGCAGAGGGGGGATGGTCTCCCCATTCTCGTGTGGGTTTTCTACAGACCACCTAAAATACAGATGCAACGCGACTCTAATATTTTTCCAGTTTTACGTTCTCTGGTCTTTGAGTTTAGTCTTAAGGTGATAATTGGGGACCTGAATGCTGACCTGTTGGCGACTTCGGACGATGCAAATACCATCAAGCGTCTTGCCAGTGAGCTCTCTATGCAATTAGCAAAAATCATAAACAGCTATACAAAGGTTTATTTATTAAATTAGAACAATTTTTACATTTACAATTTTTTCTAAATTAATTACAAAAAGTTATCTGTGAACAAATCTTAAGAAAAAAATTTAACAAATTGTTGCGTAAACTCACTTATTTAATTTTACAAATCTCACTTATACTAGTTTTCTGTTTAACAACATTTTATTTTAAAGTTTGGCCACTTATTTACAAATCACTTATATTCGAACACTACCTAAATTACATAAATTTCACAAATTAAATTTAAAACACTAAAACTGGGTGTGCGAAGCAACATTTGACTTGCTCGCAACAAGTATTCCTCACTCGAGCAATCGACGCAGAGTCCTTCTTGAGTCGAACACCAAAGTTTGAATATTTGCTTGAGGCGACAACTTAAACAGTGCTCTCTCCCCTACTAGAATCCGTTTCCTTCATCCTGGAAGTCTTCGTTTATCATGTCCACACATGTGCACTCCTACTTTGATTTTCAAAGTCTAAGCGAGAGCAATTCTACACAGTATCTACACAACAGAAGTCACCACACTTGACTTATTCGTCTCCAAGACTCGAAGCAGCTGGATCACGATTCTGGAATGGAATTCTAATGGTCGAGCACAGGAAGATTCTTCTAATAATTTAACTGGAGCACTCGCACAAGCTACAGTGACATCAAAACCACACTAGGTGCTCGTATCAGGAGAAACTGGACTCGAGGCCCAGTCATTGGTACGAAGGGACTCCTAGGTGTCCTTCAAGGCATCTAAAAAACAAAGAGAAGCCACAAATTATCTCTCTTGGATTTTTAAAGATTTAACCTCTCACCACACCACATATATACATTTTCCTTGCACCCAATCACTCCCTAGATAAAACTATACTTATCTAGAGTATCCTCTTCATTCCAGCATCCTGTGGGTTACGGGTTTGTCGCCTATTTCACCAATTTTTAATTATAAATATTTCAAATAAATAGCAAGCAGGCAAGTCAGGAATTGTGGTAGGACTCCCCAGTCTATAGCAGACAGCGTATAAGCGCACGCCTTAGGCCGCCCCTGCAAGCGCGCGACCTATAGCCGAAGGGTAACCCTGCATTGTGCAACAGCGCATAGATGCGTATATGTATTTAGCATAGGGAATCCCTTTGTAAAAGTCAGGAAAATTATTGAACATATTCCCCTGTTAATTTAGCCAAAACTCTTTTATTTTCCCCGTTTATTTTGCAATTTTTTCACGCAATTATCAAGAGCCATACTGCACAAGTGCGGGCCCGTACGGGACATGCAACGTGTCGCGGATGCCACTGCGAAATCTTTGCCGCGTAATAAATTAAAGATTGTTGCTTGGGAGGTATTGACTATATGCATGCGCATGTAGTTACGTGCTTCACACGTAACATAATCTCTGATACACCAATGGCTCCGATGGAAAAAATGAGTCTTGATATAGTCGGAAAATGGGAATAATAATATTTTAACTATACCAACGCAATAGCAGAGGTAGTGGCTGACGCCTTTATAAAATGATTTATTTGTGTTATCGGGGTACCCGTGACGATTTTGACAGATCATGGTTCAAATTTTATGAGCAGTCTTATGAAAAAGGTGTCAAAGAAATTTAAAATTACACAAGTAAAAACCACAGCTTATCACCCTCAGTCTAATGGTTCCTTAGAACGATCTCATTATTCACTGAGTGAATACATGAAGATTTTTATTGATAAAGATAATGAATGGGACGAATATATTGAATTTGCCATATTAATTTATAATACAGCACAACAAAAAGGACATCGTTTCACACCATATGAATAGATTTTCGGAAAAATCACAAGATTACCGTCTTATGAGATAACATATGAAGATCGATTATTAACCTACGATGATTATGTAAGATAATTAGGCAAAAAACTATTTGATATTCAAAATATTGCTCGCAACAATTTAATAGATGCAAAATGGAGATCAAAATTTTACGACGATCGAAATGCAAATTATAAAGATTTTCAAGTGTGTGATTCGGTATGGTTAAAAAAACGCGGCAAACCTTATAAACTAGGAAATCAATATAAAGGCCCTTATAATATCAAAGAAATTATTAATGTTAAGGGAAATATAAAGATAACACGGAATAACAGAGATAAAATAGTACATGCAAATAGATTGCGAATATATAGCAGTAGAATTATATATTAAATAAGCATAATAACACGATTAGACAAGATAGAATATAAAAATATATTTTCAGTCCGCGCTTTAAAAATACTGTTTCTCGCACTATTGGTCTGCTTTGGGGCCGCTTTGGAATTCAATAGGTGCGAACGAGATGTAACGATAGCTCTTGAGATCCGTCGGGCCGAGAGACAAAAAAAGGTTAAAAAACGGAAAAAACACTTGCTTGCAATAGCTCGAAGGTGAGGAATTAATCACATTATTTAATTAGTAGAAATATGGAAAGCGCAGGAAGGAATAAGATTGCACTTACCAAAAGATTTACCTTACTTATCACAAGTAGGAAGGAAAACTTATTTTCATATTCTAATTCCAGAAGTATTTAGAATTACGGTTTAAAATTTTTTGAATACAGGGTGTTCGAAATGTTCCGGACCCCCCACTTATAACATAAAGTAAGCATTTTGGAAAAAAATGTTAAATACAAAAGTTGTTAAGTTTTGAAGGTTGAACTAAATGATGACCTTGGATTTGTTATTGGTTATCATTTTCAAGGTCATTTAAAGGTCATCTTCAGTTTTTTAAATAGGGACCCCTATTTTTTATTTCAGATTCTGAAAGAGCACAAAATTTTACATCTGAATATGTATCCACGTTATGGCTCAAAATGACCTACAGAGGTCATTTAGTGGTTAAATGATTATTTAGTAGCAGAAAGCCAAGAAATCCCGATTATTAAGAACTTTGGGTGTATTTGACGAAAAGAAAAAAAAAATTTCGTACTTTAATACTAAAGTACATAATTTGATTTTCTAGGACGAACTTTATGGTCACTTTAAAATTGGCCTCCATTTTTAAGGTCATTTGAAAGTTATCTTCAGCTTATTATAAAGGGACTCATTTTGTATTCCGGATTCTGGAGGAGCATTAAATTTTAGGTCTGGAGATATGTACAATATCCACGTCATGGCTCGAAATGATCTACATAGGACACTTGGGGGTTATTAATTACAAAAGCAAAATAATCTAACCGTTTTACATGAACAGTTTTTATTGCAATAATTTTTTGCAAGGGTTACGAGTTTCTACGCATGATTCATAGCATTTTCAGGATCGTTACTTGTACCTTAGAAGATTTAGCTCACTATTCTTTTTAGGAATCAGTTCATTTATAATTGTTAATTAACAATTGTTTACTCCTATTTACTTTTCTGTTTTCAAGAGTTAAGTGAAGTTCTCTTACTTCGAAATTCAGATAATTGTATTAATTTTCAATAATTGTACTTTTAATCGTAGTGAAAAATGGCACATCTTACTGAACGAGAAAGAATATCTTTGTTGATGATGCGAGGGTGGGGTGATCAAGAGAGAGGTTACAAACAGGTACAGCGTTTATTCAATGAAACATTAAGAGTTGAAGAAAACAACCCTATTTCAAAAAGTACCGTAATTCGTACAATTAGACGTTTTGAAGAGACAGGTGGTATTAAAGATCGTCCTAAATCAGATAGATCCAAATCATCGTCTAATGATGAAAAGAGCTTAGACGTATTACAATCATTTATTGAGGACCCCCATTGCAGCATCAGACGTTGTGCACAACAGCATGAAATGGGAGCTGCATCTGTGCACAAAATTTTGAAACTCAACAAATTGCATCCTTTCAAATTAAAGTTGGTACAGGAATTATCTGAAGATGATTTTAATAGAAGGGTAGAGTTTTGTGATGTAATGATGCAAATGATATCTGATGATCCTTTGCTCCTCAATAACATTGTTTTCTCTGAAGAAGCCACGTTTGAGTTAAGCGGAACAGTGAACAGACATAATTGTCGATACTGGAGTAACATCAATCCACATTGGATGAGAGCGGACCACACGCAACATCCTGAAAAAGTAAATGTTTGGGCTGGCATATTTAATGGAAGAGTACTTGGCCCTTTCTTTATTGAAGGTAATTTAAATGCTGCAATGTATGAAAACATGCTTCGAGACCAAATTATACCTGCTATACGGAATTTAACGGGTGGAAATCTGGACGAAATTTACTTCCAACAGGATGGTGCTCCTGCACACTACGGTATTCATGTTCGCCGACATTTAGATGCAACATTTCATGATAGATGGATTGGGCGGAGAGGTACAATTGAATGGCCACCTCGGTCCCCAGACCTAACGCCTCTTGATTACTTCCTTTGGGGATACTTGAAGGATAAAGTTTATGTTATAAAACCACGTGACTTGGATGAATTACGCCAAGAATCACTGATGAAATAGACTTGATACCTCAGCAAATCTTGCGAAATGTTGTTGCAGCCTTTTACAATCGGTTAGCACATTGCCAAACTTAAATGGGCAACAATTTGAACAGTTGTTCTAAAAAGTTCCTGTCAACGACATTTTAAAAAAATTCAGTTTGGGCGAATAGTCCACTGTCTTGATTTAGTTAGCTGGGCCGCCGATAGTCCTGCCTTAGCTGACTGGGCCGCTAGTGTTCTTGTCTTAGTAGGCTGGGCCGCCGATGGTCTTGCCTTAGTTGGCTGGATCACCCATGATGTTACCTTAATTAGTTGTACCTCCCGTGCCTGAGCAATAAGGCTTATTTTGATTAGACATTTTTTTATTTACCATTTTCTCCCCCGAGGTATGTAGTTGTTGGGCCTAAGGCTTATTTTGATTAGACATTTTTTTATTTATCATTTTCCCCCCCGAGGTATGTAGTTGTTGGGCCTAAGGCTTATTTTGATTAGACATTTTTTTATTTATCATTTTCTCCCCCGAGGTATGTAGTTGTTGGGCCTAAGGCTTATTTTGATTAGACATTTTTTTATTTATCATTTTCCCCCCCGAGGTATGTAGTTGTTGGGCCTAAGGCTTATTTTGATTAGACATTTTTTTATTTATCATTTTCTCGCCCGAGTTATGTGGTTATCTGGCCTAAGGCTTATTTTACGCCAGTGTCAATTACACCTTCTACAATCCTAATGCAGAATTTAGCGCTGGTGCAAAATGGAGAATTACAACTAGGAGGCTTAATTTGGAAAACTAAAGTTAACCTTCAAATGACCTTGAAAATCAAGGGCAATGTCAATTTAACGCCACCATAAAGTTTGTCTTGCAAAATCAAATTACTTTAGTATTGGTCAGATACGCTCAAAGTTCTTAATAATCGGGATTTCTTCGCTTTCTGCTACTAAATAATCATTTAACCACTAAATGACCTCTGCAGGTCATTTTGAGCCATAACGTGGGTACATATCCAGATGTAAAATTTTGTGCTCTTTCAGAATCTGAAATAAAAAATAGGGGTCCCTATTTAAAAAACTGAAGATGACCTTTAAATGACCTTGAAAATGCTAACCAATAACCAATCCAAGGTCATCATTTAGTTCAACCTTCAAAACTTAACAACTTTTGTATTTAACATTTTTTTCCAAAATGCTTACTTTATGTTATAAGTGGGGGGTCCGGAACATTTCGAACACCCTGTATATTCTTGAATAGTTTTCAAATATATTTAAGAAAAAAAAAGTTATTTTGAAGCGTCTAATTCAGGATCCCCCCTTAATATTTATTATTTTTGGCGGTTAACAGTGATTTTAATTAAACCACTGTGCGCACTTTTTAAGAGTCCTGCCAGTGTTACAATTTTATAATTTCTATCGGATGCTACGCGTAACACTTGTCTTTCAACGGAATCGACGAAAACTACACGAAGGTTGGATGCTAAGCGCTTCCAACTGTACTGTTGGTTACTATAAGCATGATTATGGTAATGATTATAGGCGTGATTATAGGACTGATTATAACCAGTGCACCGATCACTGAGAGTGTGCACTTTGTAAGGTTCTTATAAGAACTATTGATATTTGATAATTGATATTTTTTAATATATAAATATATTTTAATTGGACTCAATATCAAATATACAGGGTGCCAATTAAGTCCCGGGACGGCTGAATATTTTCAGAGGTAAAGTAATTCTGATAAAGGTCAAGGTCATTTCTTAAGTAACTTTCAACGAGGAATCTAATGGTGACATTCACTTTGACCTTGGACTTGACCTTGAAGGTTATTTCAAGGTCAACTGTTTTTTTTTAAATAGGAACCCCCATTTTCAAGACTGGTAATCGATAGAGCGGGAAATTTTACATTCAGATACGTAATTAAGTCAGAGCTAGTGTTTGAACTTGAGGGTTACTCCAAGGTTATTTACACTCCAGCAAGGTTCTTAGATACCTCTGAATATTTTTGCAAGCGGTAAAGCTATTCCTCGTGTAACTTTCAACGAGGAACTCAATGGTGACCTTATACTTGACCTTGGACGTGACCTTCAAGGTTATTTCAAGGACACCTATTGTTTTTAATGGAAATCTTCATTTTTTACACTGGCAATCGATAGAGTGGGAAATTTCATTTCGAAAATAGTATTTGACGTGATCTTTAGAAGGTCAAATCAAGGTCAATTTTGGATAAACTGTCAAAACATTGTCGTATTCAAACTTTAGAGGATTTATGAAAGACTAAATGTTTGAAAAAGTTGTGAAACCAACAACATTGACCACCTTGACTTTGAGATCAGCTTTGCACATTACTTGGAGGTTCAAGCACTTTTTAAATTAATAACCTTACTGTCGCCCTTATTCTTACTTTTAGCGTTACCCAGAAACAACGACGTGGACGTAGTAAGTTCTGTTTCCTTTGGGGTGCTTGATTAACGTGAGTCCCCTTGCCTCTCACGATTGGGGTGCTTGATTAACGTGAGTCCCCTTGCCTCTCACGATTGGTGTGCTAAAGTCTTTTGTGTTTTACTTAATGATTCAAAGTTTAACGGCGGTGCTCAAACTGAAAACCTTCAACTTCTTGACAAAAAGCTAGGCGATTGTAAAAATGAGTTACAGCATCACGAATCATCCCTCTATCGATTCTAGCAGCCTCTTGCATAATTCGATTGCGCAGTTCATCTAAATTGTCCGGTTTAGTGGTATAAACTTTACTCTTAAGGTAACCCCAGAGAAAGTAATCGAGTGGTGTCAGATCCGGAGATCTAGCAGGCCACTCGATTTCACCCCTTCTTCCAATCCATCTATGAGGAAACTGAGCATCCAAATATGCTCAAACATCTCTACCAAAATGAGGGGCTGCTCCATCCTGCTGAAACCACGTTTCATCGTAATCATCAACTGCTATCTCTCTAATTCGTGGTATAATTTGATTCCTAAGTAGCTGTTCGTATGAAGCGGCAGTAAGATTACCCTCGATAAAAAAGGGGCCTACAAGAGTATTGTTTAAGATGCCAGCCCAAACATTCAACTTGTGTGGATATTGTGTGTGATTGTCCAACATCCATGCAGGATTTGTGTCTGACCAATATCTACAATTGTGTCTGTTAACTTCACCCTTTAAAGTGAAAGTAGCCTTATCCGAAAAAACTATATTGTATAAAAATTGAGGATCTGCGTCTATTCTGTTCATCATCGCTTCGCAAAACTCGATCCGGCGATCAGGATCATCGTCATTAAGCTCCTGTACCAAATGGACTTTATAAGGATGAAAACTGATGCTTTTCAGAATTTTTCGTACAGTTTCATGAGAAACGTCATGCTTATGCCCAGCTCTACGTAAACTAAGATGTGGATTTTCAATAAATGCTTCAGCAATTTCAATCTGCTTATCCTCAGTTGCTACAGATTGTGGGCGACCAGTTCTCTGAAGATCATTGACAGTCCCAAATTCTGCGAATCGCCGTACAACCCTTTCGACTGTAGATTTTGAGATAGGTGTTTGTCCGTCTTCATTACGAAAATGGTTATTAAACAATGTACGAACTTCGAGGTAAGATCGGACTCGATCTCCCCAACCACCCATCATCAATAAACTTATCCTTTCTCGCGTCAAAAGTTTAGCATACGCCATTGACTTTTATTTAGATATGAATAATACACGAGTCAGAATATTTATGTATTTCAATTTAGTTTTAATTTGTTTATTCAGAGGAAAAAGAAGAATAGTGGTAGCGACTCGTCCGCAAAAACTAAGCTAAAAACTTATCAATTGCAAAGAAAAACGAATTGTTCAAAAAGAAATGTTTACAATGAAGGAAAATGTTTATTACATAAAAAAATTTTTGTTTAACTTGTTCTTAAATTTATTTTGAACTCATGAAAAGGTTAAGAAAATGAACAGTGACAGGAATTTTTTAACAAATAATAAAATAAGGACTATCAGTTACAAAAGAAATATTTAAAAGTTTAGAAAGAAATTTAAAAAAAAATCAGAATTAAATAAAAAAACTTCTTAGAAAAAAATCACAGAAATTTATTCGCAATTTATAAAATGAGCTAAAAATACAAAGAAGTTGTTTAAAAAGAATAGGAGGTTTGTCGGTTTGTGGGATAATTTTAGAATTTATATTTGTAGGTATTTGAGTTTATTATCCATATGGGTGTTAAATTTATTGATTTAGGGTTCAAAGATTATGAGTTCAGGGTTCATGAGTTTGCAATTTATGGATTTGTTAATTAATGGGTTTTAAATCTACCGGATTGAAGTTGGACACATAAATGTCAAAGCCTGAAACACCGAACCCATGAACCCTCAACTCACGCTAACCAATCGCGAGAGGCAAGGGGACTCACGTTAATCAAGCACCCCAAAGGAAACAGAACTTACTACGTCCACGTCGTTGTTTCTGGGTAATGCTAAAAGTAAGAATAAGGGCGATAGTAAGGTTATTAATTTAAAAAGTGCTTGAACCTCCAAATAATGTGCAAAGCTGATCTCAAAGTCAAGGTGGTCAATGTTGTTGGTTTCACAACTTTTTCAAACATTTAGTCTTTCATAAATCCTCTAAAGTTTGAATACGACAATGTTTTGACAGTTTATCCAAAATTGACCTTGATTTGACCTTCTAAAGATCACGTCAAATACTATTTTCGAAATGAAATTTCCCACTCTATCGATTGCCAGTGTAAAAAATGAAGATTTCCATTAAAAACAATAGGTGTCCTTGAAATAACCTTGAAGGTCACGTCCAAGGTCAAGTATAAGGTCACCATTGAGTTCCTCGTTGAAAGTTACACGAGGAATAGCTTTACCGCTTGCAAAAATATTCAGAGGTATCTAAGAACCTTGCTGGAGTGTAAATAACCTTGGAGTAACCCTCAAGTTCAAACACTAGCTCTGACTTAATTACGTATCTGAATGTAAAATTTCCCGCTCTATCGATTACCAGTCTTGAAAATGGGGGTTCCTATTTAAAAAAAAACAGTTGACCTTGAAATAACCTTCAAGGTCAAGTCCAAGGTCAAAGTGAATGTCACCATTAGATTCCTCGTTGAAAGTTACTTAAGAAATGACCTTGACCTTTATCAGAATTACTTTACCTCTGAAAATATTCAGCCGTCCCGAGACTTAATTGACACCCTGTATAATCCAAATGAAACAACAAATAAATTAATAGAAGTTATACAAAAATGTGTGGAAAAATCAAAATATGAAATTAAAAGAAATAAAAATAAACCTGGAAATGAATGGATCATTTACGCAAACTAAAAGAAAAATATTGTAGACACTTACGTGCAAAATCTTAGGCAATTTTTTTCACACTAATGATTTGTTACGTTTGAGGTGCAAATTATGAAGAGTAATTTAACCCTAGTCTGGTGATCTATAAGTCATCGTACTGCAAAAAAAAGTGACTGCTAGTGAACAAATATATAAAAATTTAAGAAATTTTTTATTCAACAGTAGTAGAGATAAATAGCACTGTTTGGATTTTAATAGTACATTGTAAAGAATATAACCCGTTAATTAATTATCGGAATAACAACGCTAGTCAAGGAGGACGCATTGCGCGCGCGCTCTTCGGGCTAGCTGCTACACCGGATGCTCCCCTTTGCTCCTTGGAGATGTCCATTTCTTTTCTTATGCATCTTCAAGAGAAAATCGCCTCAAGGCTAGTGCACCTATATGATCTCCTCTCATTAGCCCTCCATCTTCTGTCTTCTTTCCACTCACATACACACAACGTTCATCTTCCTTATCATTTCAAATAAAATAAATCATGTTGCGCTTTAAAATACAACTTAATAATTAATTTATAAAATTACGCATTAATTACTTAATACATCCTCCGGCGATAACAATACTTCGTACCTAATATTTTTTATTTACAAGCACATTCTAAACTTATATGACAAACTCGCAAGCGACAGCTCGTTTCTGCCCAAGAAATCATTAAAATACAAATACTTATTGACTAACGCAACACAAAATTTCCTTCAGAAACACAAAAACAAGGGCAGATCGTGAACTCAATCGTTAGGATTTCCATAATATAAACGCAAATCTGCTTTATTATAACGCCCTACGAGCTTTCCGGGGTCTTCCTTCTCTACCAGTTCATACGCGTTCTCATTAAAACAACGATTGACGCGATACGGCCCATAATACAGATGGAAAAACTTTGCAATTTTCCTTTCGACAAGATTTGACTGCTTCGGAACGCGCAACAATACCAAGTCACCGACCCTCACGGGAACTTCGCTAACGGTAACTTGACGCTCCCTTTGGCGTTTATGCAGCTTATCCGTCCGAGAATTCGCGAGTTTAACTTTTACCGCATGTGGTTCCGCTTGCTCGTCTGGAAATTTAATAAATCTTTTGATTTTACTAAGGGACGACTCCCCAAAATGCAATTCATGCGGCGTATAACCCGTTGTCAAGTGCGTCGTGAGATTAAGCCACGAGTTAATTTGCTTAACATATCGCGCCCATGCAGTGTGTTTGTCACTGCAATAAGCCCGAAAAAACCTCCCCAGCTCTCTCATAACACGCTCCGAAGGGTTGCTCTGCGGATGCCGGATGGAACAATGAACTATCGCAATTCTATTTTCGTTCAAAAACTCACACCACGCCCGGGACATAAATTGCGTCCCGTGATAGCTTAATATTTCCTTCGGTTTTCCGACGTTATCGAAGTATTCGCGCATGCATTTAATGGTAGCCGCTGTAGTCGCTCGCCGGAGGGGGTATAGCTTCACATATCGTGAAAACACATCTAAAACCACAAAAATATACTCCACTCCGCCGGTCGACCGCGGCAATGGACCATAAAAATCAACCGCCGCTAATTCATTTGGCTTTTCTGCTTTTACTTGCAAGAAGCACCCGGACATCGTTCGATTTAAGTACTTTGTCCTCTGACATAAATCGCATTGCTTCAAAATTTGTTTGACCTCTTTTCTCAATCCTCTATACCAAAAAAATTTATTTACTTCGGTTATAGTTTTAAAGACGCCCCCATGTCCTATTCGCTCATGGACCTCTTTTACTACATTCCTGTTTGAGAAATTGCTTAATTTTGAATTAAGGATCGTAGTGGTTACAACAGGCGGGGAAATAAAGACACAATATATAATGAGCACTTGAGTTTATTTGCAATAAAGTCGCTTACGCCCGGCGAGCGTACCTTAACCTTAGCTGTAACTTGTAGAGTTGCTGCGTGGATTATCGGTGAATGAGCTGAGTACTTGCGTGGTTGAGCTGATGAGCAATAAGGTCGTGAAGTCCAAAACAGGGATGAGCGGGTTGAAAAAAAGAGCGTAGTAAAAAGCTGGTGATAAAGCCAAAGCGATGAGCTGGAGCGTGCTTTTCGTGGTAGAGCGAAAAACCAAGAGAGCTAAGATGGCGGCTGGGGACGCTATCTGCCCGCGCCAAACGTCGTTGAGTCCGCGCGCAAGTTCCCAGCGCCACCTCAGTTACTGAGCGTTGCGGGGCTTGGGGCGCGCGAGATTCAAATTAGATAAATCGCGAACATTCCGCCCGCATCATCAACGCCCTTGATGATTAGAGTTCTTGAGCGATGAGAAGAGGAATTGCGACGGACTGGGTCGTAAATCCAGTCAGAGCAATTTGGTGATGGTGAGAAGTGCAGGAGGGTCGTAAATCCTTCTGCATGAGGTGATGTTGAGCTTGAGTGTTGAGCATGATTTGTAGAGTGAGTAGAGCTGTGACTCAAGTGGGGCGTAAATCCACTTGATGTCGTGATGCTGACTGGGTCGTAAATCCAATCAATTTTGAGTTGATGTTGAAGAGTCTGATGATAGTGAGATTGGCAGCAAAGCGAGCTTAGCAATGGGACGAGTGATGGTCGAAGTTGCAGTTTTGATCGTCACCACCCGCGTGAGCCCATCAGGACCTGGATGGAGCTGAGTGATGCGGACGAGCGGCCATTTTGCTGGTGGTGACCGTTCGTCAGTGAGGAGAGCTAGTGAGCCGATCTTGAAGTCATGAGCTGGATGATGCCACTTGGAGATGGCTTGCTGGCGATGCAGATAGTGAGCTGACCACTGGTTCCAGAATGCCTGGAGGCGTTGCTGGATGAGCTGCCATCTGGAAAGTCGAGATGTCTTGAGATCGAGTAATGAGGGCTCCGGGACGCAATTCAATGCTGAGCCAATGAGAAAATGTCCTGGAGTGAGAGCTGTGATGTCCGACGGATCATCGCTGAGCGGTTCGAGCGGTCTTGAGTTGAGCACTGCCTCTATTTGCGCAAGAAGAGTTGTAAGTTCTTCGAACGTTAACAGAGTTTCTCCGATGGTGCGTCGGAGATGAAACTTGATTGATTTAACGAGTGCTTCCCACTTTCCACCCATGTGTGGAGCAGCAGGAGGAATGAATTTCCACTGAGTTCCGTGAGCAGCCAATGATGATGCGATGAGTTTGTGTTCGGAAGCAGCTTGAGTGAAGAGCGAGTTGAGCTGGGTTGTGGCGCCTTGAAAAGTGGTGCCACAATCTGAATACATTGTCTGGACTAACCCACGACGAGATGTGAAACGTCGAAAGGCGGCCAGGAAGCAGTCAGCAGAGTAATCTGTTACCACCTCGAGATGAGCAGCAGATGTGTTGAGGCAGACGAAAACGCAGATCCATCCTTTGTCTGTCTTGCATCCTCGTCCTTTCCAAGTTTTGATGGTGACAAGTCCCGCATAGTCCACTCCAGTGTGGAGAAAGGCTCGTGTGGGAGTGAGTCGTGAGATTGGGAGCTGCCCCATGAGCTGCTGAGCCTTTATGCCTCGTTGCCGGGCACACGAGACACATCTGAGCACATGAGCCTTGACGGACGCTCTCCCTCCTATAATCCAGCACGTCTGCCGGAGTTTAGCGAGCGTCAATTGAGTAGCTCCATGAAGAGTGGAGCGGTGAGCTGAGTCAATGAGCAGAGTGGTGAGCTGAGAATCACGAGGCAAGATTGCTGGGTGCTTTTCCTGGAAGCTGAGTGATGAGAACTCCAAACGTCCTCCAACTCGAATTACTCCCTCTGCATCAATGAAGGCGGTCAGACGAGTAAACGGATGGCCAGATGGAAGAGTTGAACCTCTGTTGAGCTGACGAATCTCTTGCGCGAAGTAAGCTGCTTGAGTTGCCCGTATCCAAAAGATTTGAGCCTGCTGGATGCGTTGAGCGTTGTAGAGCGATGAGCTTTTCAGAGTTCCCCGGAATGCATCTCTTGCTCTAAAAATGAGTGATGTTACAATTAATAATTTGTTTAATGATGAGTACTTATTTATGAGGTCCCAGTGATAGGTGGGTTGTTGAGTAGTAGCAACGAGAGTAACTCCAGGCCGAGCTTCATGAGCAGCTTCTTCAGAGTGATAAGATGGCTGCTTGGGCCATTGAGCTGAGTCGAGTGTTATCCATGAAGGACCAGACCACCAGAGTGGGTGAGTTCTGAGCTGAGCTGTCGTGATGCCTCGTGAGCCGCAGTCAGCTGGATTTTCTACGCCAGGTACATGTCGCCAGGTGGTGTTAACTGTGCACAATTCTTGAATTTGGGTGACTCTGTTCCTGACGAAGTCCTTCCATCGGCTTGCAGATGAGTTGATCCACATGAGCGTAACTTGAGAATCCGTCCACAGATGAGTGGCGTCTATCTTCACCTGAAGAGACGCTCGAGCAGCCTTGATGAGTCTTGCCAGTAGCAGAGCAGCGGTGAGCTCTAACCGAGGGATAGTTAGTCTCTTGAGTGGAGCAACCTTTGTTTTTGAGCAAATTAACGACGTCGTTGAGCCTGTGGATGGTGAGTGGACGACTAAGTAGACTACTGCTGCCATAGCGTCCTGAGAAGCATCCGAGAAGCCATGGAGTTGTATGGTGGAAAAACTCCAAGTTCCAAACCAACGTGGAACTGAAATGCTGGCCAGCATGTTGAGCTCTTCTCGAATGGCGAGCCATTTTGAGCACACCTGGGCTGGGAGTGGATCGTCCCAGCCAAGTTTGAGTAACCAAAGTTCTTGTAACAGAATTTTGGCAGAGATGATTACTGGTGATACGAAACCCAAAGGGTCAAAGATTTGAGCAACTTCAGATAATATGAGTCGTTTGGTGAGCCGTCCAGAGTGAGGTGAGAATTTTGATGTGAATGTGAAGGTGTCTTCCTTTGGAAGCCATTTTAATCCGAGTAGAGAGGTAGCGCAATCGTCGAGAGTGAGCGATGAGCCATCTATAGTTGAGTCAACCAACAATTTCTCATGAGTTGCATGCCATTTTGAGAGCGGAAAACCGCCCGCGTTGCAGAGCTGTGTGACTTGCGTGGCGATTTCTGAGAGCTGAGCTACAGTGTCCGCTCCTCCGAATATGTCATCGACATATCGACCTTGTTTGAGCGAAGGAACGGCGAGCGGGTACTTGTGACCTTCATCTTCCACGAGCTGCAACAACGCTCGTGTAGCGAGGAAGGGAGCAGCCTTAATCCCATAAGTGACCGTTGTGAGCTGGAAGTCAACTTCTTCCTGAGCGTTGTTTCTCCAGACTATCCTCTGCAAGTCCCAGTCATCGGGATGTACCTTGACCTGTCGATACATCTTCACGATGTCAGTTGCAAAGAGATGGTGGAAGTGTCGAATCCAGATGAGCACATCCGTGATGTTGAGCAGCAAGTTCGCACCAGTGTGCATGATGTCGTTGAGCGACTTCCCAGAGGAAGTTAAGCAGGAGCCATTGAACACTACTCTAAGTTTAGTTGTTGCGCTGTCAGGTTTGAGGACACCATGATGAGGCAGATAGAATGGAGCAAACGTAGAATTAGTATGGTCCACCTCCCTCATGTGTCCCAGAGCTAGATACTCGTCCATAAACTTAGTGTAGAGTTCTCCAATGAGCTGATCTTGAGCGATTTTACGTGACATCCGAGCGTAGCATTTTGATGCTGTTGAGCGTGAGTGTCCAAGAGCTGCAGGATGTTCTTTGAGCGGAATTCGGACGACATACTTGCCGGTTGTATCTCTGGAGTGAGTGGAGAGGAAATGTCGTTCACACTCCTCTTCTTCAGGACTCAGGCTGTTAGTTGAGTCACTGATGAGCTCCTCTTGCTTCCAGAATTTGCTGAGCAGTTCATGGAGGTCGTCATCTTGTTTAACGATTCCATGATGAGTGCATACAGAGTTGGCAAGTTGAGCTTGAGCAGGTCCGATGATGAGCCATCCGAAAATTGAGGACTGAGCGACTGGATCTCCTGGTTGAGCTTTGATGACTTCAGAGTTTATAATGAGACCATAATAATCGGCTCCGATTATCATGTCCACCGGTCGAGGCTTGAAATACAATTCATCTGCGAGGTTTAATTGAGAGACGTGCGGCCAATGATGTTTAGAAATCTTTGCAGATGGTATTATTGAGGTGACCGCTCTGAGGATGTGAGCCTCAACAATGATAGCCTCTCTGGTGAATCTTGATTGCAGAGTGAGTTGAGCTGAGCCGAGAGTGTGAGCGGATTTACTCCCACCAATTCCATGTACCACAAGTGATGAAGCACGGCGTGGAAGCTTGAGCTGGTGAACTAACCGTTCAGTGACAAACGTCAATTCTGAGCCAGGATCGATGAGCAAACGAGTAGGATATTTGAGCACTTGAGTTCTTACATGAGAGATGGCTGTGCCGAGCAATGTTGCTTCTGAGCAGTTGACATGCGATGAGCTGAGCGGTGGGTTGAGCAAAATGATTTGAGATGAGCTGTCTTGATTCTTGAGCGATGAGCCGACGATTTCACCAACACCTCAGTGTTGTTGAGCTGAGGTGGATTGGTGAGCTTCGGATGATGAGGATTGAGCTGGTGGCGTTGAGCCTGGAGCCTGTTGTTGAGCGGACTGAGCTGACTGAGGTTGAGTGGTCGAGTGCAGCATGGTGTGGTGCCGCTGGTTGCACACCTTGCATCGAGCAGTGCTCCTGCACACACTGACCCCGTGTCGGCCGAGGCAGTTGTGACACAGCCGCTTGTCACGAACTACCTCCTTCCTTGCTGTTATGTTCATTGCCCTGAACTGGGGACACATCACAATGAAGTGCTGCTGCTGACACTGGTCGCACGGGTGAGCAGTGTGGCTTAAGTTGTACGCCACTGTTTTTGAGTGAGCTGGTTGAGATGGTGGTGTGGGGGATGACACCACATTAGCTGAGCGCTTCTGAGCAGGCTTATTTTTTGCAGAGTCCTCCTCCACACGTTCTAGAGCTCTCGCACGCGTTCTTAAGAAACGCTCTACCTGCTCTGAGGAAGGCAGCTCGTTGGATGAGCCGAGCGAGTGCTCCCAACTCTCCTTAGTAATCCGGTCCATGTTGCGGACAACTAGCTGAGTGAGGAGCAAGTCGCCAAGCTGGTCAGCGACGTTTAGAGCAGCCAAGCCTTTCTTCACCTGGCCGAGCGTAATCTCGAGCTCGTGCAAGCCGTGAGCCGATTTGGTGGTGAGCGGTTTCAAATCCAGTAGCTGGTTGAGCAGAGATCCCACCGCGAGTCGCTTGTTCACATAGCGTTCGCTGAGTTGTGCCCAGGCAGGATCCAATGAGCTGTCGTTGATCGGGAATCCAGATATTATCTGCGCTGGCTCTCCCGACAAGCAGGTGCTTAAGTAGTGGAGCTTCTCCACTGGGGCGAGATCCGTCTTTGCAAGTATCAGGCTCTTGAATAGATCCCTGAAGTGTGGCCATTCTGAGTATTCCCCAGTGAAGCGAGGCAAACTGATGTCGGGCAGCTTGGATTGCCGATGAGCTGAGCTGGGTACTACACTGCTTGAATCTGAAAAAGCAGGTTTGAGCTGAGCAATTTTGCGCAGAATTTTGTGCGATAATTTAACGATTTGCGAAAAACAGTTGAGCTTGAAATAGGGCATCGTTGATGCTCCTGACGTCCATAGTGTCTCAATGATGTCCTGCTCCATGGTAGATTTTTCCCGCAGGGACTCGACTTGAGCTCGGCACTCCTCAAGCAAGCCAGCAGAGACATCACCTTGCATGAGCGTGTCATAAATATCGAGCAGTACGGCGTGGCGCGTCTCCTGGTCGTTGCAGCGTGTTTGGAGTTCCCGAGATGGTTGGAAGCGTGCAGGACGTTTCCCTGAGCGCTGTTCTGCTGTCTCTGGGACACTTGAGCATGACGATGAGCGACCACGTGGCTGGCTTGTACAATGAGCGTCCACACTGAGCGGCGGCAATTGCAGTGTAGGTGCCTCGAGGAGTGATGAGCGGGGCGCATCCAAGTTGTCGGTGGAATCCAATGGACTCACGGACCTTTTGGTGATGGGCTTAGATTCCGCCATGGCAGCTGGATGCGTCAGAGCAGGTGAAATGAGCAGCTATTGAGCGGTCAAAATGAGCGGCAGCAGCAGAGCAAGCGAGCACCTGTATCACCAGCTTATGAGTATATGCGTCTCACTCATACACACACACACCCGCTGTATACCACTAAATCCGGCTCGAAGGACCAAATGTTTGAGAAATTGCTTAATTATGAATTAAGGATCGTAGTGGTTACAACAGGCGGGAAAATAAAGACACAATATATAATGAGCACTTGAGTTTATTTGCAATAAAGTCGCTTACGCCCGGCGAGCGTACCTTAACCTTAGCTGTAACTTGTAGAGTTGCTGCGTGGATTATCGGGGAATGAGCTGAGTACTTGCGTGGTTGAGCTGATGAGCAATAAGGTCGTGAAGTCCAAAACAGGGATGAGCGGGATGAAAAAAAGAGCGTAGTAAAAAGCTGGTGATAAAGCCAAAGCGATGAGCTGGAGCGTGCTTTTCGTGGTAGAGCGAAAAACCAAGAGAGCTAAGATGGCGGCTGGGAACGCTATCTGCCCGCGCCAAACGTCGTTGAGTCCGCGCGCAAGTTCCCAGCGCCACCTCAGTTACTGAGCGCTGCGGGGCTTGGGGCGCGCGAGATTCAAATTAGATAAATCGCGAACAATTCCTTTGTAATGCCCTAGGAATTACTATCTTATATCCTAAACCCTTGCAGTCACGCCGAAAAATTAATTCATTATTCATAATAAAGTCGCCTCCCTCACCGCGTTCAATTAAAAGCCTAATTCTTTCGCGGTCTGGGTCCTCGCGTTGCTCTTTTTCCAATTGCTTTAGCTCGGAAAACCAAACGTCGGTGATAAGAACGGCAATATCCTTATCGCTATTATTCTTACTCAAGTTATCTACATTACTTATACTAATCCCTGAGCCATTAGGAGGGTTACGACTAAAATAATCGGCAATTACATTTTCGCTCCCCTTGCAATGCTCGATCTCGTAAGTGTATTGTTGCAAAATAAGCATCCAGCGCATTAGTCGCGACGTGTGAAATGAGGTTTTTAATAAAAACGTTAATGCCTTATGATCCGTCCTAATCACGAATTTTTTTCCTATCAAGTAATATTTAAATTTTATTATCGCATATACGATCGCCAAAAGTTCCATTTCGCAGGCTGAATAATTAGATTCATAATTCGTAAGACACCGACTAATCAACGCTATTATTCGCGGATCCTTGTTTTGATCGACTTGATACAGTACCGCGCTGATGCCCCGACCGCTCGCGTCTGTTTGCAAATAGAACGGTTTATCGAATTCATAATGATTTAAGACGATATGTCTCGCGAATTGCTGTTTTAATTCTTCGAACGCCACTCGCTGCTCGTCTTCCCAAATGAATTTATTTTTTTTCGGACAGTAGTTTACGAAAGGGATCAATGTAAGAAGCATATCCCAAGGCGAAGATTCTATAATAATTGCACATGCCTAGGCAATTTTGCAACTCCTTCCTATTCCGAGGCTGCGGCATGTTCATAATTGCTTGCACTCTTGCGGGATCTGGGCTCACTCCGCTTGTGCTTAGTATAAAACCCAGAAACGGGACCCTTTCTCAGCAAAATTTCGTTTTTTCCAATTTTAATGTAAGACCCGCCTCTCTCAATTTGTTTAAAAAATACCGCAAATGCTGGATGTGCGCGTCAAACGTTTGCGACCGTATAAAGGCGTCGTCGACGTACAACGTAAAGAATTCCCGATCTTCGTGCGAAAAGAGAGTATTCAATGCTCGAATGAATACCGACCCCGCGGTGCTTAAACCAAATGGCACAACACAGTATACGTAAGTCTTTCCCTCAAAAGTAAAAGCTGTATATTTTCGTGATTTTTTACTAAGAGGAACTTGATGATAGCCTTCCGGCATATCCGTCGTCGTGAAAAACTTTCGCCCTTCGTTATCCTGTATTATTTCGTCAGTTCGCGGAGGGCACTCGACATCCGGTTCAATATATTGATTTAATTGACGAGCATCGAGACATAATCTAATTTTACCATTGTTCTTAGGGACCACTCTTAACGGATTTTGGAATGGGCTTGGTGCTGCCTCAATTATTTCATTTTCCAACAGTCTACCTATTTCTTTTTTAACCGCGTCTTTATAAGCCAGAGGAACGGGGTATGTTTTATAAATATTTGGTTCCCGTGATGTTAATTTTATTTCATACTCGTAATTTTTTATGCGCCCTGGCTTGTCAGAAGAAACATCCCTAAACTCCCAAATCAAGTTATTTAATTTTTGTCTCTCTTCGGTTGTAATATTTATAATTCCGTTTGTTAACTCTTCGATTAAGTTTTCGAAGTCTCTCGGCCGTGATGAAAAGCGATCGCTATTCCCCGCCTCAAGAGAAAAATGACTCACCTCATTTTTCTCTTGAGCCAGACCACAGCTAATCTCTTCCGTTAAACCCAAACACTCAATCGAACGCTCCACGTATGCCGATTGATACGAACGCGGAATATTTGGAGTACAGCTTACGAGCGGTTCCTTTAACATAATATCTTTTACGCAAATCATTTGTTTATCGCCATCAGTTACGATTTTATTCTCTACAATACAATCAATGCCGAGGATGACTTCACACAGGGGTTTTGCAACTACTAATAGCATCGATTGAAATTGTATATTTCCTACCCGAATCGGAGCATAGATTTGTTTTTTTATTTTATCTGATTTTTTACCGAAAGCACTAATTAAAACGGTGTTTGATACCGGTAACGTTAAAATATCAGGCTTCTCCTTCAAGAGCTCGTACGCCGCTTGCGAGATTAATGTGGCATTACTACCCGTATCTAACAGACATACGAATTTTAAGCCTCCGATTGTCGCGATTATTCGGGGACATCGAATTTTTATTTCGCCCGTGTTTTTCCATTTTGAGGCTTAACAATATCAAAGGCTAGATCCTTCATTATACTACAGCTCTGGATCGGGCCGTTTCATCCAGAGCTGTTGCCTCGTTTCCCGATTCCTCGCACTCGATATTTCCCATAATTTCCTGGTTTTCGCTACGCATATTATTTTTATTTTCCGATTCTACTTCTATACACGCGATCCCATTATTTCGATTTCCCATTCTCTCATTCCGAACCGGTCCAAGATTTTTTTCCGTATAGTTTCGGCGGTTTTCATTTTGGATGCGTCTCTCCTCGAAATTTTGCGTATTTGCATCATTTTGAGTCCTTGGGCGGTCATACATGCGTCTATTATCTTCCCGCGGCCCCTTGTATCCACGGTATCCCCCGTATTGTTGATCGTTATATTTTCGCGAACTGTAAATATTATTTTCGTAGCCCTGTTCGCGGCTAAGAGGTTGCTCGCTTGTTTTTCTCGCGATCGCCTCGTCTGCGCGTGTTAATGACAGCACGACTTCGCGTGTATTAGCTAAGTTAATTCCGATTATCGCCATCTGAATTTCGCGAGGAATCTGTCCGACTATCATTCGGTTTCTTTGATAGTCTTGAAAAGGCACGTTAAATCGATTTGCTTCGCCAACACGCGAATAAAAATATTCGACGTAGCTGCCTCCCCAGTAATTTTCCGCCTTCCACAGTTCTTTCGCTCGCTCTTGTAACTCTTCAGACATATACTCTTGCCGAAATTGGAACATAAAATCCCCAAAATTATTCAATTGAGATCTTATTGCTTGAAACCATATTAACGCTCGTTTCTTTAATGAGTTCTGTATTATTTTAGATTGAAATGGTTCCGGTATTCTTTTCACTATCATGTACCGCTCTAAATCCGAGAAAAATTCGGTTACATTTTCATAGGGATCCCCCGAAAAGCTCGGCAGACTGATTTCGTTGACCATCATACGCGTCCAGCATGTTCGCGATTTCGCTCGAAATTGCCGCCTATTTATTGTAATTGTCGCGTTAATTCCCGGACTTGGAATTCCAGTCCCTCTATTTTGATTTGTAATCGATTGACTTCAAAATCGATACCGTGTTCTGGCGGAACACCCCATACTTCCGGAAGGGAACCTGGCCGTGGACGATGCATTTCTTTATTTTATTTTTTTTTCTTTACTTAAAATATATAATAATTTAATATTAAGGTACTGATTAATGTAAGATGAATAAAATCTATATAAGTCACACACTAGATAAGTAAGTTGCCTAAATAAATAAATAAATCGCATTAATAAATAATTAAAACGCACAAATAAATAATTAAGACGCGCAAATGAATAAATAATTATGTCACATTAATAGATAAATAAAACACACAAATAAATAAATAAATACGTCGCACATTTATGTAAATAATTTAAGATCCGGGCTTTGTTATATTATTGCCTTTATTATAATCCGCACTTTCTATCTTTCTCGCGTGAATTGCCCGTAGTTAGGTCGCCAATTGTAAAGAATATAGCCCGTTAATTAATTATCGGAATAACAACGCTAGTCAAGGATAAAAGGAAAACATAAATAAATGATTCGCCGTTAATTCTACGTGAAATATAATTTATTTATTAGAATAAGTCCTATGAAGTTAAATCGGCTAAATTTCTAGTTCAATACGCAATAAAGTTACTCGCAAATTCGCACGAAGTTAAACGCGTCGGAGGCCTCCTCTCTCTCTCTCCCACACCGGATGTCCGAGGTCGGGAAGATGCGGTGATGCTTCTCCTACTGAATTCAGCGACGGGGAGAAGTCTCCGATCCTTCCGGCTTTTAACAACAGCGGCGTTGCAGGAAGCGTTGGCGTAGAAGCGTCGCACTCCCACACGATGGTGGTGATCGGGCGGCGACGATGGAGGATGCTCCTTCGAATTCTCACGTCGTGGCGCAGATCCCGGGTTCCATGGGCCGGTCGAGTTAGCGGGTCGTCAGACTCGACTTCGAAATTTAATTAACCAAATCCAAGACAATAATAATGTTGATTCTTCCGGCGGAGCTCAAGCCCGCGGTTCTTATAGCCGCGCTGGCTCGACCCCTCCCGAGTCGCCAAATCCCAGCTCTCCCGCTTCGCCCGCCTTTGGGACTCCTCCCATATTGACCATTACAACATAAGCCTGTGTTCTAAATGTGACCAAAAATTTTATTTATTTACTTATTTGAATCAGAGTAAGATACCTTACATTACCTAGACTTCCAGTTTATACACTAGTAATCCTGCAGACAGAAATAGATTTCTCTCTGTGCAGGTCTGGGTACTAGAATAACTTACAAACTTACTTATAAACAAGAATCGCAAATGAATGAAATATAATTATAATAAATTATAAAATTTTTATACATTTAAAATATTTAGTAACACATTTTTAATATATATTTTAGAATTTGTTTTAGAAAATATTTCTCGTACTCCATTCTTGTAATTTATGACTATATTTACTTTTATTTCCATCAAAAATCTTGTAATTACCTGGTAATAGATTATATAGTTTAATCGCTCTTATATAATTATTTTTGTTAGTTACAGTTTTATATATTTTTGGAAGTATAATAGTTTTGTTTCTTGTAATACTATTAGAGTTCAAATACATACTTTGTAAGTTTTTGTAGTGATAATTTACATTTTGGAACTTGAATAGTTTTATACTCTGCAGCGTATGTAATATACAAGCGCCTTCCCATGTTATTATTCCATAACTGATAATGATATGGAAGAATGCACAGTATATCATCTTTAGTGTTTCAGATGGCTTAAATTTAACATTTTGTAAAATCCATCCACTATTATATTAAGGAGCTTAATTCCAGGTTTTTTTTCCGACCACTTTTCACGTCTTTGACCGACGATACTTGTAGATGATGTAACTTGGTCCAGGAACATTTTTTCCGCTTCGATTTTTTTCTCAATGACCAAGATCGGGGTGGACATCCCTGTAGACGACGTCCCGTCGTCCTGAGGGTGTTCCTGGACAACTGGACATCGTCTACAGAAGCAGCGCCCGATTTTTTTCTCAATAACCAAGATCGTGGTGGGCTGCCTCGTAGACGACATCCCGTCGTCCTGTGGGTGTTCCTGGACACCTGGAACACATGCCGAAAAGTATAATTGTCTTATTAGATATTAGGCCTAGTACACACTTAAAGAATTGGAGCAGAAAAATAACGAAAGACATAGTATAGGACCTTTGCCGGACTCTTGCGGTAAGGAGTAGGAATATGTAAATAAGGGTGGCGAAATAAGAAAATAAGACATCTTGTTCTCGTAACATATTATTTACGTTTTTACGTAATTATCTGTTACTGTAACTAAAACTATTCCTTGTGTTTTATCTACTGTAAAGTCTAATTTATAAAAAAATCATCTATTATTTATAATATTTTAGAAAATTTGTATTAAATTTATTTATATTAAATAAAATGTAATTCATTATAATCATTTAATTGATAAAATGTTATAAAAAATGAAAATTTGTTTTTCTTTATCCTGTAGCGGTCGGTTTTGATATTAGCGGTGGGCCGTCTATAACGGCCGAAGTGCGAAGTAAACGGGAGAGAGGAGGTGGATTAACGCTCGCTTTGGCTCGGCTGGCCGTTTACGACCAAAAACATTTTAACCATTGAAAAGGTCAGTCGCTTGACACGGTGCTAATCGAAGGACCCTGGAGACTCAGGGTCAAGATCCAGAAACCGAGCGAAGCCTGGCCACCCACATCCGCCCTTAGAACGCCACCGTCCTCGGAGAGGAGGCCGACAACGTCATTTCGCCGCCGTCGAGACCACCTCGTCAGACGGACGCGCCCGAGGAGCTGCAGCGCCCGGGAGAAGGCAGCGTCGGGATTGGACTCCCAGCTTGGAGCCTACATCGGCACGAGAGCGCGCGAAGACAGATGGACGAATGCGTGGACGTACGTGCGAGGCCTCGCTGTTCGAAATTATTTCTTTTTGAGGTATTATGTAAGCGAATTTAGCATAGGACGACTTGCGTTATAGTCGACATCGATTTATTTTTATAATTTTATTATCTATTCCCTTAATTTATTGCTTTTGATTAAATTGATTATTATTCTCGCGCCTATATCGATTTCTATTTAATTTTGCCAATCCTCCCTAATCTTTAATAAATAATAATCATATCAATTGGCTACCCAACTACGGGCACGAGCGTATAATATAATTTTAAATCGTATTTTCAAGTTTAGCTTTAAGAAATTTCTAGTGAGAAAAAAAAAATAAATAAATAAATAAAGATTACCATGGATCGACCACGTCCTGGATCTCTTCCAGAAATGTGGGGCGTACCACCCGAACATGGTATGGAATACGAAATTAATCGGCTTCATGTAAAAATTGAAGGACTCGAGTATCAAATTCGTGAATTGACCCGTCAAGTCCTAAAAATGTCCAGAAACACCGAAAGAAATCGCGCGCAAGAATGGTCGAGACAAGTAATACACGAAATAAATCTACCATGCTTCTCGGGAGAGTCCCACGAAGACGCGGGGGAATTTTTGAGAGACTTGGAACGATACCTTTTTATTAAACAAATACCGGAACCGTTTCAATCAAAGATTATTCAAAACGCGTTGAAAAAACGGGCCCTCGTGTGGTTCCAGGCAATACGGATGCAGTTACAAAACTTCGGCGATTTCATTTATAAATTTCAACAAGAAGTTTTATCCGATGAATTACAGGAGCGCGCAAAAGAGCGGTGGAAGGCGGAGAGGTATCAGGGCGGCAGTCTGACCGAGTATTTTTACCTGCGGGTAGGTGAGGCGAACCGCTTTAACCCCCCTTTTCCCGACCCGCAAAGAAATCGATTGATACTAGGACAATTACCACGGGAAATCCAAATTGCCATGATCGGCATCGACGTGGCGAACACGCATGATGTAACAAGGTCGCTGAGCCGCGCGGATGAAGCCCACGCGAAAAGAGCGGTTGAGCGAGGCTCAAACCAAAACAATGGGCTAACGCAGCGCGTTTACGCGGATAATCCGCGACAACAATCGTGCGAAAATCATTTTGAAAGTTCGCGAAATATGGATTACCGAAGAGACGAAAACAATACTTACGGCAATGACCGAAATAAAAACAACAATAATCGCGCCAATTTTCGTAATTACGAGGAAAGACGAACTTTAAACGAAAATCGTCGAGATTATGCGGAAAAAAATTATCGTCCGCGTGATCGGAATTTTTCAGGATTTAATAAAAATAAAGGCATTTCCAGCGTGGAAATTCAACGCGAAGATAGTGAAAACGAGGCGCATAATAACGCGGTAGAGTGGGAAAAAGAAAGAATCGAAGAGGCGGAAAACGAGGAGGCAGCTCAGAATGCGTAAGTCCCATTGAGAGCTGCCAGATAATAACGCAGGACTTAACGTATGACGTTCTTGAACCGCAAAGGGGACAAGGACGGAACTCAGATGAAATTCGTTCTCCTCGTGTTATTGTAAAAATAGGCAATGTACAATTTGAGAGCCTATTAGATAGCGGCAGTAATGCTTCTTTGATATCCCAAACCGCGTACAATTTGATAAAAGAAATGCCTAATGTGCTCACGTTACCGGTTGCGAATACCGTGCTGATGAGCGCTTTCGGAAAAAAATCAAAACCGGTGAAAAAACAAATTTTTACGTCTACTCGTGTAAATGATCTCGATTTGGAAACGTTTCTTTTAGTAGTCGCGGATCCGTTGTACGAAATTATTCTGGGAGTGGATTGGATTGTATCGCATAAGGTAATAATAGATGGAAAAAATCAAATCGTGCGTATTGGCGATACGGTAATTGAAGAAAAAAATGTAAGTTTTTCACGTTATCCACCGAGTTCTTTCCAGTTTGCGGCTGTTGAGGGGTCCGTGGAGCGCTCGGCGCTGGAGCCCGATAGTAGTTATGACTTGCGACAAGAAAAAAATGACCTAAGCCCTTTTTTTCTTGAGGCGGGGAATAGCGAACGCTGTATATCTCGGCCACAGACGTTTGAGTGCTTCGTTGATCGGTCGATAGACGAAAATGACACAATTACGGCGAGTGAAAAAGAAACACTAAAAAAATTAATTCACGAATTCAAAGACGTGTTTTCCGATAAACCTGGCCGGATGAGGGGCTACGAATATGAAATTAAAGTCACCGCGGAAAATTAAAACTAAGCAAGACGTTATTCTGTCGGGATAAGGTGCCGTTTTTGGGTTTTATTCTAAGTGCGGAGGGTGTTAGTCCGGACCCAGAGCGAATAAAGGCCATCATCGGTATGCCCGAGCCGCGAACTAAAAAGGAGCTGCAAAAGTGCATCGGAATGTGCACGTATTATAGAATATTCGCCCTAAAGTATGCGACGTATCTTAACCCTTTCCGCGAATTATTAAGTGACAAAAACAAATTCGTGTGGCAGGAAAAACATCGGGAAGCGTTTCAAAGATTAAAGTACCAGTTTGCCCGGCACGTGAATTTGAATCATTACGATGCGCAGAAACCTTTTTATTTACAAACCGACGCGAGTAATCAAGGGATTAGCGGAGTACTTTACCAATACGATGGAGGGGGTGATTTGCGAATAATAGCACTAGTGAGTCGGTGCATAACTGCGTACGAAGCTAATTATTCCACGTGTGAATTAGAGCTGTTAGCGATTATTTATGCGGTGGTAAAATTAAAATATTATTTACTGGGTAGGCGATTTATTATAAAAGCGGACCATAAGGCGTTGATTTTTTTACTCAGAACGTCGTACCATACGTCGAAGTTGATGCGCTGGACTTTCGTACTGCAACGATATACTTTTGATATCGAGCACTAAAGGCAGCGAAAATATTATAGCTGACTATTTTAGTAGAAATCCCCCTAACCACTATGATATGATTAGAGAAGGTACCGGAGATGAGGGCAAAGGCGAAGTAGTGGGTGCGGCGTTCATTAACACGTGGTTTCCTGAATTAAGGCGGTTGAAAGACATGCAGCGGGAAGATACCTCGTTTCGGGCTATACGAGAGTCGATTGCCACCGGTAAGACGAGCGAGTACGTCATGCATGACGATGTCCTATTTAAAAAAGTACGTGGCGAACTGGGGTGTAAGATTTTAGCTCCAACGTGCCTCCGCGACCGCCTCGTGCATGAAATTCATTCGCGTGTAGGGCATGGCGGTATCTATAAAACAATAACCGAAATAAAGAGAACATTCTGGTGGCACGGTATGCGCAAGCTCGTTAAACAGATTTTAAAGACCTGCGACTTCTGTCAACGCACTAAATATTTGAATAAGACGATGTCGGGGCGTATGTTACAGGTAAAAGCCTCCGAACCGCGGGAACTGGCGGCAATTGATTATTATGGCCCTCTTCCAAGGTCAACCGGCGGCGGTGAATATATCTTCGTCGTTCTTGATGTTTTTTCGCGTTGCGTGAAATTATACCCGCTAAAGAAGGCCACGGCCGCGGCGACTATCCATCGCATGCGTGATTATTTTCAAAATGTGGGTAAGCCTCGGAGGATCCTTAGTGACCATGGAACCCAGTTCATTTCGCGAGCGTGGCGTGGGTTTTTGCGAGAATCGGAAGTAGAGGCCGTATACTGCTCTATCCGACACCCTCAGAGTAATCCGTCGGAACGGGTAATGCGGGAGTTGGGTCGGTTCTTTCGCGCGTACTGCAGCGATAAGCATACGGCATGGGCCAAATATATTGCGCAGATAAATGATTGGCTAAATTTAACGTCGCATTCTACGACGGGATACACGCCGTACGAATTGTTTACGGGAGAATTGCCGGCAAACGCGATAAAACAATTCGTAAAATTTCCCTCAGAGGAAGCTGAGCCTCACCAGGTAAAAGTTTTAATGGCTAATGAGAGAACGGATAAAAGGCATGAGAAATAAAAAGAACGTCAAACCTTGTATAGTAGAGTGCCGGTTAAGATTGGCGATCTGGTACTGGTCCGTGTTCCAAAGCAATCAAATTTAATTGAGAAAAAAATCGCGAAGTTTTTCCATCTATATTTTGGGCCTTACCGAGTGACCCGTTCGTTCAACAATAATGCATACGAAGTGGCGGATAAAGATAATCCCGAGAAACATGTTGGGCGATATAATCGCTCTGATTTAAGAATGTATTATCAGGAGCCGTAATTATTCACTTATAGAATTTGTTCAAAGTTCCTAGAAAAATTTCCTATGATGGATTAGTCTGGTTAATTGCGTATTCCAATGCCTGCGTAATGAAGATGTTTGGTGTACAAGTGTGTCTGTTGATTTATATGTGCAATATTTATTTTATTTTATGTTAAATGATTGTGTCGAATCAGATTGGTTAAGGAAGAAAGGATTTGTATTTTAACGAATTGATGTACAGGAGCAACGTCATGATTGCTTTCATGCTGTCGCCGATGATTGCGTATATTAATTAAATATAGTAATATAATAAATAGTATCGCATCCTTTTAGGTATTTTGAGTACATCATGATTTTGCTTTGTTTATAGTAGGTAAAGAGAGAAGGAAAAGAACGAAAGGAATGATGTATTGTTAGGGAGGAGTGTGTCTGAATAGAAAGAGTGAGTGTGAAGAAGAAAGAAGAAAGAAGAAGAGCTGTGGCTTGCTGATGCAGCTTGAGGCGATTTTTGCATGGATTTTAAGTCCAATCCCCGCAAAAAGGGGAATGATGTAGCGGTCGATTTTGATATTAGCGGTGGGCCGTCTATAACGGCCGAAGTGCGAAGTAAACGGGAGAGAGGAGGTGGATTAACGCTCGCTTTGGCTCGGCTGGCCGTTTACGACCAAAAACATTTTAACCATTGAAAAGGTCAGTCGCTTGACACGGTGCTAATCGAAGGACCCTGGAGACTCAGGGTCAAGATCCAGAAACCGAGCGAAGCCTGGCCACCCACATCCGCCCTTAGAACGCCACCGTCCTCGGAGAGGAGGCCGACAACGTCATTTCGCCGCCGTCGAGACCACCTCGTCAGACGGACGCGCCCGAGGAGCTGCAGCGCCCGGGAGAAGGCAGCGTCGGGATTGGACTCCCAGCTTGGAGCCTACATCGGCACGAGAGCGCGCGAAGACAGATGGACGAATGCGTGGACGTACGTGCGAGGCCTCGCTGTTCGAAATTATTTCTTTTTGAGGTATTATGTAAGCGAATTTAGCATAGGACGACTTGCGTTATAGTCGACATCGATTTATTTTTATAATTTTATTATCTATTCCCTTAATTTATTGCTTTTGATTAAATTGATTATTATTCTCGCGCCTATATCGATTTCTATTTAATTTTGCCAATCCTCCCTAATCTTTAATAAATAATAATCATATCAATTGGCTACCCAACTACGGGCACGAGCGTATAATATAATTTTAAATCGTATTTTCAAGTTTAGCTTTAAGAAATTTCTAGTGAGAAAAAAAAAATAAATAAATAAATAAAGATTACCATGGATCGACCACGTCCTGGATCTCTTCCAGAAATGTGGGGCGTACCACCCGAACATGGTATGGAATACGAAATTAATCGGCTTCATGTAAAAATTGAAGGACTCGAGTATCAAATTCGTGAATTGACCCGTCATTAAATTGATTATTATTCTCGCGCCTATATCGATTTCTATTTAATTTGTCAATCCTCCCTAATCTTTAATAAATAATAATCATATCAATTCCCTGATCGAAAGTACGCATTTTCGCCATTGATTCCGATGGCGAAAGATATTCTTTTATTCATTATACATATATAGTCAAGCTTTCGCCACTGATAGCAGTTTTCGCCACGCATGCCTTTGTGCTGGTAGCTAGGCAACTGTAGATTTTGTTAAAATAAACGTTTTGGAGGTTTTGTTTATGTTTTGAAAGATAGCGCGGTTGAGGTTTTGTTTATATTTTGCGAATATAGCGCGTTTCAAAAATCTGAGTGACGTCACAATTGTGCACAATATAGATATAGTACGCCATAGTTACATCACTGTTATTAATCATTTATATCTTTGTTAGTAAAAGTTTGAATGAAAAACGGAAAAATAGTTATCTATTATTTTTTATCATTCTATGTAATGAAATTATACTCTTGATTTTTTCGATGCCCGCCCCCCCGACTAGCAGCACTCGCTGCGCTCGTGCCGCAAATGTCGGGGCGGGCATCGAAATAAATTTACTCGAGCTAACAAAAAATAATTTTTTTCAAATACAAATTTTGAATCGAAACTTAGCGTACTTTCGACCGGGTATAAAGAAAAATAGTATACAGTACATGAGACGAACGTTGAAGGCCCGCCACGGCGTGAAGTTGACACCCTTGGCTTCGCCTCGGGCGTCAACTTCACGTGGCGAAACTTCAGCTTTCGTCTCTTGTACTGTAATGTACTATTTAAGTATTGAATGATTCGTAGATTTATTTACAACTTTTTTTGACAACTTTTTCTTGATGCAGCCCGCGCGGAGCGCCACTCTACCCTCTCTTTCCATCTCGCGCGCCGCGCTCCTACACGCTCGTCTCTCTCTCTCTCGCTCTCGCTAGAGCTTGCGCTGCGCGAGCAGCTGACGAGCCGTGATAAATAAAATAATAGTAATATAATTTATTCTATTCCTTTTCTATGAATGAACTCTAAAACTTTTATACTTGTTGTTACATATCTTTTTATCTAACAATAAACGTTGATTGATCTTTCATTATTTTTAAATAAAGATTCTAATAAATTTTTAAGTTAAAGATCTTTAACTACTTTAGGAACCAAAGGAAGATAATATCACAATTAAATGTAACTGTACATGCAAATTACGACCAACACTTGTAAGAAAATCTCACGAAAGGATATTGATTGATAAAAATAATATTAACAGTAAGATCGTTTATTAAAATAGGTAATAATTGATATATCAAATAAACGCAAATAAATTAGCGATTTTAGCGAAAATTGCGAGGTGAATAACGAGAAGAATTTAGTTTTTGACTTAAACGAAAAACTTTTTCCAGATGCTTCAATAACTGTTAAAGAATTTGTGCTGAGTATTGCTGCACTAAAATCAAGCCTTAACCAACTAAAAGTGCATACTTCCTCTACGTTAAAATCATTTTTGATAGATAGATAGATGATGCTATTCTTAAAAAACATCTTTACTGCCTCAATTGCAATTCATTTGAAGATAACGCTGATTTTGACGTTAATAATGATCGAGAATTATCTATCGACATGAAAAATATAAAAGATTTAGTTTCTTGTAAATGTGAAGAAAAAGATAATTATTTTATTGAAGTGCCTTCGATTCAACAAATTGAATCGCTATACAAGCGCCCAAAATTTTACAAAAAATTATTAAATAAAAACCAGAAAATAACAAATTACACTGTACATTGCTACAACGATATATATGATGGATCTGTTTATAGAGAATAATATTCTTCAACTACTCCTTTATGTGGTATACGAATGGAGTTCGTATATTCCATTCTTCGAAATACAATATTTGGGGCTTTTTTCTTATTATCAATGAACTTCCGTACGATTAAAGGTATAAATTAGAAAATGTTTTACTGCTGGCTCTGTGGTTCGGATATAAGAAATCAGTCCCAAATACATTCTTAAAACCGTTAAAGGATTCATTAAAAACTTTATATCGAGGTGCCACTGTTTACGTGAAAGATTTAAATAGAGACATCATTGTAAGAGCAATTCTCATGAGCGGAACATGTGATCTTCCGGCCAAATCCCTTTTTTTGTCCATGAAGCAATACAATGGACATTTTGGGTCTCTAGTGTGCCTAGAAGAAGGTTATACCGTTCAAAGAATTCGGATGGATAAACTGAAAAATTGGAATAAAATTTAATTCTGTTTTAAACATTTGGTTATTTTGTAAAAAACAAATAATTTACGTAATATTGCGTCTATAGCTTCTACATTGAGTCCTGGTCTTACGGAATCCGTCTTGCCCAAGCCATGGGCCTTTTTACCAAAGAGAGAACATTTGATTAAAGTTGCTTCCGTAAAAACAATTTTCATGAAAGCTCTCGCCAATTGATTTTGATTTTTACAAACATCTAAAGCTTTTTTCTTTTCAAAATTATTCACGAATATATTTGATCCTTTTACTAGTTCTGAAACCTGAAATAGTGTTACGTTTCTCATACATTATAATCAAATTATTGACAAATAATTTTAATAAGCATTACCTCGGGTGTTGGAGCTTGATATCGAAGAGTCCATCTACTATTCAATGTATTCTCTTTAGATTGATATTTTTCTTTACATTTCTTATCAGAATTAGAAAGTGGCATACTCCTTTCCGAATTCAACTTGACCTTTCCGATTTTTGTACCTTTTTCGTTTTTTGCATTTATTTTATTAACCTAAAATAAATAAGGGTTCAACTTTACGTACATATTATGTAAAAATAGCAGTGTGCACATACATGGTCACGTTTATTTTCCTTAATATTTACTTCGTCTTCATCAGATGAATAAACGACGAGCTTCTTGGAAAAAGTTTTATATGAAAGCTGTAAAAAAATTAAGTAAATTACACTAATAAATATTGCACACAAAAATAGTAAATAATATTAGATAAACAGTCCTACAAGAATTTCTAAGTCACTGCTTGATTTGTTTAAATCGTCTTCAGCAGTACCGTACGTAGGTAAGTCCAGGTTCTGAAATTATAAATTTTTATAATGTTAATCAATTTAAAATGATATTAACAAATCTATTATTTTAAAATTGTAACAAATAATTAAACATACCAAGTCTTCAAATCCATTCTTCCATTCGCTGTCGATAAAACATAATAGCTTTGATGTCGAAGGTTTCCCTACTGAAAATGATGACGTCACTTTGTATGTCTCTTTAGACGTCATTTTGTATGTCTCTTTGTACGTCTCTGTGTACGTCTCTTTTTACGTCACCTTATCGAGCGAAAAAAGATGCACAAAGAGACGACAAAAGAGACGTACAAAGTGACGACGCTATTGATTAAAAATTGTAGAAAAAAAAATTTGTTTATACTCAATATATTCAGTATATTTAATATATTATAAATAAATATATTACACAACCCACATTCTCAACCGTTGAAGGTGTTTTGAGTTATTTAAAAACATGAAATAAAGATATTATGTCTTATCTACATTAATATTTATTAATTATTTAAAAAACTGAACAAAATAACAAACTATTTAATTAAAGAGTAGAAGATGGGTTAATCGTCATAATTTAGTGCATCATATCGTATTCGCCTGCAAGGGATTTCTTGCCTTCCTGTAACTGCTTTAATTGCTTCCATCCTTAATCTACAAATTTTTTTTCTTAAAATTTCCGTCATTTGCATAAGATGTTTAATTTGCTGCGCCATAGGAATTTGTGGTTTGAAGTTTACTAAATATTCTGCGTAAATGCCTGAAGCAAAAATTATTTATAAACAAAAAAATATACATTTTTATAAAAAACGTTTTTTTATAAAATTAACACAATACTTACTGATCAGTAGTCGCAATTTTTCCTTCTCTATTAACTTTACGGGAGATCGATTTGGTATATTCTTAATCACTTTACTGACGTTAAATGCCCTATTACTTAATTCTGAGACACTCCAAAAATGCATTGCTAAATCCAATAGAAATAAAGAAGGTTTATTTCGTGCCTTCATCATCTCCCATTGCAAATTGCACATGTATAGGCCTTCTCCTAAATATATCTATAAAATACATGAACAGATAAAGCTGATTCTGAGTGAAATTTCAAGTATTAATAATTATAAAATACCTTGTTATCTTCCTGTCTTAGAGTATATCTGTCTCTCGCGTCTGGTACACCAGGATTGCCATCTCTAAAATATTTTATGCTGTCTACTATAATTTTCTTCAAATTTTTTACAAATTTCCGGTTTCCTACTAATATTGAGATTGTATTAGATAACATTAGTACATAAATAATACAGATGCTACATTATGTTGTAAATGAAATATTTTGCCTCGTGAAGCTGTACGTGTGGGAGTTGTAACACATAATTGCGATGGCGATGTTGATGGATGTATCACGTTATGTTCTGGCATTTCAAGTATCGGAGGTGGTGGATCCTCGCTTTGCTCTGAGGCACCTAGAGGTGAGTAAATTCCTAAACGACCTAAACGTGAAAAAGTTCTTGCATTAGATAACGGTGATGCAGGATACACAAGGTGGTGGCTCGAACGTTGTAGCTGCATTATTTACTACTGCACTCTTTTGTATTTTCGCTGTAGATATGTGAGGTGATTGTATACCGGTATCTTTCTCACCGCTGCGCACCTGAGCTACTTGATCATCATCCGAACTTTCATATGAGTTACGTGGACTCTTACTTTGGCGCGATAATACGTTCACTAAATGATCCACAGTAGACTGGTTATCTGCAAATAAATGCCAAATGAATCTTGTAATCTTGTTCTTAAGACTTTAATTTTTTACTTAATATATACTTACTATCACACGATAACCTTGGCGTTGTACATAATTCGGTTGTCATTGATTATCGACAACTATTTGATTGAACAGGGGATCTACTACGCGATTTTGACCTACTCTGGCGAGATTTTGAGGTATGACCCGGAGATTTACCATGAGAATTTATTCGTAAATTTGATGACAAATTTGAGGGTAGTTTTGAGACTGCATGGCTGTGTGATGGATCTGTAGGTAACACATTATCTACAAAATCAACTGCAGGGACGGTTGCACCTATGTTTGCAAGTATATTGTTACTTCTTGTTTGCAGTGCAATATCTTTAAAGTTTTGTTTGTTTTTTTTATCCTTAGAAAAATATTTTAAAAATATATTATTAATTATTGACAATTATTGCATCATGGATATGTGGAAATCATTACCTTTTTTAGAGATACGTTGTAATTTGATTTACAATAATCATCTGATTCGGTGCTAGATAAATACTTATAATTCGGAATTTTGATTCTGGTTTTGCTTCCTAGTTCAAGTTCTTCCTTAGAAACTGAAATTGAAAATTAAATTACTAAATAATAACTAATTCATTTATCAATATTTAATGCAGTTCATTGTTAACTTCAAGAAATATACATAAATGATATAGTTACATTTAATATCCTAAAATAATTCATGCATTATCATTATATATAATATAATATACAACGTATAAGTACCTCCCAATGAAATGATGCAAGCTCCATAATAACTAAATTTGTGCTTATGACGAACTTGACATGGTTCTGCTTTTTCTGAACATGAATAAAACTTGGAATAATATTTATGTTTGTCTTCAAAATCTTTAACATTTTCTGGACAAATTGACTGATTATCTGTTCTATTATATTTGATGTTTGCAACATCAGTAACGTGTTGACTTTTGTTGTCAAGAAAAACTATTCTTGCAAATCTAATATCTCCTGCAGACATTTTTACAAAATGAAGAAATCTGTAAATAGACATTTACGTAAAAATTAGAATGAAAAATTTCATTAAAATTAGATAAAGTTGATTTTTTAGACATAAATACTCATAGTAATACAAATTTACATACATGCAAGGTATATCACTTTCATAAAAATTATAAGTATAAGTAAAATAAGTAAATATACTAAAAAAATATAAATTTTCAGCAAAAAACATTGTAAAGAATAACTTCAATAACATTGCATAAATAATATTTGTTCTTAAGATATTAAATATACAATATAAAATTGCATTTATTCAATTTTTTTTACTGCTTTAATAATGAAATATATTTTCTCAAATAAGTGAATTATAAAAAATATATGAATTACATTACTACATTTCTATTATTATCGACGTGCACGCGGTAGAATTTTATTGGTTATGAATGTACACGTGCTTTACTGCAAATATAATTATTTTATGGTAAAATAGATAATTCAAAGAAAAAAGTATTAAATACTTACCAATTGGTCCTTGTGTACTATAAACAATTTTTGAATTATTGTTGCATATTTACGCGATTCCTCTGAATTTTTTATATTAATAATTAACATATACTTAGTGTTAATTACAAATAACGCCATCGAAACAAAAGGAAATCAAGATTGACAGGAACAAAAAGGATCAGAGAGAGGTAGGTCAGTTAGATTGACCAATAACAAAATAATTTTATTCTGTTTGCTTTTTTGGAAATAATTATTGTTGTATGAAATACGTAAATATCTGAAAAAGCAAATAAGAATTCGAAGTTATTCTACTCAGTAGTTAATTAGTAATCAATACAAAAAGTAACTTGGATACAGGTACACAATTTCATTTTTTCATAAACAGTGGGTGGTGCATGTATATAACCTTAAATCATTTTATTTATATTTGTGTATGTATTGAAAACTTAGTGACAGTAAAATAAGTTTATTATGAATAATCTTTATTATGAATAAAATATGGTTATTATGAAATAGTTATTATTTAAATAAAAAAAAATTGTAAGGTAAAATTTGTAATTCATAACAGTATGGAAATAAAATTCTTAATTTATGTGTGCTAATCCTTTTATAACATATATGTTACACAATTTTGGGCAGTGATTTTAATCCATTTTAAATTAATTTTTGATTATACATAATAATTTGCTTGTTTCTATTTACATGATTTTCTTGCTTATATGCAATTCCACAACAGGTTTTTCTTGTTTATGGTGTTAATAACTATGCAATTAATGTTAAACATTTTTAGAATTTTTACAATACATTTTATATTCACTAATATAATTAATACTTTTAATATAATACTTTGACATACCTTCTATTTTTTATAGAAGTTAAAGAAATTTATAATGTATAAAACCAATTTAAATACTTTAAATTTGAAGACGTATATTAAAGAGGATCTGATGCTTTAAAATTGTATTTTTTCAATTAATTGTAAATAAAATTAAATTATTAACAAAAATTATGTCTAATGCTATAAAAAAGAATATTAAATTTCTGACAAAATGAAACCTGCAGTTAGGCGTACATAAACATATTTCATGTTAAGTCAGTTTGAAAATATTAATTACGCTAAACCTTAAATTTTGTTATTCATTAACAAGTCACCAGTAGTTAAATAAATATAAACATAATAAATAAAATATTAACATATTATAAATATAATATAATAATAAACGTATTTGTTTTAAAATAATTAAATTTTCTTATATAGGTGAAATCAAATTTTATCAGTTCTTATAAATTACTTCATTTCTTACAAAATGAAAAAAGGAAAAAAAAATTATATGTATAATGCGGAAATACAAATTACAAAATATAAAAGAAGTCAGTTAAGAAAAAGGATGGCAGATGATGTATCTATAGAAATAGAAGATGAAAGGCACGCAGATCAAGATATGTCTAACGTAAGTAGTAATAAATAAGTGCAGTATTTATAACTGATATAATGTTCAGTCACCAAAAATCTACAATTTATAAATTCTTTTCAGGTGAATTATTCAATTTTCTTCTCTGTCAAACCAGATTTTTTTAATGTTCTATCCTTATAGTGGGATGATTTTTACAAACTTTGATGGGATTCATTTTTACAAAAATAATTTTAAATTGGAAGCAAAATAATTTAATAAATGCCGGAGCAAACGAAAAAGTACAGCAGATTGAAAAATTTAGTTAAATTTATGATTCCAATTTCAAATTAAAAAAAAAAATTTTCATAGTTTTAATTACAAAAAATAAAAACAAATTATTAAAGGATAATCAGCTGACTGCAAGAAATAAGCTATTTTTCTAATTAAAAACACACTGCTATTAATTTTGATAAAATACATTCCTACTATAACTACGAAAATATTACTCTTATTTTTGTACAGTCATCTAATTAGCAGGTGATTATTAAATGATGTCAATTGATTTTCAGCTACCAATGCTACACGAATTATAAGCAATTAATTTAAGTAAAGTGAATTTCTTATTAAATTTTGTAATTTATTCTTAGTTGTCCGGACAATTGGCTGCTCATCAAGTAATGGAAACTGATACAGCTGTAACTGCATTTGAGGGATATGCCGTATTTCGTGAATCTCCGCACCATCATATAATTGAGGTATATTTTCAACATATGAAAAATATGCAATATTATTCTCTCTTTATTACTTATTCATGCTTTACTTAAAAATTTCATAGTTATCAGGTGATTAACATATTGTCATGAAACTTTTATCAACAGAGTATTTTTAATTTTTTATGACCATATTAAACTCATAAATAAAAACCTTTAAGAATTTCAATAAAAAAATGAAAGCTTATTTAGATTACGATAGTAATTTTTCTAATTTCACTTTTATTTAAACAGGATGACGCAAACAACGAATATTTATATAAAGAATTATGTTGCACTGAAGATCTCGCTTATAATTTACAAAAAGAAATCGAATCATCAGGACGTATTGAATTATTACAGAAAAAATCCTTTTTTGAATTACTCAATTTAAATATTTCAAAAAGTCCAGCTGAATCTCTTCTAATGGCCTTAAAATTTGCTTTATCAAGTAAATTATCATTAACAGCTTTGAGTAACCTGTTAAAATTAGTGAATTTGATATGCGGTACAACAGTTGTTCCAGAAACGCGATATATGATTAATGAAATTTGTGGCACTGCTGATAATGTTAAATTCCACAGTCTTTGTCTGGAATGTACAGCTTACATTGGTACATTTGAAGTTGGTATCGATAAAAAAATTTGTCGAAATTGTAATGCTAGTGTTAATGTATCGAATGCATCTGATCCATCGTTTTTTGCTATGATTGATCCTTCGGAAGCTATATGCGATCTTCTAAAAGCTCACGAAGACTATTATGATTACATTGTAAAGGAGAGACAGCATGAACACAATCATATTAAGGACATATACGATGGAGTATTGTATAGACGTTTTGTACGGAGTTTACCAGAATCTGATTTACATTCTTACGTAACTGTCATATTTAATACTGATGGAGCTCCAGTTTTTAAATCCTCAAAATTTTCATTATGGCCCATTTATATAATGGTTAATGAAATTCCTCTACAAAGCAGAATCAACAATGTGATCACTGTTGGATTGTGGTGTGGAAATAGTAAACCAGAAATTAGTGCAGTTTTAGATATTTTCGTAAAAGAAATGAATAATTTATCCAGTATAGGCATAAATTGTGCGATTAAAAGTGACAATCGTCGTATAAAAATTTTTGTTCTACATGCTTCTGTGGACACTCAAGCTCGAGCACCAATAAATGGTTCAAGTCATTTCAATGGAAATTATGGTTGCGATTGGTGTTTACATCCAGGTAGATATTTCGCAGGAAGTATGAGATATCCATTCGTTTTACCACAATCCAATGAGCGAGATCATGATAGCACAATACAGTATGTTTCTGAAGCCGTTGCATCAAGAACACGTATTTTTGGAATGGTATCAGCTTCTCCGCTTTTAAATTTAAAAAAGTTTGACATTATTCAAGGGTTTTCACCAGATTATTTGCACTGCTATCTTGCTGGTGTTGCAAAACAGTTCACTGAATATATTATAATAGATCATTCTACGAAAATGCAAATAGAATCCATGAATGCTTTATTACAAAATATTAGGGCTCCTACGCAAATAGGACGGTTAACAAGATCTCTTGAAGATAGAAGATATTGGAAAGCCAGAGAATGGGAAAACTGGCTGTTATATTACAGTGTCCCAATATTATCAATTATTATAAATAACAATACTATCGTCAGGCATTGGTGTTTATTAGTAGATGCATTGCACATATGCCTTAAGATGGACATAACATTTACTGAGTTAAACCATGCGAACCGCTTGTTACACCAATTTGTTCAGCAATCTGAGGATATATATTTATTACGTGCCTTAACTTATAATACACATCAATTGCTTCACTTGATTAAAAGTATATATAACTGGGGTCCTCTTTTTGCTCACTCCACTTTTCCTTTTGAAGCAGCAAATCACCATTTGTTAACAACGATTCACTGCGCAAAAGGAGTAATTTTACAAATTGTAAAATATCAAAATATTCAGCGATATGTACGAATTTTAGAAGAAGAAATCTACCCACATTGCCCTGGAAATGTTAAAGATTATTGTGAACAGCTTACAGCGCCATTGGCAAAACATTTTTACAAAATAAGTAATATTACTTATTTAGGAAAACAAATGATTATTGATGAAAAATATGTACAGAAATTTTCTATCTCCAGGTCAGTTAAAGTTTACAATAAAATTGTATTAGACGGATGTTTGTATATGTCTTCGCATAAACAGAATAAACGATCATGTAATTATTTTGCTCAATTATCCGACAAACGCTTTATACAAATAATTAATTTTATGATCTGTGAAAACAAAGAAGAATTAACGATATGTAAAATAATTGAAGTAAAACAACATAAATATTCAAGTGCAGTATTTCATGTGATTAATTTTTCAGAGGAAACAATAATTGTGTTGGAAAATATGTATTTTGAGTGAGAGAAATGCGCGCAGGTCAGAGGTAGAGGTAGCATCATAAAACCTTTCCGACATCTGGAATACCGATGCTCACAGCATGTCCGGCGGCCCTGCAATAAATAATTTCAGGAAGACCGATTTTTCCCTCCTCTGCGAGGATGTAAGCGCTGCCAAGGTAGTACAGCGACAGATCTCCGACGAGCAACACGCCGTTCTCTCGGAGATAGCTCAATGTAACTTCCATGTAATTCTACTTAATAAATTCTTTTACTTCGATAAAAATACTATTGATTAACCTGCTCAATAGGTTATGGGCCCAGTCACGCATCGACTGCGAAAATAGTATTTTATTTGATAGACTACGCTGGTCAGTGAAAGTGATTAAAAGTGTTAATAGTGAATTTTTTATTGACTCACGATGGGTGATAAAGATGTCATGGAATTAACCAAGTTAGATGGTACGAATTACACGCTTTGGAAATTTGGTGTACTCATAGCATTGCAAGGAAAAGGACTACTTGCTCATGTGGATGGCACGGTTGCAGCACTGGCAGATGATGCTACAGTAGCCCAAAAAGAAGAATTTAACAAAAAATCATGTCAAGCTCAAATGATTATTTTGTGTTCCGTGAATCGCGAGTTACACTGCAACTTAATAAATTGCTCGACGCCGAAAGCCATGTGGGATAAACTTTCGGAGCTTTATGGTGATACCAGTGTCGACTCAAAGCAAACTGCTTGGCAACAGTTTTATTCTTTTCGCATTAACGCAGAAGAAGGAGTTGCGGCACAGTTGGAAAAATTTGAAAGTATCTGTAAAAGACTTCAAGATGCAGGTGAAAAGCCATCAGAGTCATCGATCGTGACGAAACTGTTGGACAGTCTGCCCGAAAAGTTCGAGATTTTTCATGCTGCATGGGACTGCACTCCAGATGCCGAAAAGACTAAGGAAAAATTGATCGCTCGTTTGATCAAGGCTGATAAACGTCACAGTGAAAAAGAGATCGCAACGCTTGCGCTTCATGTGAAAAACACGAAAATAAGTGACCCGCCGAAGAAAAAGCGTTCTACAAAAGAGATTGAAGAGCTGAAAAAACGCACGCGATGTGGAAAGTGCAAAGAAAAAGGACATTGGGCGCGTGAGTGTCCTAAAAAGCAGCAAAGTGCAAACAAGGAAAAAGAAGATGAAGTTAAAGTAGCATCATCGCTTGTTTGTGATATCGTCAAAACATACAAGTGTACGACTGAAGCCGATGAAAATGCTTGGATTGCGGACACTGGGGCAGCAATGCACATGACGCCTAAAAAGGAAAATTTCACGGATTTGCAGCCAAATACAAAAGGTCACAGGGTGAGAGTAGCCGATGACAGAATTATCTCTGCAGCGGGAATTGGCGTAGTGAGAATTCGAGAAAAGATCGATGGGATAATGTACGAGCGTGATTTAGAAAATGTGCTCTACGTTCCCGAACTGAGATGCAACCTTTTCTCAGTCGGATCTATAAATAAGAAAGGCTACTCCTTTCATTCCTTTGTGAATAAGTGTGAAGTGCGCGACGTCCATGGAAAATTAGCCGCGCAAGGAGTGCCGTATGGAGCACTTTTTCGCATGTTTTGTGGTTGAACAGTCCGTTGATTGCAATGCAGCGCAATTATCGGATGGACAGAAAAAGCTAAAGTTGTGGCACGAGCGCATGGGTCACATTAATATTCAAGCTGTGAAACAAACTTGTGAAAATCTTGGCATCGAGGAAATCGCTCGGGGAAAACCCGATTTTTTTTGTGAAGGGTGCGTCTTGGGAAAACAAGCTAGACGGCCACATCCGAGCGTCGCGTCCGACAGTAATTACAGCGCAGGCGAGAAGATCCATACAGATGTTTGCGGGCCAATAAATGTAAAGTCTCCGAGTGGCACGCGCTACTTCTTAATCTTCAAGGACGAGAGTACGCGTTTTCGGAAGATTTATTTCCTCTGCAATAAATCGGAAGTGTATGAAAAGCTGCAAGATTTTGAAGTCTTTGTCTCAACTCAATTGGGGACTAAAATAAAGGTTTTACGATCGGACAATGGGACGGAATATACCTCCGAGAAAGTGCAAACCTTTTTGAAAAAGCGGGGTATAGTTCATGAATGCTCCTCCCCTTATATTCATGAGCAGAACGGAAGCGCCGAGCGTGAAATCCGAACATTAGTGGAAAGCGCACGATCCATGCTCCATGCGAAAAATGTTGAAATTGCTTTATGGCCCGAAGCAATTAACACAGCTGGCTATGTGCTCAACAGGACAATTTCTAAGCCAGGGGAGACGGTCACTCCCTACGAAAGGTGGTATAATCGAAAGCCCACTGTAAAACACTTAAGAATTTTCGGTTCAAGTGCCTATCTGAACGTGCCAAAAGAAAAGCGCCATAAATTTGACCGCAAAAGTACGAGAACTATCGTCGTCGGATATGATGGCGAGTCTGCAAATTATAGACTCTGGGACGACGACAAGAAGAAAATCTACATCAGCAGCGATGTCACTTTCGATGAAAGCTCTGAAGGAAAGGGTGCTTTGTGTGCTACGAAAAATCAAACTTATAAAATTGATTTTGGTCTTGACAGTGATGAAGAAGATGCAGCGTTACCAGAAGAAGAAAAGTAGAATGATCCTGAGCCAGTGGGTCAAAACATCGAAGAAGCCGTCAATGAAGAAATTTTTGAAGGTAGGCGTTTACGCAATAGAGCTGATTTACGATCACCGGATAGATACGGGATCCCTGTTGCGTATGTAGCTGATGTTTTGTCAGTTGACGCTGTGCCTACAACATATCATGAGGCAGTGTCAAGCGATAAGGCGGATAAATGGAAAGATGCAATGAAGGAAGAATTGAGTGCTCTTGAAGAGAATCACACATGGTCCATATGCTCTTTACCCGACGGCAAGATGGCCATTGGATGCAAATGGGTATACACCGCCAAGTGTGATGCAGCGGGAAATTTAAAACGCTACAAAGCTCGACTCGTAGCCAAGGGTTTTCGACAACGCGAGGGAGTGGATTATTTTGAAACCTTCGCTCCAGTCGTTCGCTACGAGTCGATAAGAGCCCTTCTCTCCATGGCAGCCTTAGAAGATTACGAGTTAATGAAGTTCGACGTAAAGACGGCGTTTTTATACGAAGAACTTCATGAAGAAATCTACCTGGAGCAGCCTCCCGGATTCAACAACAAGGATCGACCAGACGCCGTCCTGAAACTGCACAAGAGTCTCTATGGGCTCAAGCAGTCACCTAGACGCTGGAACGAGAAATTCACGAAGTTCCTAGAGAATTTCAATCTTACCAGCATCGCAAGTGATAAGTGCGTGTTCGTGGGTGAAGTGGCGAAATGTCGCGTTTTTCTAGCGATATACGTGGACGATGGATTAATTATGAGTGCAAGTATGAGAGCGATTGAGTGCGTGTTAAATTATCTCAAGGCTATTTTTCAAATTACCGTCGATAACGCTAATGAATTTCTTGGTTTTGAGATAGAGCGCGACCGCGAAAATCGTACGCTGAAAATTTCTCAATCGGGTTATATTAAGAAAATCTTGAGAAAATTTAACATGCATAAAGCGAATCCGATTAGTATACCTGCAGAGGTCGGTTTACGCCTCCAAAAAGAAAAGGATGTACCTGCGGTCATAAAATTGCCGTACCGAGAAGCGATCGGTTCGTTATTGTTCGCCGCACGTGTCAGTCGCCCTGACATAGAGTATGCCGTCAATTATACGAGCCAATATGTAAGCTGTTTTAATGAAGATCATTGGCAAGCAGTCAAGAAAATCTTTCGATATTTAAATGGCACGCTTAATTACGGCATAGTCTATGGAAACAGTGGGAGTTCTCCGGATATAATAGGATTTACTGATGCCGATTTCGCCGGCTGCGTAGATACGCGTAAATCACGGAGTGGATTTGTCTTTAACTTCAACGGTGCACCTATTTCATGGTCAAGCCAAATACAAAAAATTGTTGCCGTATCAACTGCCGAAGCAGAATACGTCGCGTTATTTTATGGTGTGAAAGAAGCTGTATGGATACGTCGTATGTTAAATGAATTGCACATTCCGTGTGATAATATTAAAATATATGTTGATAACCAAGCTGCGATTAACATAGCAAATAATTCTGACGATCATAAGCGCACTAAACATATTGATCTCAAGTATCACTTTATTCGTGACGCAATCAACCGTGGTGAGGTATGTGTTGCATATGTAAGATCAAATGAACAACTTGCGGATATCTTCACAAAGCCATTGTCAAAACATCAGTTTAATTACTTGCGAATGAAATTAAATGTATTCGGCCTCTCAAAATAAGTGGGAGTGTTGGAAAATATGTATTTTGAGTGAGAGAAATGCGCGCAGGTCAGAGGTAGAGGTAGCATCATAAAACCTTTCCGACATCTGGAATACCGATGCTCACAGCATGTCCGGCGGCCCTGCAATAAATAATTTCAGGAAGACCGATTTTTCCCTCCTCTGCGAGGATGTAAGCGCTGCCAAGGTAGTACAGCGACAGATCTCCGACGAGCAACACGCCGTTCTCTCGGAGATAGCTCAATGTAACTTCCATGTAATTCTACTTAATAAATTCTTTTACTTCGATAAAAATACTATTGATTAACCTGCTCGATAAATTGTAACAAATATTATATTTAGAAGTTGTGTATTTATAGAAGTAGAAAATCAAGAGTTTATAATACCTGTACCAAATACATTACATTATTAACTGTTTATATACACCGTGATCGAAACAGGTTTCTATTAAAATTCTATTAATTAAATTTCGATTAAATTATTTCTTTTCTTACAGTATTATATTTTGCGTTTAAATTACTTTTTTACAGAATTTATGATATTAAAAATGAAAATCAATTCACTTAAAATATCTGTAAATTATATAACAAATCCTAATCGATCCACTTTCAACATCTAAACAAGATTTTTGCAGATGTCCATATACCTAGAAACATCCCCAACGCTGATCCGTTTTACTGAGAATACGCAAACAATGAGTACTTTTTTTGTAGACAATTCTATTTTTTTCCTCTAATTTATAAACGATAGCGACGTCACTTTGTACGTCGCTTTTGACGTCTCTTTAGGTGTCTTTTTTCGCTCGATAAGGTGACGTAAAAAGAGACGTACAAAGAGACATACAAAATGACGTCTAAAGAGACATACAAAGTGACGTCATCATTTTCAGTAGGGTAGTTCAATTCAAAAAGCAAGAATTGAGACACCAATTCCGCAAGCATTTCACCTTTATAACCAGTTCATGGGTGGTGTCGATGTACATGATGCGCACTGTAACAATTTATTGCCAAGCATTCGATCAAAAAAATGGACCTGGGTAGTTTTTATAAGACTAATCCAGGCTGCTATTACAAATTCTGTTATAATATTCAATGCTGCTGGAAATAATCAACAAAAAGTTGGAACCAAAGAATTTGCAATGTCAATAGCAAAAAGCTACATTTGCGACACTAGTAAAAAACAAAAAAATCATTCAACGAGACGAGAAAAACAACAAAAAAAATGTTCTAATTGTTCAATAAGAACATATAATTTCTGCGATGATTGCGAATTGTTTTTTTGCAGTCTATGTATAAAAATATATCACGAAAACATCTGAGTAAGTGAGAGGCAAGGGGACTCACTAAAAAAAAGCACCCCGATTAGTGAGAGGCAAGGGGACTCACTATAAAAAAGCACCCCAAAGGAGATATATTTTTACTACGCCCACGTCGTTATCTCTGGGTAGTGCTAAAAGTGAATGATTAAAATCTGTTTTTTCTCGAAATCCATGAATTTTTATAAAAATTTATAGAGACCAAAAATGTCTTAAAATCGATCAAAGAATACTAGAAAATTTTTTTAGAATTTTTGGAAAAAAATATTTTTTTTCAAAAATCGGAAAAATTGAAATTTAAAAAATTTTTCTCAAATCACTTTGGAAAAAATTTCTAGTATTCTTTCATCAATTCTAAGGCATTTTAACTTTTTGAAAATTTTTACTAAAGTCAATAGTTTTCGAGAAAAAAAATGGTAAAGATTTACGGTGACGTTTATGTGGTTTTGGCCCTGTAGCTGCCATTTTGAAAAAGAAATCGTACTTATAAAAATTGCCCATTAAACTTCAGCAATTTTGTGCACCAATGGTTGAACGCAACTTCATATATCGTCGCGTTTTATGACTGAAAAAAAATCGTAAACTTTTAGAATGACAGATTTTTTACAATTTTTTTGCAAAAAAACGGCCATATATTTTTTTTTAAAGGCAAAATTTTTCAATTTTGACCACATATTCGGATTCTGCAGACAAAAATACATAAGAAATCATTTATGGGATCCATTTATGACTCGATTACATGCATGAAATTTCGCATCGAAATCATGATGTAAGATTGACGGTTTTGGTCGTTAATGGGTTAAGAAAATATTGAGTTAAGTCTAATGTCTGTCAAGCTCTTATTACTAAACCTACTAACACTAAATTTGGGAGCTTACTTTCATTGGCAATTACGACATATTAAACTAGTGAAAGTATTGAAATCAATCGATAATATAGAATCAATTCTAATGTCTGTCAAGCTCTTATTACTAAATCTATGAACACGAAATTTGGGAGCTGAATTTCATTGGCAATTAAAAAAACACAGGCTTCATTCACTTAATATTATATCAAAGAATATAATAAACCAGTGACTTGTCGGGTCCCGTAAAAAGTTCATCAAACATCTCAAATTGTTATTAAAAACCATAACCTTTCTCTCAAAACCAGACCAAAAGAAAATTCAAAAAAAAATTCTTTGGTTGGTGGTAAGACAGGTATTAGACGTGACAAATATGCGATTTGAGGGATTCTTTACTTACTCCCATGGTGCATATACTATTTTTTTGCTCGCAGGCGTAAATTGCGCATTAGGTTTTTTGCCCACAGTGCGCACAGTATTCACGTTACGCGCTGTGTGTAAAAAAAAAATATGTAAATAAAAAAACTCTTAAATCGCATATTTGTTTCTTTAATTTACATGTGATTTTAGACGTACTTTATATATTTTTTTTTAGGTGTACAAACTGTATATATACTAAACTGTTTCAGTCTAGACAGATAAAACCAAAACCTTTTCTTCCGGAGTTCTATCGAAAAGATTATGATTTCGACCTCCTACGTAATATACTAAATATACTGAATATATGCAGCGCTACAAAATTCTGAACTTTTTACGGGACCCGGCAAGTCACTGGTTTATTATACAGGGTGTTCGAAATGTTCCGGACCCCTCACTTATAACATAAAGTAAGCATTTTGGAAAAAAATGTTAAATACAAAAGTTGTTAAGTTTTGAAGGTTGAACTAAATGATGACCTTGGATTTGTTATTGGTTATCATTTTCAAGGTCATTTAAAGGTCATCTTCAGTTTTTTAAATAGGGACCCCTATTTTTTATTTCAGATTCTGAAAGAGCACAAAATTTTACATCTGGATATGTACCCACGTTATGGCTCAAAATGACCTACAAAGGTCATTTAGTGGTTAAATGATTATTTAGTAGCAGAAAGCCAAGAAATCCCGATTATTAAGAACTTTGGGTGTATTTGTCGAAAAGAAAAAAAAAATTTCGTACCGTACCGTAATTCGAACAATTAGACGTTTTGAAGAGACAGGTGGTATTAAAGATCGTCCTAAATCAGGTAGATCCAAATCATCGTCTAATGATGAAAAGAGCTTAAACGTATTACAATCATTTATTGAGGACCCCCATTGCAGCATCAGACGTTGTGCACAACAGCATGAAATGGGAGACGATGTTCAGGTGCCCAGGTACACCCTCACGACGACGGGACGTCGTCTACAAGGCTGCCCACCCCGCATTTGGTCATTCAGAAAAAAATCGGGCGCTATTCTTGTATAGGATGTTCAGTTGTCCAGGAACACCGTCAGGACGACGGGACGTCGTCTACAAGGCTGCCCACCCCGCACTAGGTCATTGAGAAAAAAATCGAGGGCTTTCCTGTAGACGATGTCTAGTTGTCCAGGAACACCCTCAGGACGACGGGACGTCGTCTACAAGGCAGCCCACCCCGCATTTGGTCATTCAGAAAAAAATCGGGCGCTGCTCCTGTAAAGGATGTCCAGGTGTCCAGGAACACCCTCAGGACGACGGGATGTCGTCTACAAGGCAGCCCACCACGATCTTTCATCATTGAGAAAATGTCGGGCGCTGTTCTTGTATAGGATGTCTAGTTGTCCAGGAACACCCTCAGGACGACGGGACGTCGTCTACAAGGCAGCCCACCCCGCATTTGGTTATTGAGAAAAAGTCGGTCGCTTTTCTTGTATAGGATGTCCAGGTGCCCAGGAATACCCTCACGACGATGGGACGTCGTCTACAAGGCTGCCCACCCCGCATTTGGTCATTCAGAAAAAAATCGGGCGCTATTCTTGTATAGGATGTTCAGTTGTCCAGGAACACCGTCAGGACGACGGGACGTCGTCTACAAGGCAGCCCACCACGATCTTGGTCATTGAGAAAAAATTCGGGCGCTGCTCCCGCAGACGATGTCCAGGTGCCCAGGAACACTCTCAGGTCTACGGGACTTCGTCTACAAAGCAGCCCACCCCGCACTTGGTCATTCAGAAAAAAATCGGGCGCTGCTCCTGTAAAGGATGTCCAGGTGTCCAGATAACTTTCAAATGACCTTAAAAATGAAGGCCAATTTTAAAGTGACCATAAAGTTCGTCCTAGAAAATCAAATTATGTACTTTAGTATTAAAGTACGAATTTTTTTTTTCTTTTTGTCAAATACACCCAAAGTTCTTAATAATCGGGATTTCTTGGCTTTTTGCTACTAAATAATCATTTAACCACTAAATGACCTCTGTAGGTCATTTTGAGCCATAACGTGGATACATATCCAGATGTAAAATTTTGTGCTCTTTCAGAATCTGAAATAAAAAATAGGGGTCCCTATTTAAAAAACTGAAGATGACCTTTAAATGACCTTGAAAATGTTAACCAATAACAAATCCAAGGTCATCATTTAGTTCAACCTTCAAAACGTAACAACTTTTGTATTTAACATTTTTTTCCAAAATGCTTACTTTATGTTATAAGTGGGGGGTCCGGAACATTTCGAACACCCTGTATTCTTTGATATAATATTAAGTGAATGAAACCTGTGTTTTTTTAATTGCCAATGAAATTCAGCTCCCAAATTTAGGGTTTGTAGGTTTAGTAAGAAGAGCTTGATAGGTATTGGATTTGACTCTATATTGTCGATTGATTTCAATACTTTCACTAGTTTAATATGTTGTAATTGCCAATGAAAGTAAGCTCCCAAATTTAGTGTTAGTAGGTTTAGTAATAAGAGCTTGACAGGTATTAGACTTGACTCTATATTGTCGATTGATTTCAATACTTTCACGTGTTTTATAAAAATCAACTTATGTATAGAGGCAAACGCTGTTGAGGCCGCAGTGCTCCTCGAGCGCTCGTTGTTCGAAAGCTCAGACTTGCCTTCAATTATACTTTTGTAAGAAAGTAATTACAATACTTTTCATTAATTTAAATTATAACTATTACAAACAATATATTATGATAAATAAGTTTTTTTAACTTTGTGGTTGAAAGTAGGTAGATCCTTGCTCATTTATCGGTAGGAATGTGAAATTTTTACTAACAATGTACTCTGATGGATGCGACATTAAACCTCCTATGAAACATTTTCAGAAGACGGTGCAATTTTAAAAAAAAAAAATTCAATTTTCTATAAGGTTTTAATTTTTGCTAGTTAACAATTATGAAGAACATTGTTTACAAATATTATCAATGCTTTCTTTACGCGATTTAAATAGATAATTTATTGTCTAATATTAATAGTTACTGTTTATTACAAAATAAAATGAAAACGTCTGCTTAGACTTACAACCTAAATCTAAATGCTCAGTTTCTAGGTAAGTTTAGAAGTTTATGAAAAAGATATACGAAAAAGCATTATCGCTTAAAGTGAAGAGAAAAACCTAGGGATTTAGCCAAGCATGGGGCTGCAAGGTATATTTTAGTAAGGTTTATTGGTATATTTTTTTATATCGTCCTGACCAAAAGAAACGTCGACTTAATAAGAAGTAATAGTTATGAGTAGTTATAGTTATTATCCCGTTAATTCCACTGGTAGGACGCTGTAACCCACTTCTAGTAAAAACAAGGGGTGGACACTTGTAGTTTTTACTGATGGAATATTAATGGTGCTTGAATACCTGCTGTTATTGCGGTTGGCCACCAGTAAAATCTACGGGTGTCCACCCGTTGTTTCTACTGGAAGTTGATTACAGCGCCCCACCAGCAGAATTTACAGGAAACTGGAGTAATTTACCAGTTATTTTTTCACGGTGGATCATGCAGCCCCGTTCATCCAAGCTGCCGGCCTAGTGTTGTAATATAATATTTGCAATATAATGTTTAGTGTTGCTTCCTCATCCTCAACAATACTCACCCAGCAAGCCAGCTTGCGACGCCACAAGTACAATTTTGCCCTCCTTAGCCTGCTTCATTCTAGGCACTACTGCTTTGGTGCAGAAGTAGCTGCCCAAGAGGTTTAGATTAACCATATGCTGCATCATGACCTCGGATGTATCCTCGATCTTACCGCATTCGGCGACGCCCGCGCAATTAACGAGCAAATAGCATGTGCCCTGGCGGTCTTGCAGTTCGTTAAGCGTTCGATCAATCTGCGGGAAGTTGTTGCTCACATCCAGCGTCAGGCATTCGATTTTCTGATTGTTCTTGTTGCAGCAAGCCTTGACGATCTCATCGCGCGCCAACTTCAGCTTCTCTGGATTGCGCGAGATTATCGTCACGTTTGCGCCGTGACGAGCCGCCAGTACTGCCACGCACTGGCCAATGCCGCTTGATCCTCCTGTTATCTGCGATTTCATTATGAGTTAGCCTTTTTTTCTGTTAAATATTCTGTAAAAATTACTGCGGTTTATATAAGCATCGTTCAAATAAATAATACTACTCCATCACTCTCTACTGAATAAAACTTAATAAAAATCACTATTTTCGCATATAAAAGGAGTGACAATCTTGACCTGTGAGGATTTTATGAAAGTTTTAAATTTTCATAACTTTTGCCACAAAAATTACTATTTTTATATGCAATTGAAAATTTATTAACAGTTTCACACTGATAAAAACATTAAAAAAAAAATAGAATAAGGACTAATTTTCGAATATTTTTAAGGCATTCTTTGAATATACGTTACCTGGAAATATTTTTTATCATAATAATTATACTTTTATTTTCTTGTAAAATAACAGATTAAAATAATAAAAAATGGAAAATAAAAAAAAATATCCAGGTAAAAAAAAGTTAGCTACCTCCTTAGCTTGGTTAATAATAATAAGCTAATATCGGCAGCTACAAATAAACTTGGCGTTAACGGATCGTAAATTAAATAAGCTTACGGAATGCCTAAGCCATTGAACAATATAAAAAAATTATTTGTCCCTTTTTTTAGTAATATGCTTAAAACTATACGGTGTAACAAAATATTTTTTGATATAATAGAAATTTTATTTAACTCCATGATAATGAATATAAAACTATTTGTGTTATTATAATCTAGCATGAGAATTACTAGCATAGTTTATGTTTATAAGGTTATAGGCACTCTATCGTAGGATATACACATGTGTAGTATTAATACAGTGTTTGAGGTTATGGTTTCGATTGAATAAAAATTAAAATAAATCTAGTGTACCCAAAATCCAGGGTACTTTATATTTAATTGTATTTTTTCATCCTTGTGCTTTAAAAAATGTAGGAATAAAATATATTTTATTTAAAAAATGTATCCGGAGAACATGAGCAACGTGCCGGGTTCTGACCTCGAACCAACCAAAAAAACATGCTTTGTCAAACATAACCTCAAAATCATTTACACATATACTTGAACTTTTTTTTGAATTTTTTAAAAGTAAAAAAGGGTCGGTCATAAATAGATAAATAATAAGATACCTTGATTAATATTTTGCAAACAACTATTACTTACAATCACATTTTTATTGTGAAGCAAACCATTCCGGCAATTTTTGTCGTGCAATTTCCTTCTTGTAAATTTTTTTATCAATTCATACGAGTATCCCAAAGAGATGATGCAGAACATTAATATAATAAACACTGACAAGCCATAAAAAGCTTGTGATAATATTGTAAAAACACTATAAAATCCAACCCAAAACATTTCGTTTCGGTCTGTTGTAGATTAATGTATGGTGTCTGTTGAAAGCTTAGTCAGTCGTATGCCGTAAATATCTTAAATTTGTGAAATAAAATTGGCAAAGTATAAATATTAAACAAAATACTTAAACTTATTTTAAGCGATTAAAATAATCCTGCTATTACTCAGCCGCCTATTCAATTCCAGAGTAGATAGTAGGTGCATTCATTTAAAGCTATTGCAGTGCCCCCTTTCGATGGATAAGAGTACCTGAATGAAGAAATTTCTGTTTTAACAACGAAAGCTTCTACTCTACAGCTGGAAAGTGCTGCCGCCTGCAGATTGTTTTGATAAGCATTTTTGACGTCAGCATCTGATGTAGTGATGTCTGATTCTCAAATATTCTATGATGATTCGAGCATCATTTGCATTACGATCATTATGTTAAATTACTGCACTGCTTTATTTACGCAGTCATAATTTTTTATATTGTAAAAAATATAATGCTTATAATATCTGTTCTAAGTGCATTAAAGGTCTTGGAAATTTCACGCGTTTGGTAAAGCTTTTAAATTTGGATTTTTATGTTACATTTTTCTTTCTAATTCTACTTAAGGGTAAGTATATTTACCAATCTAATATTTTTTTTATTATTTATTTATTATTTATTAAAACTAGTTGTACAAAATGCAATTACAATATAGTAATTGATTAGATTAACAGTTACATATAGTAACCCAGCAAGTACTTAATAGCTAGGGATATATAAAAGAAAAGAAAAAAAAGAAAAAAAGAGAAAGAATTATAAAAGGAGAAAGAAAAGGGAGATAGAAAAAACTTAGCGAATATTGGATTTTGCAAATAAAGCCTGCAGTCTTTATGCCTAGTAACATGGTTACTAGGTAAAAAACAGAGTACAATAATTTGCTCAATCCTCACTCTTTTGTTAATACTTATCTCCAATATCTTATAAGCATTGCACTAGCTTTGGTATACATTTCTGTCGAGGCATTCCTACTTATTTTATAAACTTCTTTTTCAAAATTATTAAGTCTTTGGGACATGTTAGCCTAGGTGCACAAGTCCCTCGATAATGCAGGAACATTTGTTTATGTTGTGTTGAAGAGTTACATCTGCAGGTTGACGTAAATACTATGCCATCTACCACTATTATGTCTTTGTTTTTCTACTGCTTCGAAATTTGCTGCATGAAATTCATGAAAGTTTGTATCTTATTAAATCCTCTATCAAAGGATAGGAGTGCTTTGTTGTATAAACAATTACAAAAATGCATATTATTAAAATTTTTTATAATTAGTACAATATTTTATTTGTATTCTTGTTCCTCTTATGTAATTAAAATATTAATTTTAATTATAATTCTACATCAGGATTTTTTATCAAGGTTTTAAATTTTTAATAAATGCAATGCGTAATTTAGATTTGTAAGCGTCCTTGCGAGAAAGTGTGTGTGATACCCGACATATAATATTAATGTGAAAAATATCGAATGTGTTCCCGCTTAAATGTGCAGTTGTTTAAGAAATCTTCATAAAGTTCATTCAGTTTCCAGCAAATAAGTTGCAGTTAGAATACAGCGACAGAAATAAAAGGCGTTAAGGTTCTGAGAATAAAAAAAAGTTTTAATTTCTTTTTATCAAGATTCGGAAATTCGGTTGAATTATATGTATAGAATGGTTAATTTAAGTGAAATAATATTCTAAACTACAATTACAAGTACTTTGAATCAACGGTATAGGGCGTTGAATCAACAGCATAAGGTTTTAATTTAACAGAACGAAGCTGTTCAATTCAAAATCAAAATTTGTCAAATTGACAGAGTATACTGTTGCTCGCATTTATAGGCACGAGTCTTTTGATCCAACTGAATTTTTTTCTCAGTGTATAATAATATTAAATCGCCTATTTGTCACCGTAGGTGCACAATCTACTATTATAAGCACATGTCGATCGTCAACATAGACAGTATTATACACTGAGATCCTCACCTGGATAAAATTTAAATAGTGGTTGGTAAAAATAAATAACATATGTGGCTAAACTAGTCGCAGACTGCCCACATTGTAATTTTTACAAACTAGGTTGGTAAAAATCCTCATTAGCAAATTTTACTAACCTATTTTGTAATTTTTACAATCTAAGTCGGTTAAAATTTATTCACTTAACTTTTAATTCTTTCGTGAATGTACTTATAATTTTACTATATTAAGATAAAATTTACCTAAGCAAATTTGTAAATTTTATCAAAAAATAAGTATTTTTAAAAATAGATAATTTAAACATTTTTTTAGAAATCACTCGATTAGTCTTTTTTTGCTTGAGAGACCATCCCTGGGGATGCCTAACTTAATTTTCGCGCTCTACTATACCGACGATTCTCTATGTTCTTTGCTAACCTCTAAGGCAAATTTGATTTTTTAAATAATTTTGAAACGGCTTGCTTAATGGCAGTTCTGTTTGCATTAAAATATAATTTATAATTCGTAGAATGTGCGTAAACTTCTTTTTTGGCTGACTTCAATTCCAATTGAAAAATAAGTCAGTATTTTCAGCAATAGGAAATGAAATCAGCCAAAAAAGAAGTTTACGCACATTCTACGAATTATAAATAATATTTTGATGCAAACAGAACTGCCATTAAGCAAGCCTTAAGACATGATTTTTTTCAAACTTTACACCATCGCTATATAAAGATCATTGCATCGCATTTATTTATAGTAGTTACAATTTTATCGCAGTCTAACGTAACCCAACCTAACGCATATTGCAGCTTACTAAACATATGCATAGAGTTTTTCCAACCATCTTATATACAAACCGAGGATAAACCTAACAACATGCGAGTATGTACGATAGTTGTGACAACATTTAGTGGATGATTATAAGTTAATTTAAAACATTATTAATATTTTTAAGAACTATTATATACAAAAATTGTTTTGCAATAAATTTAAGAATACAAAAATAGTTATTAAATTAAATTTTTATTTAAGAAAAATGAAACATTAAAGAAGAAAATGGTAACAACAAAACAATCGGGACACGTGGTTGTGCAGATGCGTCTGCGCATACCTTTATGATAAATTACAAGCTGGTTGGTAAGAACTACAAGTACAGTTGTAAACAAAACAATTAATCTAATAATTATTGAAAGAAAATATGTTTAAGTTTACTTTTCAATTATTTACCAACGGGGTTGGTATTTTGATTGAAGTTTAGTTTGTATTAATTACTACAAAAATAGTAAATATTATTCACTAAAACAATAATTAGTTTTCTTCTGGCAGTCTGTGATCGTTAATTTTTACAACCCATTTCTTAAATTTACCTAGGTGGGTCTCTCAGTGTACGTTTTTTAATAAAGTGAACCTTTTAAATGATTAAACTTGAGTAGTAATACTGTCTTTTACCTTTGTAACTAAGTAAACCTGCACATAGGCATTTTCGAAGTAATCGTTGCAGCATGGTACAATTCACATCGAAATTAAAATATTCGAAATGTAAAAGTAGGATAAACGGCACATCATTTTTCAGCCTCTTTCAACTTCTGCTTGCATTGTAAAATGCTATCGCAAGCAACACCTATTGTTCCCTCTTCATCAAACGCCATACAGCAAAATATCTTGCACTATAATATCGAGCGTGCACACTTTTCATAAAACCATTAATAATTCTCTCTCTCTCTCCATCTCTCTCTCTCTCTCTCTCTCTCTCTCTCTCTCTCTCTCTCCTCTCGCTCTATTCTCTATCGCTCTCTCTCTCTCTCTCTCTCTCTTATCTCTCTTCTCTCTCTCCTCTCTCCTCTCTCTCTCTCTATCTCTCTCTCGCCAGCGCATGATCGATCCCCCGTTCCTGTTTCTCTCTTCCGCTTTTTTTACCTCGTTCTTGCGCGTTGTATGACTGTGCAATTGTGTGGCTGCGTGGCGGGCGTTATATACATAAATTTCTTCGAAAAGAGTGAGGAATTTCGTAAAATTTTCTCATATACCGAGCGAGCTGAGAGAAAACGCGTAAAATGTAATTTGTCATACTTGTATTCTTGTATAATTGTTCTGAGCTTTTAGCTTTTTAAAAAATAACTTTCTATATGTCTCGCGCTACTTATTAATTTCTATACAATTGGAAAGTTACAGAATGCGATAAACAGCGCAAAAAGTCGGAAAATTCCCGATTTTATCGGAAAAAAAATGTCTCTATTGGTTGCAGGACGGATTTTTCTTCATAACAATAAACTCTTGAATGTGTTAGAATTCGGAAAGTAGAACGGAAATAAATTTCCAGTAGTTTCTCTCCTTTTAGAGTTCTAGTAATTTAATAGTACTTGCAGTCAAATTTATTAATTTTTTAAGGCTTTATACAGTATTAACGTAGACAGAGTGTTTTGCAAATAAAATTTAGCAAAAATAGCACAGTATAAGGATTACTGATCTAAAATATAATCTATGTCAATTTGTTCATGAAAGCATACAGTTCAACTGGATACTCTTTACGATCATACTAATTTTAAATAATCATCTCTCAGGTCAGAACTCCGTATCCTTTGGTAAATGTCATTTTTTTATAGGAAATAACCATAATTACTCGTCTGTAAACTCTATTTTACAAAATTCACTGATTTTCCAAACTACACATAAACTGCAACGCAAACCCAGCCTCATACATCCGCGCATGGTCTCACTTCTAACAAAATGAGATGTAATGAGTACAGGTTGAAAAAAATTAACGATATCAATTTCGGGAGCCCCGGCGCCGTTCAACTGGAATACAGTGGGGTGCAAGCTTTGGCCGAAGAGTCCCAGGATAAGGTGAACGATCGACAGCGTGGTGGGCGGGTACGTGACCTTTTGTAGGCAGGATATATAGGCGCTGAGGCGCGCGAGCGCACGGTTGAGGTCGCTGCCGGTGCTGCAACCCCCGGGGTCGGAGTACCCGCTTAACCCCCACTCCCGAGCCCAAGGGTGAATGCACGACCCTCCCTCGCGGCCTCCTTTCGTCCGCGCGCACTCACCGATTTGGGCTCTCTGCTGCAGCCTCAAGATTTCCACACGACTCCCATTTTACTTCTTTCTCTCTCTCTATTCTTAGTGTGGGATCGATTTTTCCCTTTTGTTCTTTTCTTTCGCCTCTCATCAAAGGCTCATGCAGAAAAGGCCAGTTTTTCTACAAGGTATTTTCATGAACATTAATAGGGACTCATTAATACTAATATATAATAACATTAATAGTATGGCGGCGGATTTAAGACGCTCCGTTCTTAAAGCTCTCCGTGAAATTTTAATTCACCAAGTTATCGCGGTGGCGTTTTCACCACAAGACGAGACAGCAACGTCGCAACTAAGCACTGCAATATGGACGAGCAGGCTCCTTGCTTCAGCAGTAATGCCTCCAGGAACGTTTATGTAGGTGCATAAACGTTCCTGGAGGCCGGCATAAGCGAGAACCTAAGAGGTTGTCGCTCGCTAAAATTAATCTCTTCGATTTTGTAAAAGTGAACACAAAAAGGAGAAGAAATCGACAGACAAACCGTGGCAGCGATCGAGAAATGTGAGTCCACTCCGCATTTCCCGGGAACGCGACACATCTCTCAGCGTCGCTCGTTTTCCCATTTTTTATGGATTTTTACGTGCGGACGACAGTAACTTTTCATCGACTGCGCATTTGTTTTCTGGGCAAATGACAGTGACTGTCGCTGAAACTCCCCTATTTTCTACAAAATAAAATAACTTAAATGTATGAGAAGCAGAACCAGATTTAAAAATTCGAAAATTAATAAAGTTTTTTCATGAGTAATGCTTAATGTTCCAATACTAAATCAATAAAAGAACCATTTCCTATTAATAATAGACTTAATGCAAATTTTATGAATTGCGAACCGAAAGTTGACTTTTAAATATCAATTTACTCCTTAAGGGGTCCAGTCTGGGTTAAATTGAAAACAATACACTTTCTAGTATAAAAAAATTACACAAAAAGTTATTGTAGACATTTCGTGCAAAATATTAGCAATTGCCTAATATTTTGGACAAAAAGTGTCTACAATAAGTTTTTATGTAATTTTTTTCAGAAAAGTGATCTGATACATCTAAAATGCAGGTAATGAAGAGTATTTTAAACCTGGTCCGGTGACATATAAGATACTTTATCGAGAAAAAAGCTATGGCAAGTGGACAAATACATATAAATTTTAAATGTTTTTGATAGAACAATACTAGAGGTAAAGAACACTGTTTGGATCTTAATAATGAATAAATAGCTTAAATTGTACGAGTAGTTAAAGTGTAAAATGTTCCAGCAATCAAAAATGATGTATACAATCGTTATACCTATTATACTGGAAAGTGTATTTTTTTTCAATTTAACCCAGGCTGGACCCCTTAATTTATTTAAAAAACAAATAGCATATCTATAGGTCTTCAAAAACGTTTACAAATATAATAAAGAGCTAGTAAGAAATTCATTACATTCAGTGACGGATAGAATTAAAATTATTTTAAGGTAGACCGTTCTGTAGTATATGTAAAGTACATACACTCAGAGTACTCCCCTTCACATGCTTTTGCCACCCTTTTTTTTTCAGTTTTATGGATTCCAAAAAATCAAAATTTATTATTCTGGGGAACGAATATTTTAATTACATTAAATAATCATAATAGAAATTATTTATTAATAAGCAACAATAGAGCAAAAATATGTAAAAATATTTTGTAAATAATTAATCAAAAATATCAAGAATAGCATTTTTATATAATTTTACATATTTTTGCTCTATTGTTGCTTATTAATAAATAATTTCTATTATGATTATTCAATGTAATTAAAATATTCGTTCCCCAGAATAATAAATTTTGATTTTTTGGAATCCATAAAAACTGAAAAAAAAATTTTTTTTAGAAACCTTATTTTACTTTAAAGTTATGTTCAAAAGACATCTTTTTCTTTTTTAGAATTAGTTTCTATCTTTACTATTTTTTGAGATATTTGGAAATGAAGAAAACAATCAATTTTTTACTAGTATGATGATAACTCCGTTAAAAATGATTGTATAAATTTATACGACATCGCATTTTCAAGCTGAAAGCATAAACTTTTAAATACCGTTGAGATTTTTGAGATGCCATAATCGGTTCAAAAACTATTCGGAGTTTTATGAGGGTTAAAATTTTTACTTTTTTATTAGTTTTTAAATGTTAATAAAAAGAGGAAATTTAATTTTTTTTCAAATGTAAATGTATTTTCCTAAAGCTTTTGCTTCACAGAAAAGAATGCCGTCCGAATTTGGAAGCTGCGATAATTTTCGCAATAATATAAAACCTTCTTTCTTTCCAGATTTTTGCCGAAGGATGGCAAAAACATGTGAAGGGAAGTGTATAATATATAAATACAGTATTTACAAATACAAATAGAAATGTTCACAGAATGAATATTCCAGAAAATAAAAAATTCAATCGTTTTTAGTGTTGTGTTAAAAAGTATTATATATCTTATAAGATTAGATTTAATATCAATAAAATATTAAAAAAATTGAGTTCGATCTGCAGTAAACGATCTAGTGTCCGCGGGTTTCAGCCAGTTCAACGGTCTCACCGTTGATGTGGCTACTTTACGGGGATATCAATAGATCCTAGATCCGACGATTTTAGTGTCGCATGCAGTAATTGCAATATCTCATTTTTCGTATCATTTCATACCTTGTGAGACTGTGTTCAAAGTACCATCCGATTTCAGACCCATCGCCATTTTGTTTTTCCTTTTAAAAGTTCTCGAGAAAATTGTCTACGACCAAATCCTACACGGAGAGAAAAGTTCAAGTAAAAAATACAAAAAATTTAATAAAAATTACTATACTTTTTAGGAGTCCGAGGACAGACTTGAATTCTAGTAAAATTACTTTAAAGTATAGTTATTTTTAAGTACAGAAAAATTAACATATATTTTTACGAAAAATTACAATACAGCATAGTAATTTTTACTATACCGTATAGGAATTTTTACTATACCGTATAGGAATTTTTACTATGCCAGTATAGTAATTTTTACTATGCCAGTATAGTAATTTTTACTATGCCAGAATAGTAATTTTTCATGTAACTGATTAGGAAAAGGAGAATTAGAGAATTCTCTTGTATCCTTTTTATTTAATCCTTCTGATCTTTCAAACTTGGAACCTATATGAAGATTTTAACATTTTGATATTTTGTACTTATTATTGTATTATACTTTATGATTGGTAATTCGCTCGGTTATAAATGTAATTTTTGCCTGACTACATCTACGCATTAACACAATAAAAAATTCACAGTGTTGAAGATTATTCAAATCGTCCTTATATACTAACTGAACACATGCCTGTCCACTTGCGAGTTGTACAGCGGAGGTAGGCGCCATCTAGTCTTAAAAATATAACCTAAAACATTACAGTGAAAAGAAAGCGTGGTCGCGACCATTGTGAACTCGCCGCGGATCGGAGGTGCAGATACTTAATTTTTACTATTCTGTATTGTAAAACTTGTGAGAGCATATAATAATATTTCTAAGCTTTACATTTTACTATACTGTATAGCAAAATTTTAATATAAATTGTAGAAAAAATTACAATAAATTCATTTAAAATTTCCAAGATCGTATATCGTTTCTTACATCTATAGTTTTTACTATGCATTGCACTAATTTTTACAGCATTTTTAGTATTCTTTAATATCGGCTGTGTTAAAACTTTCAATATATGTAGCAATTATCATTATAATTCGAGTCTGTCTCTCGCCTACTGCAGAGTATAATAATTTTTCCTCGAACTTTTCTCTCCGTGTAGGTTATTTATAACGATAAAATTCTCGATCCATTACAGACAGGTTTCAGGAAAAATTACTCATCTCAAACCGTACTCCTAAAACTAACGGAGGACATTAAACTTGACATCGTCAAGAAATACGTTACGTTACTGCTACTCTTTGACTTTAGTAAGGCGATTGATACTACCTTACATATACACCTACTGGATACGCTGCAAACAAAAGGTTTCTCTAGATCAGCTCTTCTGTATAAGATTAACTCCTATAGTGCAGATAGCCATTAAAGTATCTGGTCAAAAAATACTTCATCCGCATGGGGTGACAAACTTAGAAGTCTCACAGCGGTCGATCCTGAGTCCCCTGTTGTTGTATATCCGTAACTTAGGCACTTTATACTGATATCCTTCAGGTCTCTATATAATTTCCGCGTGACTGTTTATATGAGGGTATAGTTACCGTGCAGCAGACGGCTACGGCAGTATCAGAATGGATAAATTGAAAATGGAATCGTAGAGAAGACTTCCGGCTAGCCAACGAAGAGGAGAATGAAACCGGCGAGACAGCAGCGCGGGGTGAGCACCGCAAGGAGGTGACGTGTTTCTCGGCCATCCACCAAAATATCTACCAGCTTCCAAACAACGCACTTTGGTCAGTCATTGAGCATCAAGCCGTTCAGACGTTCGCCAGAGGGATTTCGGTTCATCGAGCGGCAAGGGGCACGCGCCTTCAGCGACAGAGCAGAGGTTGTAAGTACACTCGTAAAGGAGCGTAAAGGGGGCCAGTCTGGGTTAAATTGAAAAAAAAAAATACTTACGTGCTAAATATTAGTATTCGTTATTAAAATACCTATAAAATGATGCCAGTTCAATATTTATAATTACAAAATTAAATTTGCAATATAGCAAGAACCCCAATTGTCCCATGCTTTTTTTCAAAGTAAATTACGAATACATTAAATCACGCTAAATGAATGAAACTTTTGTAAAATATAATTAAATTTGTGTAACATAAGTTCTTAATTCGAGCGGCGTATTTACAAAACTTTTTATTTAATATTACAACTGCGCTAGTATATAACTGAAATCAATAAAAGTGAAACGCAATTAATTCAAATGAATTGCAACCTTTTTTGCAACTTTGGCAATATTTTATAAACAGCAACAGCTTTACAAGTTTATAAACAAATAGGATTTTACTATTTATTTAGAATAAATTTTCTTAGCATTAGATAGATGATAAAATATAAATTTTATAAAATAATGATTATGATATTCGATGTTTTTTTATTAAGTTATTAAACATTTTGCTTAAACGCATGTTTTATACACGACGAGTATAAATCGTAATGTTCGCGCTTCGGGTGAAAAATTGGATATGCAATTTTCGACTCCCGCGTAACAAAATAGCATATGCACCAAGTGTGTAAAAATAGCCCTTAAATCGTATATTTGTTTGTTTAATTTACAGGAACCCCGTAAGTCACTGGTTTATTATATTCTTTGATATAATATTAAGTGAATGAAGGCTGTGGTTTTCTTATTTCCAATGAAAGTAAACTCCCAAATTTAGGGTTTGTAGGTTTAGTGATAAGAGCTTGATAGGTATTTGACTTGACTCTACATTATCGATTGATTTCAATACTTCCACGTGTTTTATAAAAATCAACTTATATAGAGACAAACGCTATAGAGGCCGCAGTGCTCCTTGAGCGCTCGTCGTTCGAAAGCTCAGACTTGCCTTTAGTACTTGCCTTTACTTTCGTAAGAAAGTAATTACAATACTCTTATTAATTTAAATTATAACTATTACAAATGAGTAATATATTATGAAAATTATATATATATTAGAACGTTTATAATTGACAAAAAAAAGAAAACCCCTAAATGAATTTAGTGCTTTTAAATTGCCAATAAAATTAAGCTCCCAATTTTCGGGTTCATAAATTTAGTAATAAGATTTGTACAGACATTAGACTTGACTCTATATTATCGATTGATTTCAATACTTTCACTAGTTTAACCCATTAAGTCCCAAACGCACAAAATTTTAACGTTGACTTTGATCGCGCACCATTTTAAAATAAACGAGGGACTTTGAATCCAAGGCACATAAACTTATGTTTTTGAGGTCGCTCTTTCGATTGGCGGTGGCGAAAATTCCGAAAAATAAAGTTTAACCTATTATTTTTCAACAAATATAAAAAAATGCACTTTTTTGACTCGCATTTTTTTTTCAAACCTAATTTGAACAATGTTCCGAATGTCTAGGCAACTTCTAATACAGATAAAAGGTGTTCCCGAGACTTGTACTTCAAAAATATATAGCGAAACATTTCGATATACAGCGTTATCCAATTCAAAATGGCGTCCGAACGCCAAATTTTTGTTTTAAACTTCACAAATTTTTTTCTTGAAAACTATAGACTTTCATAAAAATTTCCTAAGAATTAAAAGGTCTTAGATTTAGTCAAAGAATACACTCAAATTTTTTCAGTTTGATCCGGTACGATTTTTGATTTTTCAAAAAGTCAAAATATCGAAATTTCGAAAAACGTCCTTAAAAAATCTGAAAAAAATTGAGATCATTCTTTGATGAATTCTAAAACATTTTTGTTCTTTCCAAAATTTTTTAAAAGTTTATAGTTTTTGAGAAAACTACAGAAACGTAGCAACTTATTTTTTAGACTTGAACCATATTCCAATGCATAACACCTATGAACCATATTCTAATTCGTTGACAAACTTCCTAAAATTAATAGTATAGAAGGAGATCTTTTTCGCCGCAAACGTATAGAAAGAGATCTTTTTCGTCTGAAAAATCGACGAGGGGATTTTTTTCGCCGCAATAGTATAGAAAGAGATCTTTTTCGTCGGAAAAATCATCGAGGGGATTATATTCGGCTCAAATTTTGGAAGGGATTTTCTCCGCCGCAAAACTGAAAAGAGATTTTCTTCGTAGGAGGCGTCGTAATGGTGTATCGCCTTCTGTATTTTTTACTAAAATGGATCCATTTTGTTCTAAGATCTTCTTTACCAAATCAACATCTTTTAAGATGACAGCATGATGAAGAGGTGTGTTGGTTCCAAATACTTCTTTGTCAGGTCGGTTTACCCTACAATCATTGTTTAATAAAAGATTAGCCACATCCTTTTGCCCAAGTTCAAGAATCTTGTTTAAAGCTTCGTAATCAAACCAGGTTTGTCTCTTCAAAATATCTTCAGATGAAACTATTTCTATAACTTTTTCTAACGATTCTCTTTCAACCGCGTGCAGTAAAGCAAATAATTGTATACTAACGCTCCAGAGACGCATGCTTTGCCACAGATCACAGACTGATTAACCTAAAAAAATTAATGTAAAAAGCTTCATACATTTTCTATAACTTTTCTAAAAAATCATTTATTTAAAAACAAACCTCAATCCAGGACATGTTGTGTTGCTGCATTTCTTCCATTTTTTTCTTTTTATTTATTTATATTTAAACAAAATTCTTCACATTTATTTAAAATCAATGCTCTGCCTAAACCTCTTGACATGTCAAAATCAAAATCAAATCAAGATCCGCAGTAGCGCTTCGCTGTCGTACAAAACAAGATGCGCAATAGCGCTTTGAGGCCATATATATAGATATAGTAGTAAATGAAAAATATGAAAATAACTAGCTAGGGGCTGGAAAAAAACCTAGATGTCTTGAATATTTTTGAAAAGAAATTGAGGCCAACAAAAACGACATATGAATATTAAATTACATAATGTCTCTTTTTGCATAAAACTTTTTGTGCATCAAAGATTAGGGATAGATATTACAATAAAAAACATCATATAACATATATGACCAAATAAAACATGTATAAATGTAACAACAAAAATGATGTACAGGGAAAAAGGCCAATATCAACGTATACAGGGTGTCCAATAAGTCTGGAAACACCCAAATAACTTTTCAGGTGATTTATTTGTAAAAAATGTCAAGGTTATATTCTATGTAATTTTCGACAAGGAATTCAACGGCAACCTTAGATTTGACCTTGAAGATGACCTTGATGGTTTTTTTAAGGTTAGGATAATTTTTTTTAATGGGAAGCACCATTTTTGACATCAGCAATGGAAAGAGCGGGAAATTTTACATTCAAAACCATTGAGGTCAATAATTTTCCATTTATCTTAAAGGTCATTTGGAGGTTATTCAATTTTGAGGTCTCGCAGAAAAACTCGATTGAAGGGAATAGATCAAGGCTTACTTCAGCTGTTTTCTTCAATCACAAGTAGCGCTGACCTCAAACCTAACCTTGTTTGTATCCTTTAAGGTCAATCCAAGGTCAAAATTTGTTTCTTAAGTCCCCCTCATCTGATATCGGCAATTGAAAAAGGAGAAGTTTCCATAACGTTACCCAGAAACAATTATTGATTATTACCATTTCAAGCTCTTCTATTGAATTCGTTCAAATAATTTTCTGCAGCAGTAGTGTACAATCTGAAAAAATATTTTACTGGTTTTTGAATTTTCATATTCTGATCAGCTTGCGTCTCTTGCAAAGAAAAGTGCAATGGACAAACTCACTGATAGAGAAAGAATAACGCTTCTCATGATGAGAGGTTGGGCTCCGGCGCAGCAATCTTGTAGGGCTGTAAGGGATCTTTTCAATGCTACATTTAGGCCTAATAGGACAGAAAGTACCGACAGAATGTTTTCGAACACCTGCTTAAAATTTTCGATTTACAAAAACTTTAATTGCTCCTACAAAAAAGACTGTGGCGCAATTTTGCACCATATGATCTTAAAGTTAAAGAAAAATGCTAACTTTCTATGGAACTCAAAATTAAAAGTTAATTAGTTTTTAATGCCATATATTAGATTAAACATTTTGTAAATTTTGCAATTTTTTATTTTCTTTTCTCTTGTAACAATTTTTGAAATGGAGGTTACAAAGAATATTTATAAATAGCATTTAAAAGTAGACGGGCAGCGCTTTAATTTCTTTTCAGTTATACTGTATACGTAAATAATTGTAATTATTGTGTTCTGCTCTCGAAATTCCAAATTCATATCAGTCCAAAATGAGCTCGAGAGAAAATAATTCGTGTCTAGAACTGCGTGCCAAGGTAGTCCTTTTACATAAAAAGAGCTATTCTTATAGAAAAATAGCGAAACAATTGAATATTCCATGTAGTACTGGATATTACATTGTGAAGAAATTCAATGAAACGGGCTCTAATTATGATCGTGTGAAAAGTGGCCGACCTAAGAAAACTACTAAAAAAGAAGACGCTTATATCCTAATGATGAGCAAACGTAACAGGAAATTGACGGCTCCCGAAATTGCTGCAGAATTTAACAGCAATAGAGCGTCTTCTATTTCAGTTAGTACTGTAAAAAATCGTTTACGAAGTGCGGGAATGAACGGACGGATTGCTGCAAAGAAGCCTCTACTTCGAGAAATTAATCGAAAAAAAAGATTGCAGTGGGCACGTGAGCACAAAAATTGGAATTTAAATGACTGGCGGAAAGTTTTATGGACTGACGAGTCGAAATTTCAACTTTTTGGCTCAAAGAGAAGAGTATTTGTGCGTCGTCGAGTAGAAGAAAAATTTAACATGGAGTGCATTACGCCAACAGTGAAACATGGAGGTGGCAGTGTCATGATATGGGGATGCTATGCTGGTTAATAAGTAGGGGATTTAAAAAAAAATTGAGGGCATAATGGATAAAAAAGCGTATCATGAAATACTGTGGCGCCACGCTATACCATCTGGAATGCGATTAATTGGTAAAGGCTTTGTCTTTCAAGAAGATAACGACCCGAAACATTCATCGAACTACTGCAGAAACTATTTAAATAAAAAAGAAATGGATGGTACTCTGCGACGAATGATCTGGCCTCCACAATCACCAGACTTGAATCCCATGGAGCTACTATGGGATGCTCTCGATCGATCAATTCGCAGTTCGAAAAAAATACACAATGTGGCTGAATTGTGGAATTGTTTAGAGACAAATTGGAAATCTTTAAGTGGTTCGGTCATGGATAAATTAATAAATCGTATGCCTCGAATTTGCGCAGCAGTATTAAAAGCAAAGGGAAGATTTTTCAATGAATCAAAAGTTTAAAGTTGGAAAAAAAATTTAGTTTACAAATTGTAAAATAATACTATAAATAATGACTATTGATTTTGTATTATTATGTACAGCATTAAGAAGATGAATTATTTCATTTTATATTTTTTCAAAGACAATAAACTTTTTTTTAAATGGTTGATTTTTTCTCTTTTTGCTCAGTATAACTAAGAATACTGAGAAATGTTTTGTTTGCATTTTCACGTAAGAATTTCATCGTTCTATTTCTTTTATAATATATGTACGATAACATGAGAATCAAAATAAATCGACATTCTTGACTTTAAAAGCTTCCCATTTTGTAAAAAAAAATCGTAGAAAAATTTAAAAAAAAAAGAAATTAAAGCGCTGCCCATCTACTTTTAAATGCTATTTATAAATATTTTTTGAAACCTCCATTTCAAAAATTGTTACAAGATAAAAAAAAATAAAAAATTGCAAAATTTACAAAATGTTTAATCTAATAGATGGCATTAAAAACTAATTAACTTTTAATTTTGAGTTCCATAGAAAGTTAGCATTTTTCTTTAACTTTAAGATCATATGGTGCAAAATTGCGCCACAGTCTTTTTTGTAGGAGCAATTAAAGTTTTTGTAAATCGAAAATTTTAAGCAGGTGTTCGAAAACATTGTACTGTACATTTCAACTTGACGCAAGTTTGAATAGGCATAATTGTAGATATTGGGCAACTGATAATCCTTATTGGGCACGAGAAGCTAAATCACAATATCCACAAAAATTAAATGTCTGGGTTGTAATACTAAATGATAAAATTATAGGACCATTTTTTATTGATGGTAACTTGAATGCCCAAAATTATGAAGCTATGCTCCGCAATCAAATAGTTCCTGCAATAATGGAAATAACCGGAGAAAAATTCAATGGCACATGGTATCAACAGGATGGCGCAGCAGCTCATTATGCATGAACTGTTCGCACTTACTTAGATGCGGTATTTGTTAATCGATGGATAGGACGAAGAGGCATTATTGAATGGTTAGCTACATCACCCGATTTGACGCCTCTTGATTACTTCTATTGGGGGTATTTGAAAGATCGAGTGTACAAAACAAAACCCCAAAATTTGGATGAATTACGGCAAAGGATCATTGATGAATCAGTTCTCATCCCCGCTGAAATCATCAGAAATGCTGTTGGTGCTTTTTACCATCGATTAGGACAGTGTCAAGAAGTAAATGGGGAGCAGTTCGAGCATCTACAATAATCATAGTTGGAAATATTTATCCAATCACGTGAGAGGCAAGGGGACTCACGATAATAAAGCACCCCAAAGGGAACAGAAATTACTACGTCCACGCCGTTATTCCTGGGTAACGCTAAAAGTAAAATCAAATGACCTTTAAGATCAATGGAAAAGTATTGATCTCAATGGTTTTGAATTTAAAATTTCCCGCACTTTCCATTGCTGATTTCAGAAATGGTGCTTCCCATTAAAAAAAATTGACCTGACCTTAAAAAAACCGTCAAGGTCATCTTCAAGGTCAAATCTAAGGTCGCCGTTGAATTCCTTGTCGAAAATTACATCGAATATGACCTTGACATTTTTTACAAATAAATCATCTGAAAAGTTATTTGGGTGTTTCCAGACTTTTTGGACACCCTGTATAGAGGTAGCGGTGCGACCTCGAGCGCTCGTCGTTCGAAAACTCAGACTTGCCTCGAGGCGCTACCGCGCCTCTTGATAAAAACGTGTTACAATAATTTGACGAAAATATTTATTATTCTAATGATGAATGCGATTAATTTTAGAAGGGGTTGATATAATGGGTGTAAATAAAGCATTTTTTAAAGAATTTTTTTAAGAAAGTAATGAAGTTCTTTTATTAAAGTTTTTCCATGTATTTAAGTAACATTAGAACAATAAACAGTTATTTTCTTGTCGTAAAATATTAAAAAATACGACCGTGGTAAAGAGATAGCAGAGGCTATGTTATAAACATTTTTTTTCCCGTGCACACTATAACTCTGCAGCAAATCACCTGAAACAAAAAAACATGAAAAGTTTTATTAATGTAGAAGTATATCTAGGTCGCAACGTCGCTATTTTATTTAACATTTTTTTTTTAATTTTTGGTGGTTGATTGAAGCGAAAAGTACGAAATTAACCCTAAAAATGACGCTATATGGTACCTATAAAATCGTTCTCGAGCAATAAAAAGGAGAACGTTGCGGCCTAGTAAAATATGTATTGTAAAACTATGATTAATTTTAATCGAATCGGTACAGAAGATTTTGAGATATCGCGTGCAGCGATGTCAAAAATATCGTTTCGATAAAAACGCGTTTAAAGTTTTAAGTAACGTAAACTGTTAAAAAAAAATTATTTTTGACCCTTACACGGATTCGTCGATTCCAGCACCATAGAGCAAAGTTCCTGCGGCACTTGCAATGTCCAAGGCTTCCTTTTGCTTCATTCTTTTCATCGTTCTAGCCTCTTTTGTCTGGGGCGCAGCTTTTTCTTCGACTTTGTCGATCCTCGTTTCATCAGCTGTTTTAAAAATTTCATGTGCACTTGGGCCGACACTGATTTTCATTCCTTGAAGGAAGTCTAGTGAAGCAAAATTGCCTCCATTAAAAGTGCATGCAGCTGTATTTATTGCATAAAATTTTATTGTAGACATTTTTGTGCAAAATATTAGCAATTGCCTAATATTTTGGACCAAAAGTGTCTACAATAACTTTTTATGTAATTTTTTTCAGAAAAGTGATCCGATACATCTGTAGTGCAGGTAATGAAGAGTATTTTAAACCTGGTCCGGTGACATATAAGATACTTTATCGAGAAAAAAGCTATGGCAAGTGGACAAATAAATAGAAATTTTAAATGTTTTTGATAGAACAATACTAGAGGTAAAGAACACTGTTTGGATCTTAATAATGAATAAATAGCTTAAATTGTAGGAGTAGTTAAAGTGTAAAATTTTCCAGCAATCAAAAGTGATGAATACAATTGTTATACCTATTATACTGGAAAGTGTATTTTTTTCTATTTAACCAAGTCGTTCAAAAATGGCTTATTATTAGCTAATTTTTTTTAATGTTTCTATTAAAGTATTAAATAAATTCGGCCGCCCGGATTTTATGAGCTTATTTTACATAAATTTAATTATATTTTACAAGCGGTTCATTCATTTAGAGGTATTTTAATAACGAATAATTTTTATTCTTAACACTTTTTTGTGCGAAGTCATCCTGCTAAGCTAGAGCAGCACCATAATTTGTTAATAACAATTGTATTGTCACTCCGATCGCATCTGCAAACTTTTTCATTATTGACAACACGATTTCAAACAGATTTGCGTAAAAGCATTGCTGTTGTCAATAGATTTCTCTTTTGAAAGCTCTATCAACTGGACTATATATACCATTTACCAAACTATGATACGCAGTTGCCCCAATATTGATTTTATAACCCGGGACAAAATTAAATTTTTATAATGGCCCAGTACTGTCTTTCTTACAATTAGTTAAGTAAATTCGAAGTACACTTATAAATTTCATGGCCCAATACTGCCAGCCGGAGTTAAAAACTCTACATGTCAAAAAAGAAAGTTCATAATAGCGTAAAATTATTATCATTCAGATGTGTAGCTTATATACATTAACATCTATTGAACAACCGATCTATTGAAAAACCGATCTGTTAAGAAAATTCTGATCTGAAAAATTATGAGAATCGGTTTGTTTTTTTTTTACAGAAATATTAGAGAATTATAAATTTATAAAGTTAAATTATTTTATTACGAATTTATATAAGTATTTTATCAGTACTGTTCTACAATACTGTACCACTATTTGAAAACTAGTCCGACCCAGTCTTATAATTTCAGCATCAGTACAGTACTGACCCAACAATGTTGCTCAGTACTCGAGGGTCGGCAGAATATATTGATTCGAGATTGGACTGTTAGTAGATTCTTTCTTGGGTTGATAAAAATAATCATAAAGTTCAGTTTCTTTATTCAACTGGTGCAGCGGTTTATTCGGCACTGACATAGCAAAATTGACGCAACAGATAAAGAAGAGGGATGATTGTAGGCTTAGAGGTACGAAGCAAGTCGAGGGACTCGAGAGACTTCACAATTATAACGCGATGACGTGTCGCTTGTTATTGAGCGATTCTCATTGATTTTCGATAAAGGGCATACTTACAAGCTATAATAAACCGAAGCCGAAGTCTTACCATCCATAAAAATAAACACTGCGTATGCAACGAGAAGCGACTCGTTCGAAAATAACGTGCGATTTCAGTACCCTCCATGTGCGAGATTTCAACTGAAAATTCCATAAGATCTTTTTTTTCACCTTAGACATTCTGTATCTGTAATACCGGTTTTCTTATGTAATTTGCAATCCAAGTTTGGGAATATTTTGCTGTAATTATTAACATATACACAAAGGCTTCATAAAAAAATCGGTATTTCCTCCAAGTAGCCCAATACTGGCCTCATCGTAAAAGCAGTACTGGCCCAATAATGGCAGATTGCACTGAGTGCCAATACTCGCTGAAAATTTAACTTTTAAAACTTAACTTTCTTTAATTTAGAAAGAAAGATTCTAATTTTAATATTTATTATACAAAACAAAATGATATTTAAAAAATTATTGTGATCTGTTTTTCTTTCCTCTGGCTCTATCTCCGGAGCTGGAGAACTACCTTGATATTTGCAAGAGCATATTGTCTTCGCTAGCCTCAAACTTTGCTATTAATAATTCTGAAAACAAAACTAAAACAACAAATTTGTATTTAATTGTAAAAAACATTCTTTTATATTTCCTTTATCGGGAACATCTTTCCAGAAACTGATTATTGTATTTTATTTTCGATTTGCAATTTGAATACTTATATTATGGGAGGGAGTTTGACGAAAGAACTAGCGCAATTAAATTTCGCTCTGACATATCAATTTTAAAACGCATCGCAACCTCGCAGACAAATCGCACGCATTACAATATGTTTAGCATCCATCAAAACGCTCTTATACAGTAATCGTGAAGAAGTCTAACCACTTGCGGGCGCGATAAACTGGGCACCGCCACCTATTGGCAGGAGGTAGATCTTATTTTAAAAATGTTCTTTTTTCTTCTCGTGTCGATTATCAATCGGGATAGACTGCTGGGAGTGGGTGCAGGGGAAGCAACGAGGCCGAAAGCTGAACAAAGAAAAAAAGGCTTGAGGAGATTGGACCCGGGTATTTGTTAGGTGCGCACACGCACGCATGCGCGCGCACTCATACGCACAAATGAATCATTCACCAATTAATTAATATAATTATAAATATGCTTATATAATTATTATGAGAAAAATATTCGTTTCTTCTTTTAACAAATTCTGCAACTCTAGTCCCTGAGATGATCTGTCCGATAACATCTAAGGGTAACTCCGCCAATGTTTCGTCAGTCACGCCTTTATCTATTTTCCGTATATAATTTGTCATATAATAGTACTTACGATACAAGTGCCGTATGGGGTACTTTACGGCACGTGTATAGTATACTATTTTATAGCACGTGTGACTTAAATTAGCCTAAAAATTACGATACAAATGTCTTTAATGATATAATTCAATGTTTTGATTTCTTTTTATGTAGAAATATTTCACATCTTTCACATAAATTCCAATAGAATCATAAGCTGCACAAGAGCAAATTGGTATCATTACCGTCAATAAACAAAAAAATTTTTGTCGACTTTCGATGAGAACCATTCGCCGTCATATGCGTGCTTGATTGTCAGGTCAGTAGTTATCTTTGAAATTCGAAAGCTGCATTTTGAATTTAATTCTGTGCTGATTTACAATTTTTTTTCAAAATGATCCAAAACAGCGATAGTTCTCCGAAAAACGAATATAATGGTATTATTCCAAAAGAGATGGTTGAAGCTGCTAACAACATAACCATGGATTTGCTGCCGCCAAAATCTAAGCAAAATTATACTGCAGCGTACAATGAATTCAAGAAATGGCGCAGAGAGAGAAAAACAAACTCATTTGATGAGATTGTTTTGCTTAATTATTTTGATATGCTGTCAAATAAATATGCGCCTAACTCTCTGTGAGTAACTTATTCAAAGCTTAAAACAACTATCAATTGTTATGTTCATATTGACATTCGTAATTATAAAAGGTTACAAACATTTTTAAATAGAAAAAGTACAGGCTGTCGACCGAAGAAGTCTGCAGTGTTTACAAAGGAAAATATTGTAAACAAGTGCAAGATTAATATAAGACGTTTGTAAAAATCCCAGCACGGGTATGGGGCGCAGAAATATGCACTCGGAAGTCGTAGAGTGAACTATGGCTTTATTCAAGATTGAAAACGGTGACAAAGTACAAGATCAGATCAAATTTGCTTTTGGAGCTCCTGCTCGGTCGAGCGCTGGAACGAGAGTGAGCAATGGCCGCTCGCTTCCCCACGCTGTCAGCCCTGTAGCGCCCAGCTTGCTGATGGGGCGGAGATACTCCCCCTTGGCGGTCTTAACTCGGGCGGCTCGGACCAGACCGTCGGGACCCGAATGCACGCTTAGGACGCGCCCCAGTGGCCAGCGCCCCTTGGCGCAGATGAGGGTTGGGTCGAGAACAAGAACCAGATCGACGGTTGACAGGTTGGTGCGGGCGCGGGTCCACGGGGTGAGCACGTCGAGATCGTCAGGCTCGCCAGTGAGGGACGTCATGGGGCGGCCGTTGAGCACGGCCTCGATGCTGACGAGTAGAGTGCTGAACTCTTCGTACGTGAGGTGTTTCGGCCCCACGACTCAGGCGCCGCAGGGGGGATGAATCGCCACACAATGCCTTTCGACGCCAGGGCCTCGTGAACGCGGTCCCAGTCCAGGGGAGCGCGGCTGAAGAGGGCACGCAGCTCCAGATCGGCACGGTGGAAGTGGGTGGCGTTGTCGCTCCAAATCTCAGCCGGAGTTCCACGGCGAGAGCAGAAGCGGGTCAGGGCTCCCATGAAGCTGTCAGTCGCGAGGTCGCCGACCAACTCCAGATGTAGCGCCTTCGTAGCTAAACAGACGAAAACCGCAACGTACCCTTTGGAGGTTCGGATTCCTCTTCCCTTGGTGGCCAGGATGGAGAACGGCCCGGCGTAGTCGAGACCCACTCGCGCGAAGACGCGGGTCGGCAGGACTCGTTCGGCCGGCAGGGGGGCCATCCTCTGCTCCATCGGCTGAGCTCGGTCACGAGCGCACACAAGGCAGTGATGGATCAAGCTCCGTATGCGCCGCTTTCCTCCCAAGAGCCATGCCCGGCGCGCACGTAAGTCGCAGGAAAGCCGCGGTGCAGCGCCCGTGCATGGGCCCAGCGAATGATGAGCGTTGACAGATGAGATTGCCCGGCGAGAACCGGGGGGTGCCGGACCTCGTACGGGAGCCGCGAGTGCTGGAGCGGCCCGCCGACTATGACGAGTCCATCCTGGCCGATGAAGAGGTCGAGACCCCGAAGGGGGCTGCGTGCAGGGAGCGGCTTGCCACGACCCAGCAGCCGGAGTTCAGAGGCGAAGGCGTCCTGTTGGCTCGTTCTCACGCAAGCGATGAAGGCATCGCGCAGTTGCGGAGAGCTGATCGGGGCCCCAATCGCAAGGGTTGAAAGGCGGGCCAGTCTCGACCGGATCCACCGGCGCATCCGCACCAGGAAGCGCAACCAAACGTCCAAGTCCGAGAACCTCGTGGACGGGTCGATCCGGGCAGGCTGGGCGGCACTCGGGGCAGCGAGATTCGGCGGCGGTGACCTGTCAAGAGTGAGAAGGGTGGCCTGAGCCCGGGGCCATTCGGTCGGCGGAGCTGACAGCCGACAGGGCCCGGCGGTCCACTGACGATGGTGGATGAGTTGGTCGAGTGGAGCCCCGCGGCTGGCAAGGTCGGCCGGGTTGGTGGCTGTAGGGACGTAGCTCCAGATGCCGGGCGGGAACAACTCCAGGATTTGCCCAATGTAGTTGTCGACGATGGCGTTTCCGTCGGCCTCCGTCGAGTTGATCCAGCTCAACACGATCTGAGAGTCACACCAGGCCCGGCACCGCTCCAACGGAATCTCCAGGGATTCGGCGGTCCGGCGCAGGAGCTTGGCGGCGTACAACGTCCCTCGCAGCTCCAGAAGTGGTATGGTCATGCGAGGTACGCCACTCGGCGCAGCTTTCTGAGCCCGCAGAGGAGCCAGTTTGGTTTTGGCCGCCAGAAGATGCACCGACGCAGCGGAGAGGCCAGATTCAACCCGGATGTAGACGACGGCGGCCATGGCGCGGCTGCAGGCGTCGGAGAATGCGTGAAGCTGACACGGGCGATGCATGCTCGTCTGGAGCCAGCGCGGCAAGACGAATTCCGACAAGCGCTGGAAACTGTGCCGGATGGTCTCCTAGCGGCGGATGAACAGCTCGGGCAGGTCCTCATCCCAATCAAAGCCCTCCTTCCAGAGGTCCTGCATGAGGAACTCGGCGAGCAAAACCTTGGGCGCGAGCCAGCAGCACGGATCGAAGATCGCGGCGATCGCCGAGAGGATCTCCCTCTTCGTTCGCTGATGGCCGCCGAAACACGGGGGGGGGGGGGGTCAGCCGGAAGGTGTCGTCCTGGGGATTCCAAACGACACCGAGCTCGTGGATCGGGCCCTCGGAGACCAGACTCACCCATGTGGGTCGAAGACAGTCCTCGCTCGGGACATCGTGAAGCAGGTGGGGCGTGTTGGTAGCCCATTTGCCTAGCGGGAACTGCCCCGCGTTCAGGAGGCGCACCAGTTGGTCTCGGAGAGATCGGGCTGCATCAGCGGCGGTGCTCGTAGCGGCGCTGCAGGAGTCGCCAGGCCGGCTGGTAGTTGGCCTCGGTCAGCTGCATTTTCTCCAGGGCTTCACGAGCCTTGCGTTGGACGAGGGTCCGCAGGTAGAAGAACTTGGCGACATCGCTCAGCCGCGTATTGTCATGGATCATGGCTCGGTACAGGTCCCAGAACGGCTCCCAGTCCTCTCAGCGCCCAGAAAAAGGCGGGATGTTGATGCGAGGAAGCCGGGCGAACCTAAAATCCGCTCCCGGCGGCTTGGGACGACCGCCCCCCGGCAGGGGAGCAGGGGCTGGCGGGCCCTCCAAGCGGCGTTGGACATCGTAGAGCACTGAGTGAGAGTTGAGGAAGGCGGTCTCGATGTCGGAGTAGACGGCGGCTTGGTCGTAATCGGTCGGATCCTCGGGCACGGTCGAGATCAACCCGAGGTGGTTGGCTTGGAATTCCCTCCAGTAGCCCATCAGCATCTCTCGCCTGGCCTGCACCATCCCCAAGGTCCACGAATCGGCTGCAGCACCGGTCACGGCAGCGGCGAAGGCCTGGATTACGCCGACAAGCGCCCGCTGAGTCACGAGAAGATCGTCCATCGTACCTGCAGTTCAAGCAAAAGTCAGCTCGACACTCGGGGTGAGTGGAGGACGCAACGGGGTGTCGAGCACCGCGACCGCATTCCGAGCTCACGTGATAGGAGGCTGACCGATCGACCGCGATCCCACGATCGCGGGACGGGATCGAACCTCGAATTTCAGGGTTCATGATAATCGGCCTCGAGCCACGGCGCATCGACATGACGAGGCCAGACGTGATGTCTCAGGGGGGGCAACGCCCGACCAATCTCGAACCGTCACCCGAGGTGGAACGGCGAGTGGCCTGAAAAGAGAGAGAGAGCTCGAACTACCGCACGCCGATGCGGCGGTGGCGAGCGCAAAGCGCAGACGAACGCCTCCTACGATCGAGACGCCCGCTCGAACAACCGCTCGCCGGGGCAGCGACGGCGAGCCATGCGCGAACCGGTAATCCGCGAGACCGCGGCCGCGAGCAACGCTCGGACCGGCGACCACCAAGGTCGAGCCGGCGAGCCCTTCCCTACCACGCTCCGGGCATGCACCGCCGCACTAAACTCGCATCAATGGGCTCTATTCTCTTGCACGAAAAGCTCGCAACCGACCCGCGCCGCCGGCCCCCGAGGCCGCGACGGCGAGTCCCTCCGTCCGGGGACAACGCGCAGGCCCGCCCCAGTGAGTGCGCCCCGGAAGCAGCACGCCGCGACCGGCGCACACGCACTCCCATGCGCACGCCAACCCACATGGCGACACCTCCACGGCGCGAAGCACGGCCCGCCTCTAGTCCGACGTCACGCGGGCGACAGAGGCGACGCAGACGACGCGAGAACCCCGCCACACGCGACTCTCCTTCGAGTCATGGCTCGTGTGGCGAGGCCATGATCAAGCCGTTACGATTCACTCGCGGCATCGATAGAAATGGCGGGCAGTTGATTACCGTATCGAATCTTTTGCTTTTCGAATTAGTTGAGGGCCCGCGCATCGACGCTCGCGCCTCATCCCACCGTCCAAGATGGCGGCGCACACGTGATCGCGACGTGGGCTACGTCTGGGTGTGTGAGCGGAGGGGGGAGCAATGAACCTGACGTGTGTCACAAAAGTACCTTAAACGTAACTTGGGTCTGCGCTCCCCCGATTGGCTGACGCTGTCGAATCGGCGAAGTGCCTTTGCGGGCCGGCCGAACGACGGCGGGAGCAAACGTGCTCGCCGGCAGTAGGAAGCCGAACGAGCTACCGATCAGGCGAAGAGAAAGAAGCGAGTAACAACGGAGAAAAGACGAGCGACGAGGACGAGGCAGCCGGACGAGAGGAGATACGAGGACATCCGCTGGTGAGAACTGGAGAGTCCACCCCCCTTTTGACCAGTGCGACGAGCGAGGGCAGCGGTCTCCAGGAGGTGGTGAGGAGCATCGGCCAGGTAGGGGCAAGCCGATCTGGTAAGCGACCTGCGCCAGTAATAATAAAGAAATATGATGGCTCGTAGCGGTTCTCGTAGCTGAATAAGGCTTCTCGGCATGACGTGTACCCGCCATGTAACCTAGATACTGAGCTCGATTAGATCCGGAAGGTCCGCTTCATCACCATAATTGACTTGGAGAAAGCGTATGACCAAGTGCCGATGGAAAAGGGGAGTCGCAAGTATACGGCCTTTGACGTACCCGGCTCTGGGATGTGGCAGTACTTGGGTACGCCCTTTGGGTTGATGAACGCGGCTAAGGCGCTCCAACGCTTGATGAATGCGCTTTTCGGCCCCGAATTCGAGGAGTATTTAGTGGTTTATCTTGACGATATTGTGGTGATGACGGAAACCTTTGAGGAACATATGGTGATTTTAGAGAGGAGGTGTTGAAGAGGTTGAGAGATGCAGGACTAGTGGTGAACAGAGAGAAGTTTGAGTTTAGTGTGTCTGAACTCACCTTCTTAGGTTATTTGTTGGACGAGAGAGGGTTGAGACCGGATCCAGAGAGGTTTGCGCTAGTGGTGGATTTTCCCGAACCAAGGAATGTTAAGGAGTTGCGCAGATTCCTTGGCATGGTAGGCTGGTATGCTCATTTTATCGACAAGATAGCCGAGTATATAATTCCATTGGTGAGATTGTTGCAGAAGTGCAAGGAGTGGGAGTGGAGCGAGGAGGAAAGAGAATCTTTTAGAGAGTTGAGGAAGCGTTGACACGAGCACTTGTGCTCGCAAGGTCGGATTTTTCCCGACAATTTTCGGTACAATGCGATGCCAGTAACGGCGCAATTAACGCCGTACTGACACAAGAGCATGAGGATGGATAGCATTCGATCGTGTTTGTGAGCAGAGTATTGACGCCATCAGAAAGGAATTACTTTACTACGGAGAAGGAGTGTCTGGCCGTTTTGTGGGCCATTAAAAAGTTCCGGGCCTACGTCGAAGGTTATAAGAGTATAGGAGAGATAGAATGAGAGGTATAGAAGAGAGAGAAAGTGAAGGAAGATAAGACGTACATAAGTGGACACGCGACATAAGCAGTACTATATTTAATTACTAAGTGATATTAAAATCTTTCATTTTTCTTCTTAATTTACATTGATTTGAAGTAGTTGAACGAACTAGTGATGCGTAGATCCTTTTTTGAAAGTGCTGTGAAGTAAAATAATTGTCTGAACTGTTAGGTTGATATGTAATTTTATTTGAATTCTGATGTCTATGCATGTGATAAAGAATTGGGATGCCTAGATCGTTTATGATGAATTTCTATTGGTCCAAGTATAAGAAGGCTTCAGGTGGTAGCAAGTTGGTGTTTCTAATCTGTTCGTTCATGTAAGTAGGGTAATATGGTCCAAAGATTAAACTATTTTTGTGATTGTTGATAGCTGCCTTAATATGCATTTTTGTTAGTTTGATAATACATATATCTATTCTAGTAATATTAGCTTTTAAGTATAGATTAGTATCGCTGATTTTTTTTTATAGTTGCTACTCTTAGATCTATATGAATTGAGGCCAATCCGCAAACATCTTTTTTCAAACATTCTTAATTTCTCTGCTGTGACTGCGTTAAAGTTGAACCAAATTGGACAGGTATAAGTGATGCTCGGTCTGATGATACTTTGGTACGTAATGATTTTAGCTTTATTACTAAAGTGCTTGGCATAAAATAGGTTGTGTAGGCTTTTGAATGTATCAGCTGCTTTTATTAATTGAAGTTAAATGTGTTTGTTGAGGTTGAGGAAGTAATCTAATACAATTCCCAAGTACTTAACTTCTCTTTTATGAAGTATAGGAGTAATCACAGAATCTTAGTCTACTATTTGAAATTTGTTCCAATTTGTTTTTGTTAATTTAGATTTAATATCAATAAATCCTCTAAAAAGGATGGTTTCACATTTCTTCGGGTTAATTAATAATTTTTAGGTTGAGTAGTATTTTATAATTTTGTTATATATATCTTGTAAAGAGTTTTGAATTGCTTTCATGCATATGTCTGAGATGTATATTATTAGGTCATCATCGAAGGTTAGTGTTTTGCTGATATCCTTATTTTTTCTCGGAAACGATGAAGTTTCGAAGAAATTAGCAAAGAATAAGAAGTTCTTACAATTGTCCAAAGAATACGTGTAAATTTTTTCAAAGCGTTTCGAGTAATATTTTAATTTTGCAAAAATTTGCAATTTGCAAAATTGTAAAAATTGCTCCAATCGTTTTGAAAAAATTCTACTGGATTCTCTGATCAATTTCAAGAACTTTTTACTCCTGGTATTTTTATTTCTGAAAGTTCATCGTTTTCGAGAAAAAAATTCATTAAATTTTGCAGAAAAATTTATCATTCACGGCGCCATTTTGAAAACCTCGAGGGAAAAAAATCGATTTTCAAATGTTTTCTTATAGCTTAGACATTTATTCCACGGGTTAATGAAGTTTCAACTTCATTGCAGACGGGAAATATAGTGGAAATTCGATTTATAAAGAAAAAAAGGATGAAAAATCACGTTTTTTTTGTTTAAACTAAATTTTCTCATAGTTAATAAATTTTTAGAAAAATTTAAAGACAACCGTCAGAAAAAGCGAATCCTGAACTGTAAAAATATGTATTTCCTTAAAGATTTGCTAACAAATTGTGTCATAAGCGGAACGATGAAAAAAGTGTGAAATTTATGCCATCTTGGGCGTTTACGGGTTAAGACCGAATAAATTTAATAGTTCAGCTGTGTAGATGTTAAATAGCTTAGGAGATAGTACTGTACCTTGCTGCAGACCTCTTAGAATTATTAATACTTTTTTAGAGTATTTCATATCAAACTGGCATAAATATGTTGTGTCTTTCAAGTGATTATTTACCTATGTAACGGCCACTTAAAAAATTCGAGAAGCATATTTTCGAACGTATTTTTGTCCGTATTTTTTAAATCTGCTAACAGTTTTTTTCTATAACTTTTCATTTTTTCAAAATGGTGGATTTTTTACAAAAAAAAATGTGATTTTTTTTATTTTTGATTTGTTTAATGGCCTGGCAGATAATGTTACCGTTATTGAATCGCTCTGGGCGATTTGTTCCTCTGGCATAACTACAATAGCTAAAATTTGCGGGGTTCGGCGATTTAAAATTCAAAATGGCTGTTGCAATATGGCGGTTTTTTGTAAAACAGCATGCTGAAAAAATTTATGATTTTTTTCTCGACATGGTTGCACTTAACGAAAAAAAGTTATAGAACAAAAAGTGTTTAGAATCATCCAAAAAACATGTATGAATTTTTTCAAAAATTTTTGAGCAATTAAAATTAAAAATCTTCCATTTTGTTAAATTTGAAATTTACTCAAAAACTTCTGAAAAAAAAAATTAATAATGATCACAAAAAAATTCAGGACTAACGGAATCGTAAAACTGAAAAAAGTAAAAATAAATTCTCTTCATAGCTGCTTTTGTGTAATAAATACTTTGATAATTTTTTTCTCGAAAAATATGAGCTTTAGAAAAAAAAAAATTATAGAACAAAAAGTTTTCAAAATTATTCAAAGTATACGTATGATTTTTTCAGAAGTTTTTGAGTAAATTTGAAATTTTTCAAAATGGAAAACTTGCATGTTTCTGCAGTATTAGTGAAGTGTTTTTCCATAGTGTTATAAGTAGGGTTTAGCGCTGAGTTTTTATTATTGAATTCTATGCTGTGATAATCCGGGTAGTTACTAAAGAATTTTTCCACTGTATGGTTAACTATAGATTCAAGGTTATATTTTAGATTATTACGGTTGTAACGTGGAAATGAGAAGCGGCGATGGCTCGGTCGGTAGAGTATCGGACTCGTAACCAGGAGGTCCCTGGTTCGAGCCCGGTCTATACCAAAATCTGTGAGACACCACTATTTACAAGTGTCTAATAACATCAATAAGCTCACGTGGTTCGGATCCCACGTTTAAACGTAAAAATCCACTTGTGATGTGCACCCACTCTCCGTAGGTGATCCGGGCATACAATACCCCTCCGACCTTGAGGAGCGGCCGCTAGAACGGCGTGGGCGTACCAGCAGTGGGTTTTTTCCTCTGTCCCCTCTACTAGGGAGCCACCGTTCCTCGTCTGCACTAGGAGACTAAGGGGCGATATGCCCTGACGGACACACAGCGGAGGGAGTATGCACATCCTAACTATAGGAGGCAAAGCACAAGGGGCTTAATTTAGCTTACGTGCGAGTCAGCACGTACCCGCGCAAGGGCCCGCTGGTGCGCCTCCAAATAACAACCGACTATCGACTAACTAACGACTAACGTAGAAATGAGCACGTTACATCTTTGTTGATAAGTAAGGGCGCCGGAGTCGCCACACGCGTAATTTAGGTTAGTATTAGAGAGAGAGAAGAGCGTAGCGCGAGAGAAGCGCGGCTAACAGCCGAATAGCCCCCCCCCCCCCGCGAAGCGCCTGAAAGAAGTGGGGGTAAGACGCGAGAAGTGATAACACTAATTGCTCACGAGACGGAAGCTCTCTCGCATCTCGACCTCGACCCAACTCACATCGGGGAAGAAGGAGCCCATCGGCCACACGGCGAAAAAGGCGACCGCATGGCCGACGGAGACGACTACGAGACCTGCGGCCCACATCGAGGATGGGAGGACTGAGTCCGAGCACCGCAACCATCAGGTCCGATAGCAGTCATGGATCCGGCCACCACCACGAAAGCCGAAGGCACGAGAGCCCGCTACCATCAACGCTGCAGCCTCACGGAAGCCGTAAACTCTCTCTCAGGTTTAGTACCTAAGGGACAGCGGTCCCACAATGCGAGCGCGTAATATTAACCTGTAGGGGACGGGAAAGCCATTATAGTGGCTCGACCATGGATAGACACTTTCCATATGAGTATTTCCCAATATTAGAGACACATATTATGTGTTTTTTATAGAAAATACTGAGAAATTGAAAATTCCAAAATTCCCCGTCCTCTAAAACAAGGGCTCGAAAGCCGTGGATCTGGAGTTGCAAAACTCCAAACATTTGTAATTGTTTGTTAATAAACTTTGCCATCGGCGAGTGTATTTGTTAAAGCCATATCGAGTAATTTTCCCTTTGCCCCGCAAGACCCACTCCCCTCTGCCGACCTTGCTAGCCCGGCCGATCAGAGGATCGTGGATCTTTTGTACAGTGGTTGTTGAGATAAGGGTTAGCCAAGGGGCTGAAATAAGAATGTGTTAACAATAATTGGACCGAATAACTTAGTTTCTCAGCCACCGTTACACCGTAACTGTTAATTTTTTCGAAATATGAGCCAATAATATCTGGGTATAGTGATAAGTCATTGGCAATCCATCTACTTTTGTCATCTCGATCCAAGAGGTTGGTTTTAATATTATTGCTGGTAAGTACAAAATCTTCTTCTTTATTAATAACTAGGTTGTTATTTTTTCTAAATATCTTATTGAGGGCTGGATAGAAGCTTGCCGAGTCTCTGTATTTGATGTTTTCAATAAGATTTTTCCAGTTGTTACTTGATGCTTTCGTAAGTTCTTTTCTTAATCTCCTTTTTAATTTGATTTATTTTGTGTTTTAAATTAATGATTTCATTTTTGTAAAGGCTGGTTTGGTCGACTATTCTGTGTAATCTAGTTTGTAAGGTTTTTTTATAACTATTTAATTTGACATTTTTTTGTTTATCAGTTTATCTATACTGTTTAGATTAGGTATTTTAATTTTTGGAGTCACTTTATTAATTGAGGTATTAATAATTGTTTTAAGTTTATCTATGTAGTCGTTACCTCCTTTACGTTGATTTCCTTAGTAGTCGTGGTGGAGTCATTTGTATCCTTATGCATAGTTGAGTCTTTCTCTTTTTTATTTTTTAAGATTTTGTTCATAATACTTATAGTCTTATTATCCAAATCCCTTTTGTTTAGATTTATCACGTTTTTTTTTAGTCATATCTTTGGGAGTGTGATTCTGCATGTGGCTCGCATGAGTTACTTGCAATGATCCATATATGGTGTTAATCTCTATAGAAGAAATTTTTTCCTTGTTTAACCTAGCTTTTGCGTCTACTAAAAGGATATTAATGTGTTCTTGCAAAATCACATTATTTATGTTAAATATTTTTATGCCTATATTTGTTATACCATTAATGTTATTTTTGGTTTTGTTACATGTTTTTTGTGTATCACTATCACCTTTATATCTTTGCAGTATCGGGACTACGATGTGAGCTGCGACGTCATTCGAGCGGAAGAGAGTCCAGAGTGCTACGATCGGTAATATCGCATACATTATTGAACTTTTGAAAGTCAATCGCCCTTATATTAACTGGACCAATGTTTGAATACTTGCGAGTGGGAGTTTATGAGACGCCACCTAGTATTTTGAAAGATTTCAGGCTATGTAAGATTTTATAAACTTCTAATCAAACTATATGTAATACTTGAAATTAAAATTAAAATTTCATTAAATAAAATGAAACGGAGGGAAGATTCGAAATAAATATCTTTATATAATAATGTCTAAAAGCAGATTTTATGAATGTAATAATTAGTTTTGCGCTTTACAATATCTACAATTACTGATCTTCGAATATCATTTTCAGCTAGTATACACCAAGAAAATTGTTCTAAGTTGGAAACAAACGCTTGCATATAATCATCTAAGTAACATTTTTTAAATTGTTGTTCCAAGAATAGTAGATTTTCTTACAAGGGGGAGAAATAGTATTTTTCTCTATCCCCATGCGAAAGTACGGCTATACTATTGATTATAAAATAGTAAAATAATCAATTTCTAACCTTTAAACCGACCTCAACTGGCAATTGTTCTGCGCAGCCATGTTTTTACTTTCGCCACGGGTTCCTTTAGTGTAATCTATGTATATTTTTTTATTTTACCTATCGCGCGTTTATATATGACCGATGCCCGCCCAACATTTGCAGCACGAGCGTAGCGAGTGCTGCTGGTTGGGGGCGGGCATCGAAAAAAAAAAGCAGGATTAGCATAATATTTGTAAATTATACATTTAATAAAAACGTAATTGAATGTTTTTGAAACAGAAATTTTATTTTAATTTCCTTACAATTATTTTTTATATTTTTCACAACAAAAATTGTTAACAATATTGCCTTTAAATGTAGAATTTTCATATTTAATAAAAATTTTTTTAAACCAATTTACTATATTCGCATTTATCTGTACATTTTCAATAACGTTCAATGGTGTTCTAATTTAAGTGTATGATTGATTAACATTCTTTTTATAATTAAAAAAGCTAGCAGGTGGATTGAATTTTATTTGCGTTATATGCGGAATAAATCGAAAATCATACGACTACAAACACAACCTTCACCTCTGAGGTATATAAATTATTTAAAGGACGCTAATTATCTACACAGACTTTCTTTGATCAATGTCTATTAGCTATTAGAATATAACCCTACTTAAAGGGGTTAGACTTTCAAAATCTTTCTGACAGAGCTTTCGAGTTTAAAACAAATGACTCATGCAGTGGCTAAAAATGCTCCTTTTTCTATCGTAAACAAAAGGCGAAACCTCGTACTTTCGCCCGAGGGATGGAGAAATAGTACATTTTTATACGGGTGCGGAAGTGAATTATTTGCGTCGGGAGACGTTTTTAGGCCGAGCGAAGCGAGGCCGAAAAGTCTCCCGAGGCAAAGATTCACTTACGCACTAGTGTGAAACCGTATTTTTCTCCACGAGAGCCGCAAATCGCATGCAAACATGCGTATTTGAGGTTGGAGTGGAGAAAAATATATTTTTCATTTATACTATTTTTGTTTTTTATTTTTTATTTAAAACATGTTTTTTAGAAACATTGCCAATTTATAAAAGTTTTGCCGGGATATAATTTAATAAAATCAGATAAAATCTAAACAAAAGAAATTATAAGTGTTACATTATTTTATAATGTTTAACAAAAATTCATGTTTTATTTATCAATTCTATTCCTTTCTGGACTTGTAAACAAGAAATTTTATTAACGTACTCTTTTACAGTAATGTTGTGATGAACAAGAAGTTGATGACGAATTGTAAACATTTAGTTCCACTTATCTCGAACACTTTCACACAGTTCCAGGTCACTCGACAGTCAATCCATTAAATCTAGGTCTAAAACAGTACAAGAAATATTACTAAACTTAATACTATTAAAAGTACGTATCAATATTTATCATATATAATAGAAGTTAATTATGAACTGCAATATGTAGTACCTTCATCGTCAAGTTAAACAGTTGCATTGTCTTCATCTAATTTCTTGACTTTTTCGATTAAAAATCCTTCATTTTTTAAGCATCGTCTAGAATATGCGAGGCGATTAAAAAGTTTTCCACTGGATGAACTCGCATCAGTCTCTGCGTTGCTATATGGTATGTAGTATGTTCTAGGCTTTTCTTCTTTAAATATGTGACAAATTTCATTTGATAGAAACAATTGCAGAATTTCTTGTAAAATACTTACTGAAACTTATTTAGTTTGCTTGCTACATCAACGTATTTTAATTTGATTTCTTTTTGCCTATTAATTACCAATCTTACAAGTTTAGATCGAATATTCCTTAAAAAAGTTTATTATTAGCTACACACTTATCATAAGCTTTAAATATTGTTTTTCCTTCCGTAGTATTTTTAAGTAATCCTCCAAACCTTGAACAATCATAATACAATTATAAAATTACAAAACAATATCTAAAGAGAAGATGAACAAAATAACTATTACTTACTGTTCTAATATATTGCTTTGCTTCGTTATTAGTATGGAGTGTACCAAGTGTTTTTCTTATTCGAGTGTTAACAATTATCGCAGCTGCACTTGTTGATGTCACTGCAAGTTCATTGTTTTGATTGCTCTAGTCTGTAGAAGTACCTGGCTCATCTACGTCTTCAATAGTAATTGGACTTTCTTTTATTGACTGCAAACTTGCTTCGTCCGTTTCAAGATTAACATCAATTTCTTCATTACTACTCAGTAGGTTTGAGTCGTTGAGTTCCTTGAAAAAATTGTCCTGTTAATAATTTATTAATTTATTATATATTAATTTTGTTAAGAAAAACGATAATTAAAAAAATTTGAACTAATTATTGTAAGTTAATTAAACCTAATCTCTTTGGTTCCTACCTCACTAGAAGTCATTTTCACTTAGGATTAATCTGTAAATAAATAACCACCACAAAAAAGTAGTTAAATAAACTTTATCACTACATGTAGAGTTTACCAAGAAAAAAGAAAATTTAGAATTAAAAGAAAGATAAAATTGTTATAAGTGTTGTAAGTATTATATTTTGAGATATATTATATTATTTATGGTTAAGCAAAGAAAAATAAACTGTAATAATTTTAAGAATACATGTGAGAGAATAATATTTTTAATAATCTCAAAGGTAAACCAAAAAGTGAGGTTAGATTTCCTGAAGGGATCTCTGTAGGTAGATGTATAAGTACTGACACTGGTAACTATAATTTATTTATATTTATAAAAAAAAACGTACTTTTTTCGGCAGAATGTTTTCCTTGGCTAGATTTAATTCAAAATTGTAAAAAGCACTTTTTCTCTGAAATCTTGTGGACCTTCCGGTCGACGTCGCTTAGAGTACAGATTGAAGTGCCTCTCCAGTAGGTGATGATTACTGTAAAGGTTATACAGGGTGGGCCATTTTAATCAAACCAGTCTAATAACTCCTAAATGAAGCCATAAACCAAAAAGTTGTTCGGATGAAAGTTCCAGGAAAGTCCACGATTGAGGGGGAATTTTGTGCAATTGTCTTAAAAACAATATTCTAAAAAATTGAAAATTAGAAAAATAAAAAATACCACCTTCTTTTTCATGCAATTCTAAATCAATAATATTTTTAATAATTTTTCGATTAGATGCATGCTTTTTGAGAACAAAATTGAAGAGTTTAAAAGTGCTTAAATATTAGCGAATTTTTTTTTTCAGAAACTATGCGTTTAGTCAAAAAAATGCTAAAAACACTTTTGACTCTAAATTTTATGTTCTTTAAAAATCCGGTATCAGAAATAGGATTTCCTATTTAAAAAACAAAAGTTGACCTTCAAATGACCTTCAAATTTGAGATCAAGGTCAAAACTAATGGTACAAAAAGATGTCCCCCTTGATCCTGGACAACTTTCATCCGAACAACTTTTTGGTTTATGGCTTCATTTAGGAGTTATTAGACTGGTTTGATTAAAATGGCCCACCCTGTATACCGATACGTATTTTACTTTCTGCGCCTCCCGCCCATTAACCTAAAGCAATGACACAGAAGGTGCAATAGGGTTTCCTAGCTCTCACCACAGAGTCTGCAGATGTTCTCAGTACCTAATGTTGCGAAGTATCCAATTATATAAATTCAGCGTTTAAGTTTCGGTCATTTGTTCGAAAATTTCAAAGTGATTTTGAGTTTCGAGTATTTCTGTTTGATGTTTGATTAAATGTCACTAGATTTAAAAACGTGCGAAGAGCTTTGAAGTTAACATTATTGTAAATGCATATTTCCCATATATTTAAAAAAAGTCTAGTCATTTTATTTCAATAAAATCCCGAAATACATATTAGTATATTACGTAACACGGGAGGTAAAATAGAAATGGTCCCAGATCGCACGCAAATTGGCACCAGAGCCAAAGGCGAGGGTGACAAACGTGTGATCTGTGGCATTCTTTTTTACTTCCCATGTTGCATATATTATTTTTCGGCATAGCGAGGACGAAATCGTAACCTTTTCGATCGGGCGCCGGGAGGAAAGGTTATGGTTTCGTCCCGCTAGGCTGAAATAGTAGATTAAGCACCTAGGGAGTAAAAATAAGAAATTTCTCAATTCGCAAGTAAATTGTCTCCCTAGGCGAAGCCGGAGGTGACAAATATGCTATATGCTGAGGGATTTTTTACTTACTCCCATGGTGCATATTCTATTTTTTGTAGATGCGCAGTGTAAATTGCGCATTCTGTTTTAGGCGCCATGTGTAAAAACAATTATTTTTCTTTTAATATGTTTCTTTAGCACTATGCATGGGTTCAATTTCTGCCACTTTTAGGCTATTAGGTTATTTTTTTGTATAGACACAATACGTATCTAAGTAATTATTTTCTTTGATAAGTTTTGATTTTAGCGGAATTCAAGAATTCACTGTAGATAAAATTAATTATTTTAAAAATTTTGTTGAATCTCAATACTCTTTTAAAAATCGTATATCGCTGTATCGAAAATATTTTAGGCATTTTCTTATTATTTTAATTAGGTAGGGGCACAAAAATATATTATTATAATGATAAATTTCTTTTTTAAGATTTTTCGTAATCGTAAAATAAAAGTATGCAGCGGCTTTTCATTTGTCATCTCATATCCATTGAAATGATACTCAAAACAATTTTAACGATAAAAGGTTTATCGTTTGCTCAAGAGCGTGAACGGTTTTTTCCGTAGATTATTATTGCATTCAGTTCGAGGAGTTAATAAAGTAAAGTAACAAAAATCCCCAAAAAAATTATATTAATCGAAAATATTATAGATCCAATTTTTTGGATACTTAGAGGGCATGAAAAATCGAAATTTTTATGAAAGCGTAATTTTTGCTCCAAAAAATGTTAATATCATTAAAATTAACAATGATTTTCTAAATTATATACCGATAGCATCTATGAAATATTTAATCATTGACATAGCAGAAAACGATAATAATGAGCATTTAATAAATATTGTTCGGTCGAAGTGTAAATTCATCGCCACGCGGCGATTCCGCATTGCGTTCGATTTGTTCGCGAATATCGCTGGCCGCCGCGGGAGGCCGCCGCGCGCTACCGTCTCTGCGGGGAGGGGATGAATCCAGCCTTCAGGGCCTTGTAGATTTTTCCGGCACTTGGAAATGGGCCGTCGATCGATTAGCATCTCCGGCTTGATTCCATTCTTTCTTTTGACTTAATTTCATCCGACCGGGTCGGTGTTCTTGTTGCCTTGGACACGTGTGTCGCCACACGTTTTCCGCTATTCGTAAATCAACGGGTTAATCGTGGGTCGTGAGCCGTGCCAGTCTGGATCTTCCGGTGCGCGAGTAGAGCTTTCAAGCGTCCTCGTCGTCGAGGATTGGTCCAGAGCGCAGAGCTCCGACGTCTACGATCAGCCTAGGGTGCCGCCACCCGGGAGCCGCCTCCCTTGCTCGTGCCGTGCGGTCGTCGTCGCGTATTCGGTTGCTAAATCATTTTTTATATAACAAATATAATTACAACAGAATTTTTACAATCGTTAACTCCGAATGGATTACATTAAAGTAAATTAAAATTAAAAAATGACGCAATTATCGTGTTGCTGAAAATTTTAAATTGAAATAATAGTTTTAAAATAAAATAATGGTTATAAAAAATTATTTTCTGGAATTTGACTGAAAAAATAATTATATTCAATTATATCGCTAAAGCAATTGGGCAAATGAAGTTTCATATCGTATACAGGTAAAAAAATGAGAAAAATGCAACAATTATTTTCTAGAATTCGTCTGTATTTCTTGCGCTGCATGTGTAAAGGGCTGACCCAAGGACTGCTTGAAGGACGTATGATCCCTTATTCCAGCGTCATGTTGATTTGTGCTCTTGCTGCTTCCAGATTTTCGCCTGCGAGCTTGCGTGCTCGCTCTGCTGTTGGGGGACCTTCCGTGATTATATGATGTGTCACCACCGATTCTAATATGGGGCGGTGTTTGGACTGTCGTACAATGATGTCTGGAAACGTCTTAAGCATGTCTCTGTACTGCGGCTCAATTGTATCCTCGTCGAAAAGCGCTGATGGTGTGCTGCGATGCGGTCATGGCCACGCCTGCCGTGTGTAGTTTAGTCATGGGGTCGATGAGCGGTTGACGCTTGAGATCCACTAGAAAACCATAGTGTATAAGTAAATCTACTCCTATTATTGGAGTCTTAACGTCGGCTACTATGAAAAGCCATTGGATTGCGCGTAGCATTCCCAAATTGAGAGAAATTATTTCTTTGCGATAAGTTTTAATTTTAGTTGAATTTGCACCGACGCTTTGGCGGAGTAGTGGAGATGCACCTCGGGCGGTCGGGAAAGTAAGCAACTTTCGGCGTGGACTCTACTTGGATAGGTGACCGCGCTGGAAGTTGCGACGCTTCCCCGATCTCTTAGGTGTTTTTCGCCACACTCAACAAAGTGAGCGGGAGGTATGAGAATGACAAATTCGGTGCTCAGGCCTACGAAATGTGACTTGAGCATCTAATTTGAGTATTCTCAATATACCGACCCACTCCGAAACGGGTTTTCCTAATCGGCATTTACCCTGGTATAGGTTTGGCCACAGGTTTTCCCCGTTCCACAGGCATAACCCTGGGCGAATGCGGTGTGGGACTTAGGGACGTAGGGCGGAAAGAGAGATCTGCCGACAGAGAGGTTTAGGGAAACGCTGGGCTACAGGGTGGGTGGGGTTAAGAACCGTATCCTCCCATCACACCTAAGCGGGGGGGTCAGTGCAGTGTCCTCCCCCGCTCGGTAGTCGGCAAAAAACAAAAGAGTCGTCAGGAAGTTCTAGGCCCAGGAGGCTGCACAAGATTCTCAAATAAAAAAAAAAAAAAAACAGAACAGTAGCGTTGCTTGATCGAGGTTTAACAGAACGTACCTGAACTTGGTCGCATCTCCTGTAATTCTATGAATTTCCTGTGCGAACCAAAGATCGGGAAAGTCCTTCCAGAAGGTTGGAATTTTGAGTGGGGAATTTTGAAACTTTTGTAAATGAAATGTGGATTGCAGGTACGATGTACGAGGGTTTGTATGTACCCGACTCAAAACAAAATTTGTTTTCGGTTAAAGTCGCTGTGAAAAGGGTGTAAATTTTTCAATTAGTGATCATGGAAAATGTTGTTTATTTACACGAGGCGATGACATTGTAGCAACGGGCTCCGATAGTGGTAATTTATACAGGGTTTCAATTAAGTCCCGGGACGGCTGAATATTTTCAGAGGTAAAGTAATTCTGATAAAGGTCTAGGTCATTTCTTAAGTAACTTTCAACGAGGAATCTAATGGTGATATTCACTTTGACCTTGGACTTGACCTTGAAGGTTATTTCAAGGTCAACTATTTTTTTTTAAATAGGAACCCCCATTTTTAAGACTGGTAATCGATAGAGCGGGAAATTTTACATTCAGATACGTAATTAAGTCAGAGCTAGTGTTTGAACTTGAGGGTTACTCCAAGGTTATTTACACTCCAGCAAGGTTCTTAGATACCTCTGAATATTTTTGCAAGCGGTAAAGCTATTCCTCGTGTAACTTTCAACGAGGAACTCAATGGTGACCTTATACTTGACCTTGGACGTGACCTTCAAGGTTATTTCAAGGACACCTATTGTTTTTAATGGAAATCTTCATTTTTTACACTGGCAATCGATAGAGTGGGAAATTTCATTTCGAAAATAGTATTTGACGTGATCTTTAGAAGGTCAAATCAAGGTCAATTTTGGATAAACTGTCAAAATATTGTCGTATTCAAACTTTAGAGGATTTATGAAAGACTAAATGTTTGAAAAAGTTTTGAAACCAACAACATCGACCACCTTGACTTTGAGATCAGCTTTGCACATTATTTGGAGGTTCAAGCACTTTTTAAATTAATAACCTTACTATCGCCCTTATTCTTACTTTTAGCGTTACCCAGAAACAATGACGTGGACGTAGTAACTTCTGTTTCCTTTGGGGTGCTTGATTAACGTGAGTCCCCTTGCCTCTCGCGATTGGTTAGCGTGAGTTGAAGGTTCATGGGTTCGGTGTTTCAGGCTTTGACATTTATGTGTCCAACTTCAATCCGGTAGATTTAAAACCCATTAATTAACAAATCCATAAATTGCAAACTCATGAACCCTGAACTCATAATCTTTGAACCCTAAATCAATAAATTTAACACCCATATGGATAATAAACCCAAATACCTACAAATATAAATTCTAAAATTATCCCACAAACCGACAAACCTCCTATTCTTTTTAAACAAGTTCTTTGTATTTTTAGCTCATTTTATAAATTGCGAATAAATTTCTGTGATTTTTTTCTAAGAAGTTTTTTTATTTAATTCTGATTTTTTTTTAAATTTCTTTCTAAACTTTTAAATATTTCTTTTGTAACTGATAGTCCTTATTTTATTATTTGTAAAAAAATTCCTGTCACTGTTCATTTTCTTAACCTTTTCATGAGTTCAAAATAAATTTAAGAACAAGTTAAACAAAAATTTTTTATGTAATAAACATTTTCCTTCATTGTAAACATTTCTTTTTGAACAATTCGTTTTTCTTTGCAATTGATAAGTTTTTAGCTTAGTTTTTGCGGACGAGTCGCTACCACTATTCTTCTTTTTCCTCTGAATAAACAAATTAAAACTAAATTGAAATACATAAATATTCTGACTCGTGTATTATTCATATCTAAATAAAAGTCAATGGCGTATGCTAAACTTTCGACGCGAGAAAGGATAAGTTTATTGATGATGCGTGGTTGGGGAGATCGAGTCCGATCTTACCTCGAAGTTCGTACGTTGTTTAATAACCATATTCGTAATGAAGACGGACAAACACCTATCTCAAAATCTACAGTCGAAAGGGTTGTACGGCGATTCGCAGAATTTGGGACTGTCAATGATCTTCAGAGAACTGGTCGCCCACAATCTGTAGCAACTGAGGATAAGCAGATGGAAATTGCTGAAGCATTTATTGAAAATCCACATCTTAGTTTACGTAGAGCTGGGCATGAGCATGACGTTTCTCATGAAACTGTACGAAAAATTCTGAAAAGCCTCAGTTTTCATCCTTATAAAGTCCATTTGGTACAGGAGCATAATGACGATGATCCTGATCGCCGGATCGAGTTTTGCGAAGCGATGATGAACAGAATAGACGCAGATCCTCAATTTTTATACAATATAGTTTTTTCGGATGAGGCTACTTTCACTTTAAAGGGTGAAGTTAACAGACACAATTGTAGATATAGGTCAGACACAAATCCTGCATGGATGTTGGACAATCACACGCAATATCCACACAAGTTGAATGTTTGGGCTGGCATCTTAAACAATACTCCTGTAGGCCCCTTTTTTATCGAGGGTAATCTTACTGCCGCTTCATACGAACAGCTACTTAGGAATCAAATTATACCACGAATTAGAGAGATAGCAGTTGATGATTACGATGAAACGTGGTTTCAGCAGGATGGAGCAGCCCCTCATTTTGGTAGAGATGTTCGAGCATATTTGGATGCTCAGTTTCCTCATAGATGGATTGGAAGAAGGGGTGAAATCGAGTGGCCTGCTAGATCTCCGGATCTGACACCACTCGATTACTTTCTCTGGGGTTACCTTAAGAGTAAAGTTTATGCCACTAAACCGGACAATTTAGATGAACTGCGCAATCGAATTATGCAAGAGGCTGCTAGAATCGATAGAGGGATGATTCGTGATGCTGTAACTCATTTTTACAATCGCCTAGCTTTTTGTCAAGAAGTTGAAGGTTTTCAGTTTGAGCACCGCCGTTAAACTTTGAATCATTAAGTAAAACGCAAAAGACTTTAGCACACCAATCGCGAGAGGCAAGGGGACTCACGTTAATCAAGCACCCCAATCGTGAGAGGCAAGGGGACTCACGTTAATCAAGCACTCCAAAGGAAACAGAACTTACTACGTCCACGTCGTTGTTTCTGGGTAACGCTAAAAGTAAGAATAAGGGCGATAGTAAGGTTATTAATTTAAAAAGTGCTTGAACTTTCAAATAATGTGCAAAGCTGATCTCAAAGTCAAGGTGGTCGATGTTGTTGGTTTCAAAACTTTTTCAAACATTTAGTCTTTCATAAATCCTCTAAAGTTTGAATACGACAATATTTTGACAGTTTATCCAAAATTGACCTTGATTTGACCTTCTAAAGATCACGTCAAATACTATTTTCGAAATGAAATTTCCCACTCTATCGATTGCCAGTGTAAAAAATGAAGATTTCCATTAAAAACAATAGGTGTCCTTGAAATAACCTTGAAGGTCACGTCCAAGGTCAAGTATGAGGTCACCATTGAGTTCCTCGTTGAAAAGTTACACGAGGAATAGCTTTACCGCTTGCAAAAATATTCAGAGGTATCTAAGAACCTTGCTGGAGTGTAAATAACCTTGGAGTAACCCTCAAGTTCAAACACTAGCTCTGACTTAATTACGTATCTGAATGTAAAATTTCCCGCTCTATCGATTACCAGTCTTAAAAATGGGGGTTCCTATTTAAAAAAAAATAGTTAACCTTAAAATAACCTTCAAGGTCAAGTCCAAGGTCAAAGTGAATGTCACCATTAGATTCCTCGTTGAAAGTTACTTAAGAAATGACCTTGACCTTTATCAGAATTACTTTACCTCTGAAAATATTCAGCCGTCCCGGGCTTTTCAGAATTTTTCGTACAGTTTCATGAGAAACGTCATGCTCATGCCCAGCTCTACGTAAACTAAGATGTGGATTTTCAATAAATGCTTCAGCAATTTCCATCTTCTTATCCTCAGTTGCTACAGATTGTGGGCGACCAGTTCTCTGAAGATCATTGACAGTCCCAAATTCTGCGAATCGCCGTACAACCCTTTCGACTGTAGATTTTGAGATAGGTGTTTGTCCGTCTTCATTACGAATATGGTTATTAAACAACGTACGAACTTCGAGGTAAGATCGGACTCGATCTCCCCAACCACGCATCATCAATAAACTTATCCTTTCTCGCGTCGAAAGTTTAGCATACGCCATTGACTTTTATTTAGATATGAATAATACACGAGTCAGAATATTTATGTATTTCAATTTAGTTTTAATTTGTTTATTCAGAGGAAAAAGAAGAATAGTGGTAGCGACTCGTCCGCAAAAACTAAGCTAAAAACTTATCAATTGCAAAGAAAAACGAATTGTTCAAAAAGAAATGTTTACAATGAAGGAAAATGTTTATTACATAAAAAAATTTTTGTTTAACTTGTTCTTAAATTTATTTTGAACTCATGAAAAGGTTAAGAAAATGAACAGTGACAGGAATTTTTTTACAAATAATAAAATAAGGACTATCAGTTACAAAAGAAATATTTAAAAGTTTAGAAAGAAATTTAAAAAAAAATCAGAATTAAATAAAAAAACTTCTTAGAAAAAAATCACAGAAATTTATTCGCAATTTATAAAATGAGCTAAAAATACAAAGAACTTGTTTAAAAAGAATAGGAGGTTTGTCGGTTTGTGGGATAATTTTAGAATTTATATTTGTAGGTATTTGGGTTTATTATCCATATGGGTGTTAAATTTATTGATTTAGGGTTCAAAGATTATGAGTTCAGGGTTCATGAGTTTGCAATTTATGGATTTGTTAATTAATGGGTTTTAAATCTACCGGATTGAAGTTGGACACATAAATGTCAAAGCCTGAAACACCGAACCCATGAACCTTCAACTCACGCTAACCAATCGCGAGAGGCAAGGGGACTCACGTTAATCAAGCACCCCAAAGGAAACAGAAGTTACTACGTCCACGTCATTGTTTCTGGGTAACGCTAAAAGTAAGAATAAGGGCGATAGTAAGGTTATTAATTTAAAAAGTGCTTGAACCTCCAAATAATGTGCAAAGCTGATCTCAAAGTCAAGGTGGTCGATGTTGTTGGTTTCAAAACTTTTTCAAACATTTAGTCTTTCATAAATCCTCTAAAGTTTGAATACGACAATATTTTGACAGTTTATCCAAAATTGACCTTGATTTGACCTTCTAAAGATCACGTCAAATACTATTTTCGAAATGAAATTTCCCACTCTATCGATTGCCAGTGTAAAAAATGAAGATTTCCATTAAAAACAATAGGTGTCCTTGAAATAACCTTGAAGGTCACGTCCAAGGTCAAGTATAAGGTCACCATTGAGTTCCTCGTTGAAAGTTACACGAGGAATAGCTTTACCGCTTGCAAAAATATTCAGAGGTATCTAAGAACCTTGCTGGAGTGTAAATAACCTTGGAGTAACCCTCAAGTTCAAACACTAGCTCTGACTTAATTACGTATCTGAATGTAAAATTTCCCGCTCTATCGATTACCAGTCTTAAAAATGGGGGTTCCTATTTAAAAAAAAAACAGTTGACCTTAAAATAACCTTCAAGGTCAAGTCCAAGGTCAAAGTGAATGTCACCATTAGATTCCTCGTTGAAAGTTACTTAAGAAATGACCTAGACCTTTATCAGAATTACTTTACCTCTGAAAATATTCAGCCGTCCCGGGACTTAATTGACACCCTGTATAAAATTGATTTACGTGTTTTAAAGCCGAAACCATACTATGTTACCGATAAAGTAGATACTCTTCAGTTATGGCATGAGCGACTCTGTCATCAAAGCAAGCGCCGTGTGCAAAGTTTTTTAAAGGAAAAGGGTATCAACGTTTTAATAGATAATGATTTCTGTGACAGATGCGTATACGGTAAGCATCACAGGCTGAGCTTTAATGAAAGAGTCGAGCGTGCTACAAAAGTTCGCGAAGTTATACACACTGATGTATGCGGCCCGTTGCAGGAGCAGTCTTTGGGTAAAAAGCGGTATTTTGTAGTCTTTAAAGATGAATTTTCAGGGTTTAGAGTAATTTATTTTATGTGTGAAAAATCCGAGGTATTTGAAAAACTCGAAGTGTTTTATCTTGAAATTGAAAATCAGTTTGGAGAAAATATTAAAGAAATTCACAGTGACGGTGGTAAAGAATATCAGAATCAAAATGTTAAAAATTTTTTGTCCAGTAAAGGTATTAAACACTCTGTAAATGTCCCATATACCCCGCAGCAAAATGGAATTGCAGAAGGCGAGAACCGCACTATTGCCGAAGCCGCGAGATCTACGATTCACTCAAAGACTGAGTTGCCTTTATTTTTGTGGGCAGAAGCGATGCATACAGCCATGTATGTTTTAAATAAGACAGATCCATCTAAAGAGTCAGGTAAAACTCCGCAGGAGCTTTGGTGTGGAAAAGCTGCAAATTTGAACAACCTAAGAGTCTTCGGAACTGAATGCTTTGTTCATATAGCGAATGTAAAAAGAAAAATCTTAGATGCGAAAGCCGAAAGACGTATTTTTGTAGGTTATATTGAAAATTGCAAACGTTATCGGATTTATGTATCAAGTATGAGAGATGTAATTATCAGTCGCGATGTTGTATTTAAATCAGAGAAATTAGTTTTAAGTAAAGTAAGCGTTAACGTTGAAAAATAAATAAAGGAACAAGAATTAACATCTGAGAACAAAGATGAGAGCCCGCTTGAAACTGCGGCAGATGGAGTAGAATCCGATGAGCCTTTGCAATCGTCAACTGAGGAAGTAGATGTAAGACAGTTGAGAGACCGGCGAATGATTAAGCCGCCTGAATTTTACGGGTGTCTGATAACCTTTTTAGCGGAAGCTGTACCTTTAAATTATAAAGAAGTAAAAAATTCAAAAAATAAGATAGCATGGGAAGCTGCTATGCTAGATGAGATTAACTCTTTAAAAGAAAACAAAACGTGAGAGTTAATTGAGAAACATGATAATGCTAAAATTATAAATAGTCGTTTGGTTTTTACTAAAAAAATAAATCCAAGTTGTACTGAACGTTACAAGGCACGTTTAGTAATAAAAGGTTACTCGCAAACTGAAGGGATAGATTACACAGAAACATTTAGTCCTGTAGTACGTTTCGATACAGTTAGAACAATACTGAGTATTGCAGCTCACGACGGTTTAAGTATAGGTCAATTTGATATAAAAACTGTCTTTTTGTACGGAAATCTGAATGAGACAATTTTTATGAAACAGCCAGAGGGCTTTAACGATGTAACATCGCGTGTATGCAAATTATTAAAAAGTCTATACGGTCTAAAACAGGCTCCTAGATGTTGGACGGAGCATTTTACAAGTTTCCTTAAGGGGGCCAGCCTGGGTTAAATTGAAAAAAATACAATTTCCAGTTTAATAGGTATAACAATTGTTTTCATCACTTTTGATTGCTGGAAAAGTGATGAATACAATTGTTATACCTACTCGAAAAGAAAAGTGGGGGAAGCGAGCCGTGCGTCGCCGCGCCCTCCCATCAGTCACTTTGTTTTCGGACGTCGTCGAGCCTAGACGGCAGTGATCCTTACAATAAACTATATTCTCTTGTATCTTACCACTGTGTTCACTTATTTATTCGTAATCCTCAACAGTCTGTATAGCATCTTACAAAAGGCAGGTCCCTCAAAAACGCATCCATGAAACGTTGGAAGGTTAGAGTGACATTCCGTAGGCACAGAGGCATGCTAAGGAATTCAAACAAACCTAAGGGAGTGGTAATAGCTGTCTTGCTGATGTCGTCCTTTGCTATGGGAATTTAGAAAAATGCACAGTCCAAGTCTATGGTGGAGAAGACTGTGGCCTCACCGCAACTTGGAGTATGTCCTCAATCAGGGGTGGAGGGTAGCGGTCTGGCTCAGTAATGCTTTTCAACTTCCTGTATGAGATTACGCGATGTAGGGCAAAAATGGATTCTACTTGGTGGAACAAAAGTCCTCAGGCATCTTTTTCAGAAATGGCGGGAGACGGTACGTCGCTGCTGACTCGTGTGGGCTGGCTTGTGAATTAGCAACCTGCCGGTTCTTGATCGGCAGGACAAAACTTGCATAGTCAGGCCTGTGCGTAAGGTCCTGGAGCGGAATCTGCTGATTTCCCTCTTACTCTTTTGCAGATATACTTCCGGGATCACGCCGGGGTCACCAGCTTTGACGAAAAGGGAAGTGTTGCCATAAATGAGTAGACTCCGTTTCACTTGCAATTCACACTGGTTTATTTTTGAGATCCCGGAGAATGAAAATACTGTATTTTGACAATTTGATTAAGAATTATCATTTTGAAGCGCAAGAGAAACGCGACCTTGAACGTATAGCCGAGCGCTTGATACCTGGCTAGCTGAGGGCAAGGTTGTCCTGATGAGTCGCTTCTTCTTTGGAGAGAAAACGCTCCCGCTCATTCGCTGTATTTAAAGACCCAGCGTGAGAGTGGGGAGCACAAAAGGGAAGAGGATTTGTCGAGGGTGGCATTGGCGCGCTTTTACGATACCACGCTGATCAAGTACAGGGGGGGCGGTACTAGCATCTGCTTTCGGCAGCGGTTGCGGCTGCGCTGCTAGGCTAGCGCTATTTTCGGATGCCCGATGAACCTCCACACATTCGACAGACTCAGCTCCATAAATGGTGAACAGTATCATATACTGTTGTTTTAAAGACGCGACCGCTGCTTTGAAATCGCGCGTGTCAATTCTACATTCATTCTAATGAAACACAAGATTTTTGTCAAAATGAAAGTATAATTTTCAAAATCACAAGAATTTGAATAAGCTAATTTGAAAGTTATTTTGTTGTTGAATCAACTGTTTAATACATCAAATTGCAGAAAATAACATTTAAATCAACACAATTTCTGAGTGAGAGAGATGAGCTCGTCCATGACCGTTGTTGCTCTGTCGCTAATGTACCTAGCCGGTATTTCTAATACATTATACAATGGTACAAAGTCTATCAAATTGACAGAATATTCTGTTGCTCGCATTTATGGGCACGAATCTTTTGACCCAACTAACTTTTGAGGACATGGCCTGCGACATACGACCACCTCTCTAACAAATAGCAAAAAAAAACAGGCGTTTCTTGTTTTTTAATTTTTATTAGAAATGTTAAAATTTTTATTACATGATTTCTCTCAGCATAATATTCCCTGTATCGACAAATCATTCCAATGACGCAGGACTGACCCAAGTACAGTCCAGAGCTGTGCTAGCAATACTGGCGTGCCGATTCTGTACTGCTTTTGTGATTGGGTCAGTACTGGTCCATTTGTAGGAAACAGCCATTTTAGCAAGGAAAGAAGTGAAGTTGATTAGTAGGGAGTTGCATTTTAGTTCAACTATCAGATGACGATTAGCTTGAATGGTTATGTTCGTCTACTTTATAAAAAGAACAAATCATTTAAATTCCAAAGAAAAAGTTTGCTGTTGTGGTTACTTTTCTCAAAATTGCCATACTTTTAGTATAAATCACTATTTTAGCAATTCTACTATTTCTTTATTAACCTTTTAATTTTAATTGTAAGCCCAGGAACTTTTTATATTATTTGTCGACAGTATTGTAATTTTTACTAAAATCTGTTAACTTTTTGTGATGTATTTAATTTTTTATTTTATTGTAATCTTGTAGGTTAAGCACAATTTGCTCCAGTCTAACTTCTTTTACCGTAATTATTCTAATTTTTTAAATAAAACATTTCCTTGTACATTGAAAGTAAAACAATTAAGAGTCAAACAATTAATTTAATAATTTCCCTCTACGAGGTTTTATTTTGGTAAATAAAGAAATTCCAACCGCGAAATATTTACAAAATAACGTCGTCGTTTGAGATATCAAGATACCACGCTCTTGCCACTCCCTCCAATGAGTAAATTTCATAAATTCAGCTTGTCTCGCTTAATTTGCAAATAGCTTCCTAATAAGGAAATAAATCTTAATGTGAAAAGAACTCCTTCAAGTTGGTAGAAAAAATAGCAGGATCACGATCTAAAAAATTGGAAAAAGAACGGGACCCGAGATTCAGAAACGTTTAGAAGTGACGTATAAGTTACTCTAAGTTACGCACCCCTGCTACGGGCTCTATACAAGCCATAAGTCAATGAAGCAGCGGTGACGGCAACCGCGGTCCGTGCAAAACTAAATATATCCCCCCGTGCATATATACGCGGCCCGATGACGCGCGCGGATTTTTGAGGTTACGCGGTGGCAGTGCCCGGCCGTCGGCCTCATCTCCCCTTTCCTCCCCTGCGAAAAAACAGCAGAGGGTGCACGTAAGAGCGCGCTGCTGCAGCCGCGCGAGAATGGCTGAAAGATCGATTGGGAGTCTGGGTCAGCATCGGTCGTTCAACTCCGCGGGGTTGCATGGCCCGGGAGAACTAGAGAGAGTGCATGGAGAATCGCGCGCCGGAGATGCTGGCGGGGGTGAGGGACACTCCCTGTGTGCTCGCGCGCTCCCTCGCGTTCCGGTTTCAGCGCACGCACCACGTGCTTCTTCACGGGGAGAAATTTACGGCGATTCCACTGTGGTACGCGCTATTCATTTCGCCTTAGTCTTTGCATTAGCTAATTAGCACCTCATTATTGCTGGCAACCCAGTTGAAACATGCGACATTCATGCTCTCTTGCTTTGAATTTAATAGTAAAAACGCATCGCATCGACTGCGACTAAAAATAATTTGTAATTGATATTGCATCACAATATAAACATTAAAATTAAAGAAAAGAGAAATTTAATGAATAATCCCTAGTGAATATAAATATATTTACACTAAATAACGTATCTTGCAACTGATTTTTACAAACTTATGATAACAAGGCGGATATCTGGGTATTAATTAATAATCGAATATTCGCCTCCAACTTCTTCCGCCTTTAATTCACAACGAACTACTTTCGAGCTTCCACGGAATTTTCTTATCAAGTTTAAGCATTAACACGAAGCTATCGGATATACGGCATCATTATTTTCCTATATTTATACCAATTTTAACACACAATTATTGCCGTGGTTATTACGATTATAACTACTAAAACGTGTTACAAAATCCGCATGATTCTTGTCAATGTGATTATGGTCGCAATTTTTTCCTCGTGTTACACTGAGAGGAGTCCCTTGCACCGCCTTTCAAATTTGCTTCGATGCTCTTTAGCGTCGGGGGTGGGACTCGGTATCTTAGATTCTATCGGCTTTAGTAGCTGTTACGATTTACCGCGACACGACTTAATGAGGATTTTTCTTCATTCCTGTGAGATAATAGGAAGATTTACTTTCGTTTCGGCTTGCAAAAGTCTTGATGCCGCTTGAGAAACGACGCTTTTGCTTACGCTATTCTACGAATAACATAGCGCTTTGATACAAGATTTGGCTCATGTTTATGTACTTTTTATTTGTGACAATGGGTCAAACGGTTCGACAACCATCTAATCATTCAAATATAATGGAGATCAATTTTCAAAATGAATTTTAACTAATCTAAATTAATCAAAAAGTGTATACTAACAAATTAATGTAAAACTAATTAATACTATTAATTAATATTTCATGGAACTCGCTGTTATATCCCGCTCAATTTTGTAGTACTCTTATTAATAAATTGCAATATAATTCTGACGAAAATAACTTCATTATAATCTTTATTCAAACAAAAAAATTCTTGGAAGAAATCGTCCAAGCGTAATACTTAAATAAGTATTCGCACTGAGACAATTTGAACTTTGGCGCCATTGAATTGACTATTTGGTCTCTTAACGAATCAACTGCTGTTTCGGAGATTTTTTGTTTTAATACAGTCTGCCGTTACTGAGCCAGTATTGGGCCAGTGGGAGATTTTTTCATGGTACTTTATTTAGGTACAACCCATAATCAGGTACCCTTTAATAAGGGATGTATTCTTAATAGCAACTTTCGTTTTTTTTTTTTTTTTTGTTTTAACCATGGCGGGTTGGTCTGAAATTGATGTATTAATTAGCAACTACTCTCCTACTTCCCGTTTTTATTGCAATTACCATTCCCCTTCCTCAGTGACGATAATATAGAGAGACATACTTCATTTTCAGGGCTAAAATTATTAGCTATTAATGCTAATTTAAGTAGAACTAATTTACTCCAGGCATTGATTAAATTCCAAGGAGCAATTCAACCGTTTCATTCTTCACTGACAGAACCAATCTTGGTAATCAAAAAGGAACTGACTCACGCTAACTCTTGCAATCATTCAATGCACGGGAGCCTTATCTCGAAGAATTCTATACCCCTTTCATCTCCCCGTTCGTGTAAATAGCATTCTTCGAGCGTTGTCATGCGTTCATCGCTTCGCGGATTCAAATTTTTCTCTTGTCTGAAGTCGCGATTCTTCAGTCGAATACCTCGAGACAGCAAACTAAATTACGGCTTACCGTCTACTACCGCGGGAGCTTTATCCATCCAGCGGTGTAAAAAGTAAACCCAACATTGCGTTCAACTTTCGCCTTTCACTGCAAAATGTTTTTATCGCCATGCTGGCCACACGAGGTGAAAGAAATTGAGATGCAGCTGTTGGAATCGCGTGACAAGTGGAAATGCGGAGGCTGTGCTTTATCAAAAGCAATTAGATATAGACATTTGCAATTTCACAGACTCAACTTTTTTTTCGAAGCTTCGAAAAAAAATGTGTAATATTTATTTTAATAATTATGTAATGATCGTTGTATATAAAATACGATATCGATTGAAATCAATTGATGTTAATTACTAAATCGACTACTAAATATTAACTAAGAGTAGTATTTCTGCTTTAGAAAGTTTTTTCCTAAAATATTCAAAAACATTCGAAATATAAGGAAATTAACTGTCATAATATTAACGAGGAGATTTGATAAAGACATATCCAGTAAAATAAGTAGTGGCCCAATCTTAAAAATGGTATGGACTCTTGCCGATATTCTTTCGGATAATAAAAAGGACAATAAAATTTTGTTTACAAAATCGAATTCCCGTTTTCATATCCAATGGCCGAGGATTCATCCTCATTATCCTAACGTAGTAATGGAAACTGACAATACTGGCTCGGTATTGGACCTAACTGGCACGTCCGTCTAGTTGAAATGGATACGAAACTAAGAAATCCATCAAATAATCTGCCGCTGGTCCAACACTGGCCCAGTAAAGGCAGACTGTACTCCAGTATTGACTACCAATACTTGCCCAGTATTGAATCTGTATATCGAAATGATAATACCGGAGCTAGTAATGTTATATTGCGAGCAAGTGTGTTAGTATGTATTTGTATATATTTATTATTTAACACAACATAATGATAGTTTTTACGGTTAATTAATATTAAAAATAAGTGTACAAATAAACTGTGATAAATAATCCTACATAAATCATGTCTGCTAACCATACAAAAAAAAATAAAACTTAAAATCAAAAAAGGAAAAAAAAAATGTATTTCCATTATATTTTTATTAAATTAAATATAAACTTTATTTATTTAACTGTTTATAAATTAACTTATTCCAGACGACTATTCTGTATAGGGTCATCCTGTAAGTGAATAATTACAGTAATAATAATTAAAAAATGCTAATAATGAGCTGCAATTTACTTGTTTATGAATTTCTCAATCAATTTATTCAATAAATAATATTTAACAATGGATGCATATTTTTTAAAAAGCATTAGTAAAGCAAATGTGCATTTTACCAGTGAGTGAATAGGATTTGTCCAGTAAATGAATCCTTATTGCCCAATAAGGGAATAGAATTTTGTTTTCAATTAATATGAATAAAATACTTATAAGTAGTAAAAGAATGTGTAGTTTTTTATGATATTGCAATGTTTATTGATATACATGAACACAAAGCATTTTAATCAACTTTAAATAATTTTTAATTGGCTCATTTATTGCTTCATACCTTTCATTTTCGTTAGATGGAGCTAAAAAGGGTGAAAAATTTCAGCTCCAACTAAAACCCGGTAAACTGTACTGGGCTAGCATTAGCTAACTTTACAAAAATTCAACTCCGTCAAAAATCTGTCAATCCGTACTGAGCCATTATTATTATTTCAGTATTAATTCAGCATTCGGCAAGTACCGGCTGCCAGTATACTGTCTACCATTACTGAGCCAGTATTAGCCCGTACTCTCAGTCTTGGCAGTTCCTACATAAGAATGACTTGCCCAAATGTTTTTATTGATAGATGAAACGTTTTTTTAAACAGCATTCACATAATTATTAAAATGAAAAGCTATTGGATAAACATCAGCTTCTAATCGTTATTAAAAAATAGCCATAAATATAGCCATTAAAAGTTGCTTCTTAATACGGAGCTATCGACTCGGAGCTCACATAGCGGATACTTATGAAACATTTAGATAAAAACATTTAATAAGCACATAGTAAACGATTTACTATCATATAATAAAAATATTTTTTGTCTATTTCTGTTTCTCCGGCTATTTTAAATTGCCATTAAATATTTTAAATTTCTAGCAGGGTGCTTTTTCTACATTTCCTTTATTATTTTTTGATATTGGTATACCGATACTGGGTCAAAGTTGGTCAAATACTGGCTTGTCGATTTGAGACCAATACGGCTTTTACCATTGGGCGAGTTCTGGTGCGTATTTGAAGGAAACTGTGATTATGTCACGGGTTGTTTTTTCAGCGAGACGACGCTAGCCCGCTCGACGGAAAATTCAACATGATTAGTCTACAAGCATGAATGCGCGCAACTGGCTGTCATGCGCGGGCAGAACGAAGCTTGGCTATGAATTCAGTAGAACAAACTGGATATAGTAAGACGCGGGCCGATCACTCTTTCCTTCTTTGGGGTTACGTTTACCCTGCACTTAATTTTAGTGCAAAGTTAAATAACATTTTTTCTAATACTGTTTTAATGATTTTTTTTATCATTAATAATTTTTACAAATTTTAACGAATGGTAAGAACAAAATTTATCTTCGTATTTTATGATTTCGAAAAATTATAAAAATAAAATATCGTTACGAAAAATGTACTGACTTATGAACAATTATAATTAATATTTTAAAAAAAAATAAATTCATTTAAGGTAAATTAATTTTATTAACCCGTGAAAAAATTACTCAGCACTGGCAGCACAATTCTAATATAAAAGGTAAAGAAAATATAAAAAATACACTTGGACAACAAAATTGGTTCAGTACCGGGCGAGTACTGGCACTTTTCAGAAAACTACAAGAATGATAATCAACAGCTTGTAATGGCAGTTATCGTTACTTCATAAGGCCAAAAGGAATTTTACGTAACTTTTTTATTTTATTTATTAACCATAGTAAAAAATACAATAATTTACATAGTAATATTGCACTGTAACGTAAACCAGCAGAGGAAAGTACTTCTCGTAAGCTGGTTTGGCTCGATATAAATTAAAATTTACATAAATTAAAACTAACTTAAAAACTTAAGATAAGAAGTAATATCCTAGTAAGTGCTTTTGCAAAATTGCATTTTAGCTATTCTTTAGTCAAAGCATTTCTACTTCTTTTGTGAATTTCTTTTTCGAAATTATTATTGCACGCTAAAGCTTCAGCCTATCATCATGGGACAACAGTATAGCGCCAGATAAGAACAAGGCATTGCCTGGAGAATTTAATAATTAATGATACAGTTACAGTCGATCAATCGTCTTCAATAGACAATCACCGGATCGACGCACTTACAAATCTTTTGGAGAACTCACACCATTTGATGGATTCCACCCCTCAGTTCAACGATATTACATCTTTGGAACCTCTCTGCCTTTCCCTTCTACATATAGAAAAAGAGCGGTATCAAGTACTCAATCTACTTCAAGTTTAGCACCTCAAAATTGTTTAAATGATAGCTCCACCTTAGTATTTACTAAGAAACAAACTAAACGACTAAAAAAAAAACAAAACAATCTCTCGAGAAAATGTAGCCAAACTACTACCCATTAAAGACCTTTTCATCGAAAAATATAACGAAAAACCACTGTCTTTCAATGAAATTATTGAGTTTCTTTATCTGGCATATGACAATCCAAATATTCATGAAACTGCTGGGGCATTCACTTCAAATACTGAATCTCTTTTGGATATGCTCATAGCAGTTCATTATTTAACGGAAGAAAGTAATCTAAAAAGTCGCATCAATAGAATAATCAAATAATCCGATTATTTTCCGGTTTTTATATATATATATATTAGTTCTGAAAAACATTTTTACCAAAAAAAAATCTTTTAAACTTAAATCTAAACGAACCAACTGGAATAAATTCACCAATATTTTAAATTATGATTATTGTAAATTTTATTTTGAATTTAATAACGCTCTACCTAAAGATAAGTACGACTCTTTTGTTAAATTAATCACTAATGCCGTCATTGAAAGCACACCCAAAAAGTCCAGTAAGTTTTTTGCAAGAAATCCTGTTCCTTGGTGGGATTCAGACTGCGACAAAATTAAAACAATTAGACGAGCTTCATTTAAAAAATAGCAACACTCTCTCAACTTAATTGATCTCATTTCTTACAAGAAATATACTGCGCTTTGTAAAAAATTATTTAAAGAAAAGAAAAAAGAATCTTTTAAAAAGTTGGCCGAAAGTGTCAACTTTCGAACTGACCCCAATTACGTTTGGAAAACTTGCAAAATACTTAAAAACTGCTGGATAAATCCAAATCCTCCCCACCTCAAAGAAAATCATCAACCAAACGAAAAAATAAATTTAGCCATCAACAAACTTTGTCCTCCTTGGGTAGAAACAGACCCAAATTGGATACCAAATTGTGACACTTCTAACCCCTTCTTAACCAACCCGTTTAGTTTTATAGAATTTAATATTGCTCTTGAATCTAAAAATTCCAAATCTTCTGCAGGTATCGACGGCATTGACTTCGATATTATTAAAAGATTACTAATAAATTTCCAGCTTGTTCTAGTTGATATTTTTAACTCCATGTTTTTAGATAGCAGTTATCCAGACTCATGGAAAACTTCATTTATTCATTTTATCAAAAAAACTAACGTCTTGCCTTTGTAAATTATTTGAAACGTTGATGAAAAACAGATAACAGATCCAATACTGGGCTGAAAAAAACAATTTTCTGCCGTTGAACCATAATGGTTTCAGAAAAGGAAGGTCTTGTACGGACAGCTAAGTATTCTTGTCGCTAAAATATATTCTTTTCTCTAAATGTATAATTGATACACTATCTTTGGATTTACCTGCGAAACTTTATACCAACAACGACTCAGATATTCACAATATCAACTACAACATTTTAACTACGTCTATTCCCTTTGATCCTGCGCTTGGCAAACAAATCCTTGAGCTTAATGTTAATGGCGATCCCAACATCATTCTTAATGACCTAATCTTTTCACTCAATGGGTTAGATTTTTATACAGACGGCAGCAAAATTCAAGACGCATCTTCTGTCGGGATAGCGTACATATGTCCCAAAACCGACACTTCTCTCAGTAAATCCATTGACAATAATGCTTCTATTTTTACTGCTGAATTAATCGCATTGTCGGACGCTGTTTCTACTGCTCTAAATTTCTCATGCAATCTGAGCTGTTGACGATTACAACATTGCATTAAAGTAAAGAAATAATAAAAATGGTAGAGTTCGAGACGGGAAGAACGGTTAAGGATTTGTCAATAATCAAAACTCAATGGTTTCGCGGTAACTCAATTACTCCCTTGTTTTAGCATAAAAACCTCGCCGGAGATAGAGTAAAAGCCAGAACAAGGGCACATATATTTATTCAAATAAAAGAAACAAGAAACTAATTATAATTACACAAAGATAAGTTTACAATATAACAAGCAAATACAACTCAAATTCTTATAAAATATCTCACAAATAAAGATCCAAAGAAACAAATATAAAGTTAAACATAGAATTTATTAATAATGTAAAATAGATCAAGCTGCTTCTGCTTTGTTTGGTCCGAAGAGCCTCTTATTGCTTATGTGTAAAATGTGTAGTGTTGTATTCAAACAAAGTAGCCTCCTTGTTCTAACATCGCATCTGTAGACAATATTCGCTGTCATCTTGCACTATTTCGGTTACTGTGTCCGAAGTCATCGGATAGCAAGGAACTCTCAATTTTTACCTCAATTCGTTACTCAGAATTTCGTATAATTTAATTTGTATGATTAACCAAGAGATTTACTATTATCTGTGCATCAAGAATATTATTTTATTAACAAAAGAATTAAGCTTATTTTGTCTAAAGAGTGTGTTTTTTTATTTATTGGATACTTGCATTACGACAAGAATTCCAAACTTAAAACAGTTAGCCTATACATAAAAATTTGGTTCTTTGAGCCGGATTTATTGACGTGATATTGAAGTAACTGTAGTGCAAAAAAGAAGAAAATTACACCGATTTATACAAAACTCTAATGGGAATATTCTAATGGAAGTGTTAAGTGGATCAAACGAAGAAATTAATCGCAACATTATCCAGTGTTTCGAACGAGGTAGGCGATGCGTGAGACAACAACAAGCATCCATAAGCAGATGACATCAAGAGGAGAAAAGCTGTCAACAAAGCTTCAAAACATCACGACGTGGGCACAGGCAAAATAAGCAGTTGTATATCGCTAACTCGAAATCAAGACCATTCGACTACTGTTGTACCGTGCGGTAAGCTCACTTGAACCTCGACAACACGCGTTATGCTAAAGGGAATTTGCCATTTACATAAAGCATAATTTGTCTGTCCACCTGGTATAAAAGAATCATCATCTCTGTAAATGCGGAGGTGCAAGAAGCCCGTTTTCTTTGTCAAATCGAATAGGGCTAGAGCTACGCTAGAAACTAAGAAACCAACGGCTTGAAAGCACACCACAGAAAGGTGCTTTTACTTATACACTAATAGAATTCTCGTGTTGCAAGTAATCATCTTACTGAGGTACCGATCAAGAATGTGTGTATTATTTACTGGATACTTGCATTACGACAAGAATTCCGAACTTAAACAGTTAGCCTTTACCATCAAGATTTAAAAACTAACTTATGTAAATGATAGTAAACGCAACAATCGAAAGCTCTCCTACCTGATTTAATAGAAAAATTGTCCTCTTAGCGCAGTGATGTAACCTCCAGGGCTGCGTGGCTTCCTGGGGTAAAAGTTTGGTAATGTCTAATCCTCACGATCCGACGCTCCACAAATGGCCAAGGTGCGAGCCAAGATCGCTGCACTGTGAATCTGAGGACGACACCCAAATATTTCTGTCGATACCATGAAGAAAACAACGCCATTTGTTCTGTTAAAGTATGATTTTATATTTTTTTAAAACGGCGTGCACTCAATCGAAAAATTTGTTAAAACAAATGAGTTCTGTTTTTGTAAAAGGATCACGTAGGTTAAATTCTCCTACTTAATTGTGCTGTTATGATTGGTTTATTCATTGAATATGAGCGGAAAAAGTTCCAGTGACCAGAAGGCATCGAAAAATGTGACAGATTTTTTATACACTATTCTGACGGAGAATGTTTGCGCCAGCCAATTGGTATTAATACAATAGGTAGTGTACCAAAGCAAACTGCAACTTGGCTGAAGTTGCCAAGCCCTTCACTCTACACCGGTCATAGCTGTCGAAGAAGATCGGCCACTTTGTTAGTCGACGGAAGAGGTGACATCAATGATTTAAAAAGACTTGGGGGTGGAAATCAACTACGGTGGCTGAAGGCTACATCGATGAGTTTTTACGACATAAACAACAAATAAGTGAAAAAATAACAAAATCGACAGTTCTAAAAAAATTTAAAAATATAGCAAATATGAATAAATCAAAAATTAACAAGCAGCCTTCAAACGTCCATGAAATTCCATCTACTTCTACAACGCAAATCACAGATCTTTGTGAAACTAAATCGAGTAAAAAATGCCCTGAAAATGTGCAATTAGAATTTTCAGTATCAAATTAATATGTGCAACCGAATGTTGATTATGAATTTCCGTGTGATGAGTTTTACAGGACGACTGAAACGCAAGCTACGTATGAACCATCGTTAAGAAAACTTAAAAAGGATAATGATAGTGAAAAAACATTTACTATGCAAAACGAGGGCAACATTCATTTTCATTTCAGCAATTGTAATGTAACTGTTAATATTAACAATTATAATAAATAAAGTGTAAAACTCTGTAAAAACTGTAAAAAAATGAATAATTTTGAAATATAATTTTGAAAAAAGGAAAATATTGTTTATAAAAAAAGTGATTTTAAATTAATAAAAGAAATTTAAAAAATGTTGTTGATCGGATCTATAGCCAGTTTATTGGCAGCGGTTTTAAATCTGCGTTTATTATTTGTTTACCTTTTATATTTTGTTAACTGTATATTTGTTCATTTTGGCTAGCTCCGCGGCTCTCGTTTTAAAAAATAGTATCTGCAACACGTGTGAGCTCGATTTACACACTCGTGTTAGTTCACGCTCGAGCGAAGCGATTTACGCACAAAGAAATAGTAAGAAAAAACTGCAAAGATTTGAACTCAAAAAAAAAAATATTTTTTCACTTATTTAATAAGTATACTTATTATTTCCCTTGTATAATAAGTGACTATTCACTTATTCAACGTGGAAGACTTTTGACGTGGCAAATAAGTGAATAGTCACTTTGAATAAGTGAAATTTTACTTATTCTACTTTAGAGAGTAAGTTGATTTCCGTGCTCTACTATACCGACAATTCCCTATATTTTCTGCTAGCTTCTAAAGCATTCGTATCTATTTATGAGAATACATTTTTTATTGATAAGAATTCAACACTATTTTTTCGCTCTTAGTGCTACTGTCCTGTTCAATTCTCACGTAACGTGTACGTTTAATACTCTTCAGTTTAGTATTGCAATAAGTGGTTCAGTTTGTACTATATGTGTGAGTGTTGTTTGGAGTTGTTTGTATGTTGCCTAAAAGATACTGTTCTTTAATTATTTATTTCTTTACATTATTTACCTAACTAATGTGTTCGATAGATTGACAATTTTGTCTAGTTTATTTGCATTTTTAACCATTTTATTCTAATTATAATTAGATATTCGGCGCTGAAAACAGTTGTGGTGTAATAGGTAATTTCCGTGTGTATAAATTTAGGTTCTTACTCTCTTAATGTCAACCAGTGAAAATTCACTACGAAATAGTGTATATGCACTATTCTGAATAGTGCAAACTATGCAACTCCGAAATAGTTAATATTAACTATTTGAAATAGTGAAAAAAATACATTGAATGAAATAGTGTATATGCACTTTCAAAAATAGTGTAAATACACTGTTTTAATAGTGTTAGTACACTGTTTTAATAGTGTCAGTACACTGTTTTAATAGTGTAAATATACTGTTTTAATAGAATCAGTACACTGTTTTAATAGTGTAAATACACTGTTTTATCAAAAGGAAGGGGCAAAATACTAAATTAGAATAAATAGTATAACATATTTTTATTATAATATAATATAATTTTTTATGGCACATTTACTATACATAAAAAATATTTAGGAGTCTGATTCAGTCTCAGAATACTTGTTAATTTGTTTAGAATTCATTTTTTTTCCAAAATTCTGCAAATTAATGTGCAGAGAAGTCATAGTTGCTGAGGCAGTAATTGCTATTTCATAAATAAATGTTTCCATAAATCGAAACAAATTTTGGAATTTAACCGGATACTCTAAATTAAATACATAATAAATTTTGAACAACAGGTCAAATGTAGGAATTATATTTGTTTTGTCTTTCCTACTGCAAAATTTTTCATCACCTTGAATGAAGTAATTAATTTTCGACTCCGAGCGTATGCATATGATGTATGGCTGAATTGAGCTTTTTGACTTAGCTCTTTTCTCAGCAATAAACGATTCGACGTTTTCGCCGTTCTACAAATAAAATATGATTTTATTTTAGAGGCTATATTAAATGTAGGATTATTATTGATATATATCTCCCTACATTATATAGTTATAAGGTCAAAACCAAAGATTATCCCCATCCTCCCCCCTCCTCTCCCCTCCTCCCCTCTCCTCCCCCTCCTCCCCCCTCCTCCACCGCTCCTCATTCAACATTTCCTCTCCTCATTTTTTTCATTAATTTATGTTATATTTATCATTTTAATGATGTCTTTTCATATATTTAAAAAATATTCCTGCTCCTCTTTAACTATCCTCCCCCCTTTGAGATTTTTCTTAACGTAGGCTCTCTAAAAATTAAGTAAAGATCCATTTGGATTATTAAAATGTTTATGCTCTTCAAAAGCTATTACTCTCTATGCAGTTCCGAAATAGTCCTTATGTAAATAGCGAAAAGTCACTAGATTGCACAGTGGACGTCGTTTGGATATTCAAAATTTCTAAGTTCCTCAAAAGTCACTTTTAAATAGCGAAAATTCACTAAAGATACAGTGAACAAAGACAACTTTTTCAAATAGTTGACAGCCGCTAACATTACAGTGAACGCATAAAACAGTGTACTGATTCTGAAATAGTGAATATTCACTATGCGAAATAGTTGCTAGCATTTTTTTCTGAAATACACTATTCTAAATAGTGAATAATCACTGAATTATATTAGTGAAATATTGTTTTCACTAATTGTTAAGTGATAATTTCGCTATTTCATCAGTGAAAAATAGGTTCACTACCACGATCAGCGAAATTTTCACTGGTTGAACTTAAGGGGATGCCTAACTTAATTTTCGTGCTCTACTATATCGACGATTCTCTATGTTCTTTGCTAACCTCTAAGGCAAATTTGATTTTTCAAATAATTTTGAAACGGCTTGCTTAATGGCAGTTCTGTTTGCATCAAAATATTATTTATAATTCGTCGAATGTACGTAAACTTCTTTTTTGGCTGATTTCAATTCCAATTGAAAAATAAGTCAGCATTTTCAGCAATAGGAAATGAAATCAGCCAAAAAAGAAGTCTACGCACATTCTACGAATTATAAATAATATTTTGATGCAAACAGAACTGCCATTAAGCAAGCCGTTTCAAAATTATTTGAAAAATCAAATTTACATTAGATGCTATAGCAGAGAATATAGAGAATTGTCGGTACAGTAGAGCGCGCAAATTATGTTCGGCATCCCTATAAGAGAGTACCCAATTGATTTAACGATATAATTGAATAGATTTATTTTTTCAGTCAAATTCCAGAAAATAATTTTTTATAACCATTATTTTATTTTAAAACTATTATTTCAATTTAAAATTTTCAGCAACACGATAATTGCGTCATTTTTTAATTTTATTTACTAAATGCTCATTATTATCGTTTTCTGCTATGTCAATGATTAAATATTTCATAGACTGTATCGTTATACGATTTTGAAGTTAAAATTACACTTTCATAAAAATGTCGATTTTTCATATCTTTAAGTATCCAAAAATTTCATCTATAATATTTTCGTTTGTATAATTGATTTTGGGATTTTTGTTACTTTACTTTATCGATCAAATTGCCGTGATAGTCGTGTGTGGGTCTAATTTTTAATGTACTGTTACTGAAATTATAATTTTACATTCATATACCAAGTAAATTAAATTTCAAGGGCAAATGTGCTTGAATTGTGCATTAAATTGAATGCTTTTTTTAACAGTGCAGTTTTTTTCGCTGATACTTTTATTAATAATTTTTCCTTTATTCAATTCTTCAATTTCATTTTTATGGTCAGTTAAGTGGATAAGTTTTGTGTATTCATTTGGAATATTATTGAAAGTCATTAGAGCTCTGATATAGCTATTTTTCATCTGTTTAATAAAATTTATTTGTAGTGTCTTTGGAAGTTTAATAAACTCTAAGGTCTAAAGTCTCAATTATCCGCAGTACTGCAATTAGAGTAATTACTTTTAATACAGTATTTCGGAAAAATATGTTTTTTATTTTTTCATCGGGTCAATATTGAGCCCTTTGCCAGCCGACTCCAGTCTAGTACTGGGCTATTAGTTTTTTGCCAATAACGACCGAGCGTTATCATCCTAGCATCGACACCTATTTTTTCTCGAATATAAAGATAAATAAACAGCTACGTTAAGAGAAGAATTCAAAAGTTTTTTATTTTACCATAAATTTTACCATAAATTTGAATTATATAGATAAAATATACTTATAAAGTAACTTATTTAGAAATATCATTAAAGTCTCCAATCATATGTACTTTGATGTTTTTTTTTGCAAAAGTTAGAACAATTGCCTTAAAAAATGATCAAATATTTGCTAGTTGAAATTGAAATGTACAATTTAGCGCTACAGAAAATTAAATCCAATTTGAGGAAAGAAAAGCGAAGCGTATGCAGAAAGAGGTGAACAAACGCAGAGCTTGAACGAAATGGCAGATTTCGTTTAGCCCACATGGAACACATTTTCGAAATCACTTTATACGTCGTATTCGCCCGACATTTACTCCGACCGTCCACCTTTGGTTCATCAGCTGGGCAATTCTTATGCTCCGTAATTTGCGGAGATTATCGCACGGCTTCTACGCTATCTTACGTCCGCTGTTTCTTTTAAACTTTCAAACGGTATACCAATATTAATTGACTCAATGATCAAAGATATGTTATGAATTACTGCGAGAAAATGTAAGAAGATGTTATTTGTTAGATTAAATTTTCAATAAGATCTAACCAACTATGAGGAATACGTGCAAAATATTTTCCAATAAACGAAAAATAAAATTTAAAAGAGAGTGAATATTTCATTTAGTTTTATTTTGTTGCATATTCGAGATATTCTGATAAAAACAACTCTACAACAGTCTGCAACTGAAGCAACTCTGAAAGCGGCTTTTTCCGACTCGTTAGCTTATAAAATGTCAATATTCATGTTCAGCAACTGGAACGTTCTAGCTGTACAATTCTTTTTTTAGGACACTAGATCTCTTGCGTCTTTCAAAAGGCAATCTCTTATGAGAACATAATTTTATTAATCGATACAAGAATTTAAAGGATTGACTTAATCAACGTTTATGAATTATTTATTTTATAGTTTCAATTTTATTTGTATTAAGAACCATATTTAAAATGCATACAATAAACGCCGTTTCCTATAAAGGCTCAGTACTGGATCATTCGTAAAGCATTTGGATCGATACGCTAGTACTGATTGCGCAACTCTGGATCGTTCTTGTATCAGTACTATTATAGAGGTTTGTCAATACTGGATCAATTCTAGCCCAGTATTTATATATCAATATCAGTAAATAATAAATAAATTATAGAAAAAGTACTTGTACAACAGCATTGTCCCATTACCGGGCCAATACTGGCAGTTTCCTTTACTATGTAAGGGCAATAAGAATTTTATTTACGAAATTCAAGTGTGGCCTAGCAGTAGAATGTCATCCGGTGAAACATTTATTATCCAATTAAATTTATTTGTATAGTCTTCGGAGATTGAGAAAAACTTGTTTCAACACTCAAGGTTTCAATTATCCACATTACTGCAATTAGACTAATTATACTCTAAGAACAATAAAGAAAAATGTATATTTTCTCGGTCTAGAGCAAGATGGTCTCATTTCGAACTCCAGATGGAATTTTCACCTGGTGTCCAAGATAGCGCCTTTCCCAATCGGATTTCAAGATGGCACCTTCTCTAGCTGGATTCCGAGTTGGCGCATTCTTGCTACAGATCCACGATTTTTTAAATTTTGTATACGTCTCGCCAGTACCGTTGTTTTTTGCCAATATCGGCTGAGCTTTATCACTTCGCGATTAATACTAGACCAGTTCCCTGTTAGAAACATTCAGCAGTTTTTTGGTAGTATATTCCTAGTTCAGAATGAGCTGCCCAGTCAGTTTAGCAGTGGTTATCCAGTGGGCGTATGATTATCATTACCGTTTTTAGAAACTACTGCCCAAAAACTGGCGATTTAAGAATAAATTTCTGTGTCACTGGATACATTTGTATAATTAGAGTCTAGGTCTTTTAGCCGAATGGACTTTTTGTCGACAGCATGTCACGTCGCATAATTATATAAAAAATAAATAAATTAAATAATCTTAATATGTAAGTTATGTTCCATCATAATCGAATACTGGACAAAGTTAATTAGTACACTGAGAAAAAAGAAAAATTAATATAAATATTTTAAATTTTGTTATGTTCGCGATTTATAATTTGTAAACGCGCGCGCTCCGCTCGACTCATTACGAGGGCCGCCAGGTGGCAGCACCTCCCGGGCGCTGTGCCCTGCCAACGCGCGTTTACCGCAGCGTTAGCGTCGGACTAACCTCACCTCTCGCTCTCTTCTCGACCGAACGCCATACCGATCAAATCGCAAGCCCGCTCGTTTCAGCTTTTTTCCTGCTCATCACTTTTTGTTCTTGCTCAACGCGTTTTGTTCCTGCTCACCCCAGCTTCTTGACGCTCATCTACTACAAGCAACAACGCTCATCAGGATTTGTCTCCAGCATCACTCAGCAATACCTCACTCAATCACAGCTCGTGCCACGTGGCACTTTGAGGTTACATCAGGCACAAGTGAACTCGCTCGAGAGCTTTTTCTCATTGTATACTCAGAATAAACACTCATTCAATTAATACAATGTGTAACGGCTCAGTGTAATTTCCTATGATCCCACATCCGCTCATGCAATTCTCAAACATCTGGTCCTTCGAGCCGGATAGAAAATTTACACTGAGCACATGTGTACGAACCGAATTTAATTGAACTGGTTATATCAGATCATTGCTCCCGCTCATCGCTGCTTTGCTCATCGCTCCTGCTCATCGCTGCTTCGCTCATCGCTGCTTCGCTCGTCGCTGCTTGCTCATCGCTGTCTCACTCATCCTACTCAAAATGGCTGACCAAGCTAAGAATATGCTCAAGATCTCAGAAACCAAGAAGGTCAAGTCAGCGACCAACTCCGCCAACAGTTCACGCTCCGCTTCCCCGATTCAATCAGAGATTGTTCACAGCGTGGAAGAAAAGAGGCAGTCTACGTCAGCTCACCCAGCACCAACACATGCAAATCAAGCAAGAGCGCTATCTCCAATTACTCGCGCACGTACCGCCTCATGAACTGAGTTTACGCTGCAACGATCGATTGTTGCGAATCACAGAGCTCACAGACATTGAAGAGCTTCTCAAAGGAAATGTCGAGCTTCCTTATGCCATGATAGAAGAATGCCTCAACCAAGTGGGCAGTGTGCGCTCCAGAGCCATAAGTGATCAGGAAGTATTGGAGGTCCTCTGGACATCAACCGCAGCAGACTCTACTCGCGTTTGATCCTGCTCGCCAACAAACTCAGGCGAGATTTGAAGCAGCTCAAAGGCTTTCAAAGCTCTCCGACATCAGGTTGTCGCACTTTAGTGGGGATTATTCTGATTGTTCGCATTTCCACGACATGTACATCATCCTAATCAATAGTAATCAGGAGCTAGCACCCGAATCTTCATTACTTGACCACCTAGAAACTTTATTACTTGACCACCTGTCTGTCGGAAGAGCCAGCTCAGATCCTAGAAGTCTACGAAGTAGAGGCTGATTCTCTGGAGCCAGCACTTAAAACACTCAGGGAGCGTTATGTTAACCCCCGTACGGTGGGGCAAAACGATCAAAAAATGCTCATAAGTCGTGCTTTAAGCGAATTTTGGCTCGAATAAATTTCTCATGGGCGCTTTTCTTTCCTTGAGTAGTTCCCTTCAAGAAGCAATTTCCCTCGGTACGGGTAGAGAAACTAACATTGGCCCCAGCTGATCTAGAAAATCGTAATTTTTCAAAAACTCACGATTTTAGCTTTGAAACTATGAAATTTCTTTATTTATTTTCATTTTCATAAATTTGTGTTTTTAGTGAATTTTATTACGTATTTTCACCTAATAATATTTTTTTTTCATGGAAAATCCAGTACTTTTAAAGAGAAAAACTTTACAGTCGCGAACAATTATTTTTTTCATTAATAGTTGGATGGAGCTTTAAACAAGCTTTAGTTCGATTACTGAGATAAACGAAAGGCATTTAAGTAAAAAGTGAAAGGTGCAAAAATTGGTTATATAAAAATTTTTGATGATAATATAATGGAAGTGATTTCCATAGTCAAATACATTAAAAAATTGGCAAAAAAAGTAATGTTTATTAAAAATTTATAAAATATCATGTTCTATTCATATAGTCAGTTCACCTAATGACAAATAATCTGACTCATCTTCAATATCATCTGTTTCGTTGATATTATCAACGTTAAGGGGGTTAGCCTGGGTTAAAAACTTCAAAAAATCAATTTTTTTTATCGTCTTATTCGATAGAAAATTTACGATAAAATACGTTCCAATTATGTGTTTTACCAAAAAAAAAATGTTTTCTAAGTTATAATTAAAAAAATTCTAGAAGTCTAGACTCTCAGATCAACATTACTTGTAAAAGTTGTAAAAAGACTACTTTTATAAATACAAGTAGAAAAATAGGAAAAAAGTCTAATGCCTATGAAGTCAACAAACGCAGTGTACTAGCAGCTAGAATACTTGGACACGGGTTGAGTGGTTTGAAAACTTTCTGTGGTGCAATGGATTTACCTTCACCTATTGTTCATAGTAATTATGACATTATAAACAGTGAATTTCAAATCACATCCAAAGAAGTTGCTAAAAAGTCTATGAGAGCAGCTGTTCTAGAAGTATGTATAAATTATTAACATTATATAATATTAATACATTGTCAGAAATCTAGATATTTTTAAAATATTGATTTGAAATATTGATTATACATTACTTTTATATATTCTTTTAACAATGTAATGATTCTAATTCAGACCTTAGCAATGTATCTGGCAATGGATTCTGGAGAAAGCGAGGCTTCACTTCAGTGCAAGGTTTCTCAAGTCTAATCCGTTGTGAAAATGGAAAGGTTATTGACGTTGCACCTAAGCAAAGCTTTTGCCGGGGTTGTCAGCAGCATCCAGAAGAGGATACTGAATCTTATAAAGAATGGTGGATTAAACATGAAGCTAATTGCTCAGCTAACCATAAAGGTAGATTAAAACTAAAAAATTTTTCTTAATTTATTGTGATAATACGTATTTGATTTAATATTTAATTTATTTTACTTGCAGGTAACTCTGGAAAAATGGAATTGTTGAAATGTTCAAGAGATCCGAATCTACTTATGGACTAAAATACAAAAACTATATTGGTGATGGTGACTCAAAAGTGTTCAAAGCTGTGTGAAGCCAAACCTTATGGCGAAGATTTTATTGTGCAAAAAAGAATGTGTAGGCCACGTGTAAAAGAGAATGGGAACCCGTTTAAGAAATTTAAAATCCCATTACTCTGGAACACTTCTCTCTGATAAGAAAAAAATTGGAGGCAAAGGTCGACTTACAGCACAAGTGATTGACCAGTTGACCAGCTACTATGGGAATGCGATCAGGAAACACATTAATTCAGTTGAGGATATGTCAAATGCTATCTGGGCGACTTACTACCATAAAATTTCAACTGACGACGATCCACAACATCACCTTTGTCCTGCTGGAAGTTAGAGTTGGTGTAAATGTCAGCGGATAAAAGCCACATAAAACCAAAACCAATCTACACAGACTTGACAGATAAACTTTTACTTGAAAAGTGTGTTGGTGGATATACTCAGAACAATAACGAGAGTTTCAATCAGTCAGTATGGAGATTGATTCCAAAAACACACTTCAGTGGTTTGACAGACCTGGAAATTGGAATTTATATTGCTGTTGTCTGCTTGAGGCACATCAAGCCAAAAGAAAGAGAAGCCTCCCAGAAGATGATTCATATGTTCCTGGTGGCTATTAAAAATCTAAACTCCAATGAGTAAGTACACTAAATTATAAAAAACACACACATTGCTCATGACAATTATAAAATAAATGAATAAGCATAGCTGCAATTTAATGCAATAGCATGCAGCTGCAAATAAATGAGGAAAAAAAAGGAGTTGAAAGTCGCCCCAACCTCGTGGCTGAACACAATGCGTTAAACATTCTCTTCAAGATTCCATTCAGACACCAAAAACATTAAAATTTCATTCTTCTGTTCTTCCCACAACGAAAATCTAACATTATGCAGTATTAAGATTAATTTTCTATTTTCTATACAAAAACTACTCATTTTTATTTGATTTCCATATGCGATAAGCGATACTTTACTTACACCAGTTGAAACAATACTATGACTAAGTCAAAAAGTAATCAAGTCCAGTCGAAAACTATGTTTTCAGCCTAGCGGGAGGAAAGGTGGTATGGTTTCCTCCCGCTAGGCTGAAAACATAGTTTTCGACTGGACTTGATTACTTTTTGACTTAGTCATAGTATTGTTTCAACTGGTGTAAGTAAAGTATCGCCCAATCGAAAAGGTTACGATTTCCGCCTCGCTAGGCTGAAAAATAGTATACGCAACATGGGAAGTAAAAAAGAATGCCTCAGATCACACGTTTGTCACCCTCGCTTTCGGCTCGGGTGCCAATTTACGTGTGATCTGCTACCATTTCTATTTTACCTCCCTTGTTACGTAATATACTATTATGTTTTCATTCAGCTAATGCTAATGTTGCTGCATTATCGGGAAACGCTCCCGACTATAGACACAAATACTTTGTTGATTTTTTTCTTTTTTTTTTACGCTTACAAGCTATTTTTATATATTTTGGTGTGGCAGTATACAACTAACCTCGCCTTTTTAATATAAGTTTTAATAAATGAAGTCATTTTTTTATATATTTGACTAGAACTAAAGCTTGTTTAAAGATCCATCCAACTATTAATGAAAAAAATAATTGTTCGAGACTATAAAGTTTTTCTCTTTAAAAGTACTGAATTTTCCATGAAAAAAAAACTATTATTAGGTGAAAATACGTAATAAAATTCACTACAAACACAAATTTATGAAAATAAAAATAAAAAAAGAAATTTCATAGATTCAAAGCTAAAATCGTGAATTTTTGAAAAATTACGATTTTCTAGATCAGCTGGGGCCAATGTTAGTTTCTCTACCCGTACGAAGGGAAATTGCTTCTTGAAGAGAACTACTTAAGGAAAGAAAAGTGCCCATGAGAAATTTATTCGAACCAAAATTCGCTTAAGGGGGCCAGCCTGGGTTAAATTGAAAAATATACACTTTCCAGTTTAATAGGTATAACAATTGTATTCATCGCTTTTGATTGCTGGAACTTTTTACACATTACTACTCGCACAATTTAAGCTATTTATTCATTATTAAGACCCAAACAGTGTTCTTTACCTCTAGTATTGTTCCATCAAATACATTTAAAATTTTTATTTATTTGTCCACTTGCCATAGCTGTTCTCTCAATAAAGTAACTTATATGTCACCGGACCAGGTTTAGAATACTCTTTATTACCTGCACTACAGATGTATCGGATCACTTTTCTGAAAAAAATTACATAAAAGGTTATTGTAGACACTTTTTGTCCATTTTCGTGAAAAATATTATCAATTGCCTAATATTTTGGACAAAAAGTGTCTACAATAATCTTTTATGTAATTTTTTTCAGAAAAGTGATCCGATACATCTGTAGTGCAGGTAATGAAGAGTTTTTTAAACCTAGTCCGGTGACATATAAGTTACTTTATTGAGAGAAATGCTGTGGTAAGTGGACAAATAAATAAAATATTTAAATGTTTTTGATGGAACAATACTAGAGGTAAAGAACATCGTTTGGATCTTAATAATGAATAAATAGCTTAAATTATGCGAGTAGTTAAAGTGTAAAAAGTTCCAGCAATCATAAGTGATGAATACAAATGTTATACCTATTATACTGGAAAGTGTATTCTTTTCAATTTAACCCAGGCTGGCCCCCTTAAAGCACGACTTTTGAGCATTTTTTGGTCGTTTTGCCTCACCGTGCCCCGGTTCATTATCAACTCACTCATTGGCAAGCTTTTAGACCTTCGAGCTCTGACCACCAAAATTGCCGCGGGAGTGAACGGCCATGCAATTGCCATCGCAAAGCTCAGAGAAGGATACTCAAAACTAAAGATGACCGAGCAAGCTGGTGATATGATGATGGTGCGCATCGCATGATAACGGCTCGATCTCTCAATAAAGGAGGCCTGGGAAAATTCCATCAGCATGTCTCGAGACTTCTTTTCTTCAAAGCAGCTCGAAACATTCCTCAAGGCAAGAGCTCGTACTCTCGAGACACTGGAGCGAGATGCTGCCAAGAAGACCCAGGTCGTCGAAAGGTCCGCTCCAACAAGACGATCAGCTCACACAGACTCAGCACTAGCTCAACTCACTTCTGCCCAACAGTCCGCTCGTCAGTCCACGTCATCACAGCCCGTGTCCTCCAAGACTGCAACTTACTACAAGGGTACCACTGCGCATGCCTGTGACTATTATGGTCAAGACCATTTCATTGTCTCCTGTCCGCATTTTGTGGCTTGACACTGGAGTTGCGACGTGAGATTGTGGGTGACAAGAAACTCTGCTTCAATTGTCTAGGACGCCATCGAGTGAGTGTCTGTCGCAGCAACGCTCGTTGCAAGGTGTGCGACCAGCAGTACCATACCATGCTACACACCTCTAAGATAGCTCGACCCAAGCATCAACTCTAATTGAGGAGTTGGTGCAGTCGTCTACTAATCTGTCAGCTCCATAGATTTACCTCGCTTATCAGTCTGTTCATCACTCAGCGTCGATCAAGAGTCACCTCACGTCGCCCCGAATATGTCAACTCTCTTAGTCACGGCTCTAGCTCTAGAGTTGTCTTTTATTTGTGAACATCTCGTTCAAAAGCTCAACCTGCCACGCCAGGCGTCGTCGATTGTCATCAACGGCATAGGAGGTGCAAGGGCAACTCAGACACTTGGATCTGTAAGGCTCACGCTATACTCAAGGCACACAACCTGCAAAAGGAAACTGCATTGTACGCATCCCTTTCAAGGATTCACCAATAAAGCTCGGCAGCTCACGTGCCACCACATCTAAGTGCCTGGCCAGAATGAACTAAAGAATTACTCAAATCGCTCAATTTGGACAGCTCTATACGAAGTTCATGGAGGAATAGCTCAAGATGAGACACATGAAACAGGTAGATTCAGCTTCAGGCCACTCAATCAATTTCTCACCGTATTATTTGCCGCATCATGGTGTCCTCAAACCAGACAGCACCTCCACCATACTTCGTGTTGTATTCAACGGCTCAAGCACAACTTCATCTGGCAAGTCACTGAACGATCTCATGCACACTGGTGCAAATCTCCTGCTCAACATCGTGGATGTACTCTCGTGGATACGCCACTTCCGTCAGCTCTTTGCTACGGATGTCGTCAAGATGTAACGCCAAGTAAAGGTTCATCTTGATGACTGTGATTTGCAGAGGATCTTTTGGTTCAATGACACTCATCAGGAAGTGGCCTTTCAGCTCACCACTGTCACATATGGCACCAAGGCAGCTCCGTTCCTCGCAACCAGAATACTCCTTCAACTGGTCGATGATGAAGGACATAAGTATCCACTCGCCATCCCGTCCTTGCAGAAAGGAAGATATGTTGATGACATATTTGGAGAAGCTAATACCACTCAAGAACTCAAGGAGATTGATCATCAGATGACTCAGCTTTGCCACGCGGGCGGTTTTCCGCTCTCCAAATGGCATAGCAATTATTCAGAGTTGCGATCTACCACCATCCAGTGATCATAACGGCCAAGAGTCTGCTTCAGGAGCTTTGGCTGCTCAAGCTTGGCTGGGACGATCCACTTCCTGCCAAGGTTTGCTTAAAATCTAAAGTATCTCAATTCCTCGGTGGTATGGCAATTGGAGCTTCTGCACCATTGAAGACGCAATGGCAGCAGTGATTTATCTTGCCGTCAACTCACCGTCCTCAGGCTCGATGACGTCATTGATTTGCTCAAAAACCAAGGTAGCTCCACTCAAACAGCTAACAATCCCTCGGTTAGAGCTTACGGCAACGCTGCTACTTGCCAAGCTCATCAAGATGACAAAGGAGTCTCTTCAGGTCAAAATCGACCATACTCATCTGTGGAAGGACTCTCAAGTGACACTCATGTGGATCAACTCACCTGCAAGCCGTTGGAAGGACTATGTCAGAAACAGAGTTACCCAAATTCAGGAATTATGTGCACTTAACACTTAGCGACGTGTTCCTGGCACGGAAAATCCAGCAGATGGCGGCTCAAGAGGCATCACCACATCTCAACTCAAATCTCACCCTCTTTGGTGGACTGATCCAATTTGGATGCTGCTTGATCCAGTAACTTTGCCAACTCAACCGTGTACTGCTCAGGTCAACGTTGACTCAAAAACCAGATCTGGCGTCACACTGCTCTCCATGGCTCATCACAACACATATCATTGGGACTTGATACTCAGGTACTCAACTCTCAACAGTTTATTAAAGGTTACTTCATTACTTTTTAGACTCAAGAACGTGCTCAAACGCCAGGCCAAATCCTTGTTATTGTACACTACTCAAGCTCTGAACGATGCACTGCACTTCTAGATCAAGGCAACTCAGACAACTTACTTCGCTCCAGAACTCCATCTTCTCACCAAAGGTTCTGCTCTGCCAACTGGACACGCTCTCACCCGCCTGACTGCTTTCATCGACCCTGAAGGAATTCACCGAGTTGGTGGACGGCTCGAAAAGTCGGCTCTCCGCTTTGATGAAAAGTACCCTGCGATCTTGCCTAGTCATTCTCATCTCACGACTCTACTCATCGATGCAGCTCATCGCTCAACGCTACGTGGAGGAACTCAACTGACGCTCGCAAGACTTCGACAGAACTGTTGGATACTTGGAGGGAGAGCGCCACTAAAAGCGTTCATATTACGTTGTATCTCATGTGCCCGACAACGTGCTGTAAGAGCTCAGCAGCTCATGGGATAACTTCCATTCTCATGTGTCACTCCAGCTCCAGCATTTTTGCACACTGGAGTGGACTACGCATGTCCAGTGTCCATCAAGACTTGGAAGGGACGCGGCTGCAAGACAGCTGCTCATATAGAAGTGGTAACAGACTACTCAGCTGACTGCTTCCTCGCTGCATTTCAACGATTTGTCTCACGCAGAGGAGTAGTTCAGACCGTGTTCTCAATCAGTGGTACAACCTTGCAAGGCGCAGACGCTCAGCTTGAACAGCTCTTCAATCAAGCATCTCAAGAACATCAGGACGTCTCATTCACTCAGGCAGCTCAAGGAACAACGTGGAAGTTCATTCCTCCTGCCGCTCCTCACATGGGTGGAAAATGGGAAGCGCTCATGAAATCCATTAAATTTCACTTGCGCCGCACCATCGGCAATACTCTGCTCACGTATGAAGAACTTACAGCTCTTCTTACACAGGTGGAGGCAGTTCTCAACTCACGCCCACTCGAACCACTCAGCGACGATCCTGACGATGTCTCAGCGCTTACCCCAGGACACTTTCTTATTGGATCAGCTCTAAACAGTGTTCCTGAACCATCGCTCTTGCATTTGGCTCGATTCGGCTCTCACGATGAAAGCTCATTCAACAAAGATTGCAGACCTTTTGGAAACAGTCGTCTGCTCATTATCTACAAAGGCAACAGACAATCTCCATGTGGCACCGCCGATAACATGCAATTCCAGTTGAAACTCTGGCGCTGCTCATGGACGAAAGGTCTCCTCCATCACGCTGGCCTCTCGTGCGCGTCACGCAAATCATCCCTGGAAAAGATGGGCTCACGCGGTTGGTGACACTCAAGACTGTCACCACGACTATCACTCGACCAATTAGTAAGTTGGTGCCTTTGCCAGTTCCTCTCACCAGCAAGGACTCATTCTAACTCATCGCAAGCTGACTTTACGACCCAGTTTGCACATCATCTTCAACTCAGCAGCTGTCTGGCCTTACAACCCACACAGTTCTTCTCATCAGGTCTGACTCATCGCAAGCTGGCTTTACGACCCAGTTTGCACATTAGTTTCAACTCAGCAGCTATCTGGCCTTACAAACCAGACAGTCCTTCTCATCAGGTCTGACTCATCGCAAGCTGGCTTTACGACCCAGGTTGCACATTAGTTTCAACTCAGCAGCTGTCTGGCCTTACAACCCAGACAGTCCTCCCCATCAGTTCTGACTCATCATAGGTGGACTTACGGATGCGGGCGGAATGTTTGCGATTTATAATTTGTAAACGCGCGCACTCCGCTCGATTCATTACGAGGGCCGCCAGGAGGCAGCACCTCCAGGTCGCTGTGCCCTGCCAACGCGCGCTTGCCGCAGCGCTAGCGTATGGAATAACCTCACCTCTCGCTCTCTTCTCGACCGAACGCCGTAACGATCACATCGCAAGCCCGCTCGTTCCAGCTTTTTTCCTGCTCATTGCTTTTTGTTCCTGCTCACCCCAGCTTCTTGACGCTCATCTACTACAAGCAACAACGTTCATCAGGATTTGTCTCCAGCATCACTCAGCAATACCCCGCTCAGTCACAGCTCGTGACACTGGTATGAAATGAATTGTTTCATTATGGGTTATCTGAAGTAAAATTGATCTGATTGACTTACGTTTTTTTTTATTGGTTCCGTTTTAGATTCCCTACAATGTGTGCCAAGTTGATTTTGGATAGAACTAATACAGTAAAAGTGGTAGAGAAAAAGTTCTAAAATAATACAAAACCTTTGATATTTAAAAAACCATTTTCCCAAAATTTTTTAAAATTATTTTTATTCAAGATCGGCTTTGCTTACTGGGGATCTAAAAAGATACAAAACAAAAAAAAAAGTAAGTCAATCAGGTGAGTTTTACTTGAGAGAACCTATAACAAAGATATCGATTTTTTGAATTTTATATTAAAAAATTCATTTTTTAATAAAAAAATAGCTATCTTCAAATCGTTTACTATATTCATATACTATATGACCCATAGTACACGGAAAAAATTTGTCCCGAGCTGTGCCATGAAATAGTACATTACTTTACAAGGGACGAACGACGATCATTCGGCCCGGCGCAGTGATTGGGCCCCTCGGCTTCGCCTCGGGGCCTAATTCGCCGGGCATGATTATCGACGTTCGTCCCGTGTGAAGTATACTATTTTTCTTACTATCCGGCCGAAAATTTGTGATTAATTAACAATATTTAACACAAAATGAGCACACGAGCGGTATCAGTCTGCTTCGAGATCGATGACCATGCTTAACATGCAGCGCCATCTCTGTACAAAACTACTGTGGTATACAGATAAAATTTTCCTCCCCCTATAATGTGTGTATAACGTCTCTGTCTGATAAGTTAAGTAATTAATAATGAGCGAGGGGATTTAACATCCGCTAACATTTACAACCCGAGCGAAGCGAGGGTTGTTGGTTAGCGGATGTTTAAAAGCCCTGAGCTAAAACAAACACCCTTTTTCAAAAATTAACTAACATTAATTCATTACTCCCATATTATTAATTTTTTAACAATAACATTACAGTATTAATTTTTTTTGTACAAGATTGAAAATCTCAAAGCGAGCACGTGTCCACGTTTATGAGGTTACTTTTACAGAGTGTACTGGCAATACTGGCATTTAAATTCCAGCTGGAAGCTTCTTCCCGCACAAATAGATGGCGCGCAAAAGCGGACGAATTTTCGCGTTTCGGTTTACATGCGCAGGGAGGAACGGCAAATTTTTGGCCAGGGTAGTAAGAAAATTATTTTTTGATATAGTATGCGTAAAATTTAATTTTACACACAGTATGCGTAAAAGTAAAAAAGATAGAACCTGCGTTTATTAGCTATATTATTCCTCCTTATTCTTTATTCCTTAGTCATGTAACATGCGCAGGCCCTTAAACGTTATAGTTTTTGTTATGTAATAGTGTTTTTCATCAATAATAGTAATACCCTTAGATAATCGTGTATCTAAGGGTCCGCGAGTTCGTTTAGGCACAAATCTGAAAGTCTTTGCTTAAAAAAGCGGATATTCGCGAAATGGCCTTTGTGCACGCGCAGTATACCTATATATATCAAAGGTATTTCGAAGTGATTTTTGACGGGATTACAGAGAAAATTTTCTTGGATCGTGGTTACTGGTCGTCATTAGTGCACGTAATTTCTGTGTAGCGATCGGTTGGCGGTCGGAAGAGTTGAAAAAATTTAATTAGTGTTTTTTTATGGGGGGGGGGGGGTTTTGCCCCCAGCACCCCTTAAGGCTTACACTGAAGACTGTTGACGGATGTTTTTTCCATTTTACGCAGTTAATTTAATTATTACACCTTTTTTTTGCCACTGTAAAAAAAGCTCGAAATGATCGACATCAACGAGCCCTATTCTGGCAATCTGTGATCAGTTTGCCCAGAAAATTGTTAATTTTTACAACCTATTTCTTAAATTTTACCTAGATGGGTCTTTCCGTGTACATTCTGCATGAGCAGCTTTCCGTTTTTCCATTAACATTTGCAGCTTTCTCTTCTTTATTTTTCTTTTTATCCTTCCTTCTTCTTCTCTTTTCATTATCGTCCTCTGTTTTTTCTACATCATTCATTTCTTCATCCAATTTCTCATTTTCATTATTATCATTTTTTTTCAACTTCTCTTCATTTTTCTTCATTTTAATATTATTTATCATGATATATCGGTCATTAATTAGTTGCTCTTCTATTATAATATCCTCTTATTCTTTTATTTCTTTTTCTGTTACGTCTTCCGATATTTCGTCGTCTCCCTCCTTTTGCCGCTTTTTCGACTCTCCTCCATCTTTCTCTAATAGTTTTTTATCCTCCTCACCTTCTTTTTTGAAATAAAATAATTTTTTATTATTATAAAAGAATTTCTTTAACTGCTCAGTTAACCCCTAAAAAAATTATTAGCATAAGCATTGCATAAACCGAAAAGAATAATTAATTTATAATTATAAATAAATATCTATATATTCAATTTTTCTGTTATAGTTGTCCAAAGATGATTTTCTTTATTTTAAAATACTTCTTTTTTACGACTTCTTTTGTTTAATATATTTTCCTTTTTATAACTAATGCATTCAAATGCTTTTCTGTCTGCGATAGAAAAAGTTCTTTTGATTATCGACATGCTCGTCGATTATTGATCGCTAATATGATCACTAATATCACTAAATATGAATAATGTCCGACACATTCACTATGTCAACTAAAGGGTTTATTACAATAGAGTATACTGAATTATTTAATGAAAACTTCAGTTATTTTTTAAGCAATTAAATGTAAATAATTACTTAAGAAATTACTTTGAAGTTACTTAAACTAAGAAATATTTCCTAAATACTTCTTTGTTTAATTTCTCAAGCAATTACTTGAGGAATTCCGCATTTACTCAATTATTCAAGTGACAACTTAAGTATTTACTCATAAGTATTTACTCGAGAAATAACTTTTTCTTACTACCCTGGCCAAAAATTTGCCGTTCCTCCCTGCGCATGTAAACCGAAACGCGAAAATTCGTCTGCTTTTGCGCGCCATCTATTTGTGCGGGAAGAAGCTTCCAGCTGGAATTTAAATGCCAGTATTGCCAGTACACTCTGTAAAAGTAACCTCATAAACGTGGACACGTGCTCGCTTTGAGATTTTCAATCTTGTACAAAAAAAATTAATACTGTAATGTTATTGTTAAAAAATTAATAATATGGGAGTAATGAATTAATGTTAGTTAATTTTTGAAAAAGGGTGTTTGTTTTAGCTCAGGGCTTTTAAACATCCGCTAACCAACAACCCTCGCTTCGCTCGGGTTGTAAATGTTAGCGGATAACCCAATAACCCAATCACTGCGCCGAGCAGAATGATCGTCGTTCGTCCCTTATAAAGTAATGTACTAAACTTTTTACTCAAGGTATTACTAATTAACTTTGTCCAGTATTCTCTTATGATGGAACATAACTTACATATTAAGATAATATTGTTGACTATTAATTTTGTTCATTTTTTATATAATTATGCGACCTTGTCACATCGTTCGTTTGTTGAATATATATATGCGACGTGCCATGCGATCGGCAAAAAATCCATTCGGCTAAAAGGCCTAGACTCCATATTTACTGTATTTGTCATCAAATTTTAATATTTTAATTTTTTCTCGATTTTTTTTTCTGTTTGTAGCTTTTTGATTCGTATTCATTTTGATAATTAATGCAGACCTAGTAAGAATAAGAATTTTTTAAGTTAGGTTCCATATACTAACTTATTTCCATGTACTTCATAGGTGCAGCTGTTGTTTGTTGGTTGCGCCTTGTATATAGAATAACGACGGTTTCAATAGGGTATATAAATGTATATGTGAATATGTATTTTAGATGAAGTATAAAAGCATAGCGGACTACAAACTTCCTTTATAATATTAGCCTGTGTGCATGCTAGGTGAGATTTTCATAATTTGTCTTTTAATATAAGTTTTTAAAAAACAAAATAATTATTGAAATAGGACGAGTAGTTAATTAAGTTCAAATTTATAGCTAAACATTATTTTTTGTAATATATTCCTATTCTTTAAAAAAAAATATTACATTATTATGTAACAGGAATTCAACAGTAATTGGGAAGTAAAAATATTACATCCTCATGTAAGCAATAAATGGGCAGAAACTAACATTATGAACTGGGCAATAGTCTTGGCAGAGCCTAGTCGACACACCAGTTTCACTGCTTTATTTTCTACCAGGGTCGTAATTCCAGTTCAGTTTAATTACGAAACTTCTTTTAGTAGAAGAAAAAAGGTACGGGGATGCGTATCTTAATTTCCACACTCTACTATACCGACAATTCTTTATATTCTCTGCTAGCATCTAAGGCAAATTTGATTTTTCAAATAATTTGGAAATGACTTTCTTAATGGCATTTCTGATTGCATCAAAACATTGTTCATAATAATCGTAGACTTCTGTTTGGGCTTTTATTATAAGTGGTTTGAGGTGGGCAGTCCCCTAACTTTGGCATATTCAAATCTCGCGCCGCTGCGCCTATGACGATATTAAACATGCGTGGACGTGCTTGCCGTTGGCGGGCGATAGGCGCGTGAAGGCTCCGCACGTGGGACTCTGCCACTCTCCTTTGACCGATCGGCCGAGCGAGATGCATTTTTTCTCTTCTGTTGCGTTGGGTGCATAAACGTGTTCTTTTCAGAACGATTATTCACCCGGGTGAGACCGTATCGAGAATCGGGTCGGCGGGAACTTAATTTGCGCGTATGTGTAGTGTGCGTGAGTGCGGTCTCAAGACCAAGATAGGGACTGTTCAAGGAACGGCATAAACGGCATTAAAGTGCGCTGGTCGACGTGATCGTTCTAGGGCGAGCGCAGCTAGCGGCAACCTCCTTTGTTGCTCGGTGCCACAGCGTTAGTTCCTCTGAAACGTCAGGGCGCGCTTGGCACAGGTCGCGGACCATCCTCTGCGCTCCCCGTGCCCGGCTTGACCGCTTGGACGCGTTGCATCGTCGCGGTTATCAGGATTCGCCCCATACCAGTCCGGAAGCATGCGACTGACAAACGGCAAAGGTGTGTGAGCACGTGGTACTCGCGTGGTCTTTATATCTGTAAGTAAGAGAGATCTCTCGGAGTTTAGTTGTTAGTTTCGTGGGTCGGAAATTGTCTAACTATCTTGTAGTAGTATCCTTTATAATAAATATTGCCTTTGCTACGGCTTTTCCCTTTATATTATGAGGGTTTTTACTCCAAAGCAAGGGACTTTTGTCAGTCTCGCGCAATTGTGTGTTTTATTTTAACAATAATCCTTCACTCACTCATCCCGTTTCTTTAGATTGATCTCACCTTGAGATCGTAGCTTGTATTTCCTTATAATACTGTCAATTAGTACAACTTCTTTTTTGACTAATTTCAATTCCAATTGCCTTAGAAGCTGACAGAGAATATAGAGAATTGTCGGTATAGTAAAGCACGGAAATTAAGATAGGCATCCCCTTAAGGTAAGGAAAAGCTACACCGACTCCGCGTTGAGGGGGCCAACCTGGTTTAAATTGAAAAAAAAATACACTTTTCAATATAATAGCTATATAAATATAAGTAGTTGCCTAATATTTTGCACGTAAATGTCAACAATAATTTTTATACTTTTTTTTTCAGAAAAGTGATCCGTTACATGTAAAGTGCAACTTATGAAGTAATTTAAGCTTGGTCTGGTAACATATAAGTCATCATACTGGAAAAAAAGCTATGGGAAGTGGACAAATAAATAAAAATTTAAAATATTTTGATGAAAAAATAGTAGAAATAAATAGTATTGTTTAAATCCTACACTGAGAAAAATGCTTTAGCAAAAATTACTATTTTCCCAATGAAAGAGGAGACCTACTCGATCTTTTGTTTACTTTTAAGAAAAATTAATATAAATATTTTAAATTTAGTTATTTTGTTAAAAAATATTACAAACCCTTCGTCAAATTTTACTAATAAGCTTAGTAAAAATTGTACATTATAAAATTTCCATAATGCTTTTTGAAATTTTACTAAAAATTTTAATATAATATACACACAATTTTAAGAAAACTTATTATTTGTAAAAATAACTCAAATATTGTAGAAATTTTAATATATTATTTAGTAAAATTACAAAGAATTTAATAAAAATTGATATTTACTCAATAAATATTACAAAAAACATGAGTAAATTTTATAAATCGGCATGTAAGATACGTATCGCTACCTAACCCATACAGTGATTGTCAGTTGTTGGAGACACACCGCAGACTTAGATACCTTTAAATCATTCAAAACACTAGGTGGCGTATCATAACTCGCAAGTGTTTTGCAATCGGTTCAATTAAGGATGTTCTCTTGTAAATGCAAGTTCCCCCAATTTTGCTAAAATTTGGTTTATAGTTAGATATTAATATACTTAATAAGTGGTTGAAATTTCAACACCACAACCGGTACTAATTTTTGAGTTATAACAGGTCAAACTTACAACTTTTAACATAGGTTGCATAGGCTGAGACTGCGCTTGAAGTACAATATCTTCGGCTGTGACTTCAAGAATCCTCCAGTTTTCATGAAAATTAAGTATGTAATAGAATTAAATATTGCGATTAATATGAACCATTTTTTAATAGGGCAACCGGTACTGCTTTATAAGATAATAAACTCTAAAATCCGCAGCTACAATGCATTTTGATGCGCGCAGAGCAGAGACTGAGGGGAAAAGTATCCGGGGTAGTACGGAGTAGGGATCGCTTGATGTGTTAGGAGTAGACGCGTCGTTCGCTCAACGAAGACTAGCAGAGTCCAAAGAAGGCATAATTTCCTTGTTTTGTAGTACCTATGAATAATATAGATTTATACTGCAACGCGTGGGAATGCCTCATACTGACCTTTCGAAAACAGAAAATAAGTGAATGAGTGAGAGAGATGGAGACGCTCCCCACTACTCAAAGGCCCAGAGGAGAAGTAGAGAACGATGCGCAGAGTGCTAAATTTCGTCACTGCGCATCTTAGGTTCTCAACTTAATCGTTTCGGAAAGAGAAAATCTAAGCGGCGGCGGGGGGAGAGTATCAGCGCTACTAGTTGGTTTCCACTGAACAAGAGAACATTCTTAATATATATGGGCGATTAACTTTCAAAAATTTAATAATGTACTCTCTTAAGTTCAACCAGTGAAAATTTCGCTGATCGTGGTAGTGAACCTATTTTTCTCTGATGAAATAGCGAAATTATCACTTAACCATTAGTGAAAACAATATTTCACTACTATAATTCAGTGATTATTCACTATTTAGAATAGTGTATTTCAGAAAAAAATGCTAGCAACTATTTCGCATAGTGAATATTCACTATTTCAGAATCAGTACACTGTTTTATGCATTCACTATAATGTTAGTGACTGTCAACTATTTGAAAAAGTTGTCTTTGTTCACGGTATCTTTAGTGAATTTTCGCTATTTAAAAAATGACTTTTGAGGAACTTATAAATTATGAGAATCCAAGTGTTCACTGTGTCTACAGTGAATTTTTGCTATTCAAATAGTGGCTTTTGAGGAGCATAAAAATTTTTAAATTCCAAAAGATGTTCACTGCGTCTGTATAGTAAATCATCTTAACTGCATAGAGAGTAGCTTTTGAAGAGCATAGATATTTTAATAATCCAAATGGATCTTTACTTAATTTTGAGTGAACCTACGTTAAGAAAAATCTCAAAGAAAAATAATAAATAACAAATTTATTAATATTAAATAATTTTATATATAATAATTTTATGTATATATATATATATATATATATATATGATATATATATACTAGGGGGGGTCCCCCCCTACTCGCTCCGCTCGTCCACCCCCCATTTTTTGATACAAGCGAATTCTAGGAAATAATTGTTGCATTTTTCTCATTTTTTTACCTGTATACGATATGAAACTTCATTTACCCAATTGATTTAGCGATATTATAGAATAGATTTATTTTTTCAAATTCCAGAAGATAATTTTTTATAACCATTATTTTATTTTAAAACTATTTATTATTTCAATTTAAAATTTTCAGCAACACGATAATTGCGTCATTTTTTAATTTTATTTACTAAATGCTCATTATTATCGTTTTCTGCTATGTCAATGATTAAATATTTCATAGACTGTATCGTTATACGATTTTGAAGTTAAAATTACACTTTCATAAAAATGTCGATTTTTCATATCTTTAAGTATCCAAAAATTTCATCTATAATATTTTCGTTTGTATAATTGATTTTGGGATTTTTGTTACTTTACTTTATCGATCATAGTTTGATAAAAAATTGCCATTGGCTACATTTAAAAGCCAAAATTTAAATTCGATATCATTTTCCGAAATTATTTTATTTTTCTTTAATAACATACATTTAAAATTTTGTCGTCGTATACCTATTTTTCATAATTATTTTAATATTGAGGAGGGGTTCAATATTGAGGATGTTCCTGAGGAGGGGTTGAGGAATATCACTGAGGAGGGGGGAGGAGGGGGAGAGGAGGGGGGAGGATAGTTAAAGAGGAGCAGGAATATTTTTTAAATATATAAAAAAATATCATTAAAATGATAAATATAACATAAATTAATGAAAAAAATGAGGAGAGGAAATGTTGAATGAGGAGGGGGGAGGAGGGTGATAATCTTTGGTTTTGACCTTATAACTATATAATATAGGGAGATATATATATATATATATATATATATTAATATATACATAAAATTATTTAATATTAATAAATTTGTTATTTATTATTTTTCTTTGAGATTTTTCTATATAAATATGTATATATATATCAATAATAATCCTACATTTAATATAGACGCTCGGAGTCGAAAATTAATTACTTCATTCAAGGTGATGAAAAAATTTGCAGTAGGAAAGACAAAACAAATATAATTCCTACATTTGACCTGTTGTTCAAAATTTCTTATGTATTTAATTTAGAGTATCCGGTTAAATTCCAAAATTTGTTTCGTTTTATGGAAACATTTATTTATGAAATACCAAGTACTGCCTCAGCAACTACGACTTCTCTGCACATTAATTTGCAGAATTTTGGAAAAAAAAAATTAATTCTAAACAAATTAACAAGTATTCTGAGACTGAATCAGACTCCTAAATATTTTTTATGTATAGTAAATGTGCTATAAAAAATTATATTATATTATAATAAAAATATGTTATACTGTTTATTCTAATTTAGTATTTTGCCCCTTCCTTTTGATAAAACAGTGTATTTACACTATTTTTGAAAGTGCATATACACTATTTCATTCAGTGTATTTTTTTCACTATTTCAAATAGTTAATATTAACTATTTCGGAGTCGCATAGTTTGCACTATTCAGAATAGTGCATATACACTATTTCGTAGTGAATTTTCACTGGTTGACATTAAGAGAGTAAAAGCATCATTCGCAATACGAAATGGTATTTATAACGATTTACTCTATTGCCTTGTTCTATCTTTCTGTCATTCTGATATACTCAGCTATAATCTCCGTTGTGTTTGTACGTAAGCACCTTTTCAGGTTCTGTCCATTATTTATGTACGTTACGTAAGCATTGCTCCACTTTGTCGTTTTATTCATATCTATACTGTATCATTCATATTTCATATTTAAGACATGTCGATGCCCTCGATAAGACATTCATTCAGCGACCAACACAAAAGACTATTTTTCTCAATCGATTAATTCTCGAAAATCTAAAAAAAAAAAAAGAAGCTGAAAATTATTACTTGCACAGAAGTAATTTATAAGCATTGCGAACTTTACAACGAGTAAAACGCCTAAATTCCAAATGTTTTCAAAATTTACTTTATAATAAATATACTCAATATCACCGCATTAATTACCTCATCCAGTGAAAACCACTGATTTCCAGTGCATATACACTACTTCCTCAAGCTATAAGTCGGTCACTGGTAATCAGTGAATAGTCACTGCATATTTTAGTGAAACTACCCCGTGGGAAAATTGAGGAGCTTTTAAGATTTAATATATACTGCCTATATTAAATCTTTTGTTCAATCCACGTAATTTACTTAGCTAACGAATAAGTCAAGTATAAACCAAGTATAAGTCAAGAATAAGCCAATAAGCTAAGGGATGGGGAAAAAATGAATTCTTTTATTATTATTAAATATATTGCTACCATTGCGTATTAAATATTTTGATATTAACTAGCGCCGTATCTCCCTCGCTATCGCTCGGTCGGTTAACATAATTTTTAACATTTAATGTTATTATTTCTTGAAGAAATAGTTTATATAAATTATATGTTTGTTATTTTGAATTTATTACTATGAGCTTTTAATTCTAAACTAAAAAATATTCTTTAAATGGATTTGACATTAAATTTTATGTAGAATTCAGCTATACGCAAAGTTGTGATAGTTTAATAAAAAAAATTTAAATTTTAAATTTTAATTAGTTCAACGTACGATGTACATTTACCTGAAATAAATTCTTATGGTATATGTTTTAAATTTTAAAAAGATATATATTTGTAATAATAAATTTTAGAAATTTTACGATTTATTTCCTTTTTTTTTTTTGCTAAATGTTATTGGGAATTAATTTTGATTAAAATATATATTTGTTTTATCAAATGAACTGTATAGTGAAATGTAACTCTGAATTAATTTTTTTTTACTATTTCTTCCAAAATTATTATAATGTAGATTATAAGATAAATTTAAAAATTATGAAAACTTTGACATAAGTCACTAAAAATGCATTGAAAAGGCAGTGGAAATATTCACTGAAAATTAAGTGGAAATTCACTGCAGGTTCAACAAATTTATATTTATATTTACGTAAATAAATTATTATGTAATAATATTTCTCAATTAAGTCAATTAATTATTTATAAAAAAAAACAATTTTTTATTTCTACTATAGTACAGTCTTTTACGTTAACCCAATGGCCAAAACGCCCCTACCGGTACACTGTTCTTCGACGACCGACAACTAACACTATTTGACACTAGAAAAAACCGAGATGATTATAGTTTTATTGCTTAAGATCGCCTCTTTTTGATTGTGTGAATAAAATTCTCCAAAAAAATGATTGTTCCAAAATGCAGTTTAAATTAAAAAAAAAAACGTGATTTTTCGTACATATTTAGGTATTCCAGTCTGTAATAAACCTGGGACCCCACTAAACGTTGGAATAAATGTCTAAACTTTAAGAATTCATGGTTCAAAGATCGATTTTTGGTTTTAGTATTTTCGAAATGGCTCATTCATAATTTTCTTTACAATAAACCTTGTATTTTTCGGAAAAATTTACGAGAATAAAAAGTTCTTAGAATTAGCCAAGGAATGTGCCTGAATTATTTCAAAATAAAAAAATTATTTATACACAAAATTTTATCGGCCAAGCGTCATGACCCCGTCATGACAATAAAATTAAAAACCAAGACTGTAAATTTATGTCGTTTCTTTGCAAATTTAGTCTATATGGTGAAAGCCCTTATTAATAAGAAGTAGTATTAATTATTTCAACATATGCAATATTATACTTTTTCTTAAGTGAAATCCTTCCCTCTCTAATCTGCAAGTCACGACCATTCCTCTGTTAATAAGACTTACGATATACTTTGTTAATTTTTCCCCCTTCTTGGCTCTTCTTTTTTTGGCGCTATCTTTTCTCTCACTTGCCTTCCACCTGCCATTTCGTGCAATTTTCCTGCCATCTTTGAAAAGTTCCTTACTTTCCCGTTGTGCACCTTCCTGCAACTTGCTGTTTCTTTTCCACTTTCTTGAGGCAGCCCCAACGAGTGCTCCCGTCTGTCTGTCTTTATTGCACGGACTGCTTAACTCTACTCAACTGTGCGGAACTTAGCTATTCCTTTGCTCTTCCCCTTCCATATTCTCCCTTTACGTTTTATATCTTTCTAATTTATAATGTATACACTACGCCGCATAAAAAAATCTACTCCCAAAAATAAAGCCTTTTTCATTCGTATCATTCGAACAAAAATAAATAAAATTCAGTTGAGCCATTCCATGATAAAACGAAAATATCTCACCTACTCCATTACAAATATTAAAATCTTTTTATTTGGAGAAAAAATTAATGAAAACCTTATATATGAAAAGCAATAGTTACATTGAAAGTAGCGCGATGTTAAATTGTCAAAGCACCGCCTTGACAATGGCGCCTTGGTCCATTTAATAGAAAAAAGATTCAAAGAACGTAATCTCTGTTTAAAGCACATACAACATCTTTCCCCCTAAACATGAGCACTCGCGCACATTCGCACACACTGAGAACGTGTGTGCTAGCTCAGGGGGGGGGAGGAGAAGGGTAGTAGGAGACTGCGGAACGAGACCTGTGCAGAGAGGGGCCGTGTAGCGAGTTCGGGGCGGGGAGGGTGAAAGAGTTCGGGGCGCGGTAGTGCAGGCGCGACGCATGCGCCGTCGACTCGCCCGTGACTGCACCGTCGGGGCGGTTCAATGTTACCGGAGGCCAATGACCCGAGCGGCCGCCAAGTACGTGCGCGCGCCAGAATCCAGCCGCCCCGGCGATGCACCCCGGTGAGAGAGAGAGAGAGAGAGAGAGAGAGAGAGACAGGAGGAGCGCCCGGGCGAGCGAGAGTCCCGGGCACGCTCGGAGCCTCTTGTAAATTACCTGGACCGGGCGTTACGACTACTGATTCCCGCCGCTTTAGCCCCGCGTGCACTGCCCCGTGCGTGACGGAGAGCAGCGGCTACGCCCCGCATCGCGTCAGCGCTCTGTCTTTCTGATCGCGTACGCGGAGAGAGTCCTTGCCTTCTGGGGGTTGCTACGCTCGAGCCTCGCGGGCGTCGCTGCTTTAATTGCGTCTTGCGAGCCTGCAATTCAGTCTTACGTGTCTCTTCAAAATCCAAGCAAGATTTATCTCACAATTATTTCGTATCAGCTGAATCCTTTGCACATCCTCTTATTCCAATTGAAATAGTCAGGCATAAAAAATATAAGTGTGTACAGCCAAGTTCATTAGAGTGATCGATCGAAATTAGGCGCACCTCGAGGACTCTTTCAATTACACGCCGTCCAGTCGCGCTTCATTGCATCACTGCACAATCAACACATCGCTCCGGCGATCGCCACAGCAACCACCGCGGAATTGTATTTTGCAATATTCGCAACTCGAGATATTACTCGAAATCAATGACAAAATAAAATAGTTTATTGTAAACTTGTAAAGAAAAATCGAGCTTTTTAATTTTATTAATTTTTTAACCTTGTGCAATGTTAAGTACAGGTAATCGAAACTCATACTAAGAATGTTGCTAATTAAGTAAAGCTGAAGATGCAAAAAAAAAAATTTGTAATATTTAGACATAAGTACTCTTAACTTCCTTGAAGAAAAATTAAGAAGCTTTTAGACATAATGTATTAAATTTTCTGTTCAATGGGAAGATTCTATAACAAATTTCCAACATATCTGTGAGCAGAAATCTGCTCTAAATTCTATTATACTTTTAATTTGCGGTTATATGAGGAAATCTACAAATAAAAACACCTGCGATGGTTCACCTGGAAAAAATAAAAGTCAGGACAAAGCTCTGGTCAAATTTTTTTTTCGTTCTATGGGTCATACAATACAAGAAAAAAAATCACGAGCACACGATTTCGAAATAGCTATTTTTTTATTTGCAAATGAATTTTGTACATACAAAATTTGAAAAATTTATTTTTTCGTTATTCAAAAATTAATTTATATCAGCTAACATTTCAAAGTATAATAATAACAAATAATAATAATTGTTAAGCAGTGTACATTTTTTACCAAGTTAGTTATTTCACTCTACTTTTTTTGTTATTAATACTAAACGTATTTTTTCTTTCAGGATCCTTTTCGTAGTAGTGATTTTGCATAAAATTTGTGTAGGATACACGGTTTGAATGTCTTGTCTGATAGGCCAAGAACAGATGGATCATTTCACGGGAACATGGAACAGTTTTAAGTCCGACCCTCCAGATCTTTTCCCAAATTTTTCCTATCAAATTAGTCAACAAAGAGAGACAATTTCAGCCCTAAAACACCCAGTTTGTCATTTTCAATTTTTTTATTATGTTCATCCTCATACCTCGGTTTTATATTTGTTAAAAAAAAAACATCATTTTCGACGTAAAATTTCTCGAATAGATTCCGAAAAAAATATCAGTTTTCATGTTGGAAACGATTAAAGCCTTAAAACAAACCAAAAAAAATATTTCAAATCGATGTTTCACCCTCTTTCCCAAATTTTTATTCAATATTTTTTCGAAAAGATCGGGAAATTCTACGCATTTTCTAAGCATTTCAAAGATTAGTTTAAAAGAAATAACAGCTAAATCTTTTTGAAACTATTATGAGTCATAAGCCGTCCAACGACCTTATTCAATGTAAATACAAAATATACATTTTCTGAAAATTTCAAGTCAATTAAAGCATTTTTACGCAAGCTACGTTGGACATAGAAAACAATTTTTTTTCATTTTTTAATTATTTTCTCAGAAACTCGTGATCAAAATTGATTGAATTTTACGTATAATATAAGTATTGGTATTCTTCATCAACATGATTTTTTTTTCTAGCCATTTGACAAATTAGTTTTCAAGAAGTACATTTTCTTTAAAATTATATATTTTTATAAAAACATGAGAACGGTAATAATATTTAAATAATAGTTAAAATAACTTTTTTTTTAAAAAAAGATGGGTAATTGTATACTCCTTTAACTTCTTTTTATTAAATTTTTGTACCTCAATCCTATCATTACAAAAAGACAAAAATAAATTTTTTGAAAATTGTAAATTCAAAATTAAAAAATAATAATTAGCAGATTGAAATGATTATTCTTTTCCCCAATTCGGAATTAAAAAACAAAATGAATGAGCTATAAGAGGTTCAATTTTCATGTGTATCTCCCAAGATATCGCTCCCAAGATATCGAAGCTATTTATGCAAAAAAAAACTAAGCGTCGCATGGCAAAGGAATAAATCTTTTTAAATAATCAGGATGAGTAACTTCGAGTGAGCGAGAGTGTATATGAACGGCGTAAATACATTGTTAAATATAGAAGTAGAACTAAAAAATTAGAAACTATCTGAGATTGTGCTTACATCTTGATTCATGCGTGCTACATGTAATGACATGATGATCTAATGTAGATAAAAGTAAAATAGACGAAAAAAGTGATGAAAGTAGTAAAAGCAGAAAAGTGGAAAGACAAATTAGATTTGAAAGAATACTCTGCGCCTATAAATATTTAAGGAAACGGTTGTAACGATTAATTCGAGAGGGGCGGCTACGTCTCCGGCATGACGCTCAAAAATATTCCCTCCGCAGCAAAACAAAGCTCGAGCGATACGCCGTCGTTCCTTTCAAATTAATTAAAACATTTGGAAGCGAGCGCTGGCCGCGAAACCCTTAACTCTGAGGTCCCGAAAGCGCGCAATGCGCGCACAAAAGGTGAGTCTTGGACGCCTTGCGCAGCGGCTGAGCGAGAATAAAGACCTCGCGATTCTACTACCCCTTCGTGTCCGCGTCGCTGAACTCGTTTAATGAGTCAGACGTTTGCGAATGCGAGAAAAAGAGCGTAAAGGTCGACTTGATTGTTGGATTTGCTCGAAGAAAGAGGAGGGAAAGTCAGATTTGATTCTTTCAACGGCCGAGTGAGAAGGTAGGCTGGCGAGGCACTCGAGACGACGCGACAGGGTCGATTTAAATGATCCAACTTTTCTCGCCTCCTTTACTCGCTTTCTTTTTCCTCCGAGAACTTAAAAAAGTTGCTTGCATTTGCGCTAATTTTTCTATGTTGTTATTTTTTTTCGCTTCGTCTTCATTCGATATGTCTTGAGAGAATTTGTGAAAAGGCTATTGACTCTGAAAAGCAGGTAGCATTAATAAGCGCGAGATAAGAGCTTTTAGTATTGAAAATCAAAAGGAAATTCAACTTTCAAAATCTCCTTTACTTTTCAACAACAAAGGACAAAGGTCAGAATCTCGTCTCAATTATCTCTAATAATACTGCAATTCCCTGGGAACAATAATTCAGAAAAATAAATATTTTTCACATTTTTTCGTAGTTCCGTTCCATTACTGGGTTATTTGGATGAAACATGACAAAATTAACTGTACGGCATTGTCCAAGAAAGAATCTACTAAAACTCCAATACTGAACCAGTATATTTTGCCCACCTTCGAGTACTGAGCAACAAGGTTGGGCCAGTACTGTTCCGATGCTGAAATGATAAGACTGGGTCGGACTACATTTGAAGTAGTGGCTCGGTACTGTCGAACAGTACTGATAAAATACATATATAAATGCGTAACCATAATAAAATAACCTAACTTAATAAATTTATAATTCTCTAATATTTCTGTAAAAAGAATATCAAACATATCTTCTTAATTTTCTTAAGAGATCGGCTTGTTCATAACTAAGCGCAAGTACTTTTCCGGACCTTTTGTTAAAAACAAATATTTGTTCAATATTTTTAACATCTGCGTGATAATAATTTTACAAGGTTATGAGCTTTCTTTTTTCCTTTCTAATTGTTCTAACTCATTGTAAGCATGTGTTACGTCGTAATAATGTGTCCGAAAAAAAATTCTTAGTCCCCGTCCTCGTAATATACAACACTAATTGCTAATTGAACCAGCAGCTTACAAAAGGAGCTAAACAAAATTTCCACCAGTCTAGATAGGATTCCGAATATTATAGTAAAAAGTTTATTTCTTCCAGTAATTAGTTGCTATGTGAGCATTTTTGAAAAGAGCCACAATGATCATCTTAAAAAAAGAGATAAGGACACAGAACTTGATAATCTAAGATACATTAGCATTTTACCTGCTATAAGTAAAATATTTGAAAAAATTTTCAGATTACCAATTTAGTTTTAAAAAGAGACAGCACTATTTACGCTATTAATAATTTGTTATCAAATATGAATTAGGATCTACTTAGAGGTAATATATTTGGAGCGTACTTAATTGGTATCAGAAAAGCCTTTGACTCGGTTTGGCTCCAAACATTAGTCATTAAATTAATAAATAGAAAATTTACAATTAAGAAGAACCAAAGACGCACTCAAATATCTTTGAAACTTTGATCTTTGAAACTTTCTTTATTATAGCGGTGGATAATAAAGTTAACACGATGGTAGATAACAAATGGTAAGACGACAACCAAACGAGGTTTACAAATGTGCGTGGCAAGTGCGACCGCTCTTCAGTCAAGGTTGAAGCCGAACTACTTATACCTTGATGATACCCTCGTGATACCTTACTTGTTTTCTCTTGCACTGATATAAAATGTACACTGAGAAAAAATGTTAGTCGGATCAAAAGATTCGTGCCCATAAATGCGAGCACCAGAATATTCTGCCAATTTGACAAAATTTGATTTTTAATTGAACAGCCACCCATCTTTTTTCTTAGAAACTATGCGATTAGTTAAAAAAATGCTAAAAACACTTTTGACTCTAAATTTTATGTCCTTTCAAAATGCGGTATCAGAAATAGGGTTTCCTAATTAAAAACAAAAGTTGACCTTCAAATGACCTTGAAAATAAAGTTCAAAACTTATTTCATAAAAAGATGGCCCCCATTGTCCCAAACAACTTTCGTCTAAACAATTTTTTGTACAATTTGATTTGGGGTTTTTTTTGTACAACTCGTTTCTGGGTGGTTTGATTAAAATGGCCCACCCTGTATATATATATATATACTAGAGGGGGGGGTTCCCCCCTGCTCGCTCCGCTCGTCCACCCCCCATTTTGCGATACAGACGAATTCTAGACAATAATTGTTGCATTTTTCTCATTTTTTTACCTGTATACGATATGAAACTTCATTTACCCAATTGATTTAGCGATATAATTGAATAGATTTATTTTTTCAGTCAAATTCCAGAAAATAATTTTTTATAACCATTATTTTATTTTAAAACTATTATTTCAATTTAAAATTCTCAGCAACACGATAATTGCGTCATTTTTTAATTTTATTTACTAAATGCTCATTATTATCGTTTTCTGCTATGTCAATGATTAAATATTTCATAGACTGTATAGGTATACGCTTGTATCGTTATACGATTTTGAAGTAAAAATTACACTTTCATAAAAATGTCGATTATTCATATCTTTAAGTATCCAAAAATTTCATCTATAATATTTTCGTTTGTATAATTGATTTTGGGATTTTTGTTACTTTACTTTATCGATCATAGTTTGATAAAAAATTGCCATTGGCTACATTTAAAAGCCAAAATTTAAATTCGATATCATTTTCCGAAATTTTTTTATTTTGCTTTAATAACTGTGAGCTCCCATGTGTCCTCAAAGGATTCGCTGGCATGTGGTATCAAAATCACAGCAGCGGTTGGAAAACTTGGGCAGACTTTTGCCAAGCTACCCGGCGCAGATGGGGCTGCGCACACGACAGGCTCGAACGCCTGCGGTGTCGTTACCAACAGAACGAGGAAGCCTACAGCCACGAAATAACATGCACAGAAAGCATGTCATGTGAGGTATCCTAGAGGACGGCAAACCAATCGCAGGACGGAAAGACAGGTTCGTCTTTTCACGCGAAGATAGCGGCAGTGACCGCACCGCCATCTACAGAACAGGTGAAGCCCGACGCTCCAATAACTGATGTCGGACTTCAGGAAGTCCTGGATTTGATAGCGAAACAATTTAGTTCGCTAAACGAGGAAATTGCGAAGGCGCTTCGCAATAGAAAGAGGAAAAGGCAGAGAGGGGAAAGCAAGAGTGCTTCCTCCTCGACGAGTAAAACTGGCCGCTCCGGAAAAGGTAACTCAAAAAATAGTAGTTGCAGCGGGAAGGACGGTCAGAAAAGCGGACAGGCGAAGGAGCCCCTTCGTTGCTACGGATGCAAAAAGAAAGGGGTGATTCGTGCAAAATGTCCGAATTGCTTGCCGGAAAACGGACAGCGGGGGGAGTAGGGCTCTCAACTGCTCCCCCAGATGCAACCGAAGCTTGTCAGGAAGCTTCGGAGACAACCTCCCAGGGAGTCAGCGGTACGGCACAACCGGACGTTCCTACGGAGGAAAATCTGGAAACCAGAGGGTGGTTACAGGTGGAAGTGGAGGGGTTCCACTTCCGCGCTCTGTACGACACAGGCGCGTCGGTCACGGTAATATGACCGATCGGCCTGCAGTTGCGAACTGCATGCGGTCGAACAGTTATGCCAAGCGAGCACGCAGGGGCTAAGCTCACTGATGGTAGCACAAACTTGATGGCGAGTTGTGTTCATCTTCCCTTTAAGATAGGTGGCATAAGTGTTGATTATCCCTACACTGCACGCCGATTGTTACTCGGGTACGAACTTCGCGACGTAATTCGGCTCGAGACACAACCCGCGGTTTAACCAACTGACGTTGGTAGACGACAACGTCAGAGTCGACCTCCAGCTGACATCGGTCGGGGAGGCTGACACTGTTCCAGTCGGCGCAGTAGGCTTAGGCCGTACGACCGAGGAACAGCCGGCACAAGTGGAGGCACTTGTGCAGCAGCTGGTCGGTGAGGAACCGATCACATTTGGGTGCACCACGAGGGTGATCCATATAATTGATGTGGGAGATGCTCGCCCCATCAAAACGCGCTATTACTCGGAGTCGCCGGTAATAGAGGCCGGGATGCACGCGCAGGTCCGAAAGGTACTGGACGCTGGCGTCGTCACACCATCCACGAGCCCATGGCCAAGCTCGGTCGCGATGGTAAAGCAATCCGGTGAAGGATACCGGATATACATCGACACGAGGTCGAAAACGTTCAAAGAGCATCTCGAACACCTTCGCAAGATATTAGGCCGTCTAAGGGAGGCGGGCCTAACTATCAACCGGCAGAAAAGCCACTTCTGCCAATGCGGCGTAAAGTATCTGGAGGAGGTGCTGAACCAAGAAAGGTTCCGCCCCGATCCAGAGAAAATAAGGCCGGTACTGGAGTACCCGGCGCCGAAGAACGTGAAGCAGCTAACACGGTTCTTAGGCAAGGCATCGTGGCACAGAAGGTTCCTGAACAACCTCGCCACGATGGCCGATCCGCTTACGCAAGTTACGGAGAAGGAGCGTAAGTTTGAGCCGCCTCCTCTCACCTGTTGAGAGGACCAACAGCGTGACAGAACGAGAACGTCTCGCTGTAGTATGGGTGATAAGGTATCGCCCATATATCAAAGGCTACACTTTCCGAGTAGTCTTGGACCACAGCTGTTTGCGATGGTTGCGCACACTGAGTGGTCCAACAGGTCGATTAGCATGGTGGGCTTTGGAGCTGCAAGGTCACCAGTGCTTTATTGAGCATAGGAAAGGTGTGCTCAACAACGACCCAGATGCCCTTTCTCGTAGGTACGAGGAGGAGGACGGGGAGGCACCAGTAGCTGGTGTCTCATGGACAAAGGACTCAAAGATCCGAAGATGGAATGGGTCCGGGGTAGACGGTTCTACTCCAACGACGAGATGTTCCTGAAAAAGACGAGAACATCGAGACCAACGCCCGACCTCCGGGGGAAAGCGGGAGTCGCGTGGATGCGCCCACGACTCCATCAGCAGGCGCTGATGAAGAGAAAAGCGTTGCTAGCGGGCAAGCGTCTCAGACTGGGAGCGCCCAGTCTGGAGAAGGAAATGTAAAGCGACAACGCAGAAGATCGCGAAAGGCGTCGTATACCGTCATGCAAACGAAAAACGCGATGGGAAAGCGAGGACCGGGACGTCTACCGGGTTCTACAGACAGGATTGACTTAAGGAGCCATTCCTTACAACTCCTTTCTTCTTTCCATCCTTTTCCCAAATGGAGCAGTTGGAGTTGGAGGAACGAGTCTTAGGACTCTTTCCCGGAGAGCGCCGAGGACAAGGCGTTTTCCAAAGTGTTCGGCGTGCAAGCGCTGCCGGAACAGTTAGAAGGGGGCACCCTGGAGGGGATCCCCGACCAGATTGAGAAGGTTGGGGTGAGGCCCAACCACCACCCAGCAAGCATGCTGGCAACCTACTGAGCGACCAGGAGGTCATTGACCACGACGTGATGAGCAGCGTGGTTGCCCACCGTCTAGCGAGTGGCCAGGAGGCCACCCGCAAAGAAACGATCGGAGAATTAGATCGGGTACACAGGGCATCCCGGGGTCACTGGAGATCGGTGGGAGTGCCCAAGGAGACAAAATGGTGTTTCGTCTTCGTTTCGAAGAGGAGGAGTGCGATGAGGAGTACGTACTCCGCCGCAAACGGTTTTTCACAGCCGTTGTGCGAGGGCCCCACGAAAAAGGACAACACGCGCGATGAGGCGGAAGTCCTGGTGCGTGCGTCTGCGATAGTGGCAGAGGCGCAAACCCGACGGGTCGGCAAACTGGCCAAGAGACGTGCCGTGCCGAGTCCCGTCACCCATTGTACGTGAGGGCCAATGGCTTCGTGCTCTGCACGCACAAAATCACGACGAGGTTCGTGGTTAGTTTTTTTTTCCTATCCTGCCTCCTTGCTTCCTACACTATCGAGGTTTAGCTCGCTAATAGTGACAGAGGCCGTCAAGACGTGGCTCAACGGCGTCTGGGAGGAGGGTGTGATGCGGGGTACTGCGGGGCACCCTCGCGTCGTCGCGAGCTGGAGCGAGAGGGCGCGAGCGCGGCTTAGGTGAGGCTAAGCCGGCGCTCGCGAGAGGGATGGCGAGGTGGGCAATCGGGGGAGGATTCTCTCGAGCCGTCGGCAACAACGGACGTGTGTCTGAGCGTGTGCGACCCGGGTACGATTCAGGGAGACGGAAGGAAGCCACGAGGTAGGCGAGCGTGCAGGTGGAGGTGACCTGCAACCGAGGCTCTAAGGTGGCGACGATTGTAAGTACCGCCCGACTTTTATAGCGAGTGCGGGCGCGTACCGGCGAAGAGTCGAGGAGCGTCTCGACTCTCAAAAGCCAAAGGCGGATTTTTTTAAGAAAACAATGTTTAAAAAGAAAAACTTAAAATTATTTTGTATTATTTCATGTTTAAAGAATTAATGCGTTTATTTATCTATAAAATGTATGTTGTTTATGTGTTAAATCTTACTTTTCTTTTTAGAAAATATATTTAGAAGTAAATAAATTTGTGTATGCTGAGAGTTAACTTAATGTATAACAATGTTTTGTTTGAATAAATATTGATTTTTTCGTTATTAATAACGTTTAGATATAAAATAATTTTTCAAACACGACAAAAACTCTCCAAATATTAATAATAATTGATTATAAAAGTTTAGGACAAGTATTTTAAAATGCAATTTTTAGAATTTCCTTTTAACATTCTTTTTCGATGATTTTTTTCAAGCGTTATCGAAATTTAGAACGCCTCTATAAGTGAGATCATTATCTTTGAAACCTCATAACTTCGCGAAAAATAATGGAAAAAGAAAGTTAAAAAATGAAAATGAAAGCTCTTTTAGAGTACTTTAATATATATTTTTTTGAAAATTTTTTTCACTGTACTCTAAAAATTATTTTAACAAAACTATAATTCAAAAAATTTTTTATTTTTTTTTTTTTCAAATTAATTTTTTAATATGATAAAACACTGCGAAAATTTTCTAAGACATCTATTTTGAAAGTTTTTTACGAATACTTTAAAATGCTTCTCATAGAATTTTTGTACCACGTTTCTTCTCCAAGATATAGCTCTTCTTTTACGCCCCTTTTTTCTTATAGTGTTATCGAACTTTTGAGCGGTACTGTATACTGTATATAAAATATATATATATATATTTTCATATATATATATATATATATATATATACACGGTGTTCAAAAATGAACTGGCACGACCAGTATATCCGTGTTCAGAATAACATTCTAAGCACTTCTTCACTTTTGGCATTTTTCAGAATTTGGGATAATTACGGAGTTACTGTTAATTAAAATCTACAATAATTATCCAATCAGCGCTCGATTTGACGATGAACCCCGCATGACTCTCCCCGCGCGGCCCATGCTGTTCGAGTAAACCCCGCCTACCAGCGTCAGCTAGAGCGCTGATTGGCTAATTATCGAAGTTTTTGATTTACCATAACTCGATAATTAGCCACAATTACGAAATATGCCAAAAGGGAAAAAGTGCTTAGAATGTTATTCTGAACACGGATATATTGGTCGTGCCAGTTCATTTTTGAACACCGTGTATATATATATATATATATATATATATCTCCCTATATTATATAGTTATAAGGTCAAAACCAAAGATTATAACCCTCCTCCCTCCTCCTCCCCCTTCCTCCCCCCCTCCTCCCCCCTCCTCCCCGCTCCTCCCCGCTCCTCTACCCCTCCTCATTCAACATTTCTTCTCCTCATTTTTTTCATTAATTTATGTTATATTTATCATTTTAATGATATTTTTTCATATATTTAAAAAATATTCCTGCTCCTCTTTAACTATCCTCCCCCCTCCTCCCCCCTCCTCAGTGATATTCCTCAACCCCTCCTCAGGAACATCCTCAATATTGAACCCCTCCTCAACCCCTCCTCAATATTAAAATAATTATGAAAAATAGGTATACTGCGACAAAATTTTAAATGTATGTTATTAAAGAAAAATAAAATAATTTCGGAAAATGATATCGAATTTAAATTTTGGCTTTTAAATGTAGCCAATGGCAATTTTTTTTATCAAACTATGATCGATAAAGTAAAGTAACAAAAATCCCAAAATCAATTATACAAACGAAAATATTATAGATGAAATTTTTGGATACACTAAAGATATGAATAATCGACATTTTTATGAAAGTGTAATTTTTACTTCAAAATCGTATAACGATACAAGCGTATACCTATACAGTCTATGAAATATTTAATCATTGACATAGCAGAAAACGATAATAATGAGCATTTAGTAAATAAAATTAAAAAATGACGCAATTATCGTGTTGCTGAGAATTTTAAATTGAAATAATAGTTTTAAAATAAAATAATGGTTATAAAAAATTATTTTCTGGAATTTGACTGAAAAAATAAATCTATTCAATTATATCGCTAAATCAATTGGGTAAATGAAGTTTCATATCGTATACAGGTAAAAAAATGAGAAAAATGCAACAATTATTGTCTAGAATTCGTCTGTATCGCAAAATGGGGGGTGGACGAGCGGAGCGAGCAGGGGGGAACCCCCCCCCCCCCTAGTATATATATATATATATATATAATAAAACATTTTATATGCAAATACTATTATTTTTGGCGGTTTTTTTCCCCTCTATTGCGATCTTCTTCGCCTAAAAACCACCTCGAAGCATACGATTTTATTTGATTTTCATTTATAGTTTTAAATGTTGCTACCAACAATTCTGAAAATTAATATAAAATCTTTTTTATAGATTAAATATAAAAATAGAAACATTATTTCTTCATAATTTTTTTAGTACTTTACCTACAGCTTTTTTATAATGGTTTTCGGCATTAATTTGCCTAGTCATCATAGCAATCTGAAAAAATATTGCCATCTACATTAATGATTTTCGTTCCTATGAAGTCATCGCTTCGTTCGACGTCAAAAGTGAGGATTCTATCGCCATCCAATTGTTCCTTTGAAGCTGCAGTTATTTCTGTAGTTTTATCCGATCTTGATTTTGCACTACTATTATTGCTACCACTTGATGAACTAGTCGCGACACGTGCCCTTTTAAGTGCTCGCAATTCTTTTACGTAATAATATTTTGATTTGGCAAACATCGTGAAACCGTATTACCTTGACAGCGAATAAAATACATCTGAACGAAAATTCAAGCTTATTGTAGCTTATTTACCGCTTCATACCTTCAATTCTCATTAGATGGAGATAAAAAATATGAAAATTTGCAGCTCCGACTAGAATCCGGTAAACTGTACTGTGCCAGCATTGGCTAACTTTATAAAACCTCAACTCTGGCTTAAGTCTGTCAAACCGTGCTGGGCCAGTATAAGTGCACAGTATTGGGCCTCATATTATCATTTCAGTATTAATTCAGCATTGGGCCAGTAGTGGCCGCCAGTATACTGTCTACCAATATTGAGCCAGTATTGGCCCGTACGGTCAGTCTTGGCAATTCCTACATGGGCACGTTCTGTTAAATTGACTGAATTCTGTTGCTCGTATTTATAGGCACGAATCTTTTGATCCAACTAACTTTTTTTTAATCATCCGCAGCAACCTAGTAATTTTCATTAAAGAATCTTAAAACTTACAATAAAATCTAGCTTATTGAAATTTACAGTGCTGTCTCTAATTCAGCCCCTCTCCTGAAGCAGCGCCTTCAATAAAAACTCCCGAGAAATTTATATTCATTAAATTAGATACCCGGAAGAGTGGAACTTCGAATGACAACCTTCCTCCGCAAAGGAGCGGTTTTAAGTGGCGAACCCCGTCTCCCCTCACCCCTTAACCAAATATCTCGAACTTACACAATAGCATATGCCGCAGATGCAGTGGAAGGCGAGGAGGAGGGGAGAGCCGACCCCCTTAAAAACTTATAAACCCAATCCAATATTCCCGGCGTGTGCGCAGCCGAAAAATCCGAGAATCATCGATGAGGGGGGTGGTAGGAGAATCGAGAAGCGGCGTCCTACGAGGGCTTCCGCGATTACGCGGAAGCGTAGAAGAATGAATTTCTCCTAGGGTGCGCATTTATAAACAAGCCCGCGTACGTGCACCGAGAGCCAACGAGCGCGACCTTACAGTTTTTCCCGGCTGTACGATAGTTACTTAGGGCATCCTGGGGAGTGCACCCTCCATGTACAGCGGGTGCCGAACGGTTCAAGGCACGGATGGGGCCAGTCACAGAATTAGCTCGGAGATGATTCACTGCAGCAAGAAAATATTTTTTTATATGTATAGAAAAGAATTTGTTTGTTCCGTAGCAAGCCTTTCCAATAAGAGTTTCGACATTCATACATATTCTGCCCTCCGGCCGAAAAGTGCCAATTTCCCGACACTGCACGAAACGAACTTCGCAGCATTCGACAATTCCATGTGTATAATCCCATAACGACCAGTTTTCAACTGTTTCATTATTTTATATGTTTTACACATTTATTTATTAGATCAAAAATAAATTGAATTTTTTAATTCAATAAAATTTTTATTGAAAAATTCTGAAAAATAAGTTCCGACAGCGAGCATAAAAAGTGAAAAACGTATTTACTTATTTCATTCAGTTAAGTTTTAAATCAAAAATATATTTTCTAAGCATCATTAATGGTACAGAAAAGATCGTATACCAAACAGGCAAATTTCAAAAAATTAATATTAATATCAAAAAATATTAATATTAAAAATAGGTAACCCAACAATTCTTTGTTTTTAAATTTTTTTTGTAGACCTTCTCATATCTCATTTGTTAGATTATTAATTACGTTTATATATTAACTTTTTATTAACGATTTCAAAAATTTTGTTAAAAAATTATTTATATTGATTCTATTTAAGGTAAGATCCAATTAGATCACACAAACAGGTACCGATTTTACATCTTCCATAGTAAAATGTTTAAGTATATTAAAGTTTAATAAAAAAAATAGTAGACATTAAGAATTTACTAAAACAATTAAATTGGTTAATTTTTTTTAATTGTAAATTTAAAGCCACTCAAAATATATCAATACAGTACAAATCGAAGAAATAGTTAAAAAATCTCTTTACCTCTTATACGCGAGATTTAAGGAACCAAGTATATTCAACCTTTAGTTCAAAGTTATTCATTATAAACAATTATAAATAAATTACATTCTCGATTTTAAAAGAAATACATTAAATATTTTTACCTGTCAATCTTAACTTGCTTCTACAGCAGCTATTCTTAGACGAGCGCCCCGGCGCAAACACAGAACTTTAATTAATAATCCCTAAAAAATTGCCTGTCGCCTTAGCTATAATCCTACGTCAAACATTCTTGATGCTAACATTTTCGATTCTGACATTTGGTAGTGGGCGGGATCTCAATCCGTACTGGAGTGATATATAGACAGACCCGTGTCTGCCAACTGTTAAATACTGACAACAATTGAATTGTTATAAAAAATAAGCAAATTATTAATAAAGCATGTTTAATATTTCACTGCTTCCTTAAAAAATTGTCTTCACTTGTTTTCCAGCATTTTCTCATGTTTTTCACTTTTTTTTCACCGATGTGTGTGCGTATGTGTAGTATTCTGTAATCGATATAGTATATTACGTAACAAGGGAGGTAAAATAAAAATGGTCCCGGATCGCACGTAATCTGGCACCCGAGCCGAAGGCTTGTTACGTAATATACTATTTCTCTACTCTAACCTCAAATACGCATGTTTGCATGCATTTTGCACCTCTTGTGGAGAAAATTAGATTTCACACTGGTGCATAAGTGAATCTTTGCCTCGCCACTTCCGCACCCGTATAAAAATGTACTATCTTAGGCTAGCGGGAGGAAACCATAATCTTTCCTCCCGGCGCCCGATCGAAAAGCTTACGATTTCCGCCTCGCTAGGCCGAAATAGTATATTACGTAACAAGGGAGGTAAAATAGAAATGGTCCCAGATCGCACGTAAATTGGCACCCGAGCCGAAGGCGATTTATATTATATTTATATTTTTTTACTGCACTTTTGTTTTTTGTGACATAATGTACCATTAAAAAATTTAAGCGTGTGGCCTATTGGTAAAACTGATGCTTTCGAATCCAAAGGACGAGGGCGGCGTATCTCATCCGGTGAAAGACTTTTTCTGTAGTCACTGCCGACAAACTCCGACCCGGTATCGGACCATTAGTTTTTTACCAATATTGGTCGAACTTATGTAGGGATCGGTTTTACTGGCCTAGCCGTAATGCCAGTAACGCTATACTGGTGGTCAGTTCTTTGTCGGTGTCAAGCCGTTCGTAAGTTTTTCTACGGGAAATAAACTATAACTTCAATTATGATGACACTTATCCTAGCACAAGGGAATATGTTTGAAAATGATTTCGAAACGTACGGATGGCGATTTTTCCGTCGAATGAATGGAATTAAAGCTATCTTTAAGACTGATTTTCACGTTGATTACGATTCTGTACCTCCGCATTTTTCTTGCAATCGATTAAAGGCACTGATATTTGCGGAGACTTAATTGGTCGAGCGCGTTCGCACGTGGCGCTAAGAAGCAAAGACGCCAGTGCAAAGGGAGAAAGACAGAGAAAAAGGAAAGAGAGATGCACTGGGGGTGGTAGTTACCCCTCAATAGGGGAAGAAAGTTTGCGGTCCTCTGAGCCAGAAAAGCAGAGAAAGAAAGAGTATAAGAAGAGAGACGATCGCACAGAATTTATTTGCCCTGGGAGAACTAGGGGGGCTCCGTGCCTAGGTGTCTGAAGTATTATTCATTATTATTATGAAAAGTTTAATTAATTTATTATAATAGTTATGATGAAACAGAGAAGGTCTTCTATCAGAGTTCAATATATTAAATAAAGTTAACAAAACATTAATCACAATCTTAAGGGGAGGTCGTACCATCCTACATTACCGATCGCGATACGAATCGCTGTTTCCAACTTTTCTCTGTCATTTATTAGTAAAATTACGCACAAATTAAATTCCACTCAAAAAATTCATTGAAGAAGAGGGCTCAACTAAGATAATTGTAATACGGAGTCAAAAATTATAAAATTAATAAATTTTTTAATTTGGCATAAAACGATGTTGAGTTGAACGATCGCAGCGCCATTGCTTATTTGCTAGTAAGGTAGCGACGATTTTTGACATGCAAAAATGCATGAATAAAAAACATTTTTTTTTCTGAAGTTTTTTTTCTATCTCTTTTATTATTTTAATTATTCGTATTTAAAGAAAAACGTGTTTTTTTTTTAAATGGTGTAACTTTATTATAAAACGTCCTAAAAAAACGATCGACCCGTCATTTTCTAGTTGAAGCAATTACCTTTCCGACTCCGTTGGATTTTTTAAGCTCCCATTAAGGAACTAAATTAGCAGCGGGTCAAAAATGCAAGATTTTTTTGTGTTTTTTCAACTCTTTTTAATACTTATAAAAAACTCAATTTAACACTTTTTTAATTTCGTAGTAGCATTTTTCGAAGGTTTTTATCTGATCTTTCGAATGCCGTTGGATTTTTTGGGCTACGACGTTTTGCTGCTGAGCAATAAAACTTTGTAGCTCTTCCAATTTTTGCGCGGGGTGCGCAAAAGCATGTGATGGGGAGTGTATATCTAATAAATAATGTATTGTATTTCTTTCAGGTAATTCAATTGAGTTTCTTATAGCTGTTTAATTACAAAAATAATCTATTGAAATGTCAATTTTAAATCTTTGGTAGGATCTTACCACAGTAGTCTGCCAAAGATTTGACTACAGTGAGAAAAATTGTTTGTAAAATTTATTAGAATTATAGTAAAAATTACTATAAATTATTGCAATGCGGCGACATAGTGGAGCTTGATAAATTTTATCGTTTTTTTTTTTAATAATTTGCAAAAATTTAACAATTTTTAAATTAAATTATTATAAAAATGATAACTCCCATAATAAAAATTACTATGTAATACAAGCAAATATGTCTAATTATAGAATTTAAAAGAATTTATATTAAATTTTATCGCATACGTTACTTTTTTTCCTATTAAATATATAAGTTTTTATTATCGGATAACAATTTTTGCTACATGATATTGTAAATTTAAGCTAAGTTCTACGAAAATGTGGATGCGGCGCCACCGCAGCTCGACAAAAGCTGGACATCCGCGCGATATGGCAACGCCGCTTTAACATTAGCCGAGTGACAAAACTCGCTCTGTGTTACTCGGCCACGTTTTTACTGTTTCGGGGAATGCATCGATTTTAGTTAATCATTAACTTATTAACGAAAAGTAAGTATACGTTTATCAATATTTTAGAAGTTAAAAGTTAAATGAATATTTGTATTGTACTCTCAGTGTAATAATTCATATGCTTATTTCAAATATGCCGCCAAGTTGTATCCAAAAAGTACAAGTATACATGTAGGTGGCGATCACTGATTGTTCTAACTCGCAAGCGGACAGGCATCTCTCCGGTTAGTATATAAAAGCAAATGCTTTGAAACTCCGTAAGCGAAATAATATGTAAATCCGTGCGTGATCATAAACGAGCGAATTATTATACTACAGCGTTTGTAATTAGGTTAGTTATGCGAAAAATGTGAGCGAAATAAAAATATCTTTAAGACGTCGGTAAATTGTGATTCAAAAGTGACGGACAAATAAGAAGGTCTTCAAAAGAAAGAAGTTAAATTATTTTTACTACAATAAATGCAATATTGAAAATTTATAAAATCTTGTTGTAAAAATTATAACACGAAGTTGTAAAATTTACAATATCGGATTGTAAAATTTACAAGCATTGTATTGTAAAATTTGAATGCTACAATTTACAATATAATATAGTAATTTTTATTAAAACCGAGTATGTGCCGCGTTACAATTTTTTATAGCAATTTTTACTATATTTTTAATAAATTTTATAAAAAAAATTTCTCAGTGTAAGGATTTATTCAAAAATTATATATTTTAATTTGATAATATTGGCGTAAAGGCAGTTTCCAAATTGCCATTAAATAAATAATGAAGAATGCCACGTATTTGTGGGACGGCAACTGTTTTTTTAATTAATATTCAATAACGGAAATTAACAATCAAACTCGATCAAATATTTGCGAAAAATAGTTGCCAGCCGGCTCTCGATGTGTCGAAAAAATTAAAAACATTTATTTTTCCGAATAGTTCCTAGAATAAATTATTCTAATTGCACTATTGTAGATAATTAAGACCTTAGTAGAGTTTTTCTCAACAGCCATAATTTCGAAACTTTCTCGCTTAAATTTTGTAAACTTATATAATAATGAAAACTGTCAGTAATAGCCCGGTATTGGGCTCATGCTGGTGTGCCAGTACATTTTCTTTATTATATTTTATTATTGGTGTGCCGAAACTAGGTCAGAACACCAGAACTGGCGTACGATACCTGGTAACAATCTCCTACCGGCTCGACACTGGCTCAGTAATGGTAGACTACAGTCCAGTACTGAAAGCCAATACTTGCCCAATATCAATTCTGTACAGAAATGTTAATATCTAGATCTATTATACTGGCAAATTGCTGGCGAGTAGTACCGTACACTGAGAAAAAAAGGTAGTTGATTTAACGACAGATTGTAGTTAAATTCAATCAACCAAAACCTGCTGTAAAAACAACGGCAACTTGGAATAGAAAGAATGTCATGACTAATTTCTTTTTAATGTAATTATGAGGTCAAATCGACGTTAACTATAATTGATTCAATCATATCAAAAAGTATTTTAAAAAAAAATGTTATTTTCCTGTATCTTTCGCAGTTCATGGCTTTTTTTATTCTACACTTAACACGTTACTGATCCGTACATTTAGAGGTTTTGTAAAGCTGTAGAATTATAGAATGTTTATTATTTATTGATTTATAAATATGTTAGAACTTATTATTTATTTTGCATTCGCCGTATTGATAATTTAAGATTATAATGTAGACCCTATATTACATATTAAACGCATATCGATAGATATATTTTCGCTTCGTTCGCATTTCACGCATGGCAGACATACTTGTTTAGCTTCTTATATACTAATCAGCGAAGAAGCCGTGCACTTGCGGGAAAACTTCAAGCAACAGGACCCCTCTAGCGGCTATTACGATGCGGGCACGCGTGCCGACACATACGTTTTAAGCATAGGACTCGGTCGGTAAACAGCACGTTAGTTGTGTTTGTTGGGTTACTAGAGGCTTAAGTACTTTTTCTCCACTCCAACCTCAAATACGCATTTTTGCATGCGATTTGCGGCTCTCGTGGAGAAAAATACGGTGTCACACTGGTTCTTTATCCCCTGGTCGAAAGTACGCACTTTCGCCACTGATTTCGATGGCGAAAGATATTCTTTTATTCATTATACATATATAGTCGAGCTTTCGCCACTGATAGCAGTTTTCGCCACGCATGCCATTGAGCTGGTAGCTAGGCAACTGTAGATTTTGTTAAAATAAACGTTTTGGAGGTTTTGTTTATGTTTTGAAAGATAGCGCGGTTGAGGTTTTGTTTATATTTTGCGAATATAGCGCGTTTCAAAAATCTGAGTGACGTCACAATTGTGCACAATATAGATATAGTACGCCATAGTTACATCACTGTTATTAATCATTTATATCTTTGTTAGTAAAAGTTTGAATGAAAAACGGAAAAATAGTTATCTATTATTTTTTATCATTCTATGTAATGAAATTATACTCTTGATTTTTTCGATGCCCGCCCCGACATTTGCGGCACGAGCGCAGCGAGTAGAATAGAAATAAATTTACTCGAGCTAACAAAAAATTTTTTTCAAATACAAATTTTGAATCGAAACCTAGCGTACTTTCGACCAGGTATAAAGAAAAATAGTATACAGTACAAGAGACGAAAGCTGAAGTTCCGCCACCGCGTGAAGTTGACGCCCGAGGCGAAGCCTCTACTATTAAACTTGCCTTAATATATTGAAAAAACATGTTACATATAAAATCCTTCGCTCTGCGACTAATTAGCTGCTATGCTATGCATGCACTGACTCGCACACCCGCAAAAAAAATCGCGGCGGCGCGGCGTGGTAAGGGGGAGCACAACGCCGCGACGACTTTCACGGTGCGATGTTATCATATCGACGACACAAGCATTGTTTGGACGGCAGAGGTCACTCCTTTGAATGCATCCACGTTGAATCAACGCCAATAGCGTTAACTTAACTACAAATTTGAGGTCGCTGCTATTTATCTACAAATCTGTGGTAAAAGTAACAACAGCGCCGTTGAATTGACTATGTCTCCATTCAAATAACGACAATTTTGTCAAAACAACGACTTGGCGGTTGAATTGATTGCATTGTAGTTAAATTGATTGCGAGAGTGTTTGAGTTGACGATGGATTTTTCTCAGTGTACTAGTACAAAATGTAGATTATTGGCAACAGTTTTTTTCCCACCACCTGAAAATGTATATAAAGTTTTTTTTAAATAAAAATATTAGGATTTGTTAAAGATTTACCTTTCAAGTATTTGTACGTCACCATAATGCTAAAGTTTTCCTTTCCCCTATATACCGTTGATCTTTCTACCGCATGCGGTAGAAAGTATTTTCACATCTTTATTTATAATTTTTTGAAGAACTTCCCTTGTAGGAATTGCCAGTAGCGAACCTACGGGCCATTACTGGCTCTGTACTGGCAGACCGTATTAGCCAGTATAATTTACCCCAGTAATGGTCAGTTACTGTAGGAATCTTGGCTTGATAAGAAGGGGCCAACGTTGTTTAAATGTACTGGCTTTGTACCTTTGACCGGATTTAAGCCGGAGCTGAAATTTTTTTTTAAATTTTAGTAATGTTGGGCCAGTAAAGCTTAATAATAACGGGCCAACATCGTACATATGCATTGGCCAAGTAAAATTTACCGGAATAAAGCCGGAGCTGTTATCTATAGCTCCATCTGACGCGATTTTCGAGTATAAAATGACATGCAAGAATGAAAGTAATTCAAATTTTGTAGTAGTCAAATTGTAAGCTCGTAACACGTAGCTCGTTTAATGTTTTGCCTACATTATTATTTTATACAATTATTTTACGATGTTTAAAAAGACATCGTATGATTACGTAAAAAAAATCAAGAGCTCTAAAAAGAGCACGATTTCAGAGGTATTAGTTGATAAATTCTCTGCATCAGAGAAAACCATAAAAAGCGACATGTCAAGATGGTTTTCCAACGCAGGGGATAGAGATGGTGGCAAAAAAAATCGCTGAAATCCGTTAATTTATGTACTAATGGTGATGGGTTTTTTCTTTAATTTATATTATTATTTAAAATAAAAATATTAAAAATAAAAACTAACGTTTTTTTATTTTATTTATACTGTACTGGCATATTGTATTTAAACAGTACTGGCCAATAATATTATTGTATTTACTGGAAAAGTATTCGCTCCCGATACTATGCCATTAAGTTCAATAATATTGGGCCCTTCTTATCATGCCAGCATTAATTATATACTACCCCAGTATCGGCTTGCAGTACTGTTTTACAGTCTGCCATTACTCGGACAGTATTGGGCCGTTGGTACGTTCCTACATGGGTTAGGCGATGGGTTTTTTGAAATTATCATAGCAATCTGAAAAAATTTTTGTATATATATATTATTAGGGGGTACCCATTTGGTACTCACTCCGCTCGTCAACCGCCCCCCCCCCCATTTTTTATTTTTCCCCTCTTTGTTTTTACATCTTTGCTTTAGCGATACAATTAAATCTTTTTACTTTTGAGTCGATGACCAGAAGCTCATTTTTCAATCTTCACTTTTTTCCCATTAGTCTACCCTTTTGCTTTAGTGATATAATTGAATCTATTTATTTTTTGAGTCGAATTCTAGAAAATAATTTTTTACAACCATTATTCTATTTTAAAACTATTATTTCAATTTAAAATTTTCAGCAACATGATAATTGCACCATTTTTTAATTTTAATTTACGTTGAAGTAATCCATTAAGAGTTAACGAGTTTAAAAATTCTGTTGGAATTATATTTGCTAAATTTTCATTATTATTGTTCAGCTATTTTAATGATTAAATATTCCGTAGATGGTATCGTTATACGATTAAGAAATTCATTGTTAATTTTAACGATATCAACATTTTTTAGAGCTAAAATTACACTTTCATAAAAATTTTGGAGGGGCTGAGGAGAGGTTCAATAATGAGGAGGTACCGAGGAGGGGCTGAGGAGGGTCTGCGTGGAGGGGGAGCGGAGGAGAGTGGAGGGGGGGATGAGGTGAACGGAGGAGGGTGGAGGGACTTTTAAAGAGTTAAAAAACTCGTTTAAAATAATAAATGCACCTTAAAATTAAAAATTAAGGAGGGGGGGAGGAGGGGGAGGAAGAGTTTAGGCTTCCATTTTAGCTTTATATCTATATAATATAGGGAGATAATATAGGGAGATAATATAGTGAGATATATATTAGACACGACATGATCGAAAAGCATCCTTTTTTTCCTTTTGATCCGGTAGAGATTCGTTGAAATTCTTGAAATCTTCAATTGTTAAAAACGTCAAATTTGTTAAAATTTGCATTTCTGGTAAGTCTCCATCAACAGGAACACGCAAATTAATATTTTCTAAATGCTTGCATATAAGTCTTACTGAATGCTTGACTTGATTTGAGAAATCTTCTCGAAAAGTCGTCGGTCCATGTCAGTCAAGTTGGATATTATTATTACAGTAGAGATTCAACGTTGGCAAAGTATTGGCTCTCAGTATACCGACGGCCAATATTGAGCCAGTATTGGCCCATAGTATCAGTCTTGGTAACTCCTACTAGGGTAAGGTCGAGACTATAAAGCAGATCGAATTTATTATTTATCCCATGTATCTTTATACCATGTATACAAAGTGGAAGGGCCTGGAGGCGGGTGCGAAAAGATCTTGAAATACGGTCGAGGATTATTGCTTGATCGTTAGAATTATTACTATTTTACCTGGCCGCAATTTGATTTTTAATCTTACTGTATTTTATCGTAAATATATGGGCAAATCCACGGAACCTTTGATTTTTTTGTCACTCGAAGTTTTGCTGTGTAAAAAATTTTTTTTTGTACCCATAAGGTACATAAACTTTCATTCTAATTACTAAAGTAGTCAGCTAAACCATATTTATGGGTTTAAATATTAATTAGCCGTACCTGGAAGAATATAAAATATGGAATTACTAGGAAATTACGTGTTTTTCAAGTGTCACTCTTGCTTTTTTGCTTCGTTTTCCTCTCATAACTTTTTGAGGGGGACTCGAATCGTTATGAAAATTTCACAGAGTATTCTTTTTACCATGAACTTTGAAGTTATTGTAGTTATAATAATGTGCCTGTAAATGTCTTGCCATGGTACATTTTGAAAGTGGTGTCACTCCATTTTGGGTTATTGACTTTTTGTTTTAATTTTCGCTTATAACTTTTTGAGGGATGGAAAAGTTCAGATTTTGGTTTGACATTCTAATACCTTGTTAAAAAAGAAACAAAACTGCTTTTCCAAAATTGATGTGCCATAAAAAATGGTCAAGCTGTGGGTCAAAATTTTTAAAAATATCTTGCGTAACTTTTTTAAAAATTCGTGTTTTTTTGTAGGCACAGCTCCAATTTTAAATTTAACTTATTGAAACATTTTGTAATTTGAAAAGCTTCATTGTAGAAGTGTGTTATCAAAATCCTCACTTCACAATTTTAATACTTCCCACTTTACGAAGCTTTTGATAATAAACAAAAATGTGAGTTTTTAATGAGATATGAAGATTATTATGTAGATCGTGAATTTCAACATATTACTAATAAAAAAAAATATTTACAATGTTGCAATGACGTAAAAAATGATTAATTATGACCGCGAGTGTTACGAAATAGTCTGAAGTTAGGAAAAAATCGAAATTTTCACAAATCATTGCTTTGATCGTGGATTTTTGAAAAAAATAAAGTGTCGCGGTTAAGGGGGCTTTCTGGGTGTTCTATTTGATATTCTTCAACGTATAAAAAAGAAAAGTTTCCACATTGTAATTAAGAAGACGTTGAAATCTCAATACGAGGTCCCTTTAAAAAAAAACGATTTTTTGATTTTTCGATTTTATGGTATAAGTTTTTGAGGGGTAATTGAAAATGAGTAATGCGAACATATATTTCACGTATAAGGTACAAGAAACATGTATGAACAGGTTTTAGAAGTGTGCTTCTAAATAAATTATTACATTCTATTTTGTTCAAAAATCAAAGGTTCCGTGGATTTGCCCATATATGAAATTCTAAAAGACTTTATATTTTATAGCGAGATATCGCCAGTATTAATATACATTGAACAATTATTAATGTATTGTAGAATAATGTTTGTTTTAGAGCGATTGTTAAAAAGCAGTGTGCAATATTTTAGGTTTAGTAATAAATAAAAGTATATTAAAACATTACAATGCACACAATTCTTGCAATAGAAACTCCCTCTAGTGAGTAAAATGGATACCTAACCAGGATAGTACAAGGGGGGTTAGGGTCTTTAATAATAATTCCTAGGTTTATAGCAAAATGGTACCTACTAAAAATGTACAGGACATCTTCGAATTTTTTACATATCAGAAATTTTACGATTTATTATTGTAATTTGTTTTACACCTTCGAATTTTTCTAAAAAAATTATCAAAACTAGGAGGTATCTTTTAAAATTCGTTAAAACTTTTGTAAAAAGGGTAATTGTAAAATTTTATACCACAAGATTTCTCTCCGTCTCATTGCAAATGTTTAAGCGTTATCTTAGTAAGGGTAAAGTACTTATCATTTTGAAGATTTTTAAACTTGGTAGCTGCAGTTTTTGAATAAAAAGGAAATAAATATGAATTAAGAAAAAAGACATTTGAGTAAAAAGACAAAATGCAGCATAAGTTCAACTCCGCATGTACGGCATCAGACGCTCCCACCTTCCAGTAAAACGATTTCGCTCTTTCAGCGAATTACTAGCTCGTTTGATCCAGGAAAAATTGCATGAGCCAAAATGAGCCTGAAACCAGAGCCACAGCCTCTTTTTCACTGGTACATACAGTACCCTCCGTAAATGTAGACTAACATTGATAGTGAAAAAAAGGAAAGAAAAAATATAAGAGAAGACGCGGCGCGCGGTACGTAGCTCGGGCTCTCGCTTCGTCCTTCGAGCCGGCGGCTGGCAGGGGCGTACGTCGTTATTTCGCGGTGGATGCTGCGGGGATCAATAGCACGGAGAGCGAGCGAGAGGGAGCGTCGCGCGCAAGACAAACGAGGATGGAAGAAAGCAGAGCGAGAGCGAAGGGTGATTCCCCTCGTCTCTCGGAAGCCCTGCCTTCCCCTCCGTTCGCGGCCTGCTTCTTTTCCCAAAGTCTGCGAGTGTATTTACAGATGCGTGTGTATGTATTAGAGCGCGCACTCTCTTTCATTTTCCCTCACTCCGCGCCTTCTCTTAGATTTACCCTCTTTCTCTATCTATCTCTCTCTCCATCCCTCTCACGTAGCTCGTATCACTGGGCTGCCGGTGTTACTACCCTTGCGTCGTCGAGCCGTGCAACCCCCGGAGTCGATGCATGCCAGGGTCGTTGCTACCAATAGCGAACGAACCGAGCCCGGCGCCTCTCTCTCTCTCTCTCTCTCTCTCTCTCTCTCTCTCTCTCTCTCTCTCTCTCTCTCTCTCTCGGCGCACACATGTAAACATATACGGAAACAGTCGCGCATACCGGCGCAACCTCTTTGCGAACGAGTTTTTAAATCTGCAAGTGTGCTTGCGCTCCGTTTTTCCTTCTCTCTCTAGCCATCTCCCTCTCTAATTATATTCCATGTTCCTAACTGCACATACATTGCAGCATTCCAACTACGTACACTCTCTCCATTGCATTTGCGCGCTTGTATATATGCCGAGTAAAGCGCGAAACGTCATTAAGCTGCGCCGACCTTGTGCATATGCATTTGTCTATGTAAATATCCCATAGAATGCACGTGGAGCGTAGATAATTGTGATACGCGTAGGGGTACATACAAGTGTATTCAGGTGTGTTTATGTGTCTAAAAGAACTGCATAAAACCGGCCAAGCGAATGAAAAGAAAATAAGCGCACATCGCACCTGATGTCTTAGTAGGGCCCGAAAATTCTAATGTAACATAGCAAAAGTGTGAACTAGTACTATTTGTACAGTAGTTGTGTAAAATTTATTAACCTGCTGGTAGCCGGGATTATTTTCGTTGATACATACCTACTTTTATGGAATACTTCCATATAATCATCCCCCAATGGTCCTCGGATATGTTCGAATCTATAGTGCACAAGTCGGCTTGTCGCCCGAGCGCAGCGAGGGTGACAAAGAAGTTGAGTTCGGGAGTCTGCAGGAAGGGGGGTCCAGGGACGCAGCCCCGGTGGGGGTGCAGAGGGCGAAGCCCCCCCCCCCGCCTTCAAAAAACCAAACAATGATAATTTAAAAAAACAGAGAAATTTATTGAAGAGCATAAAAGCCAAATACTATTTCAAAATATTTGTGTTTATCAGTATTTTAAGAAAGAGAAACTTTTTTTGTACAATTTTAAATTATAAAGACCTAATTGTTTTCAACGTCGCACTTGGATTTAAATAAATGTTATCAATGGAGTAATATAAATGGCATATAAGTTCATTAGGATTTAAAAGCTTTAAATAAAAAAATAATTTTTTTTTCGATAAATGTTTAATAAATTGAAATTTTTTATTTATTTATAACATTAAATAATTAACAATGCATAATTCTATGCGTGGTATCACATAGTGTACCCAGTGCTCAAAGCAAAGTGCTTTACGCACCGTGCGTGAAAGTACTGCTGTACGCACTTACAGATGGCCCAAACAGTACTGTTTTACGCACTGAATATTAAAAAATAATTTAAATTTTGTTAGCACTTGAATATATTTTACTAAGTAACTATACAAAATGTACTTTATTCATCAATGTCTATAACTTTTGCTATATTGCATAGTAAAATCTGTTAAGGTTCTTACAATATCCACCGAACTTTTGCGACGCTGCAGCGACTCCAGTCCAATTATAGGTTAGTTTCCAGGTCAAATATTGTTTATTCTTATAATATATAGAAATATTAATATCAAATTGTATTTGTTAAGGGGATGCAAATTGTAATTGATAATCCCCTTAAAGGGATGCCTAACTTAATTCCCGCTCTCTACTATACCGACGATTCTCTATGTTCTTTGCTAACCTCTAAGGCAAATTTGATTTTTCAAATAATTTTGAAACGGCTTGCTTAATGGCAGTTCTGTTTGCATCAAAATATTATTTATAATTCGTAGAATGTGCGTAAACTTCTTTTTTGGCTGATTTCAATTCCAATTGAAAAATAAGTCAGTATTTTCTGCAATAGGAAATGAAATCAACCAAAAAAGAAGTCTACGCACATTCTACGAATTATAAATAATATTTTGATGCAAACAGAACTGCCATTAAGCAAGCCGTTTCAAAATTATTTGAAAAATCAAATTTACATTAGATGCTATAGCAGAGAATATAGAGAATTGTCGGTACAGTAGAGCGCGGAAATTATGTTCGGCATCCCCTTAAGGGGAAGTCGTACCATCCTACATTACCGACCGCGATACGAATCACTGTTTCCAACTTTTCTCTGTCATTTATTAGTGAAATAATGCACAAATTAAATTCCACTCAAAAAATTCATTGTAGAAGAGGGTTCAACTAAGATAATTGTAATACGAAGTCAAAAATCGTCGCTACCTTACTAGCAAATAAGCAATGGCACTGCGATCTTTCAACTCAACATCGTTTTATGCCAAATTAAAAAATTTATTAATTTTATAATTTTTGACTCGTATTACAATTATCTTAGTTGAGCCCTCTTCTTCAATGAATTTTTTGAGTGGAATTTAATTTGTGCATTATTTCACTAATAAATGACAAAAGTTGGAAACAGCGATTCGTATCGCGGTCGGTAATGTAGGATGGTACGACCTCCCCTCAAGGGTGAGGTTTGGTGGAATAAGTATTACAACTTCTTTAATTGTAAATTTTATTTTTATTTAAGAAGGTGGTGGCTCGGAGATCAAATACAGAATGAATCGAAAGTCACTCCTCCCCACTGACGGTCGTGCTGCACACTATTATTTTTACATTCGCGAGCGTCCACGTCCATGAGTCGAGCTAGACGCCTTTACAACAATATCGAGCGAATAAACAGATAATAATTGTAGTATTGCGTATTTTACAGTAATTATAATTGCAAAGTTACTTAGTAGTTTTTATTCGAAATATTATAACTTTTATTATATTATTTCTCTCGGTCTAATTAACTTTTTTCAACAAAAATGAGAAAATTTGTTCTTGGCCTAAAAGACAAGGCATTCAAACCGTGTATCCCACACAAATTTTATGTAAAACCACTGCCCCTCAAAAGGATCCTAAGATAAAAAATGCATTTAGTATTAATAAAAAATTTATAATGTAAGAAGTACCTTGATCAAAAATAGCGTAACATACACTGTTTAAGAATTATTTTATTATTTGTTATTATTTCATTATACTTGGAAATGCCAGTGTAATCATACTTAAAGCTGCGTAAGAAATTACTTTTCGGATAACGCTAAAAATTAATTTTTCGAAATTTGTATTTAAAAACTTCATTTACAAATAAAAAAATGTCTATCACGGAATTGTGTGTCCGCGAGTTGTTTCGTATATTGTATGACCCATAGAACGAGAAAAAAATTTGACCAGAGCTTTGCCTCGACTTTTATTTTGCTTTTTCAGGTGCACCATCTCAGGTGTTCTTATTAGTAGATTTCCTCATATATCTACTTCGAAAATTTATCTAATATCGACGTTTTCCATTGAAAATATTTGATTCATATTCCTGTGAGCAACATTCTCATTCTGCTGCTCATCAAATTCATAAATCCGTACGTATCGCAGTAGCATAAACGAGCATCAGCATGATTGAAATTAATTGTAAAATAACTGTAATAAAATGTCATGATGAAATCCATAATGAAGTGACTTATTATCACTAATGTCGATCAATAAAAATGAGTAACATATAATTGGAATGTGAATAACTAGAGATCGCGGATGTCATTAAAAATGTCCGTATGCAATAACATGGAAGATTGCTCGCTTTGCATATCGCTGAGCACTGAGAAATTTACGAGGTAACTTATACAATCAATGCAGTATTCGTTTGCTACAACATCGCAGTGTCCCTAGATATCGGAGCTTACAGGAACTTTTCCGCCAAAGATATTAAAAAAAAAACATAAAGTTTAATTATATCTTTATTGAGTTTCTTAATTGAATTCAATTGAAAAACTAATATCTTCTTCGTAATAGTACAATGATCATATTACAATTTCAGAAAGCCTAATTTTACCGTTTTTAAGATATGATAATTCAAAGAGAGTAACGTCACTCAATTTCTCGCAAGTGCAAGTCATTCAGTAAAACTTAGGTTATGTGTATGTACGCATACACGTCCCGTACATGTTGGCGCTTGTGTAAGATATGTACACGAGTTGGTGTTGGTATACATCAGTATATTTTTATGTGTGCTCGCGCAGGGTCGTAGAGTGTGACTGTTTCTTCAAGAAGAAATGGGGGAAATAAAGTACAATATACTCTTACGGGGAGGTTTACCTGTTTCTCGACCAAAACATCGATTTATTATTTTTTTTTTTACATTTTTTGTAGTAAATTATCTGTAGAATATATTACCAAGTCGGTTTGGTAGGATACTTACATATTTTTAACGTTATGGTCAATTCAGACAAAAATCTAAGTTGTTCTGCTCACGATACCATGTGGTGTAGTCACACGTGGTAAGTTACATTATCAGGCGTAAGTGGGAAGGTATACCGCGAAAATACGAAAAAGAAATAACCTGGTCAGCAAAGAAACTCAGATGTTTGCCTCATTACATGATATGTAAGGTCCATAGCAAATACCCTGATGGGATCGTCGCTATTTCATCAGACAGCCTGATATATTTTCTAGTTCAGGTGCCCACCCGACGTATATTGCGTGCTTAGCAACGTTTAGTGAAGTTTACTATCCGGCTTTACCGAGTCATACTTATCATCTACCGTTTCAAAATCTTTCAACAGATGAAATTCGAATTCTTGTCCTTTGGATTCGAACGCGAAAGCTTTACCACTAAGCTATGCTTGAATTTTGTACATAAAATTCTTATTGTAATTATGGAAAGTAAACTTCCAGTATTGGTCCGATACGTTTTCTATATTTTATTACTTTGCATTATTGATATATCGGAACTGGGTCAGAAATGGCCCAGTGCCAGTAAACCAAGATAATGATGCAGTACTGGCCAAAGACGGTCCAGAGTTCTGCTACCAGTACTGGTGTGCCGATTCGAGGCCAATGCTGCCTTTGTGATTGGGTCAGTATTGATCCATTTGGAGGAAACAATGATTATTTCAGTGAAAATCGTCGCCATGACATTATCTAACTCCAATGCACGGAAACTTCTTAATTGAAGAATGCTAGGAGCTCCGGATGTCCACAGGGTCTCGTGTTCTCAAAACCGCCGCCGATCACTCTTTGGAAAGTGCTCGCTCGCGCAATTTATTTATAGAGCCACGGTGGCTCGGTGAAGTAAACGCGAGACAAAGCGGTCCTCCACCTCCTATTTCTCGCACACAGGTATGCCGGGTCGAGCACAAGTTTTCAGGGCCGATCTCCTCCCGCGCGTGGCCGACCTTGGAACTCTCTTCCTTGCGCTCTTTTGTTCCGAGTCGGCAATGCGGCGGAGGTAAGAGGAAGGGGGACCTCCCGAGCTGCGGGACGATCGTTTTTCGTCGCGAAGGCGCACCCGCCCGGAATAATGCGCCGCGCGACACCTGCGAAACACGAGACGAAAATTTGGAGGAGCAACACGTGCACTTTTGCACTTTTGTATGCAGTTCCTTAAGGACGATGCGAGAGAAGGAGTACTCCTTGTAGCGCTTCTTGGGTGGACCGTAAAATTGAGATCTTCATTATCAAAGAAGCTGCCAGAGTAGTTTTTCCAAGTGAATCCGGGACAGTGCGCCTTGGGGGAACTTTTTGCTTTCTTTATAAAATAAAAAAAATTAATAAAAATATAATTTTGAGTTGAGGCATTATTTTTAAGTGTATTACAGAGCAGATTGAATGTAGATGCATATGTTGATTGTGACAAGATGCTGCAAGTGCTAAAAGCCTTTTTGTATTTTATACTTTACTCATTTTTTGATGAAAAGTGCTTAAATTAAATGGGATAAAATGTAATCGGCATAATTTCAATGAAACGTACAATGGAAAAGATTTTGTAAGGATTTTTATGAGAATTGAAATTTGAGTAAATAAAACATTTCGTACAAATAAGTAGACAGGAATCAAAATAATAAATTATTGATTTTTTATTTAAATGTGGACGATGCTGCCATGCGCAATTTCCAAAAGGTTACTTTAATTTGTCTTTTACTGTCTTTTACTGTACATCTCATGTAAAAATCTCTGGGTACTTTTAAAATCAAACTTTCACTGTATCTATAATTCCTTATATAAACATCTGTCTTACGTTTCAGTGTGCCTTCCCGCGTAAAAATTTAGAGGATGTTAAAAAGATCTTAAAAAGATTTGTCTTAAAAATGATCGATTTTAAGATTTTCACGTGAATTCATCTTAAAATCGATCATTTTTAAGACAAATCTTTTTAAGATCTTTTTAACATCCTCTAAATTTTTACGCGGGTTATGATGTTATCATGCTGATAGTCCATCAGAAAATATATATTATAGAACCTTGTAGAGCCATTTTTGCAGTTTTCAACTTTCGGAAAATGTTCTGATCAGAAATCTTTACTGAGAAACAAAGTTAAAAACATCTGTAACTAACAATTTATTGAGTTCATGTATGAAATTCCTTGAAAATAGAATAAAAAACTGTTGCCAATATATTGGCAGTTAGCTTCTCCCATAAATACTTATTAAAATCATTTTATCTATTACACTGCTATTGAATCAATAATTGCAAAACGCGAAAGACCCAATCGTTCTCTAGATATAATGAATTTCACAAAATTTTTAAAAGAATCAAAATCTTATTGACAGTAGTTTCTGAAATTTCTGAAAAATTAATAGGCCTTTCAAACTGCCAAAAAATTACGCTAAACCTATAACAAAATACGAACAAAATAAAAAAATTTCAAGTAAATTCAATCCAGCATGCTACTATCATACATTTATTAAATAAATTATTTTGATTCTTTTAATAATTATTATTTTCCGTTTATAACAAAGAAATGTCGTGTAATTTTTACAAATTGAAATAGTGAATTCCCCAATTTAAAAAAATTTCATTTCACTAATTTATTAGTAGTTTTCACTATTTTTAATAGTGCATATATTTACTATTTCAATTAGTACATTTTATTCACTATTTCAAATAGTAGTTTTCCATTAATTCGCAGTGGAGCAATTTTTACTATTCAAATCAATGCATAGTCACAATTAATTAGTGGTTTTTCACTAATTCAACTTTAGAGAGTAGCAAATAGATATTGATGAAACTGATCGGTTGGATTATCTCCCAATCAGCTCTAACACAGGCGCCTCGGCTCGTCATCAGACTGCGCGATCCTTTGATTTCGCTATGGTCGCGGTTGCGACCGAATCCCGCCGGCGAATAGCGAATAAGCCAGGCGGTGCGCACGAGCGAGCGAAAAAACAGGCGGAGGAAGAGAGACAGCGGTGCATACCCTCGTCCGAATATGTTAATTTACGGCCACACAGAGGCCAATAATTCTTCCATGTACACAGTGCACTGAAAGCGCGGCTTAACCATTTTTATGGCATATTTCGCGCCACTTTTTTTACCCCGTGGAACTTTTGCTTTATGTTTGCAATAATGTTGATGACCAACACTCGCACACTCACTTCACTGTTTTCATGATTCGGCTAATTGGCTTGCGTCGAGTGTAACAATCAAAGTTCCATGAGGTTTCTTTAAAATAATAGTAGATGGACACTAACCAATAGATAAACAATTATACACAAAAGCAAGAAACAAATAATTTTGTTTTGTAATATTAAAAATAAAGTATAATTATATATTTTTATCAAAAATAATTTTTTGCAATTTTGTGCGTAAAGTTGTAAAAAACAGTACTTTTTTTACAAGATTTTTTAAAAAGCGCGCCTCTAGTATGATTCATTATTCAACTTCAACAATCCTTAGCGTCTCGCATGGACTTTTAAATAACTGAACGACGTCATTTTTGTTGTTTATTTCAATCAAAGATCGTTGACTGATTTTCAAAGTAACAATATAATTTTCAAAATTAATTTATTTGTTTAATTAGTGGTACAAATAATGTCTTCAGATAGTGACTAGGATAAAGATATTCCGTCAGAACTAATGAGAAAAGCAAAAGATGCTATTAAAAGTTTGCTTCCAGGAAAATCTAGACAAATTTACTCCAAAGAATACGCTGACATACAAAGATGGATGCAGGAAAAAAGGACAACGTCGTTTAATGAAACTGTTTTAATTGCTTATTTTAGTGAATTATCAGGAAAGGTTGCTCCTTCAACACTGTGGTCCAAGTATTCAATGATAAAGTCGAAGTTAGATATTGAAAAACAAATTCGTTTACAAGATTACACAAAGTTAACGAGTTTTTTTAAAAAGTAAAGACAAAGGTTACGAACGTAAAAAAGCAAAAACTTTTACTTCTAAAAATATAAAAATATTTTTTCAGATGCTCCGCATAAAAAGTACTTGGATGTTAAGGTATATTTTTGCATGAAATAAACAGATGGTTATTGTACATAATTAATATATACAAATGAATATAAAATATAAGTTATGTATCACTTTAAAATAACACCAACATGTAAATACAACATAATAGTATTAAATATTTAATAATTACTTTCAGGTCGCTTTAATTCTTGGCATAACAGGAGCCTGTAGGCTAGAAGAGTTGCACGATTTGACTATTAAACATATCAGGATAGAAAACAATTACTTTATGGAACCGTTACCAAATACAAAAACTGGAGCAACAAGGTTGTTTGCCATCAATAAGCCATTTAAAGAAATTGTAATAAAATATTTGAACCTGCGGCCAGAAAATGTTGCACATGAAAACTTGTTTATGAATTTCGTAAATGGCAGATGTACGAGATAAGTGATTGGAATAAATAAAATTGGCCAAATGCCTCAAGGGATTGCTGCATTTTGAAATTAAGTGGAACTATCTCTACACTGGTTACAGTTTTCGATGTACCTCAGCTACGTTTCTTGCTGATGCTGGGGCGTCAATGTCGACATTGAAACGTCATGGGGGTTGGCGTTCTACCTCAGTGGCAGAGGGTTATATTGAACAATTAGAACAAAATAAGAAGAAAGTGTGTGGTACTATTACAGAATGTCTGCAAAATGAATCCAGTGATGCTACTAGTAATATAACAAAAAAAATTAAAATTAATACTACTACAGAGGCTAATTCCAGATCATCAAACAATCCATCAATCAAAATATTATTAGATAATTGTAATATGCAATAATTTTTGTATTAACTTCATTTATTTATCTTAATCATCCAAATCTTAGTTTTTATAAATCAAATAAAAAATATGCATTTATATCTGTAAGATAATTTAAAAGTTATCGATGAAAGTTGTTGTTTAGAAGTTATTATCGATGATAAAAAGCTATGTATTTATAATTTAAATTGTAATAAAAATAATTTGTTTATTTTCTAATAAAACGTTAATATATATTTGAGTTGTATTTTAATTTATTTAACAAAATAATTTTCCTAGTTGAAGGTTGTTTGAGGGGGGGGGGCTTCGCCCCTCCCCCTCGACCGCCGCCGCCCTCCACCGTACCAACATTATTATTGTATTTATTATTATACATCTTTCCGCACGCAAATTACAAAAAATTACGTTCGCTACACGGGCGTAACTTTTCCACACTCTTCGACACAACGCGTGAGTAAAGTGCAACTTTACGCACTCTCAGCGACAACACGTGCGTAAAGTTGCACTCTATGCACTGGTCGCGCTGACCCGTGCGGAAAAGTAATTTTACGCCCTTGTAGCGAAAATAACTATTTTAACATTCAGTGCGTAAAACAGTACTTTTTGGGCCATCTGTAACACTTTGCTTTACGCACTGAGTGTGTAAAGCAGTTTGCTTTACGTGCTAAATGCGTAAAGCACTTTGCTTTGAGCACTGGGTACACTACGTGATACCACGCATAGAATTTTGCATTTTTAATTAATTATTGAAAATTAATAAAAAATTTCAATTTATTAAACATTAATCGAAAAAATTTTTTATTTAAAGCTTTTAAATCCTAATGAACTTATGAGCTACTTATATTATTCCATTGATAAAATTTATTTGAATCCAAGTGCGACGTTGAAAACAATTAGGTCTTTACAATTTAAAATTGTACAAGAAAAGTTTCTCTTTTTTAAAATACTGATAAACACAAATATTTTGAAATAATATTTGGCTTTTATGCTCTTCAGTAAAATTTTCTCTTTTTTTTAAATTATCATTTTTTGTTTTTTGGAGGAGGGGGCTCCTCCCCTCCCCCCACCAATCCCCCGGCGTGGGCTTCGCCACCTGCATCCCCACCGGGTCTGCACTCCTGGACCCTCCTCGCTGCGCTCGGGCGGCAAACGCGACTCGTGCGTGAATCAGCTGCTTTGCGCACTCGTTGCGTAATGTACTATTTTCAACTTTTGAATTACACCCAAAAGACCACGAAAATCAACTGCTGGATCCGCGTTTCATTGTAAGTGTTCATGCTGTTCAACTCTACAAAACCTATAAATATTCTGAGAGCGATATAGATGGAACTCTTGAGAGGTAAAGAAATGAAGAGAGCTTCAGAAAAAATCAAGCGAATATAATATTCCAACCTCAACATTGTTTGCCAAAAGTAAAGGGTACCAAGGTCCAGAAAATGAAATTAATGCAAAAAAAACTGTTCATTGCAAACAGTGTAACAGTCAAAAAACTAATTTTATTTTTAGTACACGAAGTTAAAACATTTTCTTAACTGTCTATTGACTACGACTCTAAGGATTAAGTTACAATACATTAAGTTCTTAAAACATTAATCTAAAATGTGATAATTTTCTTCAGAGGCAATGATTAAATGCATGCAGCAGTGTGCAAAATACCAAAATACTAACTATAATTTTAACAAGGGCGTACCTGAGAAAAAAATCCAGTTCGATCAGAAGAAACTATGTTGATTTAACAAACTCAGCTCTAGTCAATTCAACATTCATTCTAATGAAATACAAAATTTTTATCAATATGAAAGTATAATTTTCGGAATCACAAGAATTTGAGTAAGTTAATTTGAAAGTTATTTTATTGTTGAATGAACTGTTTAATACATCAAATTGCAGAAAATAATTTTTAAATCAACAACACAATTTCTAAGTTAGAGAGATGAGCTAGTCCATGATCGTTGTTGCTCTGTTGGTAATGTACCATAACAGAAAATCGCAGCACTGTCAGTTGGACAAATCGCGCTTCCCTCCCTTTTTTCAATCACGTGGGCCTCTCCTTTCGCTTTCGCGTCGTGTACCTAATTTTTGCTTGGAGTATGCGTTTATTGTTACGGTGGCAATTTATAACCACGTTTCGACGCACGCCGACATACTACCTAGCCGGTATTCCTAATACATTGTACAATGACTTTAGAATTTGATATGACGAATGTTTTACTAGCCATGGGATTTCTAGATTTTGATCAAATATAAATATTTTTTCCCAAATGCATTATTCAGCTTTCTTTAAATATATTTTGCATAAAGATGTCGAATCAACCCACCGAGCGTTAGCGAGGAAGGACAACTAGCTAATTATTATTTTAAGCTTAAAATTTTATGCATATGACATATCTACTATACGTGAGTTTGAGTTACAATATTATCTTATTTCCTATACTAGATTCTTACTGCTTTAATTATTTTTTTAAGAGAGGAAAATTCGTCTATAATCCGCTAGATGGCGACTGCTTTTCTGTACCCACAATCGACCAACAGGGGCAGTCGGTGGTCTAATGGTCTAAGTGTTTAGGCTATTAAAGCAACGCTGCCCAAGTAGACCCAGGTTCGAATCCCGGCCGATGCGGTTTGTTCGCAGAAATGCGAAAGCTGTATACGGCTGTCTTTCTTATCTGAAGTCTACGTTGAATGTTGACCTAAGAATTGTGTTATTGTGTAGAATAAAAAATTGTAATGATGATGTGAAAATACCTACCCGTTGTTATAAGTGTATAAATATATGTGATTGAAAGAAAAATACAAAATGCGACTGTTAACGATAACGATAGCGATGCAAAAATCTGTATGCGAAAAACTTTGACGTAAGCGTTGTGGCGATATATATACATGTACTGTGAAAGCCAATAAAATACTCATTTAAACCTTTTTTTAATCGACCAACATTCATGTTGGATAGTATATAAGAAGGACAAAACCAAACGTGCATGTGTAACTATGCGTGCGATTATATATACTGCGGTGCGTAATGTAGATTTGTAAGCGTCCTTCCGAGAGTGTGTGATATCGACATATAATACCAATGTAAAAAACATCGAATGCGTTCCGCTTAAATGTGCGTAGTTGTTTAAGAAGCCTTCATTAATTACATTCAATTTCCAGCAAATAGGTTGTAGTCGAAAGGCGTTAAAGTTCCGAGAATAAAAAAAAGTTTTAATTTCTTTTTATCGAGATTCGGAAATTCAATTGAATTATATGTACAGAACGGTTAATTTAAGTGAAATAATATTTTAAACTAAATTCTAAAATTACAAGACACTGAATGAACGGTATGAGGTGTTGAATCATCGGCATAAGATTTTAATTTAACAAGGCAGTTCAATTCAAAATCAAAGATTGCCAAATTGACAGAATATTCTATTGCTCGCATTTATAGGCGTAATCTACTACGAATTATTTAGTTTTCATCTAGTACATCATGCTATTTTAATAGCATATTACGTGACAAGCGTATACTATTTTTCCGTCTTACAGTGAGGCCAAAATGGTAATCTTATCGATCGGACGCCGGGAGGAAAGGTTATGGTTTCGTCCCACTAGGCTGAAAAAGAGATTGTATTCGCAATCTGTTTTGTGCAAATTTGCTTGTACAATTTCACTGACTACTAACTACGACGATAAGTGACTCCCATTTACACCAGCTATGATATATATACAGCTGATGTCAAGGACATTTTTACTGCATTAAAAAATATATATTTTCTTTAATGTAACGAATCCTTTAAGAAAGCACTAAACTGCTTAATGGACAAATTTTAAATAAAGTGACGGAATGAAAATTTTGAAATATTTTAATCCGAAATTAATATTTGCATGTGTATTAATAGAGTTAAATTTAAATTATAATAGAATACACCTGTTCTTTAGTCTACTTTTAATATCTGTGCATTTGAAATTTACTCAAGTGATATATACAATATAATGAAGTATTTCAATTAATTAATTAAAAATATTAAGATTAGTTAAACTTTGCCAATGTTCCACCACGGGATATCACCTTATCAATTTTCAGGAAAGATTCTCACGCTTGACTAACCAATTCATGCAAAAAAAATTACGAATGCGTAAGCACCACGAAACGAGCTCGCGGGACACCCAGTAGATTTTATTAAAGAGGCCGATAAGAGCCGTCTGGTCCCTCTGTCAGCGAGGCACGCCAGTCTGGTCCAGATTCGGGGAAGGCGAACCGCTGCAGCTTCCTCCCCGAGTCGAGGAGCAAAAAGAGTCCGGGCCGGCCGATGGCGACGACGGCGACGAAAAAAAAAGGTCCACGTGTACCTGCTGGCGCACGGGCTCGCCAAGTCGTATACCTGGACCGAACAAAGGCCGCCGGGCGGCCGGAGGAGGGGAGGCGTATTTTCGGGGCCCCGCCGAAGGAAGAGAGATAGAGAGAGAAGCTGCCATCTGTAAGCGGCAACATGCAATTTTCGAGCCGCGCGCCTTGTGTCTCGGTTTACCGGAGGCCTAGACGGAGCCAGGGGCAATCTTGCCGGTTCAAAAACACGAACTGCCAGCAATACGACCGAACTTTCTCACTATGATTTTTCGTCGATGCTTCTGTTCGAACTATTTTATTCCAATTGTATTAAAGTTTCCCATTTTATTTTCTACGCTGAATTCTTTTTAACTCACTTATTATCTCCGAGAGATATAGTATTGATTCGTGACAATTTCTGAATTATTTTTTACTTTAAGTAGAGAAATCCATTGCAGAGTCCGTGTAGGAACAGCCAGTACTGGTAGTTCAGGACAAAACTAGTCGTTTATTAATAAAAGGTATACCGTTTGCCACGGTGTGGTACGCAGTTGAACCAATACTGATTTGATAAGACTGAAACAATATTAAATTTTTATAATGGCCCAACACTGATTTTCTTACAATGAGTTACAACAATTACTTTGGTAAATTCTAAGTACAATTACACTGCCAACCGAAGTTAAAAATAAAAAAGAAAGCTCATAACCTTGTACAATTATTATCATTCAGATGTTAAGTTTATTTATATCGACATCTATTAAATAAATATTTTTAACAGAAGATCGATAAAGAAAACCCGATTTCTTAAAAAAATTATGAGAATCGGTTTCATATTCTTTTTACAAAATTATTAGATAATTAATTACAAATTTATTAAGTTAAGTTATTTTATTATGCATTTATATGAAAAAATCTACAAATAAAAATACCTGAAACGGTTCACGCGGAATAAAAAGTCAGGACAAAGCTCTGGTCAAATTTGTTTGAATAATCGAAAGTACGTAGTTTCGCCTTTGTTTTCGATGGCGAAAGATAGACTTTTTAGTCATTACTGTATAGGGCTTTCGCCACTGACAGCGGTTTTTGTCACGCATCTTTTTGAGCTGGTTGCTAGTCAACTGCAGATTTTGTTAAAAATAAACATTTTGAAGGTTTGGTTTATATTTTCAAAACTAATAAGATAATAGATATACGTTTACATGTTTTCGAATTGTACACTCACCGGATACAGATTCTTATGGGACGTTTTTAAATTTTCAGATTTTTTGTCTTTACTTTATCATTTACATATCTATAATCTCGAAAATGTTAAGAAAACGATAAAGTAAAGATAAAATTAAATCTTTGTGAAAATTTAAAATTGTTGCATAAGAATTTATTTCCGGCGAGTGTTTATTTATCAACTGCACTTTAAGCAATTGCTTATTTACGTTTCCTAATTTATTAACGAATAATTAATAAAATAGTTTATTTCTTACTTTATTGAATTTTTTTATTGAAATTATATACCCGATTTTTTTTATATCCGCCCCCCCCCCCCTCCAATCAGCAGCACTCGCCGCAAATATTGGGGCGGGCATCGAAATAAACTTACTTAGGCTAACAAAAAATTACATTTCAATAATCGAAACGTAGCGTACTTTCGATCGGACATCAAGAAAAATAATGGCGTAAGGGTGGCGCTCAAGGCGAATAGACGTTGAACTTTCTTCTTTTGTACCGTAATATACTATTTAGGTTATGTTCGCCACTATTTTTTTCGCTCAAAAGTCACTATTTTTTAATAACGATGAGAAATAATAAATGTGCGAATGCTGTCGAAAAAGCGTTTTGTCTAACACTAAAATCAAACTATTCAAGCCAGTCATTTCTTAGTTTCGTGTCCATTTCAACTAGACGGATTTCTAGTAAAGGTGAGTCATTGTTTATTATAGGAGTAGATACAGTAGTTTTATTAATGTTCTTGACTACATTTGTATGGAGATAATATTGAGTACAAGGGAGACTTGTTTCATTTTTAGATTTTTCTTCGTCGAGATCTAATGAGTAGGTTAAGCAGCCTCTATATGTGGCAAGGTGCCTCCCACTATTGCTGTTAACACTACGTACGCTTTGTCCTCTGGGAATTTTAGTAAACATTCTCCAGTCGTTTGTTCTGAATTACATTTAACATATCTGTACATTAAATTGCTGTTTGAATTGAGTATTTGGGTGTTTACGCAAATTTTCCCATCTGACTGCTTGATGACAGAGCTTTTCAATATTATTCGATAGTCGATAGTCGATGTCAGAGCGGAAACGCACCCGCGGCTCCTCTCGGGACATGCCGGTGATACACCTATGCCTATTGGCCCATTGCACTCGGTTTCCTCATCAGTCCTCCCCTAACAACCTTTCTATGCAGGGTGTCCCATTTTAAAGAAACCACCCAGAAATTTTCGCCGGTTCGTGTTGTACAAAAAAATTGTTCCGACAAAAGTTGTTTGGGACAATGGGGGATATCTTTTTATGAAATCAGTTTTGACCTTGAGACTTATTTTCAAGGTCATTTGAAGGTCAAAGTTCTTTTTTTAATAGGAACTCCCATTTTTGACCCCGGATTCGGAAAGAGCGTGAAATTCTACGTTCAGATAAGGTATCATGTGTGGGTGCGGTTATCCCCCCTCCCCCCCCCCCCCATGGTCATGTAAGCGTCAAATTCGTTATTCTCTTAATCTGTGCACATAAATTATTGGGCAAAGGTGAGATTTGTAATGATAATAAGAATAGCAAGAATAACCCAATGACCTAATTCGTTAGCACAGATTAAGAGAATAACGAATTTGACACTTACATGACTATGGGGGGGGGGGGAGGGGGGATAACCGCACCCACACATGATACCTTATCTGAACGTAGAATTTCACGCTCTTTCCGAATCCGGGGTCAAAAATGGGAGTTCCTATTAAAAAAAGAACTTTGACCTTCAAATGACCTTGAAAATAAGTCTCAAGGTCAAAACTGATTTCATAAAAAGATATCCCCCATTGTCCCAAACAACTTTTGTCTGAACAATTTTTTTGTACAACGCAAACCGGCGAAAATTTCTGGGTAGTTTCTTTTAAATGGGACACCCTGTATAATCTACCAGTCTGAGAAATTTATTAAGCCTCATAGAGCAGACATCCTTAGGTTCGAGTAGCCACTCCACTCACACCTCACGACTTCCGCTCACTCATCTAGGGCAGTAACACATGAGATGCAAGGGAGTTCCCTTAGAGTCCCATAGAGTCTGCAGATGTTCTCAGTACCTAGTCAACTACTCATCAAGCATGTCCTCCACGCAGCTCCTAATAGACTTCACTTCCGCTTGAAAGACCGTGGTGTAGGGCTCCAGTGTGAGCACGATTTCTCTGCTGCTCGCCTCCAGCCATGCGTAAACTAGTTATAGCATGACTGGTCTTTCTCCAACTGTTGGTGTGCACTCTTAACCTCAAAATTCCTTTCGAATTTGTAGTTGTGGGTAACCCTATCTAACCTACCACCGCGCTTCTGATCAAAGCCAATTGTCTTAACGATCTCCGCGTCCTCGTGCATAAGCCAGTCCTTTGAGATTCTCATCTTTGCCTTAAGTTCTGCCACCCTTAACAAAGCCTGAAGAGGGGGAAGGTCCAGCATAACTTCTAATGCTTTCAGTGGCATAGACCTTCTATCTCACGTTATACCTCTTGTCACCATCCCTTGCATTCTATCTAGAAGTAAGTTACCTGCCTTTAACTTTGAGTCTAAAATCACCTCCGATTTTCCTAATAGCTTAATGGGTCCTAATTTCTTGACTTTGTATTTGGTGGTGAAGTTGACTAGTACCGTTTTGTCGGGGTCAATGGACAGTTCAACTTCCTTACATCATGCTTCCACTATCCCTAATGCAGAGTTCATTAGGCTTGTTAGCGTACTTTCATCATGCCCCGTAAACAGGATCAAGACCTCATCCGCATACGCCTGAGCATATATGCCCACCAAATTAACCTGACCAGTAGTTCGTCCACAACTAGGGACCACTCAGTGGGTGAAAGGACATCAACTTGTGTACAGCTCCTCCACTTCCGGCTTCATCCAGTCGCCGACCCCCACTGTACTTCAACCACCCTACCAACTAGGGAGTTACGTAACCACCTAACAAGATATTTGGGAATACCATGTCTCTCTGCTCACCGGTATATGCTTCTTCCTGTTGTGAAATTGAAAGCTCCTTCCACATCCAGGATGGCATCCAGCACCATATCATTGTTCCTCATTCCTTTCTTGATCCTGGTAGTTGCCTCATCAAGACCGGAGTCCACGAACCTCCTCTACCTGCATGCGTGCTGTGCAGCATGCAGAGGATGAGCCGTCAGGGCTCCCTCCTTGATTCATCGGTCCACCAGTCTTTCCAAGGTCTTAAGCATATAAGACATCAGACAAACTGGTCTGAAGTCCTTTACGCTCTCATGCGCCTGTTTCCCAGGTTTAGATATAAAGATAACCATAGCCTTTTTCCATTCGGTTGGCACATAGCCAAGCGCCAGACAAGCCTTAAAGACTTTCATCAGAGAGCTCCTACAGTAGATTCACTCCCTTTTGAAGTACGGCTAGAAAAATACCTGCGGCCCCTGCTGCCTTATAGGGTTCAAATGAGTCAATGGCTTATTGAAGCCTATCTCTTATCGCCAACTTTCAGTCCTGTCCAAAAAACTAGCCGTATCCGGGATACTGTTGAGTTCTTCACAGTAACGCTTCCAGACTTCATTTTTTATCACCTTAAGAGTCTTTTTGTACTTCCGCCTGGTTTCTTCATAGACTACCAACTCCTCAGAGCCTCTTACATCTGTTGAGTAGTTTGCCGATCTTCTTGCGCAGGGCTCCCAATCTAGGATTCCACTAAAGTGCACTTTTACCCTGTCTGCGCTTCGTTGGTCTGCAGCTATCCTTAAAGGCCCCTACTATGGCAGCTTGGATTCAGCTACAAAACCTTTCAATGTCCTCTTCACTAGACGACTGCAGTACAGATCCCAATTCATCTTCCTGGGATTTCTACGCGTTTATTCGTCCTTAGTCAACTCACCCAGCTCAAAGTGGATCTGCTCATGGTCAGACATGGTGACCTCTTCTGATACCCTCCATCTCCGAATCTTTGGGAAGATACCTCTCGTGGCCAGAGTAATGTCGAAGACCTCCTCCCTCTTATTGTTTCTGAACAACGGAACTCATCCTCTGTTGAGGATGTCTAGTTCCGTCGCACAGAGATACTCAGAGCTTCTCACCTCGATTGTTGCAGTGGGGGATGTGCGTTCGCGTCGCACCCTATAATGACCTCTCTGCCCTTTTTGTGACAGTCGTCAACCAATGCCCTCACCTCCTCAGGGGGTGGTGAATCTATCGAGTCACTGGGAAAGTACGTCGAGGCTAAGATAACTTCTGTCACAAAAGCCCAGTGCCCTCGGTGTCTCAACCCCCGACTTCTCTATGAGCAAGCGCATCGCTGTCCCGACAAAGCCTCGTCCTAGCCACATTCTTTGCTTGCCAGGAGTTGACTATTCTCCATTCCCGGACCTGCAGCGTGTCATTGTACAAGCTCAGTCGCTTCAAAACCACCTCTGCAGCATGCTTTCCCTTTACAAACAGAGTAACCTTCTCCATTTTCTGGAGGGCGCTTTCCCCAAAGAGCCCTGTTCCCATGGGAAGTACTTATGAGCTAGGGAGCTCAGTGCGCGATTACACAGTATACTCGCTTTCCTTTTCTTTGCTATTCATTGTCATTGGATGAATGGTTTGGGTGGAATGTAGATGTGTTGGTGAAAGTGAGACGGTCCAACGAACTCTGGCTACACAGAGCAACATCCTTCTCCCGTGCCCTTCGGTATCCGCACCCCGCAACAGAGCTGTGGCCTCGGAGGAGTCACCCCGCTGCCGGTCCAGCAGGGCCTTGCCCGGGCGCCACCCGGCACTACTAGACTGAGGGGAATTATTCGCCAGATGATAGGGCAGCCGGTCCGGTCAACTACATCATAACCTGGGCCCCTGTTCTGTCTGGCGGCCTAGCCTTGTCTTTTCACTATTAACCTTTAGACTGCCGGGATTTGAAAGAGCATATTGCCTTCAGAAAACTAGTATATAAGGTATCTTATATCAACGATTGATCATACACAAAGTGTCGATCAGGGGGTGCGTCAAAATATTGATTTTTCGGTAGTCTAAAGGTTAAATAAGATTAAAATTACTACCTTTACATGATTGTGCTATAACATATTGTGAATTAGTATAGATTCTAATAAACATTTTAATAACTTTTGAAATTGAATTATTGTTGAGGTTAAGTGCTATTAAATCAATAAGTACTTCATCACAATCTGTATTTTTAAATAATGAACGCTGATAAATCTGATAATTTTTCTAATTGAAAGTAGCTCGAATCAGCGTGTCCGAGCACTACCATTGTCTAAGCCAGAATGACGCTAACGTTCCACTCTCTAGGCTTTTGCAAGTTTTTATAATCCAATGATTTTCACCATTATAACTTTTGTTGACAATTTAACATTTTTAAATGTTATGAAATATTCCGATTCAAAACAAATGGTTTTGATTTAAATAAATCATTTTTTTTATTTGTAATATAGTATTTCTAGTCCCCTACTATAATTACTGGCGGACAGGGTCTTCTCTAAATCCATACTATAAAAATCCTAACCGTCAGCAAAAATGCCAATCCCTTATCACAAGCGAAAACTCACTTTGAAGCACACATTTTTGTATTAAGAGTTATTCGTTGAAAATTGGTATACAAGGATTTTTGGGGTCGCTGATTACGAATATAATGTCAGATTTATGAAATTCTTTGTCCAAGATGGCGGATTCAAGATGACGGGCAATAATTTTCCGGCTTATGTGCTCAAATCTTGTGTTTCTTTGTATACAAGGGTTTTTGGGCCACGCTGAATACGCATCTAATGTCAGATTTATGACATTCTCTATTTATGATGGCGGAAAAAAATGAGTAACAACAAATGATTGTGTAATTCTTAGTCAAAACTGTGAATAATCAAGTTATATCAATTTTCAGGAAACATATAACAATAAATATTATGATATTGCGTCCGAGTGCCGTGTGTGCTGTGTGTCCTGAAACGTGTTCTCCATACTATTCCCGACAATCACCCTTCTCGGTCTACGCGTATTCACAAACCTACACTAATTATTCTTATACCACCAACCCACTCACTCAATCTTTAACTTACACTTTGCGTCCCAATTACTTAACCACAAAACCTCTTCCATTCCTACCTTTGATCCCAATTAACAATTGCTATCCTAAATTAATCTACGATGGCATCAGCCAAACGGTTTCAACCAGACTCCCTTTCAAAAAACCGTTTCAATCGTCACTTCACTAACGTCTCTATCGTCGCGATCTTTCTCTATCTCACTCTATTTCATTACATTAAATCATCCAAAAAATTATTGTAGATATTTACGTGCAAAATATAGAGTTGTGGTATTCAATAGTGACGTAACGATTTGAGCCAGTTTAGCCAGTTTGGAGGAAATGACGATTTTTTACAGGTAAGATCAACCTGGACCTAAAAAAAAATTACTACTCTAAAAAGTGGTGCTCGTCTTAACTCGTAGTAACATACTCATGAGAACCGTCGGTATTATTATAATAACGAACTCTCCGAGTTTCTCGTTAATCGAGTCGTTACAGTTGGTCCCTTAAACGATGCCACGCGTCACAAGCGCGTTGCACTCATAAACGTAGATGTGTCTCGACCGTCTCTCCTTCTTTCGTCCCCTCGACGAAAGAGTTTGCGGCATTAATTAAAGCCAACGGTGCAGCTGTCGCCAGTTGAGCACTGCGCGACTACCCCAAGGACACTGAATCCCTCCTTCGCGGCATTCCGCGGTCGGGCAAATTAATTTCAAATTAATTAGTCCGGTTTGAAAGGGATAGGAAGACTCTCCTAGAGTACATTTTTATCTCTACTTTTCCACTGCTTTGATTGCACTTGTTGAGTATGCATTTTATGATTGATACGAGATGTACGTTTTTTTTTTAATTGTGATAATTTATTTCTCGTGGAGTGGCAACAGAGACGCATAAGCGGAGTAATTATTTTGGTGGGTGGTTACATTGCGTTATATATGATTAAATAGCCGTCTATTAATTGCTGGATGTCGAGACTCGTCGATCAGCCTGGCCCGGAAGCTGTGGCAATCCTTTTTTTATCGACGTTTCGTTTGCCATTTAAGCACAGATTGATATTGATTGGAGGCGTGCGCCTAGCGCCGAAATTAACGAGTTGAGCACTAATTCAGTGGGTTTGAAGCCTTTGTGAATGACGAACTTAAACAATCATTAGACGAGTACTCGCGTCTTAGTGGTCGTACGCTATTTGGAGCATGTTGAATTTTTAAGTTTTGCATATGGAACATTTAATTTCGAACTTTATCAGAAATAAAATTACAGTAAACCCATTGTAGAATCAAAAATCATAGACAGTTAAAAAATAAAAAGTACCTACTATAGCGAAACAAAGAGAACGAGATGATCTAATTAATGTCTTTAAACATCAACTGCAAATAATGTAGAATTTACAAGAAGCATACGTAAAACCCCAAATCTTCTTAATTTTTGTATTGCATTTAAAAAATGTATTGAAGTAAATCGCTGTAGAATGCGACTCATTAAAAACTGGCGATAAAAAGCGTTTAAAATAATCGTCGATCTATTATTAACCTTTCTGTAAAGTTAGTCCAGTGAAAATTCTGAAATCAATAAATTAATAATTATAGAATCTCTCTCTCTCTTTCTCTCTCCTACTCCGTCTCTAAAAAATCTACTCACTCAAACTTACCCACTCCCATACAGCTATTTTATCTCATACAATTCAAGTTTTTTTTATTTCTTTATATTCTACAATAAATGTAACTAATCCATTAATTATCATCAGAATTAAAGAAATATTTTTTACAACCAACAAATCTGCATTACATTAGTCTCTTGTGACGGTAGACCTGTCTTAAACTTGAGCAAGGTAAATTTTAGTAAGAGGGAAATAATCGGATGATGCTATAAAATAAATATCCCGAGAATAAGTAATTTTAATTACAATTTCCAATTATTTAATAAAGTCTTATCTTATACATTTTTCTCCGTCGTTATAAGCCCACGTCTATCCTAATCTCTTTTACTGCCCGCGCACCATCTATTTAACCCTCCTCCCTCCTCTTCCCCCGAGTTTCGAGCTCGTCGGCGGAAATCAATAGTCCTTCGGTCCTTGCGATTATTAAAAGTCAGGCGTCTGCATCTGCGTCTCCGCATCTCTTTTCAGTCATACTCCTGACTGTTGACTTAGTAAATAAATAGTCAACAGAAAAATGCGAAAAATATATCGGCAATAACTGAGGTGTCTCCCATGTAGGAATGGCCAAAATTGAGAGTACGGGCCAATACTGGCTCAGTATTGGTAGACAGTATATAGGCAGCTGATACTTGCCCAATGCTAAATCAATACTCAAATGATAATACTGGACCCAGTACTGTGCACTTATACTGGCACAGTATGGTTTGACAGACTTAAGCCAAAGTTGAGTTTTTGTATAGTTATCCAATGCTGGCCTAGTGCAGTTTACCGGATTCTAGCCGGAGCTGAAAATTTTCATATTTTTTAGCTCCATCTTCTCTTAAAAAAGTGATGACCGTGTAGCGCCGCCTTCCAGCGCGCCACACCTACCGACCGAACAGGTCCGCGCTAGCGTGCCTTTGGCGCAAGAGCGCCGTCCCAGGAAGCAGACGCTCGTGCCTCGAGCCGTCTTCGGTATAAATTAGGCTCGCAACCTTGCTTCTGCCTACTCATCCAGAACACCTCCAGCCGCATGGACCTCACTCTCCAGCGCGACTCCCGGTTCCAGTGCCAGGAGCCGTTCAATATTCCATCTCCCCACACAACGACCTTTAAAGTGGTGACCCCTCGAAATCCTTGTGCGCGTAAGTACTCTTTAAACTACGCTGAGTGAGTGGCAATTATGTGCGCGAGTGTTTAAAAAAAAACTGTGTTAGTGCGGGTGTCGCCATAAAGCTGCCTTAGCCGCCTCGTGCCTCGCGGTTTGCTGAATGCTACCAGGGCATGTCTGACAGCTCATCGGCTCCTAGCGACGCGTTCTTAACGCCTGCAGGAACAACCGCACAACAAACTCTTTCACCAGGCACACCATTGTGGGATAGCTCAGGTGACCTTGAAAGTAGCCTCGAGCTTTGCCCATCCAATACATTACATCTCCGGATCAGCCCGACTGTAGCCGCAAGACTCGCCTTCTCGTCTAACGAGGAAGTCGATCTCACTACCAAGGCTCCGATCCTCGACGACGACTTCGTCGGTAGCAGCTCGCCGGTTTCAACCGACGCCACCGCAGGAGGCAGCACCGATCTTCACAGCGCTTCGCCCGTTTCGGGCATTCGAGGCGACACCAACCGGTTGCCTAACCTAAACTCGCACATCAGCCTTAGTCCGCCGCTCGGCCGCAGCGCTCAAGACAACATGGTCAACGGCGACGGTGCAGTTGCGGCCATATCCAGCGTGAAACTGCCTACCTGCTGGCATGAGAAGCCGGATCTTTGGTTCGTCCAGGCAGAGGCACATTTTCAGACCTCCAACGTTACGTCAGATAGGTCTAAGTTCTACCTCATTCTCTCGGCTCTCTCGCCTGAAGCCATCGAGGAAATTCAAGATTTAATATCCGATCCAGAAAATATTGGTAAATACGACCTTATTAAAACTCGCATCATCCAGCGCTTTTCTTAGTCTGCTAGCAAAAAGCTCGACACCATGCTCAACCGCTTGGAGCTTGGCGACAAGAAACCTTCTATCCTGCTCAGGCAAATTAGAGAGCTTGCTGGTGCTAACGCTTCCATAGATCTTATCAAAGTAAAATGGCTAGCTCTACTTCCACCTCATCCGCAGACTGTTCTCAAGGCTCTTGGCGTAGACGACCTCGACAAGCTTGCTGAAGCTGCAGACATCCTGCTTGAGGGTGCCTCATGGGCTCCGCCAGTGCTTGCAGTAGCTTCTGCTTCTCCCAAACAGTCTGAACTCTCAGAAATTAAAATTCTGTTATCTCAACTTATTTCAGTTACCAGAGAGATGCTCACCAAGGTGTCCAGCTCAGGTGGTGGTCATCAATCCAGGAGAGATTCTACTCCCAGCAATGCGCAGCAAAACCGAAGTCGCCCCAACTCTCGTCCAAGGCCTCACACTAACGGCACATGTTGGTATCACCACAAGTATGGAACTGCAGCAAAGCATTGCCTGAAGCCGTGCGATTTCACCGCCACTGGAACCTCGCAGGGAAACCTGTAATGCTGCTGTCTGCCCCTGCAGCAGGCAGCAGCCCCACCATTGCCTCATCCACTTCTGCGGGCCCCTTCAAGGAAAACAGACTGCACATCTCTGACCGCAACTCCGCCATTGGTTTTTTGGTGGACAGTGGCTCTATCGTCTCGATTTTGCCTTGTCATAGCCACGGCAAGTCGACCACACAGCATGACACTCACCTTGCCGCAGCCAACGGCTCTCCCATTCGTTCCTTTGGACGTCGGATAATGCAGCTTGACCTGGGCTTGCGGCGCACCTTCACATGGTCCTTCATCTTAGCCGACATCTCCACGCCAATCATCGGTGCCGATTTTCTATCCTACTATAGCCTGTTGTTAGACCTCAAGAAAGGGAAGCTCATCGATGAGACTACCTCTTGCTCTGCCTCAGGCCAGTTCCAGTCAACGGCCGACCACAGCATCTCGGCTTTGTCCCCTGTTCAGCACGCCGAAGACGGATTCGCGAGGGAAGTCGAGATTCTCATTACAGAATACATGGAGAAAGTGCTTCAAAATCAAGGCCTCGTTGTTGGCCCCATAGCTTCGGTAAGGCACCATATTATTACTTCAGGACCTCCAGTGCACGCCAGAGCAAGAGCACTGCTTGGCAAACCTTTAGAAGCAGCCAAGGCAGAGTACCGTGCATTGCTGTCAATGGGTATTATCAGGCCCTCCAGCAGCCCCTACGCTAGTCCGCTACACATGGTGAAGACAGCATCAGGAAAGCTGCGCCCCACAGGAGACTACAGGAATCTAAACGCTCAAACTGTCCCAGACAGATATCCACTGCCTAGAATAATCGACTTACTTCTTCAGTTACACGACAAACAAATATTTTCAACGATTGATCTAAAAAAAGCATATTTTCAGATTTCTGTGGCCGACGAAGACGTAGAGAAGACAGCTATCATCACACCTTTTGGCCTATTTGAGTTCTTGGGTATGCCTCTCGGTTTACGCAATGCTACCCAGACATTCCAGAGATTTATGCAGAGCATCTTAGGCCACCTCGATTTTGTAACCATCTACTTAGATGACTTGCTCATTGCCTCCGCTAACGAAGAAGAGCATCTTCGGCATCTGAAGATAGTTTTCGACATCTTACTCGCAAACAAGCTTGAAGTCAACTGGAGCAAGTGCTGCTTTGCGAAGGAAGAGGTAATCTTCCTTGGTCATAAAGTCAGTGCCTCAGGTTTCGCCCCTCCTGCTGAGAAGGTAGACGCCATCCTCACCTTCCCTCGGCCCGAGACCGTTCATGACCTCAAACGCTTCCTAGGCACCATTAACTACTACAGGTCCCAGTTACCTCATGCAGCGCAAGCTCAGTCGCTCCTGAACGACCAGCTGAAAGGAGCCAAGCGGAAAGACAAAACTAAAATCAACTGGACGCCCGATCTCCAGGATGCTTTCGAAGCCACGAAGCAAGCGCTCGCCAATGCGACCTCTACAGCATTTCTGCATCCCGACGCAAAGCTCGTCTTGACAACTGACGCTTCGTCAACTGCCATCGGCGGTGCTCTGGAGCAGCTCGTCGACGACGTCCACATGCCTCTCGGGTTTTTCTCCCGCAAGCTCTCGGCGGCGGAGAAAAATTACAGCCCTTACGACAGAGAACTTCTGGCTGTGTTCGCCTTGCTTAAGTATTTTCAGCACCTCGTCGAAGGCAGAGTTTTCACCATCAGGACTGACCACAAACCGCTTACGAGAGCATTTCTTCAGCGTCCTGAGAAGGCTTCTCCGAGACAGATCCACCAGCTCGATTTTATCGGTCAGTTTTGCACTTCTTTAGAATACCTTCCAGGCGAAGAAAACGTGGTTGCCGACGCGCTCTCCAGAGTCGAAGCAATCACCATACCGTCCATTTTGGATTCAGAATCAATCAGCCAAGCGCAGCAGAACGACTCAGAATTGCCTCAGCTTGGAACTTCGTCAAGTCTTTCTTTGCAGCGTCTAGTTATTGAAGATCATTTGTTGCTGTGTGACATAGCCACAGGCATCGTTCGCCCTTACTTACCGTGCTCTCTCAGGAAGAAGGCATTTGATGTTGTCCACGGACCAGCCCCCCCCCCCCCACCCCGCGGTCGAGTAACGTCGAAAATCTTACGTCAGAAATTTACATGGCCAGGTATACGTAAAGACGCCCTCCGCTGGGCTCGCGAATGTGTCGCTTGTCAAAAAGCCAAAATCCACCGGCACAACAGGTCCGAACCTACGCACATAGAAGTGCCTAGTGCTCGCTTCAACCACGTGCATCTTGACCTCATCATTTTACCGCTCGCTCATGGTTTCAGGTACTGCCTCACAGTCATTGACAGATTTTCCAGATGGCCCCAGGCAGTCCCTCTCAAGGATATTCAAGCCGACACCGTCGCAGCAGCGTTCTACGCGAATTGGATTGCCTTGTTTGGCACACCCTTAACTATCACCACCGATCAAGGCATGCAGTTTGAATCAGCCCTCTTCTCCGCCTTAGCCAAGATGATCGGCGCAGAGAAGATCCGCACGACTCCGTACCACCCGCAGTCCAATGGCATGGTTGAGAGATGGCACCGAACACTCAAGGCCGCCCTCATGCTCACCATCCATTCCTTGGCCTCAACTTCTGCCTACGGTACTCCTCGGCCTCAGAGCCGTCTACAAGGAAGACCTTGGCGCCTCTCCTGCAGAGCTTCTACTAGGCACAACTTTAAGGCTGCCTGGAGAGTTCTTCGTGACGCAAGACACCCCAGTTTCGCCAGCTTCTTTTTCAGAAAAACTTCGATTGCACTTCAATGCACTCCAGCCAAGGCAGACGTCGCATCACACTGTGCCAAGGCATTTCGTCCATAAGGATCTTGCCTCGTGCACTCACGTGTTTAGGCGACTCGATTTAATTAAACCTCTGCTAACTCCACCTTTTACAGGTTCGCATCGTATCCTCAACAGGCTAGAAGACAAGCTTTTCCTTATTGACGTCAATGGGCAGCCTCGGACGATTTCAATTGATCACCTCAAACCTAAGCGTCCCGCCCCAGCACACGTCATCCTCGCAAGGCAGCGCAGACCAGCAGCGCGCGGGCTCTCCAGTCCGTCGGGTATCTTTCGACCTGCCTGAGGACCACTCCACCGTCACAGAGCCGCCTTCAAGTTTGGCGCCTTCCAGGGGGGGAGTGGCTGTAGCGCCGTCTTCCAGCGCGCCACACTTACCGACCGAACAGGTCCGCACTAGCGTGCCTTTGGCGCAAGAGCGCCGTCCCAGGAAGCAGACGCTCGTGCCTCGAGCCGTCTTCGGTATAAATTAGGCTCGCAACCTTGCTTCTGCCTACTCGTCCAGAACATCTCCAGCCGTATGGACCTCTCTCTCCAGCGCGACTCAAGTTCCAAGAAGTTACACACTAAGCGTCCTTCTGCCTCGCCACAGCTCTGGCGGTGGCGAGCGCAGCCTGTATTTTGACTCAACTGTACATAGTGTAAATAAATTCTACAAGCTTCAACGGACAACCGCCTTTGCACTCACTGCCTCCCCTCACTTTCAGCACCAAAATTGCCCTCGTGTTCCTGGCCCCTGGAGGACCAGAGTACGAGGACTCCCGGTTCCAGTGCCAGAAGCCGTTCCATATTCCATCTCCCCACACAACGACCTTTAAAACCGGATGTTGTGAAGCCTCGAAAACGTAAACTTGATTGGTTCGTACGTATATGGCGGAATGGCACTAAAATTAAAATTTTCTAACCTCAAAAATGAACCCAGAGTAAACAGAAAAGAAAGAAACTTGAGCGTGCTCAATTTTGCTCGTATCTTAAAAAAGTAATGGTTAATAATAATAAAACTTAATAATAATAAAATTACCAAATTTGTTTTGAAGCATTTAAGCAAATCATGAATGTAATTGGTCGAAAAATTTAGGAACGCATTTTCTTTTGACGCCAAAGTTTAATTCTTAAATATTTGAGTTTTCCAGAATTAAACAATTTAATGAAATAAGTATTGTATTAAACTTTTTTAACTGTAGTTTTTTTTAACTAAATTTGTTGAAAAATTAAATATCGCTACAATATTATTTTAGCTAAAAAATCAGAATGTATTATTTAGAAGAATTGATTAGAAAAAAACAGCGCAAAGAGAATATTAAGCGCGCGAAGCACGCTAGATTTTACTAGTCTAACGAAAATTGAGGGTATGAAGCCGTAAATAAGCTACGATAAGTTTGAATTTTCGTTCAGATGTATTTTGTTCGCTGTCAAGGTAACACAAAGACAAAATATTATACGCCAAGAAATTTCGATTCATCACTTCCAAATAAAAAGGAGCAGAAATATGCCTTGGTAAATATTTTATATACCCAACTTAATGTTTTAGATTTTAGTATTTGAATATTAATATATGTTGCAATATTTAAGTGAGATCGTATACTTCGAGGTGGTTTTCAGACGCAGGAGATCGCAATGAAGGCAAAAAAACAAGATTTAATAACAATATGTATTAAAATTTTTTATTTAATTTTTTTTAATAATAATAAAATTACCAAAATTTTCATTAAAATGTTATACTGTGACAATATTGGCATCCAGTAATTTGCAAGTATAGTAGAACAGTACTGGCCCCGGTATTATCATTTCGGTACAGATTCAATACTGGACAAGTATTGGTAGTCAGTGCTAAACTACAGTCTGCCACTACTGGTCTAGTATTGAGCCAATGGGAGATTCTTTCATGGGTTATTATAAAATAGCAATGTAGTAAGGCGAGAGTCACTAGCGATCACCGTGTAGGCTAGTTCATTCATAAAATTTACTTGCATAGTAGTTACAGCTGAGTAATACTTATTTTGACACTTTATTTTCTTGATTACCAGCATGGACCCAGTACCGTGTCAGTACAGACATCTTTGAGTATGATAACCAGCAATCTGCAGAAACAATTAATTATTATTTTTATTCTACAGTGAAATATTACATTGAAAAATTATCAGGATTTCCAGTAAAAATTACTATCCTTCATTGGAAGCCGGCCAGTCTGTCATTTTACACTTTTTACAGTTGAGTTCTTAAATTTGATCTGGGATAATAAATTTTCCTAAACTTCTAATGATTTCTAGTTTAAAGTGTTTCGTTGGTTGAAATCAAAATTTATTTTATATCCCTACCGAGATAATTTATTGTACTTACAAATATTCCTTGTAACTCGGCTTCGCCTCGGTCGACAATTACATGTGCTCTGAGACAATTTCTTATTATACAGGGATAAGTACGTAATATGCTACATGCTACGTGTAACTTCGACAAAGCCACATCGCACAAATTAATTCAGTTGGTATTTCGCACTGACCGAGTGGTCGGAAGCACGAGATAATAAAAATGCTGCCAACCCCTGGATCTACGGGAGTTTCGGTGCAGGCGCACCGGTGAGTATATGGGCGGGCGCCAGCTGACGCAAATGGAACGAATCGGATAAAGGATCTCCCGCCGGGGTGAACTTTCGCTCCTCCGCACCCCAGGGGACCGTATAGAGCGAGCACCAGCCAGCGTGTCATGCTCGGCGCGCTTCCTGGTAACACGCCGCCCCGGACTCAAGCCGATTGGTATCGACGCCCATTCGCAATGCCCAATTTCTTTACCATGAAAATATCTTTCAATTTCCAAACTATTTCTTTTACTTAGATTGTTCCAGAACTTTTTTCATATTCCACAGATGAATATTTATAATGCAAGCAGGGTGCCTTGCGAAAATTAAATATGCAAATAGTTTCACTTGTTTATTCCGCTACATTTATTATTAAATAAACAATTTTTTAATAAAATGTTCTAAAATAATTTTAGTCAAAATAAAAGAGATTCGGAGAAAAATTAAATTAATTTTAATTTATAAGGTAAAACGGGGCAAGATACCAGCTTGGAGAAGATGCCATAAATCTTGTTTGTTTATTATAAACATATTATTCTGCTGCTCACTGTGAAATGTATTACGATCCTTTCATTACATTGCCGTAGTATTAACCAATTTTCACTTTAATTCGTGTGCAAACCTTTATTGAAATTATGCAGTCTGACCTACACTTTCTATATCTTTCATTGTCACTCCACAGTGCAGATTTTTATCTATTCATCAAATTTTATATAGCATATTTATAATAGCTAGTGACCTCAAGTTTATATTATTGTAGTGCACAAAATGTATGAGGTGTTAAAAATTATTAATTATATTTATTTTTCTAAACGTAATCCCATATGGGGAAAATGCTAGCACATTAATCAGGATATTTTCAGATGCTACTTGCATTTTACCTCAAAAACTGTAAATAAGATTAATATTATAATATGAATTATTGTGATTGATGTTTGAAGATTATTTAATTTTTTGTTGTGTCATCTTGCCTGCAGGTACTGGGGAAGACGCCAGCTTTCGGTGGCTTGTAGTTCCCGATAAGTAAAATATTTAAAAATATTTTAAATATTTTTAAATATTTTTCAAAATTGTAGAAAACTGGTACCTCCTCTATTATACAAGATATGATGGACAGAAAAATATTCATAAATTCGTTCAGCACATCAAATGTATTGATGAAGTTGTTCTGTTTCTTTACAATAGAACCTTTTAGTTAATAATATAATTAAATGATATGATTAATAAAAAGAACGACAATAGCCAACAACAATTTATGTAAGATGAGAATATTAAAATTCCATAAAGAATGTATTTAATATTTTTGGTAATTTGTACTGTTCGTATATATAGTAAATGCAAGGTTTGAACATTTTTCACATTTTTTGCACACAATTTGTAACGAATTTTGTATTGCAGAAATTTTTTCTACGAACCACCAGTTTTCTCTAAAATAATGATGAAATTCATAAGCTTTTTTTGATTTTTGTAAAAAATAGCCAATGACCCAAATTAAACTAGAACCTTTGATCATTTAGATTTTGGGTATTAAACATTTTTTTCTGTGTTTTGAATGCCTGATACAAGATAATTTCACAATTTAGACCATTCGAATTTTTTGACCAGGTGACTAGATGTGGAATATCCGATAAATAGGCAACATTTTGTAATTTTAAAAAATAATTGACTTAAACTGTATAGCAAAGAAATGAACTAATTTGAAAGTTTAAAATTTATCTTAACAGAGAGATAATTAATGAATTATAAAAACTGGAAGATAAGTTCTTTTTGAAAAGAAGAATTTCTCTCGCTACATTTAAATTGAATACTTTCTATAGCATCTGCCGTTTAGTGCAGCGCATACACCTGAGGCATTCCATCCATCCATCAGAATATAATATCAACATTGGCAGAAATATTCTCGAAATCGTAAAGTCCGTTTGAACCGTAGAAAAGTATGCTTGGGATTAGAAAAAGGCAGGAAGAATCGGCTTGCAAAAAAAATTAATGGAGCTCGTGTAAAAATGGAAAAGCTGGGGCCGAATACACGAAAACACGCGAGCAATGCCAATAACAACTGGGACGGGCGGAGGCGCTCGGTGAGGGCAGGGAAGGATATTCGGACGTCCCAGGTGGGAGGCAGCTGCTAGGCGGCCGCCGCTGACTGTCCGCAACACCTGCCCTTCTTCCTTCCTTTCCTCTCCCCCTCTGCTCTTCTACCTCTCTTTACATTTTTTATCTCTCGACTCTGGACGGTGAGCCGAGGCTTCATTTCGGAGGCACCACTCGCCAAGAGGCCGAGGATGTAAATTTTCGAGGTACGGCGGTAAGCCAGTTGTAGCTGCTAACAGTATCGCTGCTATGAGGGGCATGAGTCAAAGTAAACAAAAAAACGTTCATTGCTCTCTTTTATTATTTTCTTCGATTCACCACAAGTGCAAAACATCATCTACTAAAGATTGTTATAAGGCCGAAAATACTTTCTTTACAAAATTCATCCCTGCCGGAAAATTAAGGAGCTTTTAGGCAGAAAATGTTGAATCTTCTGTTCAGTGGGCAGATTATTTAACATATTTCGAACATATTTGGAGGCTGTGGTGTGACGCTAGCTGGTTAAAATCTTTTCTAAATTATTCAATTAAAGTTTATAATGGTATAGGAACCACGGGTTTATATACTTTATATTTTTTAACTTGTAACGTTTCCTTCTAGAGAAGTCCATTTTATTTTTATATATAAAACAACAAATTAAACAGTATGTATCAACGATACTCCAAAATATCGAAATATAACCTAAAATTCAGTACAGTCACATAACCGTTTAGGAGCTGTAAGCAGACATCAGAGGAAGAGAGAAAGAGCGTGCAAACAGTTGCGCGGGCATCTGGCTCTTCTGCGTTTAATTCAGTGAACATAATTTTAACATAATATGCCAATCTATCAAAATAGTTGGTAGTCGAAAAATCTGGGCAGACGTTAATTACAACAACATAAATGATGGTTAATTTTCCGGCAGGGATTAGATTGGTTAATTTACAAAAAATATAAACTAAATTTGTAATTTTTCTCTGCATAATAAATTACACAGTCGAAATTATTCAGTAACATTAATAAAATTATTTTTCCAAATTACTGTTCCTAGATGAATAAATTTAATTAGAGCCAGTATTGGTCCAATACGAAACAGCGTTGATCTAGTAACTGTAAACCAGTAACGGAGCGGTACTGGCCCAAGTACGAACCAGAGTTGTACATTTTTTTCTAGAATGATTCTTTGACCCAAAATAATAAGTATGAGATCTTGAGAAGTAGACGACTTTTTAAAAACGTAGGAGAAATACGTATTTGCATAAATGTTAAATTCTCAGGATGTATAATAGTCGTACGAACATGTGCACAAATTTAACAAAATTACAACGCAAAAGCTACAATTTGAGAATTATTGTCCTTATTGACAATTCACTTGTGTCTTTATATATGTACACTATCCCGTGAAAAAGTACCTCCCCAATCGGACAATTAGTAATGGCCTCGAATCGTCATGCACGCCAGTACTGTTAGCACAACTCTTGCTCGTACTGCGATCAGAACTGCACCGCATTGTACTATTTTCCTGGTACTGCTTCAACTCTGGCCAGATTCGGGATATGAAAAACAAAAAATAATAATGAAAATATAGAAAAAGCGTAGTCACGCAGCACTGGGCCAGTAGCACTATTTTTAAGTATGATAAGCAATAGCTACTAGACCAGTACTATCAAATTTCATCGATATGTAAAAACAATAAGAATTTTCCTTAGAAAATTGAAACGTCTTCTAGTGGTAGAACTGCCGCCTTCGAATTCAAAGAACAAGGCTTCTCAAATATCATTGAGTGAAACGCAACATTTATTTGTAGAATATTCACGAGCTGAGCACTCTAAGGTCTCAATTATCTGCAATACTGCAATTATATACTTACTATCGGAACGGTATTTCGGAAAAATAAATATTTCAAAACTTTATTCGTCACATCTGTCATTTCGTCAGTAGTGGCCCAACACTGGGCCGTTAGCCAATTTTTTCACGAGTTATTAGTAATTAACATTGCCATAAATACACATCCCCTAGAATTTTTTAAAAAAGTATAATAAAGTCCCAAGATACATGTTCATTGGTTTAGACCAAAGGTTCATTCTACAAAAATTGGGCGAAATACAGGACCGGCAATCCCGCTCATTTCTCTCAAAGTCATTTTTTCCCTAAAGTATTAATAGAAACTGTTAAAAATTTGGCTATGAAATTCAATACGCAACATCTACGAAACTCACAGATAAATAAACATAGATTAAGCATTAAATTATTTCCAAAATAATTTATTTGTTTGAACCACGCAAATTTTCAGTACATAACATTTCACTGATACAATTAACTCATATGGATCCAATGTCTCATATTTGTATTTACCAAAACATTATGTTTATCGTTGTTCTAATATTTTATTTGATAACGTGTTTCTAAAATCTCATTATATTTTATTTGTGGTACTGAACTTTGTATGCAACATTAATTTGCAAAACTCCTGAGTTTGTGAAATCATTAAATTATTAAGTTAATTAGTTGTCGCTTTTTTTAAGTCTCTTGGTATTCCTTAAATTTCTTCGAACTCCTTCAGACTTGACCCGCCTTTTAGTTCTCTTTTAGTGACTTTGCGATGAAGACGAGCTGCAGGTAATGACGAAAAGGCGATTTTTTTCAAAACTTCTTCCCGACACCATTCGTCGACTTTACGACTTTTTTTTAGAACACTTGAAAATATTCAGTAAAAAAAGCGTAGACCCTTTGTTAGTTCTACTGTCTGCCCTTCGAGCCACGTCTCAGAGATAATTATCTCCTTTAACAGCGACTCCCGAAATTTGTAGTTTGAACAATTTTCTTCTTTCGTCATTCGTTGAGTAGTTTCTTGGAATTTAACGAGCTGAAGTTAGTGCTTGAATCGAATTTTTTTTCTGAGGCACTTGAAAAACTGAAATTAAATTATCATGATCTTTTTTTCACATGTTCATAAAATCTTGAAACAAAAATTCGTAAATAATGTAAAATTAAAATTTTACTTTTTATTTTAATTTTACAGTTAGAATATTAGATTTTAATAGTATAATAAGCAATATTCTGACAATTTGAAAAAGTGATGAGTGCTTCCTGAATTTTTACTATAAAAGAATAAATTTTCAGTTTTCATTCTTTTGCACTATGAAAATGTGAAATGTACAATAGCGTAAGATGACGCTTTCTACAAACTTACAAAAATAATATTTAAATTATACTGCGTAGTCTCCTCCTTAAGATCAAATATTGTAGTTGCGTTGAGTGATTGATCGAGTCACATTACGTTTTACACGCTTCGCCGTTATTGCAAGAATGTCTGACTCTAGCGAATCAAAGATCGCGGGGGTTACCGACGGACTCATCATTTACAGAAAAGAGCGCATATACAAAAAGCGGAGGTATTATACTACATCGTTGGGACGCAGCAGTCCTGATAGGCGCTCATGGCACAGAGGAGAGAATCACACTCTTCGAGATACATCCTTCTCTAGAAGAAATGATATAATTCTCTCAGACCAAAATGAATCGCAAAAGTATCGGTACGTCGCTTCATGGAGTGATATAACAATAAGTAAGGTTAGTTTTAAAATTAAACTAAAATTGATAGGAGGCGACAAAAGAATCACTAGCATTTCTTCCACTACCGCTACTGCCACCTCCGCCGCCGCCAACGCAGTTACTGACATCAACTAATGACAGCACGCAGAGTGGTATTCAATAGGCAGAATCACCGGAAAAAAATACGGCGGCCACAGTATTGATAACGACACAAAATTAGGAGAACATTTTCTGCTCTTTCAATTTCCGTTGTCAAAAATAGGGGTTCCCATTTGAAAAAACAAAGTTGACCTTGAAATAACCTTGGAAGTCAAACCCAAGGTCAAATTCAAGGTCACTATTAAATTCCTTGACAAAAGTTACCTCTAGATTGACCTTGACCTTGTCCAAAATCAGTTTACCTGGAAAATTATTAAGGTGTTCTGGGACTTTTTGGACACCCTATATAAATAAAATGGGCGCCATACAATTTTCTCATCTTTCTCATTTGAGTAAAGAAATTTAGCGGTGGTGCGAACGGAACGACTTATGTATTTTTGCATCATATACAAAATCAAAAGAAAATGCAGAAGCTGGTTGTGAGTCACGGAAATTTTCTGAAGATACTGAATAGGAATTATCAAACACTTGTTTTCGGAAAATAAATATGGAATTTGGAGCGTTCGATATTGACTTATTTGCCACTAAAATTAATAAAAAATGCAAAAAATTTATATCATGCTTTTCTGATCCAGAAGCAGTTACGGTTAATGCATCCACTATTTCGGGGTAAAATATTTATTTTTATACTTTTCTTCCTTTCTCCATTATATTTCGAGTACTTCTGTAAATTTGTGATGACAAAGCTTCTGGTACATTAGTTGTTCCATTGTGGACCACAGAGGCGTCGTTTGCAGTTTTCCAGAAACTTTTCATATTCGAATTAATTATTGAGCCTAAAAAAAATTTATTAAAATTACCTTTTCAGCAAATGTCACCCGCTATACACGTCACTTACCCTGATTGCAGGAGTTTTATCTGCGAAGTTTACAGAAAAAGGGAAATTCCGGAAAACGCGATAGAAACCTCATCAATAACAGCTGCTTAGAATCTGCATCAATAACAGCTGCTTAGAATCTGCATCAATAACGATGCTTGCATCAATAACAGCGTCTACAATGAAACAGAACAGTAAAATATTGGAGTTATGGTGGAAATATTGCTATAGGAAAAACATTTGCCCTTTTACAACAAGTATAAGTATACTAGATTTCGAAGGTACCATTTTTGGAAGTTAATTTTTACGGAGCAATTAATACTTATCGTTCATCAATTTCTTTGATTAACATTAATAATTTAGGAAACAACCAAAACATCAAACGATTTTGCAATAGCGTTTCAGTATTAAAGCCACAAAATGTAGAAGTTATAAGACAAACAGCTGGTTGGATTCAAAATTCTTCGGTATTTACCAAATTTTATAAATAATTGTACATTCGCTTCGGGGATTTTAAGTTTATAGAAAGATTAACGTAGTTAATTATCTATATTTAACGTTAATGTAACTAGACTACGCAGAATAATTTTTAATCAAACGAACTTACCTGTAAGTGAAATTCGATGTAAATTATACTAGTAGTCTCGTCCGAAAATATCAAAGTACCCACCCTACCCTACTCTACAACCCTAAATAAAATAAATACTTTATTAACGTGCCATTATTAACAGCTCTAGAATTAATGACATATTAGCCGTTGTTATGACATTACCTATGAGAAAAAAAACAATCGCTCTAAAATGCTGTGACTGGATCAATCACTCAACGCGACTACAATTTGATCTTTTCGGACGAGAGTACTAGTATAATTTACATCGAACTTCACTTACAGCTAAGATGATCGCTTTATTACAAATTGTTAATTTTACAAAAAGCTGCAGTAAGTTTGCTTACAAAAAGATTATTATCAATTACTGTCGCTTTTAGAAAGTAAACACCATTTCAAAAATAAGGGAACACTCGTATATAGTCGACAAATTTACAAAATTCAAAATATCATCGCTATGAAATTACTGTATCTAGAAAAATTATATAAAAAGGGAATTAAAGCTTAGAATATCTACCTTTAGATTTATTTATTGTTTTAGTGTGACGACCTCCACTTCAGACCTTGTTTTTTTTTTTGCAAAAAACAAAAAAAAAGGAGAAAACCGAAATTTTTTGGTCAGCATTCTCCTAGAAACTTTTCTTAGGAAATTTTATTTCTTCAATTGTGTAAAATGCATTTGATAGTCTAACGTTTACCTTCAATTTTGTTTTTTATTCGATTTCCTGCGATATTTTTAAATCTACTTATTCGACTTTTATGAAAAAACCTTATGATCGACTTTCTTATGAAATTAACAATTTCGGACTGTTACTAATTTTACTAAACTTTTTTCGTCATTCACTGAGAGTGTGTAACACTTAGTAATTGCATAAGAAAGTCGACCATAAGGTTTCTTAAAAAAAGTCGAATACCTAGGCTTAAAAAATCGAATAAAAAACAAACTTGAAGCTACAACGTTAGACTATCGAATGCATTTTACACAACTGAAGAAAAAAAATTTCCTGGGAAAAGTTTCCTATCTCTTTTTTTGGTCGTTTTTTGCAAAAAAATAGTCTTAAATAGAGCTCATTGCACAAAACAATAAAGAATTCTTAAAGCAGATTTTCTAAGCTTCAATTTCCTTTTTATAGAATTTTTCTAAACACAGTATTTTCCCTTGTGTTCCCGTATTTTTGAAACGGAGATTATTTTCTTTTTTTACTAACAATATGAGTTGCCCTTAATATTTAAATAAAGTTACAAGATTCGACATAAAAGAAAAATCAGCTTATTATATAAAACGAAAAAAATACAGCAAAGATTATGTAAAAAATAAAAGGTCGATGCGGAAGCAAAAGATAAAAATTGAGATGAGCAGTTGGTTAAATTGTAAAAGTTTATAATCATGGGCCTTAAGTGGTAATGAATTAAATACTTGCGCAACTAAGAAAGATGCTGGTATTGGGTCGTGTCCGCGGGAACAATTCAAATGGCAATGCGCATGCGGGTCATCAGACAGACAGGTGGCGACTGCGGCTTGTGCCTTATCTATCTCTCACCTCGGCCGCGTATTCGCGTCATTACTATTATTAGCTGACCGATGTCGTGCGCTCCGCTTACCGCTTTTCCGTGAGCCTTTTCTCGTCCTCATCCCTCTCGTATCTTTAAAACACACTGCCACCCTTGCAAGTGGCTTCTTGGCCCTTTTTTTATTAAGTCAATTAAATACTACCGACAACATTATTAATATGACACGTGTCCTGTTACTGTCCCTAATTCTACACTGAGAAAAATGTCGAAGTAAAATTTAATACATAAGTAGGGAAAATTACTATACAAAATAATAACGGTATGATATACTTGCCGTGGGAGATATTTTAACATACTTATAAGAAATTTTAATATATTTAATATTAATTATTAATATATATCAAGCTAAAAATTACTATTCTCGATGATAATTTAAGTTCTCAATAACGATTACTACGCATTAAGCAAATTTTACTTTTAAAAATAGTAAGAAGTGTTGCTTTTGTAAGTTGGCAGCATTGCTTTCACACGTTAGGTTACTTTACCCTATCTCTCTCTTTGTTTATCTTTGCTTTGAAACTACGGCACGTGTTTTTAGAAAATTATACTTATGATGCGCACGCTTTCTAAATAAATAGTGAATTTACGTGACACGACGGTTGGATGCTTAGAAGACTGAAAATATTTAATCACGTAAGTAAATAATAAATAAATTATTTATTTAAGAAATAAAATAGAGTTGTAATTATTCTTATCATTAATTATATTAATATCATGACGCTTTCTAACCTTACATCCTTTTTTTAATATTCTAAGGATTCATAAATTTCATCTAAAAGTGTGTAGTTTTTGTTAGTTTAGCAGGCATGTATAAACAGGTAAATAGAGTGATCGTTTTCGAATTTATTATAAAAAGGAATGAATTTTGTACATTTTATAAAGGAGCTATTAATTGAAGTGGGACTTGAGGATTATGAAGTAGATGAGATTCAACATAACGTTATTCACGAAAGAACAGTAGCTGCCGAGCAAGAAGCTAAACAGCAAGATGAACAACAAACTGAACTACAAGCTGAACAAGAAGCTGAACAACAAACTGCAAAATTAGCTGAACAACAAGCTCAACTAAATGCAGTTCCACCTGAAGCCGAAATTTGTACAGGACGTATTAAGCAATTGGTGTAATTTTACTCTCATCGTATAAATTTTATGATATTAATATTTATTAATTTAGATAAATGGTTATTTCTACACATGTAGACAAATCGAAGACTCGAACACGCCTTGTTAATATCTGCTGGATTGCAGACTAAGGAACAGATATATTTTTTATTTAAAATGTTTTAAATGCATGTAATTTTCTTAATAAAAAAATTTAACTTAATATGTATACTTAAAATGTTATAGTAGAGTCATTGATTTGTATTTTGCCCTTGTTAATTTTGATCAATATTATAATAATTTATATATTTCAGGGATTAAAGAATTATTTACTATCCAAGACTAATAGAAAAATTGTATTCAATCATTATAAAATATGCTTGGAAGCTAAATTGCCCTTACCACCTACCGTAAAGTCACTGCTCACTAAAATAGTGATTGAACGTATAACTTTAAAAAAATGCCTAGACGGTATGTAAACGTCGTTATTGATAAAACGAAGCAATTACTTCAAGATATTATTAAACTAATAGAAAGTGACATAAATTTTTAAATTGTAGTTTTTAAACGAACTGCTTCGTAATTATTCTAATTGTTTGAATTATGTTGATACCGAGTATAAGCGGTTGATAGAATTTAGAAAATTAGAAACCTACATCGACCCACAAAGTTATCACATTGGTGATAGAAAAGAGCTCAAGAAAAAAATTCAACAACACAAAAATAACAACATATACCAGTACATATTCAATTTATTCCTCTAAGACTAGTAGTCTGAACTGAAAATTATCACAAATTTAATTCAAGCTGAATATTGGATGAACAGAATGAAAACCTTTGGCGAAAAAACAGTGTTACCTGTAATACTCTATTTTGATGACTATGAAAACGATAACGCTCTAGGCTCGCACAAGGGAATTGGAAAAGTACACAGAGAAAAAAGTCGTAGTAAAATTTAATACATAAGTAGGAAAAATTACTATATAACGGCGTGACATCTTACCAGATATTAAAAATTACTATTTTATATATTAAATTTTGTACATTTAAAAACTACTATTTAAATAGTAATTTTTAATATTTTCAAATAGCAATTTTTACTATTTTTAAATAGCAATTTTTACTATTTTTAAATAGTAAATTTTAACTTTTTAAATAATAATGTTTAATGTTTTTTAATCAAAAAATTAAATGATATAAATGATAAAAAAAGAACATTTTTATTCATTCCGTTGTCTCAGTCATTTTTGTCTGTAGTTTTTTGAGCAGCTGTAGTCTTTGAATGTGTCCTGCAAACATTTAATATTTAATTAAGAATTAGTATTTACAATAAAGACAGTACAGTAGTCTCGCCATTCGATAACTTAATTGTATACGCTAACCTAACCTATTGATATACGCTCGCTCGCACGTGTCGCTGGTAATACATTGTAAAATTCGTCCTTATATATCTATGCCCCATGATTCTATCCACTTGCGTGTTAGCAAAATCGCGTCGCCACCTAGGTGTAGATTTTTACTTAATTAAAGTGACTAGCGAGTGCGACATAAAATAATTACGACTGTAGAAAAATATTAATAAAATAAAATAAATTGATAAAATGATTTTTTTTTTAAGAAACATTTAAAGGGCCAAACGTTTAAGCATCTAACCGTCGTGTCACGTAAATTCACTATTTGTTTAGAAAGCGTGCGCATCATAAGTGTAATTTTGTAAAAACACGTGTCGTAGTTTCAAAGCGAAGATAGATAGAGAGGGAGATAGGGTGACGTAACCTAACGTGTGAAAGCAATGCTGCCAACTTACAGAAGCAATACTTTTTACTATTTTTAAAAGTACAATTTGCTTAATGTGTAGTAATCATTATTGAGAACTTAAACTACTATCAAGAATAGTAATTTTTAGCTTGGTGTATATTAATAATTAGTATTAAATATATTAAAATTTCTTATAAATATGTTAGAATATCTCCTACGGCAAGTATATCATACCGTTAATATTTTGTATAGTAATTTTTCCTACTTATGTATTAAATTTTACTTTGACATTTTTCTGAATGTAGGAGCATTGTACGTCAGTATACCAGCACCTTCTCTGCATTACCAAGCAAAGGTGGAAAATATTTTCTTATTTATTCTTTTTAACACACTTGATAGACAAGTGTTTAAAAACCCTATAATATTTAGCAAAGCTGTAGAAGAATTAAACTGTTTAAATAATTTTGGGGTGGAAGTTAAGTTACCTATTGGTTGTAGCAATTCTACTTTGAGATCGTTTTATTTATTGGTGATAACCTTGGTATTCACTCGATATTAGGGCTTACAGAAAGTTTTAAAGCAAACATATTTTGCCAGCATGTATAAAATTTAATATATAAAATAGTAATTTTTAATATCTGGTAAGTATGTCAAGCCGTTACTATATTATACAGTAATTTTTCCTACTTATGTATTAAATTTTTTATTTAGAGTACCGGAATGAGTGTTATTTAAGTTCCGTAAATCCTTGACAAATACATTTTATCCAAGAAAAAGCGACATTTTATTTTAAAAAATCGTTGTTTCCTCCAAATGATCCAGCACCGGCCTCCAATCAGCACATTTTGCTAGCACTAAGTTTCTAAGTTAAGGCTAAGTTTCAAAATACTAATAACAAAAAGTATTAAACAAAATGTAGAAATAGCACTGTCACCCCGGTATTGAGTACATACCGGGCCAGTATTGGCATTTTTCAGTACGACACTGAGAAAAATGAAAAATAAAATTTCTAACAATTTCTACAAAAAATTAGAAAAAAGTATTGTAATGAACCGACCTACTCGATTAGTCTGTGGTGTGTCTCCAACAATTGACAATCACTGTATGGGTTAGGTAGCGATACGTATCTTACATGCCGATTTATAAAATTTACTCATGTTTTTTGTAATATTTATTGAGTAAATATCAATTTTTATTAAATTCTTTGTAATTTTACTAAATAATATATTAAAATTTCTACAATATTTGAGTTATTTTTACAAATAATAAGTTTTCTTAAAATTGTGTGTATATTATACTAAAATTTTTAGTAAAATTTCAAAAAGCATTATGGAAATTTTATAATGTATAATTTTTACTAAACTAATTAGTAAAATTTGATGAAGGGTTTGTAATATTTTTAAACGAAATAACAAAATTTAAAATCATTTAAAAAAAGGTCAAGTAGGTCTTCCTTTTCATTGGGAAAATAGTAATTTTTGCTAAAGCTTTTTTCTCAGTGAATAAGCAATAACTGGTATTTCGTTATTGCTATTCACAAATCCAAACAACGAGGGTTCGAATTTTATTCAGTGAAACTTTTTTTTCCAATTAGTTTAGAAACAGTAATTAGGAAAAATATATATTTTAATTTTTTTTTCTCATATCAAACTAGTACCGGGTAATTTCTCTTTTTTTTTTTTTTTTTTTTGTCAATATCAGCCAAGCGTAATCATTTAAGCATCGGCACTGTACTGATCCAATTTATTACTCCTACAAACTTGTAAAATTCCTATTCTGTTGTCGCAAAATCTACTATTCAAATACTTGCACCAGAGCAAAATGAAATGGACAAGGGAAAGCTAAATTGAAAGCTTAAAAGCGTCCTCCTTGGCAAATCATTGAAAGGAGAAAAAAGACTCCTTTCTGCGCTTTTGAATCGGACCTCGGATAGCGGCGGCTCTCCGGCCTTTGACGCTGACCTCAGCGATCGGAAAAAAATTCATAGTGGGGGTAAAAATCCTCGAGCCGAGCTCGGACTATAGACTCCTGGGCACTCTGGGAAATTGGCGGACGGCAGGCGTGTACATGCCCTCGAGAACCGGGCGCTCGGCGAAAATTCACCAATAGGAAGAACCTTCGCACAACGGAGCGACAGCCACTCGTAGTTTTTAACGACCGGCCGCGAAACAAATTCGAGCGATAATTTAATAAGGTTACCGATGAGCACGGCGGAGTGGCCTCCGCTCTAATTAGCAAGATTTTCACGGCAGCGGGTGTGGCTTTCCTGCCAATTCCACTCGGGTATTCGATCTCGGGTTTTATCGAATAGTACAGTCATTTTTACTTGTCCGCCTAACGGTAGTTCCGAACGCGTATATTTAAATCATTACCTACAACTTTTCCTTAATAAATTAAAAACATAATTTAATAATACTGCTTTTAGTTTAGTGTTTTCCCGTGAAAAAAATTATGTATCCAATACGGTGCCAAAAACAGATGTAGTCGGCTGTCAATGGATCCAGTACTGCCCCAATGTGACGAAAAAATCTATTAATTTTCCTAGAGTAATTACTCTAATCGCAGTATTGTGCATATAATTAATATGTAATATATTTCTCAAGTACTGAATAATCTGCAAATGAATTTTATTAGAGAAAAAATTGGATACCAATGCGCGCCATGGTAACATTAAAATGATTAACATCAATTTTTTTGTCTCATTCTATCTGATGAATAATCATAATGAAACACCTAGACCATTATGCTGCTTATTTGTTCATTAATTGAACACACTGCATATGATTCTTTGCAGGTTGAATATTGCATTGAACAAAATTACAGAATTAAATGTTAATTTATAAAGGAATGAATATTAATTAAATTTTATGTATTATTTTTTTAATAGTATGATTAAAATAAATTCGTATATATTAAATGAATTGTATAGTTAAAATTTGTGTACTGCTTACGTTTGACATAATTTGTGTTTTTTTTCTTTACACAAACATTTTGTAAAAAAAGAAAGATTTTGCGAATGAAGTATTGAAAGCACCCGGCTGGAAAATGATGCATCATTTATGTTGTTGTAACTAACTGTTAGCTAAGCTTTTGGAACATTATCTATTATGATAGTTAAATTATGTTGTGGGATTGACGTTATGAATGAAAAGCACAAATATTACATAACCTCAGATTAAACGTTTAATAGAATGTGGAGCGGTATCTGCCCAGAAATATGTTGGAAATGTGCTATAGAATCTGCCATTGAAGAGAAGATTTAGTATATACACAGTTCAGAAAGAAATCAGCAAACTGGCAGTTGGCAATCTCTGATCTGCATCTCGAAGGCGAAGAGAGCGGAACCCTGTGGATCTCTGCTCGGGGGCCAAGCAATCATAACGTCGACAAATCTGTCCGGGGCTTATGCGTTCAGCTGCTCGCTTTGCGGCGGTGCCTTCACGCACGTGGCCGACTCGCGAGTTGCCACGCGCCACCACCTGCTCCTTACACTCCACCTCATTATGCCCGACGCTTGGCTGTTCCCCCTCCCCCTTGCCTCTTCGAGGATCTTTTTTCCAATGAAGACTGAGGTACTCTGCAATATACCTCCACCACAAATTTGCTACCCTTCAAATTCAAAGTATTTACAGTTCAACTTTTCTGGGCCGAGGCTATACTAGAAAAAATAATTATAGCAATTAACCAAATGCTTTTAAAATTTAATAGTCTTATATTAGAACATTTCCACTGGATATAAGTGATCTCAATCTTTATCCAAAAAATTATATTATTAGTTAATTTTGCGACATTGACAAATGAAAATACTACGTCAATCAAATGGAAATTTTTTAATACAGCCTTAAACTCTTTCAGGCATCTTAAATAATTATTTATGCGAAAAAGTAATTACTATGTACCATAGATCGATACTACCAAGAATACTGCAGTCATTTTCTTTATTGTTCTTTGTTTATAGTATATATTACTATGTTCCGTACTAACAGTGGGACATACTCCATTTATGATGATTTTTACAATAAAAAAAATCAGTTTGTAAAATTTCCCGTTATTTCCAGTAGCATTTCTTAATTCTATTGTAAATTTTATAAAAAGATATAAATAAATTCATTAATAAGAATACAAACAAAAATATTGAAAATAATAAACAAAAATAGATTTCAGAACACCATGCCTTTAAACCCTAGATTAATCTTTTACACTTGAATCCGTACTATACCAATATTCCACATTAAGAGAAATGTATTTAAAAAGTACAAGCAAAACTAGAAACAAAAACATATTATTGCCTAGAATCTACAAAACTATAAGCAATAAAAGTAGCTACATAGTAGCTATAAGGACATATAATAGTCTCACAAATGATCTCAAAAATCTCAATTTAAATAAAGCTATTATTAAGAATAAATTAAAACTAGGCTCGCCACATGGCGATCGCTTCGCGCTCGCCAGTGGCTCGCACCTTGCATCGCTTCGCTGCGCTACGCGATGCAAGGATGCAAAATGCTTCGCATTTTGCATGATAGGCACGACCGATGCTCGCGCTACGCGCTCGCTCTTCATTCTACCTTTTTTTATTTTTATAAATAAATCTGTTTAAACGAAAATGATAATTGTATTTTTTAAGCGAAAATCAGCTGTAATTTCTTTAGTTTCAATTATAAAAAAAAATGTTCTGTATGAAAAAGTTGTATTTTTTGTGTATTTACAACTTCTACATTTAATGTTTTATTGTAAAATCACACTGAAAAGTATTTAGAGGCAAAAAGTTGATTTTTTAGTGTTAAATTGCATTTTTTAAGCGTAAATCAGCTGTAACTTCTTTAGATTCAATTATAGAAAAAAATGTACTACATGAAAAAGTTGTATTTTTTTTGTATCTGTAACTTTTACATTTAACGTTTTATTGTAAAATGATATTAAAAAGCGTTTACAGGTAGAAAGCGGGTTTTTAATGAAAAAGTGCGTTTTTTGAAGCGAAAATTATCTGTAACTTTTTTGGATTTCATTGTAGAAAAAAATTTACTGTATGAAAAAGTTGTATTTTTTATTGTTTTATAAGATGAAACTCATGAGTTTGTAATAAATACATTATTTTTTAAGTTATTCTAAAAAAAGTGATTCTTTGTTTTTATTTTTTGTTTGCATAATGTACTACTGTAATCGCACGTTTAGATGGAATGGGTCGTAAACCTTATTGGCACCTTTCGGGATGATGACGAACATTCTGTGAAAGTTTCAGCTCAATTCGTTAAGATCCAAAGGAGTTATGCTTGGAACAAAATGGAATCTTACATACACCCATTTTTGCTCTGGTGAAAATATAAGGCACTCCGTGTAGCGGTCGTGCCTAAAAATTTCTATATCAATGTTAAATATGAAATATATAATTTTAATTTTCAAATTTAATTTTAAGAAAATATAGAGAAACAAATAGGGTTAATAAATTGTTTAATAAGCAGTAGCTAGGCTACTTATCTTATCTATTAAGTTAGTATATAAGTTAGTATGTTTAAATTCCTGCCAGCCTATGTACAGGCACCCGAGTGTGCCTCTAAAGGACTGCGAACTGGCCTAATGTAAATTGGGAATAAGTATGTATGTAATTTTTCTGGTTATAATAAATGAAATGAAAATGAAATATTATTTTATTTATTGAAAAAAGGTGTAAAATCACACTATGCGCCCGTATACTATGAGAACTGGTAATTATAAGCCTAGAGACAACATATTTTCTATGAAATGTAAAAAAAAAAGCCTTTTTAATGACAAACACTCTATAAGGGCTCATCTGACAGACATTGAAAAAGAAAGATCCGAAAAAAATTTTCAAGGGTAATGCACGCGTGTCCGCATATCGTTATATATACACTCCGTAAATTCATTGGGCACTGACGGCCAAACGGGTAAGCGAAAACATCGGGTGCGGGCACCGATCTCGACGATCCGTCAAAAAGAAAGGCAGCCAAAATTAATCCAAAACAGCTGAACAGCGGCCGGAGGCGCCACCGGAACTCCGTCATTATACCCAAACCCCCAGTGTACAATTGACTTTTCCATTTGGACTATTCTCCTACATGCGAGTTACATAGTTACTTCCTCCAAGCGTAGCTTTTACTTAATCATACTATAGCAACATTTTTACCATTCATTGCAATCGAATTTAATAACACAAATTATATAATTTATTTACTATTTTTTATAATTTCTGCAATCACATTCATCCTTCTCCGTTTCCATGCATAATTATAACCATAAATAATTCATAAAATCGACTAGTTCTGATTAGTTCTGAGCTTACTGATATCGTTTCTTCTCGAAAACAGTATATATAATAGTAACATAACAGTAAGTTTTATCTCGTTCTCAGTTCAAATAAATTTCTTGAGCTTATAACAAACTAATAGTTATAAAGCAAACGCAATGTTTGAAAAATATATAAGTATATCACAATAATTCATATCTTCTATGTATGAAACAAATTTAAATTTTCCACAACTTCACAAAAATTCATTATAATCAACATCGTCACAAGAATTAGCATTGTAATATTTATTTTATACATAATTAAAAAAAATTAGCAGCTATCCTTTTTCCACCGCATTAATGTAAATTTCTGAATTGATAAATTGTGACAATCAAAATAGTATAAAATTATAGATCAAAGTCCATCATTTGAATAAAGATCTGAAAAGGTATTATTTTGAAGTAAATATTAAACAAAAATTGGGTAATACTGTGACAATATAATGAAAGGCTCGTAATACATATTGAAACTGAACAGCAGAGAAATATGTTTATAAAGAAAGGAGATATAACTTAGTGGCATCTTGTTTACTAATAATAGTAACAAGTTTTATTTCGTGTAGTAATAATATGATTGCAATGCATAAATTTATATCAAAGGGGAATAAAGATTTCGTTATTTTTAGTTAATTTATTAGCTGCTTTGAAAAAAGAAATTAGCTATAATAGAGGAGGTGTGACCCAGGTAGAAAGTACAGCAGTGAAACTGGTGTGTAGACTAGGCTCTGACCAAGGCTAACTAGCCAGTTGCGAATGTTAGTTACTGCTGAAAAAAAAGTTATATTAAAAGACAAATTATGAAAATCTGAAAATAAACAGCTGTACCTATGGAGCGCGGAGTATGTGTAACCTAACCTAAAGAATTCTTATAGTGCGCTACCTGGTATGTATCAATTGTCAAAATGAATACGAGTCGAAAAGCTGCAAACTGTACAAAATATGTATATATAAAAAAAATTACTATTGTCATTACGAAAGGAGTGACAGTCTTGACTATAAGCGAGAAATTTTGGTATGGAAAATAAGAATTTTTATAAAAAATTTTCTCTCAGCAAATTTTCGGCATAACTGTCCGGTAAAGTATGGTGCAATAATACGATTGACATGGTATTAATTGGCGGTTCAGAAATCGTGGAAAACGAGAGCGAAATTTGAAATGGTCTCGAAGCGTCGACAGGCGTGCGGCAACGTTGCGACAATGAGGCGCGCGGGGCGGCGGCCCATTAATTTCGCCAGCTCCCCCGACGAGGGCGAAAGGGCTTCCACCGGGGCGGGGGCGAAATTGCGCCCTGAAATATTCAGCAGACGGCGCCGATTCGCGCTGCGTTCGCGAGGCCTGCGAACAAAAGCTGTCGGCTCGAGCGCGGAGACAATGCGCCAAAGAACCTTTCGCTTCCAACCATTGGTACAAATTTTTACTTTAGAAAACACTTTTAATCTATTTTTTTATATTTACTCGTAATTTACTTTCTTTTACAAAATAGTACCTTACAAGATTTATGACCGTCGTACCTATCCCTTGACAATCATGACGTTCTAAATAATTGTAACATACGACTTTGCGCATGCTTAAATTCAAGGGATTTTAACTGTCCCGCACATGTGTCGAAATGTACAATATCGTACAATTAAATGCTTTAAAGCTACTTTCCAATCAGTTTCACGTAATTTGTAAGAAAACAATTGCAATAACGATTTACACTTGTGTGTCAAACAACACTTTTCTGTACTATTCTTTTACAGAGCTGTATATTAAACTAAATTTTTGTAAAATTCTCCCTTAAAAATAATTAGAAAAAATAAATGTTTTAACGAAGACGTAAGAAATATTATCATTTAATATTGATTTGGCACCTTGCTAGCGAACTATTAAATTGTTAATAAGGACTATGCATTTCGACACAATAGTCATATTTCGTTTATGCACAATAGAATTGCAGAGAAAGAAAAGTGAAAGAAGCAGAAAGAAAATAATATTGGAGAAAAGTTGTAGAGTGAGCTGCGGTGGAGACGCGCGAGACAGAAAAAGCGGCGTCAGCGACCCTCGCGCCAACTCCCGACCTACCCCTCGTCAGGCGCTCTCTTTATTATTATAATCATTATTCGCCATTTTTACGCTCGACACGGCAACTGAGTCGAGGGAGTGTACACTTTGCCGCGACGCGACCCGTCAAACACGATCGTCCGATAATCTTCCTTTTATTACCAAGTAACAACAATTACCCATCGGCCATCCTATAGACATTTTTTTTACCTCCTTTTACATTGATACGACGTCAATGTATCAACTTTTTATGTATTGATTTGAGTCATCGTCACTTGTTATATCATCGTAGAAAAATCATTTACTTTTGACAAAAACTAGACTATTTCAACAATATACGTCGTTAAGAGTTTTCTAATTAAATCTTTTTTTCAATCAAACAAATCTTGCAATTCTCATAAAAGATATTTTATTAAATTTACTCATTATTTAATGCTTGATAGATTATTTAAGTAAATATAACGGAAAAAGAATAAATAAAGAACACCTACGACATGGGCTTTATTTTTAAATATTTGCTAAATGGCTTGTAGAAAATAGCATAACAGTGTAAAACAGAGTACGCAATTGAATTTTACTGGATTTATGACCGTTTCGCGTCGATTGAAAATAAATGTGGACCCCGACGTGATTCATTCATTTCAACGAGGAAGGAAAAAATTTCACAGTATATTAAGTACTGTGGGATTTATGTGCCATTCCGATAAAACTCATTTTTCAATCTTTTTTAAACTATCAACTGCAAAGAATTTGCGCCACAAAAAAATTTATCTGATCAAATCAACAAATTCTTATTAATATTGTCGTCTTATTCATGATATTTTTGTTGGTTTCACTTACAAACTATAATTAAGTTGAAAAAAATATTCAATAAAAATGAAAGCATGCATTTAAATTTGGGACAAGTGAAGTCTGAAATATTTAAGATTCTTAGTAAAGAGAGAAGTAGAAAAAAAGACGTGGATCGGCATTGGTTGTCGTTGATAGTCTGGTCGGCGAAGGCAGTTATTTCGCAATGAACTGCGTAGACTGTAGAATAAGGCGAGGGCTCAACGTACAAAGCAACAACAAACGAGACCCGCAGCCCAGCAGCTGTGCGCGCCAATTTTCAGGTGCGTCCGAAGTCTCCCGGGCGCAGGTGCAACATGCCACTGGCGGCCCATTCCCGTTTTGCTTCATTTCGACATCGATAGCCAAACTTTTTTCCCTGATACTTTCGCAGTTACATTTAACATTTTTATTAAGGTCCAATAAAAACATTGCGAGCAATATTTCAAGCGCACACATTCATGTAAGTATTTCATTTTTACTAAAATACTATTAAAAAATTAGTAAACTTAAGAACTATAGTAGAAAATTAGTAAACTACTAACAGAAGTTTACTAATTTTTGGAAAAAGTTTTGATGTCGTCGTTTTTTAATTGAAGTTTACACCTGAATTTGATTATAAACGTAGAAAAATAAAAAACAAAATTTCATAATAATTCTGTTATTTCTACTACTTTAATAAACCGCAAGAAAAGTTTGTCACAGAAAAGGGAGTGAACGCAGGATTTACATTGATAAAGAAAGCTTGAACGCCATAATGGAGATTTCACCTGCGAAACTTAATAATCCCGAAGAAAAAAATGAATTGGTGGAGCCGAGCACATCCGTCGCAATTTAAAAGTCCGATAGTGGTGCACTCTCAGGAGTACGACGAAACGTTTGGAGCTTCCAGCGGCGTCGCGCTAAACAACCCCCCAATTACGCGGCGAATCATAACAGGGGATGAATAATTCATCCGTGGCCCTTTAAACAAATATTACGGGAGCGCTAACGAACGAGCTCCGCGGTCGCCGTCGGCGTCGGCGGTGTCGATCGATCCATCGTATAAATATAAGCAGGCTGACGCCAACGTTAATGACGAAAGAGGCCTTAGACCGACGGCGCTACTGGCCTGTGAAGCTCGCGATAGCCGCCCCTCGTCGCTCGGCTGGAGCGAGAGAAAAAAGGCGAGCGCTCAGCTTTCGATATAGATTGGACTGGCCGATTACTCCCAAGCACATTTTAATTTAAAACTTAATGGACTTTAAGTTCATTTTTATTTCCATTTCTATTTCTATTTTTGTTTCTATTTCTATTTCTGCTCCTACTTCTACTCAATTTTACGGCTGAGTTTATCACAAAATTGAGAACTGCATTCAATTTTATTATAAAACATTATCACGTTATTTTCAGCACACATATTCAATTGAGTATAAATTTTGCACCAATAGAGTTTTTTAACGTAACAAATCTCAAAGAGTGCATCTCTACTTATTGTGTGGATTCTCTAGATCTCAGGGATTCGAACTTGTAGTTGTGTAATATAAAGTTTTATAAATAACTTTAGCTATAGCTAACATACAAGAAATTCTGAACGCCGTACCATATATTCTAGGTTTCTTCATATTTTAACACACGAAAATAGTCCCGAAAATTTCAATAAAATCAACGATCTGGAGTTCTGATAGTCTCCTTGTAAGATTAAACCACTATTGTAATGTGAGTTTACAATATAGGTCCCTAAAATGGCTAGATTACCGTTCAAATGTATATTTCTTTACTTAGCTAGATTAACCCATTAAGTCCCAAACGCACAAAATTTTAACGTTGACTTTGACCGCGCACCATTTTAAAATAAACGAGGGATTTTGAATCCAAGGCACATAAAACTATGTTTTTGAGGTCGCTCTTTCGATTGGTGGTGGCGAAAATTCCGAAAAATAACGTTTAACCTATTATTTTTTAACAAATTTTTTTTTCAAACCTAATTTCAACAATGTTCCGAATGTCTAGGCAACTTCTAATACAGGTAAAAGGTGTTCCCGAGACTTGTACTTCAAAAATATATAGCGAAACATTTCGATATATAGCGTTATCCAATTCAAAATGGCGTCCGAGCACTACTATTCTTCCGATAACAATCACATCTACTCTACAAGTCGCCTATTTTGGATCGATGGTTTGCGGGACCGACCATGTCCATCGACAATCAACCGCGCCAAGGCTGACGAGCCATGCGGAAGCGTTCACGAGGTTCACCACCAGACGCATCGCCGAGCGACGACTCTTCGTCAAGGCCAAACGGACCGATCCAGGGATCCTCCACGGCATCACGCCTGCCTCCAGAGCAGCCAGGGCTCGAGGATGAGGACACTACCCCGGATTCCTCGAAGAAGAGCGCGCAGAGTGTGTGTGGGTGAGTGCGAATTGCGAGAGGCCTCGATGCGTTGTTGTTAGTTTAAATTTAAGTTCGAATGCGTAAATAAAATCAAGCGATTCGTTATAGAGCATAAGATCGTCCGTATAATTATTTATTTGCCTGTTATTTACCTATCATCCATTTTTATTCATTTATACGCGACGAGAAAGAAAGATTCATTACAGGACATACGTTTTCTAGTGTAAATAGAGATTGTCCATCTTTAGGGGTTCGTTACTATCCATCTTTAGCTCCCAGCTCGACATAGAGTGTCCAACTTTAGGAACAGTGTACATACTTCTTAAAAGTTATTTATTTAGTATAAAAGAGCATGCAAACAAGTTACTTTTTATATAAATCGGCAAAATAGATGATAAATTAATGATTACACTAACAATTTTCCAAGCAATTCATTTCTTCATTCCGTACATGCCATTTGTTATTTACTAGTCTGGAAAAGTGTCCCGGTTTTGGGTACTTTACCTTATGCAAAGGCTTTAAATTTCTCTTCGAAATTCAATAATGCAGTCACTTGACGGTTTCGAGACTGTAAACAGATGTGAGAGAGTGGTAGACAGAGAAAGTCTGCAAACAACTGCGCGCGCATCTAGCATTCAACGGAATTTAATCATAATATGCTAAACTATCATAATGAATGATGTTCGAAAAGCCTGGGCAACAGTTAATCACAAGGTTATAACTGATGGTCAATTTTCCGACAGGGACAATTTTACAATAAGCATAATACAACTTTATAGAGTTGTACATTCAAAATGAAATAATTCGCATTAAATTATGAATAATAAAAGTCTCCACAAATGCTTATTTTTATTGTCTTCTATTTGTCATATTCGTAGGATAAAATATTATTCATTCTTTTGGATCAAATACTCATTAACTTGAATATACACTGAGATTAGCAGAATCTATATAAATGCATCATTTACAGAATTTTCAATAAAAATCGAGACTCAATCATCAACTCTCCAAATACGAATAAGTGAATATTTATTTATTTATTTATTTATTCAAGGTACAACTTGAGAATTTACATGATTAGCTTACAATTAGGTAAAAAAGAAAAGTGTAGAGATAAGTAAAGAATTGAATTACACACCAGAATATATATAAATTGTTAAATAATTAAACTTAAATTTAAATTGAAGGACAGTGCTTGCCCGGATCAAGCAACAAATTCTTAAAGTAGCACTGCATATACAAAATATAAAAAAATCAGATAAGTAAATGTACTATCACGTAAGAATAACGTACATTCACTTTTTCATTTTTAGAGAGAACACTTATGGTTTGGAAAACCGTTAAAAAATCAATTATAAGAACAAAATAGGGACGAAAAATCACGTTTTCTCAAAATTTTCGTTATTTGGCCTAGAAAAAAGTTTACCCAGATATTGACTGTGCACATCTTTTTATTTTCTTTTAAGATGACCTAAACAACAAGAAAAAATTGGGCTGGTAGATGTGCCTTCAAAAAAAAAATTTTCAACTTCCAAAACTGAGTTGTTTTCTGTTGGCCACGGATTTTCACATACACATGAAACTATTAAAAGAAGTACTTATTTGAAGTATATCTTAATTAAGTAGTAGCAGGTATTTAAAAAAACGTTATAAGATGAGTTAAGACAAATTTTAAAAAATAGGGGTTTACTACGCGGAGAAAAATACTTGCTTAAATATTAGTATAAAATTGTACAAAAATTACTATAATATTTAGTAGTGCAAGGACAGACTCGTATTCAGAGTATTTTTGCTACTTTTATTACTAATTCTATTATGTTTATACCAATTTTTATAATGGGTCATATTTTAAAAAATTTTAAACTAAAAAGTAATATTTGTTATGTGCATTACAAAAAGCATACTACATAAATTTTGATAATGTTTTTAATAATTATTATTATTTTAAACCTAATATTTTGCTATAATACATAACAAAAGTTTTATCTTATATGCTGAAAATTGATTATGTACATAACAAAAATTATTTTCAATAATTAATAATTATTTTATTACGAATAATTGTTTAATACAAAAAGGTTGTTTCTTACATCTCGTAACAAAATTTGTTATGTTACGTACTGAAATGCAGTATTTGATATATTAAGTGTTCGGACATTTTTGAATGCGACGCTACATTGTTTTGTTTACGCTGTGAGCTCGCGGCAAGTCGCATTCTTCGTACACAGACCTTTAGCATAAGTCCATTTGGCTTGACATTCGATGTCCAGATTTTCGTGAATATTAAAGCATTAGATATGTTAATTATTTAAATAACACAATTAATAAAAATACTATAATTGTTATATTTTGTATCGACGGTCCTCAGTTTCACAGAGTGTACAAGATATTTTTAGAAAAATCGAAACATATATTTATCACTCATAAATTATTAGATTGCTTCTTAAATTATCATTTGCAAGGTTATAAAATTTATGATATTAACAATTTTGAGTGGAATAAGCTTAGCGAAAAAGATATAACAAATGTAAGCTCTTTGATAACAAATTTAATCGAATCATCTGACGGATTTCATTATGTATCCAAAAAATGGATATAATCAGTTTGTATTAAAAATATTTTGTAATTTATTATTTAATGTAATAAAAAACTTATGAAATATTTATGATTTTTATTTATTTATTCAGAATTTATGTCTTATATCGATTCTTTTATATACCATTTGTGTTGGTAGATGGCGTATTAATTCTAATACTAACTCGCAATCGGTTAGAGTTTACCAACGTTAGTATATAAGAAAAATAAAAAACAACATCACTGTGCGATCAATTATTTCTGTATGCGATTGATAAAGTAGATTTCTGTATTAATAGGTAGCCTTAGTACTAAGATTTGAGCGTTAATTGAATTCTAATATGTAACTATAAGTTTAGTTTAATTAGTAACATTAAACGTTGACATTACGAATATCTTAACAATCTAAATACATAACCTCACGAAATGTTTTAATTTTATTTGAATAGATATAATATTTGTTATGTGACATTTTAAAAAATCCGTCACACCCGTGAAGTGCAGACATCGTCGCTGCAAATGGATCTCTCGACGCAGAGGATAACATTCGAAAAGAGAAAACGAGAGATTGATGAGGACCGCGCAAGCGGAGAAATGAGCGACGCGCCGACCCTGACCGTTTCCTTCCTTTTTTTTTTCGTTTTGGAACAAAAACCTCATTTCGCTGATTCGAGCGCGTCTGCACCGCGAAAGGCCTCTTTGCAGTATTGCGCGACTGCGGGCATTTTTCCCCACCCGGCATATTACTCGCGTTTTAATGCCCGAGTCACTCCGCAAGCTCCCTTTTCGCGATAATCGCCTTTGGTTTGATTATTCTTGCAGAAGAATTTAATTTTTCAAAAATGGCATATTTTTCGTTTTGAGACATTTAAATTAAAATCAAGTATTTTTTTATATACAAACTGAAAATCATTCGTACATTATGTAGAGCTTATGCGTTGTTGTTTTTACTATAGCTATGGTGTTTAATGATCATCCATAATGCTTAGAGAACCAGAAATGATGACTACTTAAGAGTTTAAAATTAATAAAAGATGGCTGTAATAAAAATATGTTTGGTTAATCATTCCACAAGCCACTGCGCAACGAATCTGCTTAATTCGTTATGCTTAATAATTAAAATTTTAAAAAGACATTCGATCACTAAAAATAGTCAAACAAACGAACCAAATATTTAAAGTGTACCATTATTATTGTTGCGTTTGATTGAACGTTATTTGTATCATACCTCATATATCATATCCTTAACAATCGCTTGGTAGGTCTCTCCACGCATCTCCTTATATATGCTACATCATATATGCTACAAGGACTGCTGTTTCTCTAGCGGGAGCCGCACCGCCATCCAGTCGCCACCTAGCGGCGGCGGCAATTTCAAATTGCGCATATGGCGGGCGACATGCACGCAGAGGCAAACGTGATATTGACGCAACAAAATATTGTGTTAAAAGCTACTAACCGTTAAAGAAAAAGAACTTATTGATTGAAATTTATGAAATAAATATGGAATTCACTTAAAAAACAGTAAGCTATAAATAGAATTTTTAAATCTAAATTTATATTTTCCAGTTTAGTAAAAAAAGCCTCAGTAAATATTGCCGTGCTGCAAGGTTTTCAGTGCTTTTGCAACTTTTTATTTGCTGAAAAGCGTTTTACTGATTTATTAAGGATTATATGAAACGAAAAAGTAGAACAATTGTCTGAAATGAAAAGACAAAAAGATTCTGCAAAAATATAAATTTTAAAGAAATATGTAAAAGATATCTGAAATATTGTAAGAAAATTCTTATACTTTTAATGGTGTAGTATATTAATGCTAAATTTTTATATAACAAAATGGCATGCTGTATAAGTTTTTATTTGAAGAGTTGTGCGTTGAGAGGCAAGACCGGCGACTCTTTCTCTCTCAGCGCAGCAGGGCATCCACCCTCACCGGGCGCGAGGTGGATGAACCGGCCGCCGCCACCCCCTCCTCGCCATTTAGTCCTGCTCCTCGCGCGCCCCTACCGGAGCGCGTCGTGCGTCTGCACCCCTCGATGTGCGTGCGCGCGGTATCGAGGCCCCAATTCTTTTTTCTTGTCCTCTCCGAGCAGATCGACTAATTGGATTTGGCGATTGCCTGCCACGAGTAAAAGACCCTCGGGGCCTAGTTTTTCAAGCGAGAACAAAATTTCTGGCCAATGGACGCGCCGATCGCCTGACGCCTTATCCTTCCATTGCAGTCGAGGCATTTACAAACTTGTATTTCTGTAAGAAGACACATTATTTACATATGATACAAATCTCGAAGAAGTAAAAGAGTAAAAGATCGCTTAAAATTTGTTTCCCATTTTTCATATGGTAATAATAAATATTGATTTGCAACTTGTTCAACCGGATTAAATACTTTTCGAATATATCAAGAAAATTGCTTCTTTATATGTTAGCTGATTTACTAATAGCCGTGAAAAAAATCAATAATAAAAAAAAAAAGTAATAGAAATATAGAAAAAGTACGCAGAACAGACAAGTACTAGCATTTTTTAATATGACGAGCAACAAACCAATACCGGAGCATTTTTCATCATTGGAAAAGGATAATAAGAATTTTATTTAAAAAATTTAAGTGTGGCTTTTTTCTCTATATCAATTTACTTGCAGATTTTTAGAGAGTTGAGAAAAAGTCATATAGTAATTTATTCGAGGTACAGTAATTGGTAATTGTAATTCCAGCGTTATCGGCACTTGCGGGAAGATTTGACACAGTATTCTTGAGATGGCTTACCTATGGAATGGTATTGCTTGTGTAGTGTATAGATTTAGAAAGTATGTAATTGTTTGATATTCGCTTGCCGGTGCGTGAAAGGAATGACGTAGAGAGTGGAGACTGCGTGGAGGTCGAATACGCGTGATCCCTTGATGAGTAAACAGACCGGCTCCGGCGCTCCCTCTCCGGCGGCCCTCCTCTCGCTAGGGAGGGAAGGTCGGGCGGGTACAGTGTCCTAGGATAGTTTCGTTCCGGAGGAAAGTCTCGCGGCAGTACCGCGGCCCGCCCCAGAGAATCGATACCGGCGTATATAGGTGCAGGCGTGCACGCCGCGTGCGTTCCCGCGTCAGCCCCCGCTGTCTGCGCGCGGGGAGCCCGGCCGACCCCCAGGCACGAGCTGCTCGCTTAAGGTGCTTCCGCAGTATTTCCCATTTTTATACTTATTTATTTACCAACAGAAACAATCCGAGTGAAGCTTAATATTCGTTTCATATTAAATTTTTAACTTTTTCTCCGTCCTATTGTTTTCGCTTGAACTTTTTTAGTCGGAAAATATTATGCTGAAAAAACGAATAAAAGTTTAAAGTTTTTACGAAAAAATTGTTCCCGTGGAATAAGGATCAAAGCTCTGTAAATAAAATTTCACCCCGGCGTATATTCCTTTTTTTTCAACGTCTATAGGAATAAAAATGCTACCGCCAGACCGACAGCATATATCGATCCGATGCGTCGCCGATTACCAGGCGGCTGCACGCTCCCGCCTTCTCCCCGTCAGGATTCCTCAGAACTCTCATGAGACTTGGATGCTCAATGCTTTAAGGAGAGGAGAAATGCTGCAGTCTTATTGTTTAAGGACTCGTAAATTTTCAAGAGTCAAAACAACAAGTATGGGCGTGCTTTAAATTACAGCATGTCTTTACGCCAGCGAAAAATCAAATGCAAAAGTGAAAATCTAAAAATCTTGGCGAGCAATCGGTTTTGCCGCTGCTGGAAAGTTGGAGGAAAACATTCTAAGTCAGCCAAGCAGTTTCGCAGCCAGCTTTTATTTCGCTTTATTGTTGTACTTTCGCCGAGGTTCCGAACTATTTTCTTTTACAGCCAATCCGTTTGGGAAGCAAGAAGATCTCACGACCATGTATGTTTCTCAACAAAAGTAAATAACTTTTGATTTTTCAATGTTCAATTAAAAGAAAATGAACGGCTCTGAAAAAATGAGCTCGTCGTGAATCTCAGATAAAAAAAGGTCCAAGCGATACACGAAAAGGTACTCGATGCCAGGTCGGCCTTAGGACCGAGCGCACAGTAGAAAAGCAGCGGATTAGGCAGTAGCAGGGTACCTAACGCGTATATAGCCGAGCTTTCAGGGCGTGGCTAAAAGCCCGGCTCGGCACGCTGCGGCCGGCGAGATAAAAGAGGGGCCTCCGCTCGCTTTTCACATTTCGTCCCCTCTTCTCTCCGACGCTCCGATTTCGATCGTCCGCAGAGGCGATGAGAGGGAAATTATACGCGGAAAAAATACGGCCCATGTGACAGACACTCGCGGCGCTTGGCAGATTTTCTCCGGAGCTGCGGGATCGTCTAGGGTTAACGCTACTTTTTTTTCCGGCAGCTTCAGTCTATTTTAGATCGGACTGTTATCGACACTCTAGTACTACAACTTAAGCTGTTTTCTTTTCAATTTACTAAGTTACTTTGAATCACCTAATAATTTTAGCAAAAAATTCCACCTTTTTAAAAACTCGCATAGATTTTCTCTTGATTTTTATATAAAATACTAAAAATACTGTTCTATCTAAAGCTGCTGTTATTATTTTTAATTATGAAAGACCTCCACGCGCTTAATAAATATTATAATATTAAAAAGATACAATGAGAAGATTTTTTCGTAAAATCGCTTATGTCTATTCACGTAATTTTCAGTTTAATTAATTTGTCGTAGCTCGCTCCCAAGCGATTTTTCTCCGAAAGGATATTTTTGAGTTGTATACGAAGCCATTGCTTTTTCGCGAAAATCAAAAGTTCGAAGCTGTGTGGCCCTATCTAAGAAGCGGGGAAAGCATTAAAGAGAGTCGCTTGGACAGAAGGAAGGAAAGAGAGCAGAAATAAATAATGTTTAGCTGGGAGAAAAACGGCCGACGTCGATGCTTGCAAACTGCTGTACGCGTCGAAAAACGCGGCGCCGAAAAAAGAGAAAGAGGATGGGGAGTGATTGGCGCTGGATACCCAAGTTCTTTCCAGTCATGCACCCCAGGACAGAAGTGAAAATTGGCTGTAGGAAAATATTTTTCCCGGAGAGTAGTAGTTGCATTGTGCCGGCGTTGCGACCGAATTGAATGAATTCGAGCCCGCGCGCCATTCTGGGGGCCGGCCGATTCCACGCGGCTGTCGCGGCACTTGCGCAATGAATTTCACGTTTTATTGCGATTGTCTAAATGCGACGCGAGGAGTTTCGCCGGCAAACTTCGCTGAAACTGCAAAAACTCGATTCTACATATAGCGACGTGGCATGATGCAGTCCTATTGTAATTCTTTACAGACGGAAAAGCGCCCTCTGAAATAACGAAATTTTACTCTTCTGCACTTGGAGAGAATTTCCCGCGTTGTAATTTAGTGACGATTTTTTTTTTCATTTTTTACCTTTCACTTGTGGAATAAAAGAAATTTTCATTTGCCTTTTCCCGTTTTTAGTGGATTTTAAATATTTCAATCAAGTTTTTTCAATGCTTTTGTTTACAAAATTAATTTTATAAAGAAAAGCTATGTACACTACAAAGTATTAAGTAGATCCTGATGTAGATGACGAAGTTACGGTTTCGTTTAACTTTACTTAGTGATAAATATCGAATACTTTTTCTTCTTGCCGTTAGTGTAATAAAAAGTTTAAAAGTCATTGAACTTGTCGTCTAAATCAGTAAAGTTTCCATAATAATTTATGCGCAGAATAACGAGAAGCTTTGATTTAATTAAAATGTCCTCATCTAGCGGATCTAGTGAATTAAATTTTTTTAATAAAGCAAAAAAGTTTTGCAAAATAAACTGAGTGCACTTCTGGCTTGCCGTTCGCTTTGCTAAAAATCCATTTACTTATTGGCTTCTTCCATGCGAAATTGCAAACAAATTGAATTAGAGCTCTGGTAAGGGGTCGTCGCAAAGCCTCCTTTTAACTCTGAATTTCCAAAGGAAAGCCATCATTCTTTCGGACTGTCGCGAAATTTGCAGTGCGTGAAAGAAGACGAATGAAGATTTTTATTGCATTGTTGAGAAAATATTTCTTGTGGAAGCATTGTAATTGTTTAAATAATTGGCCCTCGTCATTTGGTGAGAGCTCTTATGAAATGAGGCTAAGGCGCATTAATTGTAGCCGCGGACTACAGCTGGCAGAGGAAAATGGAAAAAAAATGAAAGAAAAATGGAAGAAAAGAAATTGGATGCCGTAGATAGGTGGTCGATTGATAGGGGAGAGAGAGAGAGAGAGCGGCGGAGACATTGCCGGTCGTTATACCCGGCGAGGGGCTTTTCGGGGCGGCTGCTCGTCGGCGCGCTGCAGCAGCCGCGCTCGGGCCGCAGCCTGGGAGTCCCCGTTCCCTCTCGCGGGGTGGATGAACCGAGGCCGGCCGGCGAGGCGCGCGGCCCCGACGTGTATGCGTGCGCGCCGAGGGAGGAAGCTAGAGAATGGCCGCGAGAATCAAGAGAGAGGGACAGACATTGTGTGTGCCTGGGTTTCCTGGGTTCGAGTCGTTGCCATGGCGACCCCCCGCCAAGGGAGAGAGAGAGGGGCTCGGCCGCCAGACGGAGATTCGCAGACCAGGGGGGATGTGTGCAGGATGAGCCTCTCCAAAAGTTGCCATTTATATTAAGGCATTCCTTACGGGAATCAAGCATTTCCAATGCGTCAAAGCTGCAAAGTCCACGGGAGCTGTTTTCGGCAAAAAGAGAAGGGGGTGGACGTTGAACCCCGCCGATATTCCCAGTGCTCGATGTCGATGTTGCCGCGATGAAGCTTTAATGCCGGCATTCAAATTGGCCCGGGGGTTCACTGAACTTTCCAATTCGGCATATTTCATAAACGCCGCTGCTAAATTTATATTTCGCCGCCGATCTCTAATGATGGCTCTACCTATAACTGATCCCAATTAATGCCAATATCAGGCACTGTTCAAGTTTTTATACATTCAGCAGATTGCAGTCAACTCAATCCTATCTTCGTCTAGATTTTATCGATTTAATTGAACAAGCTAAACAAGCGTAATTAGTAAAGCAAATTTAGAGATTGTTTATGTAAGATGCAAACTATAAAAATGACCTTTGTACAAAAAATACAGCGAAAATCTTTTGCATTTATATTCTATTTGGGAGAATGATTGAATTTTAAATGAATAGTATATGGAGTTATAAGAGTATACGAATTTTTGAGAATGAAATGTATTGATATGAGCGTGCATTGTTTTCATAATGTAGGAAAATGAAGGTCGTCTGGAAATCCATCGGAGACTCAGAATCAATGATTGCGGCAGCGTCGGGAAGAAATGGTGGAGCGCGCCCGGCACCCCTGGCGCAGCCTCGAAGCTGTGTGTGTGCAGGACCGCGGCGGGGCTGAAAAATACGCGGGGGTGGGTGAAGCCCTTTCCAGAGCTGTCTGGGCGCTCGCTGCACCGGGAACGGGACGTGGCAGCGGCTCTCAACGCCTAGCGAGATCTCCCGGTCTGATGCCTCACCGGCGGCCGGAAATTGAAGCCGCGGATGCCAGTCCCGCTTGTTTAGCGCCACCCTGCCGAGGGAAGGCTTGCGATGAGGACACGTGATGCCCGGGGAGGAACTCGTGCAGTACCGCTTTTTAGTAATGTCTTCCCTAAGCTCAAATTATCCTTACTAATTTCTAAGTCATATTTTATTTTATGCTCAATAAAATAATAATCAATCCAATTGCTTCTTTAAATCTTTCAATTTCATATTTGTAAAAAGCGTCATTTATTCCAATTCTAGACATGATAATATTTTAAAAGAAGCTTGGCAATCTTTTCCAACAGCAAGCATTCAAAATTAACGTATAAATTAATAATAAAGATCGATATTAAATGTTTTCTGACGCACGACAGATGAAATAGTCAGAAAACGACAAACAAGTTTCACCTTACCGATTGTCATGCAAATCAAAGTGAATGAAATAATAAATTATAATGATTCGATGGCTTTATACATATAACGGCAGCTTCAAGTATGTGGAAGGATGAAATATAATGTGGCAAATAAATGCAACTCTTAGGTATGATATTATTTATTAATATAATGTATTTCATAATATATATACATATATAAGTGAATAAGTATGTATGTATATATATGTATGTTTATGTATATACTTTACTTTATTCATATCATATATTTCTTCGTATTGTTAAACATACATGAAACCCTGATAGATTGGGATTAGCTGTTTTTTTATGACTGCACCATTCTTATCTCACTACAACGCACTGTACATCACACATCCTTGTAAAGAAAGTATATCCTTTTTTTCCCTCTCATTCTTCGAAAAGTTCCGTAATTCGCTCGCTGTACAACTCGTTTGCGTGGGTCGATGCTATACACATTACACCCAAGTTTATATTAGACCATTAGAACATTTGCAAAATTGTCTATTTCTTTTTTTTATTCGCTTTTTTCAAATTCGTAATTTCTCCGTTATCTAATTATTAATGTTTTCAAGGTGGTCGATATTGCGTTGGCCTTTTTCTAAATTTTTTAAAATATCCTAAGCGAATGAATTTCGGTACAGTGCACGTCGACTGATTAACTACAAGGAATACTAAGGAATAACCATTATTTACTTGTTACAAACAAAATACTCTCGAAATTCCTTGGAAAATACCGTACTATGCGCAACGTTCCATTTAGATACAGTTTTTCTTTAATTCTTATGCTTCTTTTTTATGCTTACATCGCTTTATTTGGCTAATTCAGTCTAACAGGTTCAGTGGGTATACGTCACTCGGTCCTGGGGCCAATCGAGGCGGCCTTCTCCACTGTTCGCCGATTCTTGGGGAGGAATTGAAAGAATCGTATTTGTGTATAATAATTTAGTAGATTGACTGAGTCTGTGTGTGCGGGGATGTGTTTACGCTGGACCGAAATTTTTCTCTGGAGCTTTGAACTCAAATTTTTCCTCCTTTTTATCTTTATCTTAAGGTTTTTCATAGGCTATATCAATTGAGTCACACTTTGTATTTATATAAGGATTACGATGCCGCATTTAAGGGAATGTTTCGAAAATAATACGTTCGAGAGATCATGCTTTTAGGTATACTCGAGATCTTCGACGCAGCTCAGTGATGATTCTTTGCGTAAGATCTCGATAGGTAAAACATTGAGGAATAAGCACCAAGTTGGACACTTAAAATCCAATGAAGCTTTTTGCGAACTTTTATCATTCAATAAAAACTTTTCATTGTCAAGTGCTTGGCTCAAAGCTTATACCTCAAACTAAAAGCATCCATTCACGTAAGAAAATATGAAAAAAGAAAAATGTATACAAAAGCAATACTTCAATGTTTATATTCTACTTTCAACAGAATAATAGTTAAAAAATCATGAAGGTTTTCTTTACATTGGCCGACTACTCGACCGATTTCCAGCGCATCGCGGGTCACAAAATACTCCTGTGCCCAACATTTAGCGCCGTCGATGTTCTCGTGTTGTACGCAACTGGAAAATATGACACGTGATACAGGATTCATTCGCACCTTTCGAAGAATCTCGTAAAAAAATAAACTCTTTTATTATCGCTCCTCCACGCGGATGTGTTGTGCTTACGATGCTTTCGTTAATGTATTATGCATTCTATTGTGTGTGCAGGAACGCCGAAAAATTCATCCTGAAGGCTGTAAGGCCAAAACGGACTTTTCTTTTCATCTCTCCTTTTTTCTCGTTACAGCTCACTATCGAGGCGGGAAGATCGGTCGAGTCTCATTATATAATCTTTTTAATATGCTAATTTTAAAATCTTCGAACCCTGCCCGATTTTCGTTCGTCTTACTGTATGCGTGTATGTGTGTATTTTCGTATCATCGTTTTTTATTTCTAATTAATTATTTTAAATTTTCAATCGAGTGCTGCATGGCCATTTTATTCGACGAAAGAAAATGGGCCAAACATCGTCCGAATATTCGACATTATTACGAAGAATATTTATAACGATGTCGTCAGTCGAAGCTTCTCTTATATCATATTTATATTAATAAACTTAGTAGTTAATCTTTTTTTCTTTACCAGTTTTTCTTACAATTTATTAAGATGGATCAACTATAGCCTAACGTTTTTCCTCATCTATTTGTTTGGATACTGAACATTTAAGTAGGAATAGTTTTAAGCTGAGGAGAGAAAGCGCGTTCTTTTGGCACCGCATTCGTTCAGAATTTCAGAACAATTTGCTTTTAATCACGATTAAAAATTTTTATTATTTCGTTAATATTTATACTTTTTCTTTAACAATACGAAATATTCGGTATTTACTTAGCTTTAAAATTGTAGTGAAAAATAAACATCTCATATTCTTATTACTTTTAAAAACAGTCATTTTTATGAATTAAAAAATCTTTCGTAACTTTTACTTTTTATTTTTATGAACATTTTTTTAAATTTTTTTCAAATACGGTAAGTTTTAGCACCGCTGCGTTCATATATTAATTATTTATTTCCATCATCTCACCTACTTGTCAATGAAAACACAAATGTTGCATGGCCCCAGCTAACTCGAATTCATAATCATTTTCGTACAATGCACGTAAACATAATTACAAACCTCGAAGAAGGTCGTAAATCTTATCATCCTAAAAGTTCCTGCGTGTTTCTGCGGCTAGTCCGAAAATTCTCAATTCTCATTTCGTACTTATTGTTTTTATTACGTTTCTCTAGTGTTTGCTTTTAAACGTTCAAGTTTATTGAGATCCTAACATGCGATAAAAGGATAATTCTCACAAGTCTAAGCGAGAGAAGACGAATGATGAAAAAACGCGAATCCCAACCGATACAAAGGGCTTCCTTTCTTTTCATTACATTTTATTTATTTTTCTTTTTCGCGAGAAGACGCGTTATACTTAAAGTCACGGTAATCAATGAGAGTGAGAAGAAATTTCAATGATAATGGCTAATTAGCGCAATTACGGTGCGATGATGAAAGATGATTGCTCTTATATATAGAAAAATGCAGGGCTCATTTTAAATCGAAGGGAAAATTGAACGTCTAATTGTACACCTCATGCCGCAGAGAAGACGGAAAGCAAACTGGATTAATTAAAAGTCGAGCGAATTGCGCACGGAGAAGCCCTGAGTGAGGTAGGGGTCGACGAGACGCAATTTGCGAGGAGTAAAGTTAATGAGGACGTAGTCAGGTTGGGAAATTTTCATCGAACCTGCGTTCAATCGGCCCGTTCCACCCGTTACAGCTCCTTTTGCTCTCTCTTTCTCCCTACCCTCTGCCGATCGCGGGGGCCTTTAAGGAACCCGTGCAATTCTTATATTTTATTTGATGCTCCATCCACTTTCTCCAAGAGCGAATAGAATGAAAAAGTGAAAACAACTCAGCTGAAGTTGTTTTTCAGTCTAGTCATGTCACATGCTGTTATTTGGACTTTGTCCTGTTCTCCATTCTCGCAACATCGATCGTTGCTGTTTCTCCGTAATTATAGTTCTAGGTTTAAACGCGAATCCCGCACAATGAAATGTCATCCAAAATTAGATTTATTCTCTCTGCGTTAATTTCTCCTGTCCACTTAGTTCATTCATTTCGTTAAGTGCTGACCAGATGCTTTTTCATTTTCTTAAATCTACTCCTTCCTTCATCTCAATGCGCCCGATTAAATTCAGTATCTGCCTCTTATTCCCTATAGCTTCCCTTCGATTCCCTTTTTTCTTATATAAAGATATATTCATTATATCCTACAGTAGCCACTTTTCACATCCTGTAAATAGACACTAACCTTTCACTATTGAGTTTAATCTATTTTTCATCTCGACAGTGTTCTACTGGCCACTCCGCCAACTTGCACCTCGCCTCTTCGTTATATAGTTTACCTTTAATTATTTCTCTATTATCTTCTTATTCCCTTTGCAAAGTTATCATTAAAGCGAGTATCCTCTTCTCTCCTTCGAAAGCTATCAAGTCTCTCAGAAATCTTTAAAAATCTCTCAATATGATGATCGAAGCAAACTTTAATTTATTGCCTCCGCGAAATGGACTTTTTCACTTAAGTCCCGCAGTCACGAACCTCCCCGTCAGTGATTAAAAAACGCATCGCAAAATGGACTTTTTCTAGGCTTTTATTTAATATCTTTTATTTGTTGAATATTTCTTGTTTTGCAATATGCAAAATGCAAAACAAGAAATATTCAACAAATAAAAGATATTAAATAACGAATCATAATAACTCGCGTCTCCGTAAAAATTGCAATCCAATATCATGGATTGCAATTTGCATGCAATTTTTACGGAGACGCGAGTTATTATGATTCGTGGCAAAGACAATTTTTATGGACAAAATGATCTGCAAGGATGCGGCTACTGAAGCTTCCTAAACTTTGTATAATTTTTTCATTCAAAACTGCTTTGTACTTAATAACCTAAAATTTAATAAACGATCTAAAGGAAATGTGCCTTTTTATTGAGAAACCAAAAATTATTCAAACACATGAAAAAAATGAAAATAAGTATTATTAGATGAAAAAATATTAGTTAGTTCCAAAGTTCTGCATAATTAGAATTACTAACAAAATTTGACGCGAAATCTGTTTTACCAAAACTTCTTAAATTTAAAGTTTATAATTGTTTACATTAAGCAATAAAGATTTTTTAACTTTAAAGTGTAGCTTGTATTCGGCACTTTATTTCACTTCTTTACCCTGCCGGAAAATTAAGGAGCTTTTAGGCAGAAAATGTTAAATCTTCTGTTCAGCGGGCAGATTATTTAACATATTTCGAACATATTTGGAGGCTGTGGTGTGACGCTAGCTGGTTAAAATCTGTTCTAAATTCTATTATTCAATTAAAGGTTATAACGGTATAGGAACCGCGCATTTATATACTTTATATTTTTTAACTTGTAACGTTTCCTTCTAGAGAACGAACCATTTTATTTTTATATATCTAAAATAACAAATTAAACAGTATGTTTGAACGCTACTCCAAAATATCGAAATATAACCTACGATTCAGTATAGTCACATAACCGTTTAGGAGCTGTAAGCAGACATAAGAGGGAGAGAGAAAGAGCGTGCAAACAGCTGCGCATCTGGCTTGTCTGCGTTTAATTCGCTGCTAAACATAATTTTAACATAACATGCCAGTCTATCAAAATAGTTGGTAGTCGAAAAATCTGGGCAGACGTTAATTACAACAACATAAATGATGGTTAATTTTCCAGCAGGGTATATGTACATACAAGATGTATTCTTACAGTTTTTAAAATGAACGTTAATACAAATAATTTGTAATATTTTTCATTAATTTAAAAAAAAAATGTTTGTAGATAATCGGCATACAGAGTTGGAGTAAAACGATGATCCCCTTGTTAGCCACTATCACCAAGATCGCTGTCCTGGTTAAGTCTCACTTAAGAAGCGACTATAAATGTAAGCTTCTTTAGTGAAATCGAACGCTTTAAGCGCGTAGATGGACAAAACTGACAAGTTGAAAAAGTACACAATCGGAGAAGGATATCCGGCACTCGTCGAATGGTTATAGGGCGCGACGGAGGACAAAAGCCGAGGGAAACGTGTTCCACACGGCCGGAAGTTGGCGTACGTCGGAAATCGAATGAGTCGAAAAACTTGTGGAAAGGAGAGAACCTGCCGTAATGTCATCGAATCCGCACTTTTCCTACCAATGAGCTTCGCCAAAGCGACACCCATACAGTGTAGTACAAGTTTGACATTGAAAATATCAATCTTTAGCTTTCTTCAATATTATTTGCTTATTTTTATTTATATATATATATATATATATATATATATATATGTATATTCAATTTGTCTAAATGTAATATCTAGATTTAAAGCCTTTCTTTAGCAGCCTCGCGGCGTTTCTCAGCTGTGGCTACATTCCTCAAAGCACGTTGAATTTTTCTTTTTTACTTGAAAGAATCGAAGGCGATCGGAAGGAAGCTTCGACGAGGTCACCCTCAAAAGGTACGGTTTTCTACGCTAAATCTCCCGTTGCTGCCTCATGCGATCATTTAATTTATTTCCTTTTTTTATAGTTAGTTGCTCGATCGTGTCGCTTTCCCTTCTTCCCTTAGAAAATAAAAAGAGACGAGATCAGTCTTTGTTAATCACAGAAAGCTTTGATATGGCCTCACAAAGTTATCTCGGCGTTAATTTCTTAGTTTCTTTTATTATTAGCTTTTCGCTCAAACTTTTTTGTCACAAACTAACAAATATTTGCGCGAAGAACGTACGAAGGAAACGAAAGCGACCTCTCGTTGGATATTGCTTAATGTCTGAAAGTCCAGTTCTCGTTTGATAGTCTCCTTTTCATTACGAAACGCGTGACAGCACCGAGGTCGCCAAGAGACAGGAAGGAGGACGTTCCGCCTTGTTATCGAGTTTTCCCTTCGCTCGGCGCAACAGCCAAGGTAAAACGAAGCACGATTGCCTCGCTGAACCCTTTCAGCCATGATTTCTTTCTCTTTTTGCAGCAACAGATTTTCAAGATATATTTTTCAGATGACTTGTTGCCGCATTGCAAGATGCAAAACTATTCGTATGTAATAATCTTCAATTCTGTGGCTTCATTCATTTTATTTATTTTGTATTGTTAGAGACTAATAGTCTAATTAGAGCTGGGTACAACATAATACAATTAAAAAAATGTACAATATTTACGTGCAAACGCGTGCATTAAAAAATTACGAAAAGTAAATCTGTAAGATCTCCTAAAATTCCCAGGTGATTTTTTTATTTATTATTAAATTTTCACTTGTTAACGGCAATTATCTTAGAAAGCCATAGAATTGATTAAAGTTAAAAATATTTATGTGTAGATTCTAATGTTCAAATGTTGCATATGAAAGGATTAAGCTGAGCCGTGAATTCCAACGCGGAAGAAAAATAAAAAATCGGAAAAGAGCATAAAAGAAACAGAAGAACTGTGAACAGATGAAAGAAATATATAGCATGCGGTAAATAAAGAAACAAAGAATATAAATTTTCAAATTATTTTTATTTTATTGCTTTGTAAATAAAAAATTAATTTTCATATATATATAAATATATTTTAATTTAATATATATACGATAAATCTAAAGCACAGCAGTATACGATACTCATATTATATATAAAGTCTCATCGTAACGTGTTTTCTTTATCTTTTTACCATCATGATGTAATAACGTAATACAAAAGCACTATAGAGCCTCATCGATAAAAATTGACCAGTCAATATGGAAAATAAGGAGATTGCCGAAGCCGATACTTACAAACATACCTGTGTGATTTTTCTTTTTAATTAGATAATGTAAAAATTCACGCGCGAATCTCCAAAATGAACACTCGAGGCTCACCAGCTTGCTCTTTCCCTCTCACCTTCTCTCTTTCTTTCTCTCTCTCTTAATATCTCTTTTCATTTAAAATATCTTGGAGGGAAATGTCAATCGAAGAGATGTAAGGGTGGAAGGGACAAAGGAATGAAATTTTATAAGTATGACGATCCAAAGAGAGAGAGCGAAAGAGGAAGTAGCTCGAGTAAAAGAAGAGAACATTAATCTTGTAAGATTCGTTTCCGTTCTTCTTTCTTTTCTTTTCTTTTTTTATAAATTACAATGACACCAACGTTACACGCAAATATACTTATTGATTACTTGCTAATCGTACCTAGAGTCCTTTAAATTCTTCTCTGCTGGCCTTACCCACAAATATACTCGCTCACGTGCGTGTTAATACAGAGAGATATTAATTATATTTCATATAAGGTCGCGTATATGTCCAATATAATTAATATGTTGACAATATATTAACGTATAACATCGTTTTACAATAATGATCATTTTTTTTCTTAGCTTATACTTTACTTTTTTAATATTTACTTTTTTTGGGTAATTTTCTTCTTTATTGTTTATACTTTTAAATCCTTCAAATTTACTTCTTTAAATTTAACGTCAGACTTGGAGGTTGATGCGATGCGACAATATCGAATATGGATTCTTTTTAAATTAACTCTTTCTCTCGAAGAATCGGAAGGGGGCACGATAATCACTCGCATTTCATATATAATATTTTTGTCATTATTTATAATAATATATCTCATTTAAATCTTTCTTAAACCAATCGCCCTTTGCGAGCTCCTTTACGCTTGCATTCGTCATTCTTATTTCTGACGGTAACGGTAAAAATAAAAGATCAAATTAAGGCAAAAAAATGACAAATATCATAGTCATCACAGGTTGTAAATTAAATTTAAATTAACATTATATAAAATCGTATTAATACGCTTTGTGAATCTGAATCAATTTAGAAATGCAAAGAGTATTTAAACGATCTCTAATTCCTTAAAGAACCAAAAGAGAGCTACGACTGTGATACATCATTTTTAATCTTCATTTGAGCTTTCATGATTTCTTTTCATTCTTATTTTTATTGCAACGCTGATTCGATGATGGTATGCCATACGGCGACCGAAGTAGATAAATTTGCGCTCGCGGTTGTAGCGGGAACACCGTACAAGATATAAAAAAATCATGATTCACGCGCGTACACACAAAAATCACTCTCCCCCTTCTCTCTCTCTCTCTCTCTCTCGCTCGCTCGCTCGCTCGCATGCCTACTAAATACTCTTAAGAAGATTTCATTCTTACTTATTGCTTTGAAATTCCGTATTGAAGTCGCGCGAGTGTTGCGTGTGATTTAAAAAATTTTTTTTATCCCTCTACATGGATGAAGTATCAAGGGAAACGGAAACGTTTAACTCTTGCCCTGTAGTCTAGAAAAATTCATGTTCGGCGCTCGCGCATGGTGAGAAAAAAAGTTTTAAGCGCTTTACTGGCAAATTCTTACGAGAGTTGGTAAAAAATCTTTATAAGAATACTTTTTACGTATCTTTATCGATGATTCTTTTTTATTTTCTTTTTTTTTTTTGGTGTCGCACAAAGGATTGCGAGTGGCTAAAACTTTTTTCTACTCGTGAGTATGTGTATGAGTGTGGGTGTGGTGTTTTCGCGAAAAAAAACGTATCTCGGCGCAAAATCTTTGAAAAACGTTTTTTTTCTTTTGATTAGAGACGCTAAATCAAGAGCTGAAGATAGGTATTTTTCTGCGAAGTGTGGTGTCTTATCTTTCTTTATGTTTATATAAATTTTATGACGAGGATCGGTTCATTAAGACTAGAATGATTGAGGAATTCTGGAATTGTTAATTTTCTCTCGCTCTCTCTCTCTCTCTTTCTCTCTCTCTCTCTTTATGTCTTTCTCTTCGGTTCTAATACAAGACGCCCTTAACTACACACAAGTGATTACGACCTACATAAAAACGATGGATTAGCGTTATGTATTTTATAAATATAGATATACAATTTATTCGTACGTAACCTTCCTTAATTGTATAATTATATACCTAATAATTCTTTTTCTCTTAGTGAATGTTTTCCTTTTTGTCGTGTCATTAAGTGATTGTGTCTGTTGCAACGCGTCTACGTGAAATGCACGCACGACGTTTTCGTGTATTTTTATTTTATTTATAATTTTTTTTATTTAAATGTAAATTGTATTGCGCGTTGTGTATCTCCTTTTAGGCCTTATTTAAAAAATGCAACATATTTTTAGTATATGTTGTTATTTTTTCACAAAATTCATCAAGAAAAATGTTTGCGACTTGTTTTCTTTGTTTTTTTTTTTAAGAATATACGTTTGGAAATTCGTCACGGGTAAAATTCCTGTTTTATACACATTTTATTTACTGCTTTTTAGTCAAACTGCCTTGCAAAAGGACCTTTCGCGGAGTCGAATCCTTTAAAAATCCCTTTTTTCGATTTCTGCAAATTTATTTTGTATTTTATTTCTTCTTTTTTTTACTCGCTCAGTCTGAATCGTTTCACTCGTGCCCGCTGATCGCTTCGAAGCTTCGATCTGTCCATTTTCAATGGACGACAGATTACTTTTTATTTCGCTTTTTTTTAATAATTCCACATAATCCCCCGCGATTTTCGCGCTACGTGCGCGTTTTTATCAAAAATACTTTGGTTATCTTTTCTCTTTATTTTAATGATTTATCGTATGTTTTAAAGTTTAAGTTTTTTTAGGACGACCGAATCTATACCTTGGACATTCTATCCGGGAAAAGTATTTTTTTATTTTAATTTTACTTTCTCTCTCTCCCTCGCATTCGATTTTTCTTAATTCATTTTTATCCTCGCATTAAAGGGGCCGCAAAATTTCTTGGTTCCCTCATCCCAGTCCCACAGAATTCCGTGCCGAATTACATTACGCAATCGTTTTCCTCTTTTCTTTCTTTAGTTATATGTTCATTGTCTTTTTTTGTAATCGACCTTTTTTCGTGATTTTCAAAGCTAAGCGATCTATAATTATACGCGATATAATAAATATAGCTTTGTTTTGATAAAAGGGGCACGCTTTACTCGAATTCTCCTTCATAGATTGGCGATCGAAACGACGAGCAGTCAGTGCAGTCGGTTTCACGGTTTTGGCGGCAAGAGGTTGACGGGAGTCTCGTTAATTGCGTGCGACATCGTGGAATTTTCCTCCCTCTTATTTATTATGGAATGACCCTCTGACGCAAGGCCGTTACAAAATTATTAATACGCGCGCGAGACTTCCCTCAGTGATCTTACAATTCTGCTTGAACGCTTACATCCAATTTTTTTATTCGCTTTCGTACACACGCGGTTCGCCTTTTCGTCCATTTTCGAAATTTCACCTTACTTTTTTTTCAATCCTCATTATCATGATAATCAGTCGAAAGCTATCCGCATATACGTATGTATAAATATATGTATATACAAAGTAACGATGAATATATAATATATATTTACTATGAATATATCATGTACTTGTATGTCATATCACTTATAACAAATCGTTATCTTAGGTTTATAGTTTTTTTATTTATTTAATTATCCATCATTTTTAAATTTTCGCAACGCGGCTCGAAATTTTTCACGACGGCGGTATTGTCGATCGTCGACCGTGACGTCTGACCAAACTCTGTCCGTTACCACTTACGCGCCGCTTTCCCTCACTCTTCGCATCGTTAGAGGAGCTCTTGCTGCTTTATAGGCGGGACTTCCTAAGATGCTAAACAACATTACATCCAACTGCACCCAGGCTCTCACTAATTTCGCCCACATTCACATCTCATTTTTTCTGCTTTCCCTCTTAAATACCTGCGTGAAAATTTTGCCTGATTTTTTATACCAATATTCCTTTTAAAATATTACCTCGCCTTACGGTTTAAGAGAGACCATCTTACATTTTTTTCATTGAAAATTTTTCAACTGGAAATCAGCAGCCATGGTTCGACTCTCTTTACTCTCAATTACAATCCATGTGATATTATAAGTCTTACATTAAGTAGATATATAAATATTATCGTCAATATCGTTTTAATTATCGTATTATGCATATAGCGTAGATTTATAATATAATTGTAATAATAATAATTGCAATAATTAATGTACATCATATATATTTAAATTTAATATTACTTTTAAACTTTTCTAACGTTTCATAGATCGAAAAATAAATATAAAAATAAACCGGGTATTTAGGTATTAATATTTTGTATCAATAATTTTATCTTCTTTCTCTTTCGCTCTTCCTTACGTACTCTTAAAACCTTCCGCACCTTCTCTCTCTGATTCCCTCAAAAGTCCATTTTCTCTTCATTTATTTCTTTTTTTTTAGTTTTTTATATTCCCAGCCTTACTTTCTCTTTTTCTCTCACACGACATCCTTATTTCCAGCTAGCTCGCATGCTCTCTGTCTTCGAACGCCCTCCCACGAGCTCGCGACTCCCTTCTGCCACGATTTACAGGGTATCGACAATGTGACGAGCGATTTTCCTTTATTTTTTTCCTTACTTTTATTTTTTTCTCCGCGTCACCGCTGGCATGAAAAATATACGCGCGGATCCGTCAAACTCTATCTTTTAATACTTTTTGCGTTTTTTTCTTTAATATCTTTCTCTCTCTCTCTCTCTCTCGCATTCTCTCCATTTTTTGTTTTGTTCAAGTCCTTTACACAGGTTAATACCGAAAAATTACCCTTCGAAACGAGTGTCGTATAACTTAAATTTTCCTTCGGAAGACTGGATGAAAATCGACTCGTGTTTTTGCTTTCCCTTTCGCTCTCTCTCTCTCTCTCTCTCTCTCTCTCTCTTTCTCTCATCGGGAAATCGATTCTCTTTTAACGCGGTAATAATCAATTTGTTCCCCTCTCATTTATGCGAAAGCACTCCCAATGGTTGTTTTAATTTATCTCAATGTCTTTTTAGGAAACGACACTAATTTTTTTTTATTATTTCAATATACACCAATCAATATTAAGAAAATAGAAAAACTCACTTAAAACTATACCGATAGGGCAAAGGCTTAACATGCATTGCAAAGTCCCGTTGTTAAACAAATGCGGACAAAATTTATCTGTTTGTTTTAAACTCTTCGTCGTTAAAGAGTATGTTCAAATACATATGATCACTTAGAAAATAAAATTCCAAGAAAATTCCATTACTCCAAGAAAATTTAATGATTTTCTTGGAGTAACTTCATGCGAATGTAGGTGGCTTCCTTGGTTTTTTTTTTCATTCTCGTCCCTATGCAGTCATCGATTGCCTTCTTGGGCGCACGCTGAAAGCTCAGGCTTACGTGTAGCTTTTTTCTTTTTTTTTTTTTTTTTTTAAGAAAAAACATCGTTCCATCGCTACTGTATCCCTTTTGTGCGTTACGAGAGCCAGTTCCGCATCCACTTGAGCGCGTACGCAACACCCAGTTACACCGTTTCCATTTGGCTTGGCTAGCAGAAAGAAGATATCCCTCTTATCCAGAGATCTCGCGTTTTTTAAAAACAAAAGAAAATCAAATGCGCCGACGGGTTAGCGGCCGGTAAAACGTGTGTATTTCTATAGCGTCTGTTTGCACTAGATGAAGCAATTTTCCCGGTCTACGAATTCGATGAATGTATAGCGCTCTCGTTCTCGATTATTGATCGGTCGGAGCTTGAGCGCAAGCTTGGTTAGCCGCCGGCTTATTACCGCTCGCGCTCGACTTCGATTACTCGGCGTGCAGGGTTTTATACTACATATTCTACCCTAGTAGAAACAGTACAGAAATGAAACGCTCGAGAAATGTCTAATTTTTTACTGATAACTACTCTCTAACTACGAATAATAAGATTTCCACTTATTCTACGCAATAAGCCTTTTACTCATGCAATATGTGCAAGATTTATTGCCCAGAATAAGAGAACAGTTGCTTATTGTAAATTAATTTTTTCATATTTAGAGGACAGACCGAAACTGATTTTATGTAAAAAAAATGACGATTTCTATGGCAGTCCCTACTGTCGAATTGTTAAAAACTACTAGAATTATCAGCACGTCAATATTTAATGACAATTGGTGCTGCTTCCACTTATTTTAGTAGGTCTTCCGTTGCAATCACCGCTGTAGAATCGCCGCGGGGTGAAAGAGTGTCGCTAAGCAAATGAGAAGAAAATAAGAAAATAAGCTTTTTTTCTTACAATGTCAGTTTAATATAATGTTTACGCACATTTGCAGAGAGCCTTGATATAATTTAATTTAAAAGCGAGAGAGTTAAAAGATCAGTCAAGAGGACGTATACATCCGCAAAATCAAATTAATCCTCCCCGGCTGCGACCCCAATCGCGCCAACGTAGCGCACTTGGTTCGGTAAGTTGGCACGAGTGAAAAGAAAAATTGTACGATAAGTTTAAATGTGCGAAATTTGCACGGTACCCCATGGAATTGGCTAAAACTAATTAGTAGCGGTGGGAAAAAGCCTCGCGATGAAGCGAGCGCCGGAAGTTGGCGCGCGTCACGCCGGCAGATCAATGACACCTCGACGGGGGCCAGCGGCGCGAGGTTGAGAGCCTCGTGCGCTGGCTGGGGGTGGCGGCGGCGGCAGCGGCGCTTGGAGGGGGCGACTGCCAGGGCGTCGCCGCGTCTCGGCCGGCAGTACCACGGCTATCGACCGCCGCGCACCCGAACCGAGAGAAGGCTGGGGTGCGGGCCTGTGGGCAACCCTCCCCGAGACGTCGCGGCCGCCAAAAACGATTAAACGCCAAAGGCTCCGTCCGTCACTCGGTGCTTTTCAACGTGCAGCCGATCGTTTCTCTCTTTTTCACGTTTTTCCTTTTTATTTTTGGTCGCGGTTACCAAAAACTCCAACCATTCTGGAGATTCGCTATGAATTTTTGAAGCTAGCTTGAGAGCCAGTGAAAATTGAATTGTCTAGCGAATGTGGAGCGCGCACGGACGGTCAAGCAATTCGCGCTCTCGTAGGCGGAGCGCGGCCGATCTGTTTTTCCTCCTCCGTCGCCGTGGGTGGTGGCCTACGTGCGTACGTCGCTGGGCTTACATCGATTTACTGCAGAACGCGCGGAGGCTGCGGCTCGGCGCAAGAAGGGCTGTGGTTACGTAACGAAGCCGCGACCCCTCCCTCGCTAAAGCTCTCGTGAAAAAAGAAGAAGATGCTAGGCTCTCCGAGTGCCGCAAGAAGAAGGGGCTCGATCGAGGGGAAGAAAAGATCGCGATGTATGCAGCGGTGTGCGCGGGGCTTAAGGCTCGCCGGCAGCCTCCCTTGGACGCGGCATGCGGGGCGCGCGCCCCGGCGGCATCGACCGCGAGCCCCCAACGCTGCAATGCGACGTTGCCATCCCAACGGGCAACAGCCCCGCGCGCGCCTCTGCAAGGCGGCACGCGACCCCTGCTTCCATGCGCCGCCCTCCCCCTCCCTGCACCGCTTTCCTCTGCCTACACCCGCTGCGTGGCTTCCGCGCGCTCCGAGATCGCATCGCTTTTCTGTAACGCAAATCGCTCTCCACACTCTACTTCTAGAGCTTAGAAGAGACTGTAAAATCTTATAACGAACTTGTTAAATTTTATACCGAAAATGTAATTTTTCAATACAATAGCTTCGCGCAATGAATCTGCAGTTATGCCGCGAGCACAAACATCAGTCTTCTAATTGTCGAATAAACGAATTGCTTAATCGCAAATCAATTACGCTGGAATCTGTCACGCTTTGCCCGCAAACTCCTAATTACAACATTGAATTTCTGCCCCTCGTCAGTCGAAGAAAGCCGCTGCGAGATCGACGGAGCCGAATAAGCTCGAGTCACCGGAAAACTTGGCAGCCATGACGGACGACTTTTAGTCGGAAAATTTCGCCGTAAGTCCTCGGCGCGCCCATTTTTCACCTTCGACACGTCGGCCCTTTTTCCGCCGCGGCCCGAAAAAAGCGAGCTCGGCTGCCAACGCCGCTCCCTTTCGCGTTCGTTCACCCCTATTAAGTTTCCGGCGACCCAATCACGTCTGGCGTATATTCAAATGAGAGGCTGCTACTACTTCAGCGGAAAATGGAGATGCACCGTGCTGCGCTTTTTTCTTTATTTCCTCCATCATTTCCAAGCTCCTACTAGACCGTCCTCTCGACATTAATTTAACATTTTCTTTTCTCTCACCGCATCATCAATGAACGAACGAATTAATAATAAAATAAATTAAAATATCGATAATTAGAAAAAGCAAGAAGATCAAATTGCGACTGTTCAGATCCTATTCAAATTCACTTTAAACTAGAATAAGATTAGCGAGAACGAACATAAGTATACAATAAAAATTCATTCTTTACGCCACAAATTATGAAAACAAATGAAAGGAAATAAAATGAAAAGAAATAATTTGCACCCTACAGGGGCAAGCGGAAAAATAAGGAAAGGAAAGAAAAAATAATAAGTGCACAGGGTGTCAAAAATCATATATATTAAAATATTCATAATAATAATAATAATAATAATAATAATAATAATAATAATAATAATAATAATAATAATGATAATAATAATAATAATGATCAGCATAATAGTCGTAATATATTATCGCATATTCGTAAAATTACATAAAAAAATATAGAAAATAATAACCTCGCATTTTTTATTTTTATTTTTTTTTAAATTGTTGTATTATTTACTTTCCATTACTATTTTTTTGCCTATCACGCACGAATATATATTCTCTCTCTCGCTCTCTAAAAAAATGAAAACTCATTCTTCCTCTCTTTCAATGGCGTTTTTTCTTCTAATATATATATATTTCTTTAATTATAATCATACATGCGTGTTATAGCGTTTATGTGAGTTTAGCATTTTTTATTGCTTTCAGTCCACATGCACTCGGAATGCCGGGACCTTTACTTCTGGCTCACTGAGTATAGGTGAAATGTGTTTTTGCGTGCGATCGCGAGTTTTGCTCTTTCACCCCTTGACGGGCTTCGAAAAGCACTAAGGGAAATGATAAAAAATATCGCAGGAAGAAAGAAAACTACGCTGGATAAAATAGAAGCTAACGAATTGGGCACGACGTGCTGATGGGTGAGGTGAGAAGTGGGGGTAGGCAGAGTCCGGCCTCCTCCGCCGTGCGCTCGCCAGGCAGCGCTTAATGCCCAAGAGGTCTCTTTGATCGCGCTGACGATTTATAAGTGCACAAGTGCTCAGTCGATGGCGCGCGCTGCGGGGGAGGAAAGGGGAAAGGATTTGCGCGAGGCGTCGCGGAAGTGCGGCCGATTGCATCCCGACTTCCGCCGCAATTCGAGATTTACGCTTATGTACACAACTGGATTCGATACTTGCGCGAGATACTTGAGCAATCACGCGAGCGACATAGTAGTCAATTTTCCCTTTTTTTCCTTTTGCCTTGGTATTTCCATAAATCATTAATCTTTCATTTTTTCAGGCAGTTATCACACTCGCGACGCGCTTTTATTTATTTTTTATTTTTCTTTTCTTATCAAAATAATGACGATCAAATTTCACTCACGACAAATAATGAATACATTATTAATTTTCTTTTAAATATCGATATAATAAAATGTTTAATATAAAATATTCTTCCCGATATATATATATCTCGATGCTTGCTAAATTCCTTCTTTAGCATTAGAGCTCATTTTTCTTTGAATATGATTTTTCCCCTTCTTGCATCGTCAAATGGCATCCGACAATTAAAAAAAACACTACTCACAACATTCAATATATAATTAATAATAATTAATAATCATGGGATAACTGTATAAAAATGCTCGTATATTTTCTTTCATAAATAGAATTTGCTTCTCTTTAGAAAATTGTCTAAGAAAAATAATAAAAGAAAAAGAAGCGAAAAAGCTGTACATTCGTACGGTTAGGTAATATCGCAAGATTTGAAAAAATAAACTCGTCACACTGAGTTCGCTCTTCCCTGAATAATTCCTGGAGAAAAATCGTTACACACCCGCCTCGTCAGTTCATTAAGCTTGTACCTTTCTCCGGCTATCTCTTTCGATGACGACACACAGTCGAGTTCCCATTCGCCTTCCTACGTATATCTCACTCATTTCCGCGTTTGCCCTCCACCCTCCTTCTTTCTTTACGATTATTAATTGTAGTTTGAAATACTGATTTTCCTTAGAGTTTCGTATTTTTTATTCTCGGGCGGTTGCCTTTCACCTCGGATTCGAGTGATTTAGTACGCGTGCCGAATGAATTAGATCAACGATTTCTCAATCTTCGCTAAATCCCCCATACATAACGCACACAACCGTTCGCCTTCGGGTCGTTGAATTGTTCTTTTCCTCGTTCTAGCACTTTTTTCTTTTTTTTTACCGACTCGTCTCGGTGCTCTTATTTCTTTCATACGCTCGTATCACTGGTGTGTGTTGCTCTTGAGTCCGCGCCGAGGAGAGATTGCCCGGCGCGGAGGTACTTACGGACTACGCGACTAAGCTAAATTCTAGACATAAAATACAAAGCCAAACAAACTCTTAAAAAAGGTACATAAACGTGTATATGTGTGTGTGGGTGTGTGTACGTAATTCTCGAAAACACGAGGAAACAAACGAAACAGAAAAGGCTGAAAATCGTCGCATTTACCTCGCAACGTATATTTTTCTTTTATACTTGTCATCACTAATCGCGTAGCTCGCGAACAAAGTATTTTTCAATTAAAATGTTACCATTAAAAAAGTAAAAAAAGAATCATATAATTTGCATCGATATAATACTACATTAAAACGTGTAAAAAGTTATCGTTTAAGAAGAAGTGACGATACGGATGCGAAACCGACTCGCAGAGAGGCAAAAGCGACGTGGCGCCGACGGTGGAAATAAAGATCCATGGAAACGTCTTATTCTCGCGTTAAAGGCATTCCGTATTTTTTTGAGATCGAGCTAGCCGTGTAAAGCGTCTACGAGCGCAAAAATAAAATGAAAATCAAAAATAGCAATAAAGATCTAACCGAAGAAAAAATAATATTACGATCGAATGCAGCGAATATTGCCTACGTGACGCTTTTCCAAGTGGTAGTCTTCAAGTTAGGCAATAGCGCGTCTCTAACCGCATCGATTTTCTGGATGAAAGGCCAGAGTTTTTAAACGAAAGCATTAAAAGCTTCTCTTCTAGCGCTTAAAGTAGATAAGCTCCTTTTGATTCGAAAAAGTAGAGATTATAGAAGTAAGTAGTTTTAAATGCGTTGCGAAAGAAAAAAAACGGCTGAAAAAGAGCGAAACTCGATAAGTAGTTCCCGAAATAAACCGACAAATTTTATCTCTTGTTCGCGAAAAAAAAATGAAAAAAAAAAAACATTGTCGCTGGCTATCGCTTAATCTCCCTTCGGCTCTCGATATTTTTCAATTTTTTTATAAGTAATTAAGTAGGTAAGTAAGTAGGTGGTAATTAAGTCCAAGCAGTTTATGCTGAAAAAGTCACTTTAACTTTATATAGAATAATATAGTTTCGAGTATCCATTACGCTCGTATAATAATAATTCAATATATATATAATATGTATAGTCGCAATGTACAAACGTATATAATATATTTTATTTTTGTATGTATATATTTATATATATTAGATATTCAAACGTTCTCACTCTTATCTCAATCACTACCTATCGATCGATAATTATTACATTTAAGCTTACAAACGAGCAAGAAAAAAATAAGAAAAAACTAATAAACAGTCTGAAACAAAGTACATGTACAAAAAAATAATACAAAGGAATATTCAGTGGTAGTTAACATCGAGGAGAGCCAAGTCGATAATTAATAAAGTAAGATTAGAATATATTATAATAGTCAATAATAAACAAAGTTTCTTTTCGTAAAAATAAGATTAATCGACTTAATCTCTCTCCCAACACTACTCGATTTACATCTCACTATAGCTGGATATTTGGGCGGTACATCCCTATATTTGCAAACAAATCGACGTGCTTTCACAAATTAGCGTTTACATAAGAAATGAAAAACGAAGAAATTGTAGTAGGTGATCGGGTCGAAATAATATGAATGATGATTAGCTGTTAAAAATTAATAGTAGAAACTGTTCGTATCTAAGCAAACTCGGTTACAAAAATAATATATTAAATCAAGTACAATCGCTTAATCATGTGTGTATAATCTATGTGTATGTTCATGTTCGTCTCTTTGTACAGCTATTGTTTTCGTGTTAAAGATTCAGGAAAAGAATAAAGGTAAACCGCACAAACAACAAGAGCGAAACTTAAAAACGAGCTTTGACAAAGTAAAAAAAGATTAATGCGCAAGCAAAGTCGTAAAATCTATGTAAAAAAATAATAATGAGATGATGAAAAAAAACGCATTTAAAGGAACGTCGATCGAGGCCCGCGACGAAAATAATCACGAATATCATCGTCAATGTAAAAAATGCGTTCAATTATCGCATTTCACTAGAATTAAAAAAAAGCAAAGGCTTCATTTCATCTCTCTACGCGATATCCTGCTTTTTTCTCTTCGATCAAATACATTTCTAATAAGATTAACTAATAATGATAATAATAATCGTCATAACCACAAGCTATAAAATAATAAGAGTCGTTAACCACATTCACTATAAAATAATATATACCTATTCAATAGAATATAAATTTAACATAGTAAATACAGATTAAATTAAGCAACAATCATATCTATTCTGGGTTTTCATTTCATTTGTTTAAATCGTAAATAAGCCTATAAATATAATATAGAAGTTTTTTAAATCTTTCATTCGCACGGCCTCTCTTTCACGAATTTCTATTTAAACTCTCTAATAATCCTCTTAAGTTTAGTTATTATTCTTTGAGATATGTATCGTCATGTTATCATTTACTTTTCATTTTCTCACGTACTTCCTAAGTAATAATTATTTATAAAATGCTTTTTTCGAGCGTCTCATCGCACTTAAGGGGGACACCCGCAAGTTTCATTTTTATCGCGCTGTACGTCTCTCGCATCTAACTATAAGGGAGACCGGCGCGATGTGGCCGAGTTTATAAGACAAAGAAGTACCATCCGAAAGCACTCTATTAAGAGTGTACCAAGGATTTTTTATAAAAGCATTAGATAAAAAAAGTTTTATGCCATTTTAATGGGACTAATTTTTAGCTCATTTAGCCCTGCATGCGGCTAAATTGGCCGAAGGTCGGGCGCAACTTGGCCAACGGTGGTCAACGTTAGCCAAGGCCAAACCGCCCCGGTCTTCCCTATACTTCTTTAATTACAAAAGTTTTACAAAGAATAAAAAATAAAAATAAAATTAGAAAAAATCTGAAAAAATCTCTTTGCTCGAATTGGCTGGATAAATATATATTATCTATATATTACGGGGGTTTGGAGGGTCGAACACTTACTCGTTCTTAATTCTTTTTTAATTTTCACTATCTCACTCGCGCACACATTCTTTTCCTACGCGTTATATTATAATAATTATCTCCATAAAGCCGAATAATGTGCGCACGATCGGAAATGACTGGCCTTGACTCCCGTTTTGCTTTGCTTTCGCTTTGTCCTCGACTAAATTTTCGATACTGTCGTTAGTGACTTTCCCCGCGCTGCTTTCTCAAATGTCGTTTTATTTTTTCATTAAAAATCCGTTCGCTCGTCATACTTCATAATCGTTATCTCTCATTTTTTTGGTTTCCTTTTTATTTAAAGACTTCGGTTTTCTTCTCTTTTTTATACGAAAAATGGCAGTTATCGGTCACAGCCAGTGGCTATTTAATAAACGCTTACTCCTTTTTTTAACTTCTTAAATACGTTTAGGACTATCGTTTACAACATTTTACGTTTATTACTTTAGACTATCTATAGTAAAATCCCTTGTTTTTCTTTATTACTCGATTTATTTCGTTTTAAATACTTCAATTCTCGATTTACCTCGATAAAAATGACAAAAAATGATGCGACGATGAGCTGAGCGTCCGCGAGTTTGAACAAACAAAAAAAAAAACAAAGAAAAGAAAAAACGTAAGATGCCGGATTCCGTCGCTGGCTGAACGGCTGGTCAATCGGAAAAAGGGTGTACTGACCGACGCTCGAAAGGCAAAATTGGTTCGTTTTGTGGTGCACGTGCAAACGGCGTCCACGCTTTTCCGATTCACCGGTCGTAAAGGCCATTTTTTTGTTTCCCCCAAGATCGCGAAAGATGTTAATGGTACGCACGAGATGGTCTCCCTCGCCCAGTCGAAACACTTTGTTTTTTGTTGTTTTGCCTGAATCGGTGGGCCCCTGTGTTGGAAGATGGGGTAAAAATATTTCGACGAAACGAGGAGGCGGGAGACGAGCGGTGCGAGGCTAGCTGGCTTAGAACCTCGGCCAAAGTGAAAGTCTAGCGGAGGTTCGCGGCTGCTTCGCGTCCGACCGCAGCCCGACTCGTACTACTTATCGCGGCGACCGCGCGTCAGGAATCGACACGAGGGTGAACCGAGTTCGTCGGCAACCGCCCCTATGTTTTATCCTCTCCTTTCTTTTTTTAATCTGCTTTCATTGCCGTGCATTTATTTAATCTCTTGGTGCGATTTTGTTCGCTGTTGCCTGCAGGAATCTGCCGATTTCGATTGTTTCTGCTTAATGCGCGTAGAAACTCTCGAGCTCTCAGTCCTCGTCAGAAATATTACGATTATCAGAGTTTTTCTCTTTAATTATTTTTTTCTCGCAGCTACTCTCGTCGCTACTTCGTCGCTCTAAATTCTCCTGCCTTAGTCTTGTTTAATATATTATTATTCTTATAATCTTATGTATCTATATATTGAGAATTCTTTTATCTTTTTTTATACTTTTACACCCATTTATGTGATCGTCTTTATGTTCGAGGTTTTAAAAATTATACCGTGCGTTTCGTTTTTCTCTTGCAACGTTTTGCTTTCTCTTTAATCTCTCTTCTCGTACAACTCTCCCCGAAAGAAGAAGACCGATTCACACTTAACTTCACATCCATACGCGTTGCAATATGTGTATTTTTTACTTTTAATATATTAAGAATTCTACACCTCGCCGCGACTCTCAATCAGACTTATTTATTGAAGTGAATGACGTAATTCTGCATGATCTACATATATATGTATATATATAATTATCCGCCCATTATTGTGCGGGCCATCCTTTATTATTAATTTTTTTATTTCGTATGTATAATATTTATATATAATTATATTTAAATTTTTTATTTTTTTATCTTGGTTTAAGTCGGAACGTTGATGCTAAAGAGAATACCTATAAATATATAATATATATGTATGTCATCACCATATTTTATCATTTTTCACATTTTCATCAAGGTTTATCATTTATCTTTTTATCATTATTCATTATACTTAACATAGAAAAAATATAGAATTCATTTTGCCCGAACTTAAATATAATAAACATCTTTTTTCTTCACATTCATCTCATAAGTTCTCTTTTTATTTTCACCATTTTTTCTCTTTATATTTTTTCGTCTCTCGAGCATCGTTCGTTTCTTTTTTTTTTTTCTTTAGCTTTAGTTCTAGAATATATTAAGTGCAGTGCATCGTTTCATGTTTTTTACGTAGTGCGGCGCGATTCCTTCGTCCGCGCACTTTTGGGCAGCGCACTCGCGACGTCGTCGTTTATCAATCGAAATCATAACATGCCCCTTGCGTCCGGAAGAATCGAGATTATAGCTTTGTACATCGACCTGTTTGTTATTTATTCAGCACGTTTAGAAAATAAAACGAGCTGGAATGGCAGTTAAAAGCAGAGTTTACAGTCAAAGGAACTGTCAAATCAAAAGACAAGAGTCGAGCGTGCGATAAAAGTAACGCGAATCCGTGTTGAGTGAAAAAATGCCTTAAAACGAACGACTCGCTCACACAGCTTGAATATCTCTTTTTTAAAAGACAAAGATGCCCCGAAGAAGAAACGAGAATCAAACGAACGGTCACGACGTAAAAAATTCGAACGGAACATCGAGAAACGTCGAAGGAAAGTCTGACAAGAGCGGGCCGGTGTCCGACCCCCCTAAAAAAGCATCCTTTCTTTTTTCAGAGACTATAAAAATTTGAACGACAAAAACTACAACAAATATATAATTAATCAATCAATTAATACGAGGATTTAAATAAACGCGCATCTGTCGCGATCCCGACGAGTGCGACAAGAGCGAGCGAGGAGACTAAGTCATCTCTCCTCTCTCAGTCGCCGATCGTGGGGTAACCGTCGATGGTCGCGAAAAAAAAAACTTTTTTTTATTCCATTATTTTTATATCGACTTTTTAATCTTTTTTCTTCATCTTTTCTCACGCTCTCTCTTTTTCACTTTCTCTCTATAATATATATAAAAATAAAATAAATTACAAAAATATCATACGTCATTTTGAGGAAAAAAGCCTTAAAAATACGACGACGACGACGTTATAGACTTAGACGCATACGCGCTTTTCTCTCTCGTGTGTGTATGTGTGTCTTATGTATCTCGAGTACGTCTGTGTCCATGAATGTATTTAATCGCGCTCACGTTTTTTCTCTTATTCCTTTCCTTTATATATACTCAAATTGTCACACGGTCGATAACTCACCGCTATCCACTTTTTTATTTTTAAAATTTAATTATTACTCGATTATTACTAAGTTTCCTCGATAATACAGATTTGCCGCGCCGCGTGTCGCCGCGTTTTCTTTGCTTTCCTCGATTCGCACGCGTTTCCGCGATTTTTCTTCGCTACTCTCGTGCACGCCTTTCACTTTTTCTTTTATTTTTTTTTTCATATTTTTCCGACGACACTTGAGAGGATACTGTTGGTTATTCTTATTTTCGTAGAAAATTGGGAAAGAGCGCGTGGAACTCGTTCTAAGTGAACTCGAGCGAGCCGGCTTTTCCGCCCGTCGTCCCATCGGCGAACGCGCGAAAATACAAAATCTAAATCTCCTCGGTAAAATATCATCGTCGTCATATATATATAATATATTTTTTTATGTTTATATTTTGTATATATAATATATATTATCGTTATTATTATTTTTTATCAATTGCTCTGTCGCTTATATAAAGATAAGATAATACTCTAAGCGAGGGATGACGGGTGGAAGAAGCGCTCCTCAAACGCAATTTGCCCTGGTCAACCAAACGGCACGCGGACGCGCTTCCGGTCCAACTTTCCTCTCTCTCTCTCTCTCTCTCTTTCACTCTCTGCTGACTTATTTTTTTTTTTTTCTAGCTGCGTGGATCCGCTTAATTCTCGTGATCGATCTAACATGCGTATAATTGTCCGCCTGGCGAATTCTACAGCTCTAATTAAATTCGACGACCACCGCCTTCTCCCCGTGCCTGATTATCGAATTACAGCGTCACGCGAATTCCTGTGTAAAAAATGTTTTTCTTCATTTTATCATCGCAGATTTTTTATTTTATAAGTGCAAAAAACTACGAGGAGCAAAGAGAAATTCGACGGCGACCGTCAACAGTCCAGTCGCGATTACGCGATACACATTTTACTCGCGCGCATATCTCACTCACGTTTTCATTCTTTTTCTCATTTATTTTATTTTTTTAAATATTAAATTTCACATTAGGAAATCTTTGTCTTTTATCTAGGAATCAATTTTGGATATCGGATAATATCACAATTGGTGAAGACACGCCACAGCGAGCTTCAATTTTTGCCCTCCGTTAAATTTTTTTTAGAAAAAAAAATTTCTCTCTGCATTCCTCGAGTCGCCTCTCACACTTGCGAATCCATGCCGAATAATATACATAAATATACCTTTTTTTATATATATATATAATATAATACCTTCGAAGAAGTCGCGCTCTCGTGACTGTCCCTCGCCTCGGCGACATACTCGACGAGGGAGATCGAATGAAAAGCGAGAATTAGTGGTCGTCGACGCTCTTTTACACGCACGATAATATATATTAAATCTAGTCCTCTTTACACATAATATCGCGCCGTTCTACAATTATTATAAACAAAAAAAAGTCAAACAAAAATCGATAACAAAAACACGAAGCATCATCGTTTTTAATCCTTCTAAGTCTGTCTCTACCGTTTTACACAACGTCTCTACCGTTTTTTATTCATTTACCATTATAAATTAATTTAAATTGTTATTTATTTTTTATTTTTCCATTAGATTCTCACGACTTAAAATTGTTCATTTAAAATCGATTCGTTGTATTAATACCGCGGTTACCGGGAGCGTGCGGACACCGCGCGACCGCCCCGCCCATGGCGCAGATCTGCCAAAAGATCCTTTGACAGATCTGAGCGAATGAAGCGTCTTGGCGAGAGACTGCCGCGCTCGTTCGCTAGCTCCCCGCTTAACATTAATATTCCGTTATTTACTTATCATTTTGTTCCTCATCTAAACGCAGAGACGTGTTTTTCGCATATTAGTTTGTTCTTTAAAGACTACAGGTATATATTGGCAGCAGCAGCAGTGGAATTGAAAAGTTGTGCGCGTCCTCTTCTCTCTGTACACTCATCTCTTTCGTCATAATTCAGCCAACAAAGAAACGACTTATGAATTTTATTTTTTTATTCACGAAACCGATGAGTCTTGCTCCTCTTCCGCTCCCGTCGGTGGGCGGGCCACGTAAGGTGTGCAGTCGTCCGACGTGGCTCCATTTCTCGTTCGTGTGACTCGAAAGTTTGTGATGGCTCACCGAACCGAAGCAACGATTTTAATTGAAAAAAGAAAAGGGAAAAGAACGCAAAGGAAAAAGAAAAGCACACTTTTCCGCTGGATTCGATCGTCGTGGAGAAAGCCTCTCTGCCCCCAGCCCTTTGTTGCTCCAAGAGTCCGTCGAATCAAAGGAAATGGTCGTCTCGGAAAAATCCCCTCAGCTCCTCTCCGTTCTCCGTTTATCAAAGTATAAAAAAGGTGGCGTTCGTGTCTGCTCCGTCGAAGCACTACTTCTTATTTGTTGTGTCTTTAAATCACTGGTGAATCAGTCAATGGGGGGCTGCTTCCTCGCTGTGACGGCCCGGCGCTTAGATGATGATGCGGAGCGCCTGGAGCACCGGCTTCGAGCAGACGGGGCACGTGGGCTCGGAGCTCATGCAGATGCGGTGGCCACACTCGATGCAGAAGTGCTTGTGGCCGCAGGGCACCAGGGCGGTGGTTACGTCCTTGTCGCCGCAGACGACGCACTCCCTGACTCCGGTGCTGCCGTTGGCGCTGCCAGTGCCCAGCAGCGAGTCAGTGGGCGAGGCCGGCGACGCGGAGGCCGGGGGCGAGGGCCTCGAGGGCAGCGCCACGCCGGGGAACGACCAGATGGACGCGGCGTTCTGCGAAGACTCGAAGCTGGGCGACTCGCCAAGTCCCTCGTCGCGCTCCAGGCCGGCGCCCCAGATGGCCACGAGGTCGTTCAGGCCGGGCGCCCCCGAGCTGGAGGAGGAGCTGCTGCAGCTTCCGCTGGACGAGAAGGCGCCGCTGGAGCCGTTGCTGCCGCCCTTGGCGCCGCCAGGCGGGTCGAGGCAGCCGAGAATGGAGCCGAGCCCGCCGCGGCAAAGGGCCTCCAGGAGGTCCTTCTCCTCGTGCATGCAGAGGGGCAGTACGCCGGTGCGCTGAGTGATGTGCGCCTGGATCTCGTTGCGGGCGGCGGCGACGCTCTCGGGCAGGCCGGTCACCTCGAACACGGGCTCCTTGTCGCGGCTGGGGGTCACGATGTAGGTGTGCGTCTGGTGCTGGATGCGCTTGATGGTGGCGCCCTTGGGCCCGACGACGAGACCGACCACGCGGTAGGGTACGCGCACCTGGATCGTGATATGACCGGGCACGGAGGCGGGCGGTCCGGGCGGTGCGCCCAGGAGGGCGCCGAGGGAGGACTTGCGGGAGGCGCGGATCTGCGAAAAGTGCTCCGCCGCCGAGAGGATCTCGCGCTTGGCGCGCGCAACGTCCTCCTTGCGGCCCGTTACTACGAACACGGGCTCCTCGCCTCGTACCGGTGTCTTGATGTACGTGTTCGTCTTGGCGCGCAGTGCCTTTATCTTGCAGCCTGTGAACATAAAAAATAACAAATGCTTTCATTAAAAATCGCCGCTTATAAAGCTTTATTCGTCTTGTTCGCCTATCGCTTGGCTTTTAGTAAGTATCTTTTAGTAAATTCTGCGCCCTGCTAAATTTCGACACTCCGAGTAATGAAAAAAACATTGACAAAGAGCTCCGAGAAACAACAGCTGTTCTCAGAGTCTCTCTCTCCTCTCTCGTATAACGAAAATAAAGGCTTCAGTTTGCAGCGGTGCAACGTAACAATAAGGCGCGCGAGCGCGCACAAAAAAGTTGAACCCCGAAAAAAGGAGGGAGGGGCAAGCGGTTCGTTCGCTCGCAAAAAAGGGCCAAGTAGCCGAGCGGGATACGCGCTGAAATCGCTGCAGAGGCAGCTGCTGCTCTTCCGTGACACAATTCTTCACTATTCACTCTTCTCTCTTTCTCGCTTCTTTTTTTTGCCGAATTCCCAAGGAGCAGTCGGAAGCTCGTAAGAGAGCAGCGAGTCTTTCGATCGCCAAGCCAACTTATTCTTTCACGGAGGTGTATAAATCTTCGTTCGCATATTTAAAGGCTTCCGAGTTTAACATTCATTTAAAGTGCTACTTAAAGAAATAGACGTTTTTAATAAGACTACTTCATTTGTAAAAGTTCATTTTAAATCTCTTTGAGCAGTGTATTAGTAAAGTTTTTCCGATTATTATAAAGTAATAAATGTTCTGCCTGGTCGTTTCGCCCTTATTCTTTTGCGCACATGCGATTAACCGCCGTTAAGAAGTCAACGGTCTATCCGTGCCCTCTCCCCCTCCCTTTCGCTCGTTCGCTCATTCGCTCGTTCATAGAAAATTCCCAGAGCAGAGCGCGAACTGCTGCCCCCTTCAAGAAGGAACAAGAGAGAGAGAGAGAGAGAGAGAGAGAGAAAGAAGGAGGGAGAGCAAGAAGAGTCGGGAGAAACGAGTTTGCGCGGCGAAGATGGGACGAGGCGAAGGAGAGAGTGAAAGGAAGCTACGCGAACGAGCGAGAAAGAGAGCGAAACTCCGGGGTGGTTCACCTGCATTGCTAGGCGCGCTCAAGGCCAGGGAGTCTGCGATACGAGCAGACTGGCCACGGGACATCTTTTCCACCGCCCCGCATTGCCCGCACGTCCGCTCTTCGTTACACTTCTTTCTATGGCTCGATCGCGCATACTCACTTTTCTGCTTTTTCACCGGCGATTCGTCAAATTCATCGGGATTATTTGAGGCTATCTTTTCATTGGCGATTATTGTGCCAAAGATTATTGGGTCCTTAGTGAAAGTCGGAGGAAAGGCATCAACAGCTGGTGTCCCGCGATCAATCGCTCCTTTCTCCACGATTATGTAAAGCGACACCGTGCTCTACACGCTTTTCCGCTCGGTGGGCGCGGGTGAAAAACTGCTCGGGCACCCCCGACAGCCGCACTTTACGCGGAAGCCGAGACGCGACCATCTGCTCGAGATCCATCGGCAGCAGCTGCCGAAAACGTTTCGCCGCACTCTAGACTTTCTCCCTCCGTGTGTGCCCTGCACGCTGAATAATTTATCACAAACTCGGGAGAAATACCTTCGCTCAATTAGTGCCAGTGAATGTTTTATTAAATCGAACGTAAATTGAAGAGGCATATGGAATAGATAAGTTTGAAAGATTTGCGTAACAAGAGGATTTGGTGAATAAGTGCGTTTTCTCGCGAATCGCGAGGAAATCCGTCTCCCAAGGCCCGGGGCAGTCACTCGGCGCTCGGTGCAGCCTTGACCAAGAGCCTCGCTCTCCTCCCGCACGCAACGTCCCTCGCGGTAGGCGAGCGCGAGCGGCGAGGCCCGCGCGCGGGAAAACAAAGGACGAAAGTCGATGCGCTCGCGGGTCCTTGCGCGCATACCACGACAATGTCAGGGCCGTTCGCCTCTCGCTCGCTCAGCTTTCACGGCCGTTGCGCTCTGCCGCGAGCGCGCGGCCAGACTCCCTGGTGCACTTGCGCTCGCGCGTATTTTTAGCGTTTGAGGAAATTCTCACCGCGCCGGCTATCCGCTCGGTTTCGCACTGTGCGCGCGAGGGGCAACGGAAGGATGCGCGCCTCCTTTTTGCCTTATGCACTCGCGGACCGCGCTTTTCTTACGGCTTTTCTTACATCAATTATTTTTCCCTCCCCCTCGCATAATTGACTCTTAATCACTGATAACTCGCGATGCTTGTACTGCGCGACGAGAAAAATTGACGCCGATTCACGGGATGTGCTTTCTTCCCCCATGCTTAATTGTAAATAAATGCTATTTTCGTTAATCTCCTCCTGCTTATTGTGCGAAAAAGAAAAAAGTTGAGAGGGAAGGAAGCTGGTCAGCAATCGTCCGCGCCACCTAGCATAGAAAGGCTCGCTTGTCCTCCTCTCTCTTTCTCTATCTGTCGGGCCTTCGATTATTATTAGCCGAGCCGCGCGAGCGGCTCTTCCCTCTTTTTGTCTTGAATGCGCGCACGCAAGCGGTGAAGGGAGGACATAGGGGCTCCTTTTTTGCAGCCAACGACATTTCGCGCGGGAAGGAGCGAGAGGGAACGGCAGCCTCGGCCATAAGGAATCGGGTTTGCCTTTTTATGTTCTCACGGGGCAACGACGACGAGGAGCCGACTCGTCTCTTTATTTTACCGGGAGCGCGCGCGAGCAGCCGCTTTTAGGCGAGGCCTCTACGGCTTCTTTGTGCGCCGTGCAGTGGTGACCGAGCTCGTTATCGAATCGAAGCTGGGGATCGTAACCAAGATATCGCCAGCCTTTGTCGGCCTCTCTTTAGAAGGGACTAATTTCCTATGTTTTAATATTCCTTCTTTAAGTAGCATAGGCAACGATTATGCGGCTACTTATAGCGGATCTAATTAAAGTTACTTCATTTTAAATCAGAGTAAGAAATTGTAAGTAACTGCTTGGACAAAAAAAAATTTCTTCTGCTCTAAATACTGAAAAAGCTTAAAATCTGTATAACTATTTTATATTTGCAGTCGCTTGGAAAGGCGAGAGTTCCGATCGATCGGAGCGAGTAATCGAGTGGTGACAAGCGGATAAAGATCTCTTGGGCGTAATAATCCCGAGTGCGCGTCGTAGTCGGTGTATCGAAGCGGCGACGAACAGGTGATCGGGCGCCGTATATTTCTCGCGGGCGCGTGTGCTTATGCGCGGTGGCGCGCCAATCGGCCGCGAGAGAAAGGAGAGCCGGCACGCGCGCGATTATACGAGCCCCCATGAGAGGAGGATGCGCCGTACAGCTTTGGACAAAAGTTCCGAACCTCGCGTTTTTTTCTCTGCGACATTGTCATTCCAATTACGCACATTCTACCTTTTTTATTGTCGTATTCAGATCTCATCGGTGAGTCTAAATAGTTCTCTAACAACGAAACGCTTAAAGCGTAAATTGCCAAAAATATTACTGCGTCTGCGAACACGAGATAAGCATTATTAGACTCAGAATTACTTGCATTTTCTTTCAACTTAAGAATGTATTGTTTGTGCATTTTGAACTTGTTCTCCTAACGACGCGATATAAAATTGCTTGCGAGACTTAAGACTCGGGAGATAAAAAAAGGATACGCATTGGAAGAGCGCAATTAAAGGCAGCGAGCTCGGAGATTCGGAACTGCCGGAGCAGGGAGAGCCTCAGTTGTGCAGAGGAGCGTAAAGCGACCGGGAGAAACGCAACCTCGCGACGAGGACGCAGGGCGACGAAGACGAAGAGGCAGGCGGAGGGAGTGAGACGGAGAGAGCGAGCGAGAACCGCGTGCAGCGGGGGGCGTGGGTCGTAGACAGTTGAAGGGCCGCGGCCAAGGTGAGTCGAATGCCCGAGGAGAGGGAAAGGTGCAGGAGGACCGCGGGAGCGAGCGAGAGAGGAAGAAATGTGCAGCGCGCGTGGCCGCTCCACAGCCACGCGCGCGTATCGAGATATGCGCCTCGGCCCGCTTTTTTGCCAGGGGTTCGGTCTCTCTTCGAGTTCCTCCTTTTTTTTCTCCGCACGGCAGGTGCATGATTGCCTGCTGCGGCCCAGTGTTTGTTTGCCGGATTCGCGTCCGCGACGCACCGCGCCAATTTTTAAATATTTTCTTAAAAGAAAGCGATTTCAGTGAACCTGTGTGCATTACTCTTGTGTATTTAATTTCAAATTAAAAAAAGGACAACAAAGCTCTAAGAGGCGTGCGATGGATAATAACTCAACGACAACAAGACAGAGCGAACATCGGCAACTTTTTCGATCCTAATCCGAACGGGGACAAAGCGGAACGATCCTGCATCGCTTTCATTAACGGACGAAGGAATTCAGATCCGGCGGAGCGCGGATCTCGATCGGGGCGGTTCGTGTCCCCGACCTTCGCTTCTCCCTCCTCCCCCCCCCCCTCTCACTCCTCCCGCGGGATCAATCGCTAATCTGCAGTCTCGCACGGCCGGCGAACTCTATATACCCGCTCGTGACCGTCTATAGGCTTTCTGGTGTAGCTGAAGAACTGGGAGGGAACAAAGGCGAACCATCCATTTCGGATGAACGATTGACTAGTTTGCGAATTTCACTCTTTTAATTTTTAATCTTATTTTTTGTCTTTAACTGTAAAATTTTCACTTCTAAATGCTGTGATTATTCTAGTTAAACTTTTTTTTGCAGTTTTTTATTGGAAAATTCACGAATCAATTACTAGGCCGGAGTGACCGCATGGACATTTTTACAAAAATATTTTAGGAAGATTCGATTTATTAGAAAACTCGAGAATGCAATTGGATCGAGTACTAATTTACAATCGGACATTAAGAGATTTCATGATTCCTCCAGTTTGAGAAAGAAAGCGGTAAAGAAGAAGAATCGTGTTAAAAGCCAATGAAGCGGTCTAAGTATTGGTTGCGCATGAATCCGCAATAGGCGATCAGCAATGAAGGCGAATCAGTTGCGCGCGGAATACGAGAGCGGCGACTCGGTGGAGTATATCTGCCGCGGAGACCGCGCGCGAGTTTCCGGCTCCTCGCGTCCGAGCAAGCGCCGCCCCCAGTCGCGACGTAAACGAACCGAGCGACGAGTCAATGGACTCGCGCGCAGCTCCGCGCAATTGTTTCGACTCGGCGCGCGGCCTTACGTAATCCGTGCCACCGGGAAAACTAATGCTCGACTGACTCTAATAAGGCACTTAGAGAGATCCGGAGGCCCGCTAACTTTTTCTTCCTCTTTCTTTATGGAAACTGAAAATTAGCACTTGATTAGTGCATTCAAAAATCCATCTAAAACTCACTCGAAATGAGCGAGTGCTAATAAATCACGGTAGGACTTTGAATTCTCGCAGGCAAGAAAGTACAATAAAAAGGAAGCAAAGATATGCGGGCACATTTGTAAAGGTACCCCTGAGAAATCGAGACATTAGGCGATTGTCGAGGCGGCGTGAGGCCCGTACGAAAGGAAACCTGTTTCGCTCTTTTTCGCGCTTTCAATGGGCGGACCTCGCGCGTTTTTATTTTTCACGGCGAGGACACCTCCGAACTAGTGGCCCGAGTGCTGGCATTCCCACGGTACGTCATCCAACACACTCGCGAGGCCTTACGCCAGCCAATAAACGTATAGGCCAACAGCTGACGCGCCGCGATCGATGCGACGCTCGCTTCTGCCTCTTTATTTACAGGACGACAGCGTCTCTGTTTCAACTGCGACGACGCGTGCCCGCTGTTTCTCCAACTTACAATTTTAACTTTTCTACTTCGTACTGCAACTACTTTTACAACTAATTTTTTTCCGCTAATCAATGCCAAACCAAAATACAATGTCAAAGTATGGCTAAATTTATTCATTTTTTTATTCTTCTTACGTTAGAATTAATTATTGTCCACATTTCTTTTTCGGTCAAGCATTTCAATGGTCTAACAGCGTCTTTCGATGGGATGATATAAGTTGCAAAAATGCATAGATTTTGTAGAGAGCACACAGCAAATGAGGAATCTATATAAATAGTAGTAGAGTGCACCTAATTCCGAGGGTGAGCGACGAAAGAGAAAAGGTCGAAAAAGTCAGCTAAGCCCCGACGCACTCTCCTATTTCAAAGGGGGATCTCTTCGGGCCACACTAAATCACACAGTCGTTTTGCGTAACAAGAGTCGCCCGGCGCTGTATCGGACTGCGCGCCATTATCGTCGGCCGAAGACGAAGCTGCCTTCGTGGAAGCGCCTCGGGACCGGCCGGTTCGGGCCGTATGGCCGAAGCATCTGCCGCCTTCCTCCTCCCGGGCAATTACGGAAGGAGGACGTCGGAATGAACGCCCACCGAATGCACGCGAGCCTCGCTCTTTGAGCCGCGCCGATGCTCTCCCTCCCCTTCGCCAATGACCATCGGATTATAATATTCGGGGGAATAATCAGCGTGGGACGTGCCTCTCATCCGGCCCGGTTTGTTCAATTATTCAAAGTTTACTATTATCAAAGCGTTGCAGAAACATTCAAAGTCTTTTTAACACTTCTTAACGTAACATTCTCATTTCTTTTTCATTAATAATATAGACGAGGATGTTTCCGACCGATACTTTCGTTTCACGCGAACAATGACGCGCAGAATCTGCGGAATTCAATAAAGACAATCCGAAAATCCTGGCAACGAAGCCATTTCAAAAGTGGCCGGCAGATAAAATCAATAGCCCAGTCAGCGTCAGCCATTAGAAATATACGCGCCTCACTAATTTTTCCGATGGGCCGACTTTGTTCTTCTAACAGCTTTTCTCGTCTTTCGATAATCGGCCGGATCTACGAAATACTTGCGCGTACCGCAAGCGTATTATTTCTTCCTAGTAGCTTACAGTAGCTTTGCCAAAGAACACGTATCTCTCGACAGACCCTTTTCTGCTTTACCGTTTTCTTGCTTTTTGGCTGATGTTTGAACGCCTAGTATCTCATATAAAAGTTAATCAGGTACTAGGAATTTTTTTCATCCCAATACCACGATTGGACCACCAATTCGTTTAAATTTAATCTATCAAGTATTAGTTAAATTTATGATAAGACGGTCATTTCAACCTAGCGCAATTTTATTATTTTCCTCTCTTAAAGACAAAATTAATAAAGCATTCTGAAATTTAAAATGGCTACAGAATTGAATTTCCTTTATTGGCATTTATAACTTTCGTAATTTTCAATCAATAACAATATAATTCAGCTCTATTCTATTGAATTAACGAGATGCATTGATAATTATTTTGACATCATTGAGATATATATTGAAAGAAATTTATGAAAAAGTAAAATTTGAGTGACATAAGAAAGAAAGTTTATTATTAAAGAGCGCTGGATCGATTTAACTGTCTGCTAGTTGTCAGAAGTGGCAGTAAGCAGGCGCTACGGCTGCTCTTTGCGTTAGCTGCTCGTAGGACCTTTCCGGCCGGGCTTGACCGAGCTTATTGTGCATCTTTCAACCGATTCTTCTATTTTGTGTTCGCTAAGATCAACATTCGGCCTAACGACCATCTAACTTACAAATTGCAACGTTTAACGCAATGAGAAATCCTGGAATTTCATTAATTGGACACGCGATCTCACGTAAAAGCGCACTGCTCGATTTCGGGGAAACAGTAAAAAAGGACAAGATCCCGGCGCGCACAATCCCGCAAATCTCTCAATTGAGCGAGAAAAAGGAAAGCGACTGACGCTATCTGGACGCCAATCGGTAAGATTCGAAAAGAAAAAGTATCCGAAATCGAAATTGAAATTCGTTCTTCCTCTCTTCGGAGGCGAGCATATGTAAAAGCGAGGAAAAAAGGCGGCGAGTTATGCACAGAGAGAGGGATAACGGAGACCCCGTGCCCCAAAAATACTGCACACGTTGAGACACTCGCGCGTGTAAGGAAGAGAGAGAGCGAGGGAGAGAGATAGTATACAAGTTTCTCAGGCAGGTCAGTGAAACTGCGCCGTCAAGTTGAAGGCCAACACCCCCACAATGCATCGACGGCGGCGCGCTAGCCTCGTCGAATCCCCTCCACCGTGAGCCGGGGCTTCCCCTCCCTCTCTCTGTAAGTCGCGCGCGCGCCCGAGCTTCTCTCTCTCTCTCCCTCTTCACCTCCGCGCCGGCTTCCTTATCTCCTTTCGCACTTCGTTCGCGCACACGTTGTGTCTTGTGCGTCGCCACGAATGCACTACTCCACCTCGATATATATGCAATTCTTTCGGATTTTCTTGAACGTTCAAAAGTAGCTTGCACATGGAACTTTGTTACCTTTTTGAAGTTTTTGAAGCATTTAAAGAAGCAATTGAAAAAATTCAAACACTTTTCGTTTCAATTTCGATTCAAATATTCAACATTCTATTATATGTGCAAGATAAATTTTACTTTTTTTAAAGTGAAGCTTTGCAATTTGACATATGCTTGTACATGTAAGTGCTGATAAGTGACGGCAATGGAAAAATGTTCCATTCTGAGAAATTAACTGAAGCCGCTACGGACAAATAAAATGATGAAATTAAGATGACACGCGAGTGTGTAACGCGCGACATTTACGCGTGGACGAAAATGAAAATATGTATATGAAGCGTTCCCCTTGTGCTCCTTAAGAGGAAACCGCAGTAGAGAAGCCCGCGCACCGGAGACACGGGCGGACTTGCAGCGTGTGCTTTACGCGACCGCAGGCTAGTTGCGCACAGCACTCCCTTCCCCCTCTTTCTCTTGGTGCCCGCGCCTTCGCCCGCCTATTCTGGAACGCCGACCGCCGCGCCGGCGCGTAAAGTAATTGTGCCCCGCCGTCGAAACTTGGGAGGCATTCCGAGAGTAGACGAGCACCGACCGAGCTGCTAATCGTGTCGCTTCGCTCGTAATATTTTTTTTCTTTATTTGTCCTCTGTTGCTTCTTTTCATCGCTTATAAGACGAGAGGTCAAATTAATAGTTAAAATCGATGCGATTTCCGACTGAGAAGAAAAGCCAGCAAGGCAACGCAAGTTGGAAAGCGAAGTGGCGCGCAGTCGCGGTAGATCACCGGCCATGCGCTCGTCTCGAATGCTATTCTAAACGACGCGGCTTATCTGCCCGCTGGGGCTGGGCATTTTATACCTCGGTATTTCTCCGAAAAGTTGCCGTGCTGAAGGTGGCATTCGCAGCACGAGATCCGATCGCTGCTTCGTAAGCACTTATTCTTAATAACCACGTGCCTTTCGGGTACGTCTGACCAGTTTAAACGAGTCACCTGCGGAAGGCTTTTTTAAACCCCTATTAAAATGGCTTTCTTTTTTTAGGAAATCAATGAAAACAATTACTTTTATTATTTTGATTATTTGAATTGTTATTGAATTTGGACAATACGATCGCTCTCGTTCGGAGCACAAATGAGGTAAATTGTAAAAAAAGCCTTGCCGTGGCGTTGCAGTAGGGAAAGAAGAGGCGAGCCTACGGTACGCGGTAGTTTGATAAAAGAGCACGGGCCGGCAGTATGCGCGCGACGAGCTTGCGCGGTAGCAAGAGACGGAGAGAGAGAGAGAGAGAGAGAGAGAGAGAGAGAGAGAGAGGGAAACTCCGGCTGACGAAGGAAAGAGGAGAGAGCGGCGGCGCGGCGCGCGTGCATTGCACCTTGCTCGCGCACGCGGTTATTTCAGAGTGGGCGCGCAGGGCCCCCGAGGGGATAGTGTCATCGATCTATTTTCGAGCGCACTCGGAATTTCTGGCCTTCTCGCACGCCCCGAGAGTTTTGTACCACGCCGCCGTTTCCCAAGTGCAACCGGCACCGAGTGGGCTCCAACAGTGGCCGCGTGTGCGATCTCTTATTCTCTCGTGTGACGAGGCTTGGAGAACAAAGCACGAGTCTCGGCTTTTTGCAAGCTTCCGCACCAGGGTTGCTCTTCCCGAACCTTCCAAATATTTACGATTCTTTGCATTTCTTTATTATTCATCGCCTTCCGTCTTTTTATTTATATGATTTAGGACCAAGCTTTCAAATAGAATATCCAAGTACAACATTAAGTATCATTTTTTTATTTCTCTAAGTATAAATAAGATTGTGTCGTAAGTACATTGATAAATTAAATGAAATTAATACGTGCACAAATGATGTGAAGAAATAAATGAAAGAAATTAATTGAATAAACGTAGTAAAGATAATTTAATGCTTATAAAAAGAAAACGTCATTCATTCGCGAGTTCCTTAAACCATTACTACCCTCATTATCCGCAAATTGCCGCAACGTCGGAGAATCAATAAAAGAAGGGATAAAAAATGGCCACGAAGCCACTTGCACTCGGAGGCTTTGCATGTTAGTCGTGACTACATTGCGACGCAGTCGGTTCGCTCACCACGCAGCGGATATGCAGTCAGCGCGCGCGCACGACTCGAGCGGATGGCAGTGGGGGTCACACTATATTAAGATTGAACTCCACTGACACCGCGACGTCTTGAAGAGGAGGTATAAGCTCCCGTCTCGCCTCCCCGCGCAGCGCGATCTCACGTCGCGGCTTTCTCCTCTCCCCGGTGGTCGTCGCCGACCCTCGCGAATATCACCGCCAATTCGCGGTTCAGTAATTTCCGGCTAAATCGAATTACCATGCGGCAGATATGCCGAAAGTGACGTGTCTCATCCCCGTAATGTCGAGCTACTCGTGAATGGCCGCTTTGAAAATCAAACGAAATCTGACGCGCTCGCTTTATCCCATTCAATTTTTGCATCAATCATGCTGGGATACTAAATTTATCGCGGATGTAATAAAAAGGGAAAAAACTCATCCTATTTGAATTGATTCACAAAAAGTTAGATTCTCCAATCAATTGAGATTTGGCATTGTGAAAATATCACGCGATTCGATTGATTCGCTCGACGGGCATCCGGTGGCAACATCGCTCTCTCGAATAAACAAATTATTGAGCAGCCTCGCGGGCGACTTCTCCTGTCCTTGGCAGCTGTGTATGCGTCGGGAGAGGAGACCTTCGCGAGTGCTGATCGCTCGCATAACCTCGAGGAGAAAGCTCACAAAAGCAAGCGGCGCTTTGCGCGTTATTTCGGTCAATTCTCATTGACGGAGTTCAAAAGATCGAAGGAGCACGCGGTACTGTCGGGTGGGAGAGAGTGAGTCAGCCGAGTCATGGGCAAATCCTGCGTCGCCGTCGGGGCTTGCTTGCGCGTTTTTTCTTTCTTTATTTTTTTTTATTTTATTTCGCTGCACGGGAGATATGATGTGCTCGACCGAGGTCGAGACGCGATGGGCGTCTTCTTTTTTTTTCTTATGCCGCGCCGGGGGATATTGCTGTTTGCGCCGGAGGAAAATAATGCGCGCGCTTTCGACGTTTGATGAGACTTGAACCGAGTGCTTTTTACGAGAGGAGAGAGCGGTACACGCGGCGAAACCATTTGTAAAATATTCAAGCCGGCGTCAATTATTAAACCCCTTTATCCTTGTAAATCATTGCACGAGTTTCAATAAGCCCGTATTCATGAAGGTTTTTCGATATTTATAGTTTAATTCATGAAAGTTTATCAATATTAGATTTTATTTACTTATTAATAAAGTAAAATAAATTTCAGAGAAAAACAGTATTCTAGCTTAGAGCAGTTCATGTTGAAAGTACGACTTCGGAAACATATTCGCGTGATGAGAATGCAAGCACGCTACATCAGCATAAAGATTACGTCCATTGAGATAGCGAGCGTCCGGAGTTAGGCGCCTCGCTCTTGACCGGATAAAACGTCCGTTGAGTAGTGAGAAGGGGGAGGGGATATTCCCTCCCGCAAGTGGCTAAATTGCGTCGTTGAAGAAGCGCCTGTCGATATACGTTCTAGTTTTGTCCTTATTTCCCTTGACGTCGCGACGCGCATCTCTGTTCGAATGGGTGGAGAGAGGAGATGACGGAAGGACGAATCAAATCATAAGGTGCGAGAGCCACTAAAATTACGATAATGAGTAATTTGCAGCCAAGTAGTAATTGCGAAAGTCGCGGGGGCGATACCGGCAGCCGATGATTCTAGGACGTTTATGTAAGGCCTTCTGCCGTATTTATTTCTATACGGAAAATTCATTGCTCTCTAAGCGCATTTTTTTAATTCTACAATGAGAGAATAAATATAAATTAAATTTTTAATTTTAACATTTCATATTCTGCGAAAAAAGGTCTCGGGCGAAAAATGACTAGAAAATAGCAATTCTAGCAAATTTTACAATAACATTTAACTTCGTTTAGTAATACAATTAGTAATGTTAATTGCCAATATTAATCTAAGATACGGTAGATTTAGGAAATATATTTTTCATTGTGCCCGAAGGAAAAGGGTAATTTAAGCACAATTTAATTTGTTTACAAAACAATTACCCAATTAAACATAAAAAGGAACTTATTCCCGAAGTTCAAGGCACCCGTGAGTAGAGTAGTGACACTTACTGGCCAAATCTAGCGTAGATATTTCGCCATGAAGCTCGCAAAGCGTTAACCCTGTTGCGAGCGCGTCGCGCCGGCAAAGCTCGCGCCAATTAGAGGCGATTAGACGGCGCGTCGCTAACGACCGGCCGCCGTAAACACGAAACGGAGTCGCCCACTTTTAACTACCGCGGCGTAATACGCGCAATCGCCGCCTCGCACGCTGTCTTACGTCCACGCCGAAGAATGACTGACTCATCCATTCACTCGAATTATTAATTAATCGGCAAACTTCGTCCTCTCGTATGCCTCGAGCGCACGGCCACGCGACTTTCGTATAATTACAAGTATTGCACTCGTCCTTTTACTCTTTTCTTCGCTTTTTCGTCATTAGAGCCTAAGTTATATCAGCAATTTTCTTTTAAATATTATTACCGAGTGCGTTAAGGAAATTAAATACGGCTTTTAAATAAAGTCGATCGATAGCTCATCATTTTTTTCCAAGGGGGTATTAGAAGTGCTGCTATGTACGCGGCAAAAGTGTAGCCTTCTACGTACAACTTTTAAATGAATCGTAAACTGAAACCCCAAAAAATCTGAAGAGAGGAGAGATGAAAAGGAGTCATTAACATCGAGCACCACGTATAATATCCAGTTCTCGAATAAAAGAAGCGGAGAGCAGTTTCGCACTCCGCGGATTTTTTCTCATGGCCCGTGGAGATCCGATCGTCGCGTCGACGCTAGGCTTTTAAGCAGAAAGCCTCGTCCCTCGTACTCTCACGGGGCTGTGAAGCACTTTTTTTCTGCCTTCTCCCCCGGACGGGTAGAAGGCCGGAGTGGCGTTTCAGCTGTGAGTCGCTGCGAGCAGCTGTAAGGATTCACCGGCTCGAGGGGGAGACGAGCGGCCGGCCGGGTATCGATCCGCGAGTGCGTCCACCCCGAGGGGGATCGGACTCGCCTCCGAATAAATAAAACGGCGGTACCCACGGCGACGCCAAGACGACGAACGATCCCGCCGTCTGCTAGCTCGCCCCTCGGGGTTACGCGCTCAGAATCTGCCGCTTCGTAATAACCCGGGCTCGATGGGACTCTCGCTCCGAGAGTTTCGCACTGAGTGTCGAACGCACAACGGCCGGACCCTTTATTTCTTGCTCTCAACCGTGTTTTCATTAAGGAATGTTCAAAACTATCTGCTGTCAATGGATCTCCACGAAGAAGAGAGCTATCGTCCCTGTTTTTTTCTTTGCACCAAAAAAGAGAGGAGAAAGCGCGTGGATGCAATCAGCGTTGGAACGCCTTTTTCTTCACCACCGCAGCGTGTGCGGATCGAAAAACGGCACTGACCTGCACCCTTTTCTCACCTCTTTTCGCAGACGCAATCGCTGGGCTTTGTTCGTCACCCTTTAATATTTCTTTTTCATCGGTACGCCGGCTCCTTTCTCCGTGCGAATTCACTCACGAGAATTACGACCTTTTTTTACTGTGGGCCGTTTGAGATTCTAATAACATAATCGCGCTGAAATAAGAGGCTTTTATTTAAACATTTATTTATGTTTACTTATTCTACTCTAATAAATTTTACTTGTTTCTCTCTGTAAAGATGGCCAATATAATTCAATAATGATTCCTTACAATTTCGATCGAATTTTACTTACAGCTGAGTTGGATTAATTCAGTTTTGAATTTCATTAAAGGAGGTACTTGAAAAATCTGTTCATCTCCAAGCTAGCTTTCGAACATATTGCACGCATTACGCGCTCCTTCTGCTATCGTTTATTATACTTACTAAAAGCCGTTGGATATAACTCGCGTAAATTCCAGAAATGTATTTACCTGCAACAGAAAGAGAAAAAGTGCGCGTTAGTGACTCGCGCAAAATCCAAATCGTTCTCGTATCGTCGCTCGCATGTGCGGTGTTAAACGACTCGCTGCTCGAGACATTGGCGTACTCGAGAGCCCCGATAGCGAAATTCATTCGTCGAGGTAGAGGATAAAATGTCGAGCCAGCGAGCGAGCGAATGCGCAGAACAAATCGCAGGTACTAGCGGCGGATTAAAGGCCGAGAGTCTCCTTCCTAGGCCGTAAATAATTCGCGACGCGTGTATCCCGGGACCCGAGGACAATTTCGCAGGACGAACAATTAATCGGACGCATTAAACAAAGTTCCCTCCTCCCACCCTCCTAACAGTCGCCCACGCGCTTTTTCATCCGCGCGACCGCCGCCAGCTGCTGCGTCGTCGGCCGTCCGTCTCTCTCCCGCTCGCTCGCCGCCGAGAGGAGACCGGACCGGCTAGACTCCCCGACGTTGAGTCACTACCGAGCCGAGTGCATATTAATCGTGAGAAAAAGCGCCTCCTCTTGCTTATGTTGAAAAATTCCCTCCGGAGACTGCGCGGCACGTCTCAATTCGCGAAAGCGGCTCGCCGCTAATGCGACCAGACAATTTTAAAGGCGGAGGAAGCTTGCAAGGTAGTTATGTAAATACAAAAAGGCCGAGCTTCGCGAGGAAGAAAATTCTGCTTTGTGATCGTCAAGCGCTGCAAGTTCTTACGATTCATTTTGCTGATATAGTAAAACCAAAGTGAAGCTCGCGAAAAACCGAAAATGATTCGTGTAATAATAAATTTATTTCGGCATATCATTCGGGTGAGGCGAAATTAAGCGATTTGTAAAAAGTACGACTCTTCGCCCCCTGGGTTGATCGAGTGCGCATTGCGAAATTAATGTACTCAACCCAAGAATAGGAGGAGAGAGATCACTAGACGGAGCCGCACGCAGGCCGCGCCGGTATTTATATGAATCGTAGCCGCCGGCGCGTCGGGCCCAGATTTCTTTGTCGTGTAGCCCCGGGATTCCGCGAATTTGCGTGAGAGGCGCCGTGTGCATGCAGACAGCGCCGAGGCGGCCTGGAGCAAGGTCGCGGAGGAGGCGTCCACGCGGCCTCTTTGTGGCCGCCGATCGATTTTCGAAATTTCGCACAACTTGCGAAATCCTCCCCACCATCCTCGCGACCGTTATACACACTCTTTTTCACAACTGTGACCTCGATTAATTTAAACTTTTACTTCGGCTTTTATATCTTTTGGATGTCCTCGCGTAGACTATCCTTGTAGTATAATTTTAGCCATCGATTTAATACAAGAAAAAACTCTAATATTTTAAATCATTTCGAGAATTGAAATGAGAGTCGTACTTATACATAGAGGCCAATTGTTATCTTTCTACAATCGCTTTTACTTTCGACTAAAATTTTTACTGATAATAGTCTGTAACTTCTTTCTCTCCCACGCTTCATTAACTTTTATATTAACAGTAGTAAAAAGGAATATTTCTGATAGCAGTCACAGCGTGGTCGTGTTCCGATGAAACGCAAATTTCCTCCCGCTGGAGAGAATTTCCGGTGTGGCGCACAACCCAAATACGCGACGAAAGAGCACGTGCTCCTTCGATCCTATTGATAAGGCTCGATTGCCGATTAAAATTCCTAGTGACAAGAAGCTCCTAAAACAATTCCTCTGGAAAATCTTGCGTCTTGCGTCTGTATATCTTATATATAGACATTGCCGATCGGCCTATGCATTTAGGTGGCGCCGGGCAACGTGAACATTTTCCCAAGAGACGAGGTGGCCCGGCAATCGATAAGCTTGCGTGAGCGTTTGAAATACGTACTCGGAAACTGTGGCTAAATTTATATGACCGCTCGACTCTCTTGGAGGGAGACATTACACTTGGGAGAAAACGCCGCGTACGATACCGAAAGACGAATAAAAAATAGGAGAAAGGGAGGAGAATAGAATGAATCAGAATCGATCGATCGAAGGGTGCGAATGCGTGCGCAGCGTCCCCTTCTGGATGTTTTAGTTAAGTTTTCAGCAAGTCTGAAGGTTTGTTAATTGCAGTGACGACTGTACGAAATGAGAATTTTACAATTTATTAACGGAATAAAGCAGTAAACTTGCCTTGCCCACAGACGCGGTAACTTATATAAATCGAATTGCAAGCAGCGCGAAAGATGACGAGAGAACGAGCGAGGACTGCACGTGGTGGGCAGATTATCTCCAGTCGAAAAGCAGACATTTCGGCGTATGCGCCCCTCTCGAGATAAGACCGAGGAAAAAAAGTCGAGAGATGACGGAGGGATGCGACACAGCTCCGAAGCCTTCGCTGGGCCCGTTCTCGGCAATGCGTACCACTCAGGCCAAGTGCTGCTGAGCTCTGTCATTGTGGCATCATTAAACCGGCGAAGCGATGCAACTCTCGACTAGTCGAATCAATTAAGGCTGCGCGGGTTCTCGGACGAGCAAATTGGAAAAGAGAGCTAGTTGCGCGTCGGTGCACAAATCGAAGGAACCAGAAAATATATATCGGCACCGGCACAATTTTCACATTTCCACTAGTTCGCTACTGAGCCTATTTTCTTGATGTAGATACAGAGAAGCTATCCTAATTACAGTACTTCGGACCTATTAGAGTGCCATCAGACATTTTTCTCAACTCCATTGCTGGCGCGCTTCTTGGGCAGACGGGAACGCGAGCGCCTACGCGGCTGTGTGTGCGCACGTAACCGCGCGTGTGTACACTCTCGGCGTGAGTCACGAGGACGTAGGAATAACCAGAGAGAACGAATGAGCGAAAGAGAGAAGGCAGAAAAAGGAAGAGCGTGATACCGGCGACGTTGAACTTTCTCGAGGGTCGGCGCGTTTTCGACTCGGTCGAATTCCAGAGGAAGTGCACGCGGAGGAATCGACGACCCGATCGCTGGCACACCTCGCTTCACCCCCTTGCAATCAAATTAATTAACCGCCCCCAATGGCTTTCGTGCACCTCGCGCTACTGGCGGTCGCTACGTGCGCGCACGTGAGCCTTCGCGTAGCGCTGCACGCAATACGATTACCGATCTCTTATTTCTTCTCCCTCACTCTGTTCTCCATTTTCCACCCCTCGACGCTCCGGCTATTGACTTAACAGTGAATCATGCTTGTACAGTCAGCAACTTTATGGAAATGTTCCAAGGATTTTTTTCGAGGTCTGTTCCTACATTTTTCGCTGATTTAATTGCTTTGCGGACTTTAACTTAAGTCTGCAAGTTCAAAATAATGTGTACAAAATAATGTGTCATTTCTTTTTCCGACCTTTTTTTTCAAGTTGAGTGTTTAAAGACCGTCGTCACTTCTGCTTGAGCATACAAGTATGCATTTTTCAAGCACTGTCTTCGAGATGTTTAAGAAATTTCAAAGCATTTGAGGCTATCTCGCAAATATTAGCTGGCGCTCTTTTATTTATAGTAAAAACAAACCTTTCAGATCTTTAAACAAGGATAAAAAATCAACTCAGAAGTTGAAAGAGAAAAAAAAAGTGTCCGCTCTAGGGCTAAGAGCAAAATGAAGTAGTGAGAAACTGACAAAGAACAATAATGACAGAGCAGAGGCGATGAATTCGATTGCATATATGCATACCGTATCATGATCATCCCTAATTGAAGTACGGACCGATTAATTGCAGACCGTCTAATCGTTTTACCGTATCCATTTAACATACAGTCTTCCATTCCGGCCCTATTAGTCATATTCCGCCGCAAAGTCTTTGATCGATTTTTCGTCAAACCTCTCGGTCGAACCATGTAATTCAGTTATCGATCACACGAGCGAAAGTCTGTAATTTGTCACCGTTTGTCATTGGTCGCGTCGTTCATCATTCCTGCGAGATCGAACGTTCCATTTGCCAGCAGACAGCTTGGAGGATTATTTTTTTCTCACAATTCAGAAAAAGTATGGAAAAAAGAAGGAAAGATTTTGCCTCGTTATGAATAGCGTGTTCATTGATGCGCGCGTACTGTGCAGTATCGCGCGAGAAAAGAGTCCAAGATATTTCGGAGAAATAGGAAAATGCCCTGCAAGAAAGACGCGATCCAAAGGGCTTCCATGGCAATGGGGGAGTATATAGCGACGCGATCACCCGCTGCGCCGCCGGCGAGAGGAAGAAGCCATTGACCGATCACGACGAGGCTCCGACAGCGGATTTTCACAAATCCTCCGACGGCTCGCCCGCATTGTGTACGCCCACGGACGTAGAAAGACGCGCGCTTACCACTCCTTTTGACGAAAAGCCCTGAGGAGCCGAGTTTGCTTTCGGATTTCACTTCGAATGAGCGACTCGCCGGACGCTCACTTCATTTTGCAGCCATGTTTTTCTTAAATGGGATGCGCGAACATCTGCGTTCGGGATACTGCTTTCTCAACTGCAATACATTTTTTCGGTATCCCAGTGGGAGAATGCAATTATTCTACTTCGTTTGGGAGAGGAAAACGAATAATAATGTGGGCAACTCATAAATTATTAAAAATTGCCATCACTCGCTCTTTTAATTTGACTAAAAAATGTTTAGAATAACGATCTTTATAAACTCGGTAATTACACAAAAGCTCTTTACGCTATATTAATTGATTCAATAACGCAGTGTCCAAGGTTCACCGAAGAAATCAATATAGAGGTATCTACAGAATGTCAGTATTTATAGAAGCCATATATATAGTTCGAGAGGGTAGAGAGATTGTATAAAATACTCGGAAGGAATCGAACAACAATCGTTGGTATGCATACCGAGCAAACAATTTAGCAGGTGGTGCGAGCCCTCCGGACAAAATTTTACATACCCACTAAGGTACTCCACTAAGGAGTCGTAAAAAAGTCGCGTGACTTTCACCGATAATTGCACGCCGATTGTCGTACGCGTAAAAATGATGCCGATTCCGCAATGGACTAACAACCTCCTCGTCTTCTCCACCCGTAAAAACTCGACAATTACGAGTCTATAAAACTTTACGAGCCGCACTTGCAGTGGTGCAGTTGCGGATCGAGGAGCCCCAGGAAAAGATCCCGAAACAAGTCGGTACGGTACGCTACTTATGATAAAACATTGCCCACTGAGAGAGAGAGAGAGAGAGAGAGAGAGAGAGATAAAGACTTTGTAGTGCAACATTGAAAGAAAAGTGCACACGGGAGATTCACGGGGATTTCAACTTGGACAAGGCGATGCTTGCGAAACGACAACAATGCTATAAACAGAATTGAGCAACGTCGGTGAAGTTTTTGTTTCGGTGATTGCAACTGCGCGCACCTGTTCCAACACGAGACTCCAGACATTTCTGTTATGCAGAAATTTTTACGAGTCCGAGGCATATCCGTTGGCCGTGACTGGAAACTAAGTGAACCTTCGGATTGCTTGAAACCTTAATAAAGCATAATTACAATTAATTCTTTAAAATTTATTCTTCCCTTTAATTATGTCCTTTCTGTAAGTTTAGCGATCGAGATCTATCGGGATGAAGTGAAAAAAAGTTATATTTGCAGGTTTCATCCCCTCATAAAATTGTTAATAAACACTATTAAGGTAAAATACATGACATTGCTTGCATAAGGAAGAATCGCTTATATCTACAAACAACTAATATTCTTGTATTCCGAAGGTATTCTTAGTTTTGCTCTAAACTCTAAGAGTGGCCAGTGTATTTATCAGTCTCGGGGGGAAGCAGCATCATGGGCTTGTAAGGAAAGGCAAGTCGAACCGAAAGACTTGGTCGAGGTTTAAGCAGGCAACGTCTGGGCGTGCACGCATCGCTGAAATAGCTGTTCCCCCTGGCGGCCTTGCTCGCCCGACATGCGGCGTTAAATGAGAATTTTTCGCGAACGCCTTTTTCTCCCGAGCCCGTCTGGACGACAAATGACAACCTGCGCGCCGCGAGTAATAACCGACGTTCTCTCCTTGTAATTTAGCCCTATTACCAACAACCTGCATTTCTCTACGAAGTCGTCCCCCTTTTTTCCTTCATTTTTCCTTTAACCTTTCTCTCTTGCGAGCCTAGCTTTGCACTCGACCTATCCTTTTGTCCTTCGCGTGCGGTAATGAGACGACGGCCGCGAGCGAAAGTATAGCAGCGCCGAGAGTTAAGCGCGTACTCCGCCGAGCTTATTATTTGTCGGTGCGAATTCATGTTCCTGCGCGTCCACTTTGTGGCTAAACTGCATTAAACACTTTCAATGTCAGTGCTGCCGTAGCTTTGCGCGCGCAACGAAAAGGCTTATCTGTCGTTCAAATATAGATGAATTTTCTGAGAAAGTTTAGTGCCGTCGATGTGACGCCGTAGACACGCATAATAGTGCTCTCATGGAGAGTTTACTGCAAGTACGTCGCGGAGAAGGACGTGCACCCTGCTCCACTGACTAGACCTACATTCGCCCGCGACGTCCAATGCACGCCCTTTCGGTATCACTTATCTGCGTGCCACTCTACCGACTAGCAGATAAACTTTTAGTTTCACCAATTTCGAGCAGTCCATTGTATACTATTCGCTAACTCTATAAAAGGAACGAAAGCAGCTTGAAGCTTGCAAATACCTCAAAGACGTAGGTACTTCATTTTACTCCGGGCGAAAGAGTGAGTGAGAGACAGAGGTGGTGGGGAACTTTATCGCGGCACATGTCGAAATAGATCAAACTTCCAGGAAAACTCGCGTCGTCTTGCTCGTCGCCGGCGCGACGTGGGCGCTATACTTCCGCTGCTGCTACTACTAGCTTACATTCTCCTTTTTCAGGGGTTGTGCGACTCTGCTCGAAAATAAACCGCAAACGGTTAGTCGCTCCGCGCCTTGCCTCGGAGACTAAATGCGTCGTCGTACGCGACCTCTCGAGAGACTTTTGGGACGAAAAGAGAGAGATGTATAGACGACAGGGAGGGAGGGAGAGAGAGAGAGAGAGAGAGAGAGAGAGAGAGAGAGAGAGTTGCTTGATGGACTTTAATTGAGCCGGCGAGTATGCGCATCTACACAGGAATAATTCACTTTGTCATTGAGGTAGCGGGTGAGATCACTCTTTTATAGTGACTGAATATTAAAGATAAATCTATTGTTATTGTTGTACAAAGTAGTTACTTGTTGCATCAGATGGACGCAACCCGCTAAACATGTGCACTGAATGAACTCCAGGGGTTTTCTCTATCACTAAATATTTTTAAGTGAGCGAGACTAGGTAATGTTAATTTGAGAAATAAATAACGTTTAATCGAAGCCACGTTAGAAGGTTACAACATCGATATCATTGCCTCCTTTTATTTTCTTGATGTTCTTGATAGCTCCTAGCCAGAGTAAGAAGCTCTTGGCTTTTTACAAGTAGATTGGCAGTCGTGAAGACAGCAGCAAGCTGTGTGTGCACGTCCTTGCGGTCGCCGCGTCGAGCACTTGCTTCTTTTTCCCCTGGCGCATTATCTCCGGCGAATTTCATTCCTAAAATGGTGGCCCCGAGCGGACGAACGAGAGCGAAAACAAGAAGCGAGAATGCGCCACCGCGCGGCGCGAGCCCGCTCGGGAGGTGGAGGCCGACGACACGACGGAGCATTGACGCCGCGGGAGGGGTGTCGGCGCGCGAGATCATTGCCGCGATGCCGTCGCGCGAGATACCGAGTAAAAAAGTCCCCCCGCTCGGTGTAAATGGAATTTCAGATTTAAACTCCGGAATTCTCCGCGCGAATGGGGAAAATATGCTTGATCCTCTTTTGACAAGAAAAAGCCGCTGTAAACTAGAATTTCAGGGATGATCGTGAATTTTATCGATATTTTCACTCCAAGAGTGCAGATAATTGCTTTACTTTCCTCGCAGCTTTCATATGCTTACGCTTGGGTTATTAGACCAAAGAAAAATCCCTCGCCCGGATGACTCCTCCATTGCAGAGAAAATCAGTTTGCACAGTTTTTATCCGACGCGTTTTTTCTCCTCCATTTCATTTGAATTGTAAACGCAAGCAGCGATTCCCCCCGTATAGCCAGCGTCCAATGAAAGGCGGACTTTTTAACAGTTAATGCACGTCTCCATCTCAGCGTGCGTCACACATTTTTTTCTTGTCCATTGGCTATTGCACTATCGCCAGGCGTGAATATTGTTGCATTTGCAACGTAAAGGAAACTTTGCCAAATTAGTCGGAAGCCGATCGAAAAGGCGTTTGGTCAGCGAGACGATTACTGAAACAGTGGCGCTTGCGCCTTTTGTTTTTAGAGGCGGAAAGAAGGGCGAAAGCGAAAGAAGGAAGGAAGGAACGAGAAGCTTCTCCCGGTGGAAGAGGCTCTGCTGCGGCAAGAAGGAGGGAGACGAACAAACGGCCCGGCGAGCCGCGGCGACTGCGGGCCCGGTGCATCCTGCGCACGAGAAAGACAGAGACAGAGTCGAAGCGCACGACTGGGTTTCCGCCGGCCTTGGAGCCACTGAACCACTCCGCGGTTCAACGATTCGATGCACCAGTGCTGCTCAACTGGAGGATCTTTGTCCGGCGGTGCTCGAAAAAATTTGTCGCACACGCTGCCACCGCAAGGGACTTTTGAAATTTTAATTTCGAAAACTGTCGCTTATCGCCGAAAGGTCCACTCTACGCTGATAACCAAAGCACCTCTGGCCTAATAAGAATCTGTTCTTAGGGATTTCAATTTTCTTCAATTATACATGGTATGAGTACAGTACCGCCGCAGAAACGCGTGCCACCCAAACGTGACTAAATATAAGTGTATTTTAGATATCTGTACTTTGCGTTTGCGGTTACTTTATGTAAGCTCATGCCGGTCACTATGGAATTTCCACGACTTCATTTCGTAATAGCCAGGACTTTTAAAAAACAAATAATTTTAAATAAAAAAAACAATACGATACCTTTGTTTAATAAACTTCCAACGCGTGCGACAATAGCGCAGACGATAAGTAGCCCCGCATTTCGCGTTTTATCGGTAGGCAACGCGCTGGGAGCAGACGAGAAAATCGGCCTTGAGAAATGCATGTACGCCGCGTAGAAGTATGGACAAAGGTAATCGGACGTATGCGCGCCATCGACCACGTGCTTTTTTCCCCGGTGCGAGCGCACACCTTTTATGTTGGCCCGAAGCGCTTGGCTTTCTTTCGTCTGTCTCTGTCGCCCGATCCTTATGCTCGAATGTCGATCAATGACGAACAAATTATTTACTGCATTTGCTTTGTGAATTCACAAATTTTACACTGAGTGGTACTTTCTAATCTCTGTTTATACCAAGTATTTTTTAAAATAAAAGACATGATATTTCTTTGGTGTACTATAGTACGTTTATCGCGAAAGAAGCACAACGCGAATAAGCGAAGGCATATTTATTCGAAAGGAAAAGAGAGACTGACGCGCGTGAGCAGTTACCAAACCGCATTGAGATACGAATCCGCTCGGAAATTTTATGACAGGCTCAGCAACAAAGGGAAAATATTACTCGACGAAAAGCAGATGAATGAACTGAGAAAAAAAGACCGATGCAGCATTGAACGCGAGGAAAACGTCGAGATAGGTCCGTCTGTTTGAGATAACTCGCAATAAAGAAAAAAGGTGGAAGTACGTGAAAAGAAAGAAAAAGGAGGTGCAGGCGGCTATCCGCGCTCGAAAACGCATTACGTACAATAATCCTCCTTTTCAGAATATCCAGCCCTCCTTAAAAAAAAGAGACGAGATTCTTCGAAAGCACGCGTCCGACTAGGACAACTTATTGAATACTCATTATTGTCAGTTAAGCAATTCGCTTACATGAAAGTAAACGTATCCACGTGTCAGCCCAAGAGAGTACGCTGTATAAACCTCCAGAATCTTTACTTATTGCGACTCTCCATTGAAAAAATGTTTTCATGTCAAACCAAAATCAAACTCTTGCGTAAGACGCAAATAGCGATAAATACGAGAGCCACCCAAATCGATGGACCCGCGGATCCGCAATAAAAAAAAGCAGGACAGAGCGCGGAAGGTGGAAAGCAGACGGCGAAGGCCAGGGATAGAAGATTCGGGGAAACGCGGTCGGCGACGGCCTCGAGGCCCGTCTGGCCCGAAAAAGCCGTGGACCCCTTGTTCGCATGCGAGGCACGAATTACGTTCACGTTCACGTTCACGCTCTCTCTCTCTCTCTCTCTCTCTCTCTCTCTCTCTCTCTCTCTCTCTCTCTCTCTCTCTCTCTCTCTCTCTCTCTCTCTCTTTTATTCCCGAGTGACGATGATGCTCTTATCGGACAGGAAATTGTTTTCGGCGGCCACGGCGATCGACGTGGAAATTGCATGTCGCTCGGCTCCTTTCCATACGGTCGCGCGCGGAACCAGCGTTGCGTGAAAGTTGGCAGGTCGCGAGAATCGATTGTCAAAAAAAATAAAATCGTTCGCACTGGACAAAAAGGGATGCCGATGGTTTATCGGGTCGCGGAATTGGTAGCAATTTGGAACAAGTGCAGCTCATTTAGAGAGCGACATTGCATGACTTGTATTACGCAGACGATGGCCGACAATCAGCCCTCTGCATCTCTCTTCAATTTACTCTGCTACTTATTTCTCTACTGCCTCGTGTGCGCATTACGCCTACCGCAGCTCTCTCTCATCGCAGGCACTTTTTCAGAATTGGTCGCGACTCCGTCATTACTGGCGGGATATGCGCTTCGATCCTCCCCCGGACTTTGCATCGCTTCATCATGAGATCTCAATCCCTTATAACTGCTCGGTTAATAGCGGACTCTTATTCCCAGCTGCAACGCAACAAAATGTTTGCGTTTCGGCTAAGCGATATCACGAATTTCCTTTTTCCTCGTGGAACAAAATCTCGTTTATAGAGAGCGGACGTGTCGTGCACGCAAAGTCTGTTTTGTAATTAGTACACCAACGTCTCTTCAAATTTGTCGATAAAATAGGAAAAATCTAACGTAAGATATTATCCAAGACGTCTGCAGGGGTGGACAGATATATCCGTGAAATTTGGCAGCACGAACTCGCACCGAGGTCGAAAAAAGGAAGGAGCACGACGTCGTGGGCCAATACGACGCCTTGAGTGAATTTATCCCGGGCCGAGGGCGTAATTGAAGGATCGGCCGATCGGCGCGATTGTAAATCACAGCTCGACGACGAATCGGCCGCTTATTAAGCTTCGGAAATCGCGCGGCGGTCCCGGACCCGGGACTCCGAAAGACAAAGACACTGTCCGGAGCCAGGTATATGCGCGCTGGAGTTCCTCTCACTCGCAATAATCTTCGGAATTCCAGACTGTCCAGACGACTCCTCCTTACCTGGACGACCCCGAGAGGATTTTTTGGAGGTGGAACAGGTACAAGCGGCCACCAAGCAGCGTTAAATTTACTGCTTCGCTCGTATAATGGTAGTAAGCCATTTCATTCGGGGATGCTGCTTACGGGACGAGGACTCTCGGAGGTTCTGAGAGTAAGAACTACCTGTTGTGACACTACGACGATTGAGACGACACGCGCTCACAATTGTTTAAGACGATTGCAACCTATCCTCATTTTCACTCCGCAGACTCTCGTATATTTAACCTTCGACTTTTTTTAGAATGACGTAGGAAAACTCTAAATAACTCTAGTAGGCAAATCTTTGATTATTACATTCTCAATAACTGTATTTGCATTTCGCGCTGTTACAATTACGAACAATTTAAAAGAATTAGCCACGATTATGATTTTTCCTTGGCTAATCGTTGATTTAGAATGGTAGACATCCGAAACGATTAAATTCGATAATATCGTAAAATTCAATCTCCTCGAGCCGGGAGAATGGACGAAAAGCACCGGCGTGGTCGATGAAGAGAAAGAAAAAAGAAAGAAAGGAAAAATAAGAGAAAAGAAACGGACGATCCCCGAACAAAGCGGACCGATATACTTTTTCACGGTCGTTTTCGGAGAGGGAAGAGAGAAGAAGAGAAGATGCGGCGCAGCTCGGGGCCATGCCGGCGATACGCGAGGAAAGAGGAGATACCGGGGCGCTGCCACGCCGGCGCGTCCAATTTCAAAATCCCGCACCTGTGCAGCACCGCCTTATTTTTCCACCCGCAAATCTTTCGTACCCGCACGCTCGAACCGTGCTTCTGTCGCTGGGTTACTTACGAATCGCTTCACCGCGCCGTAGTATCGAAAATCACTCCTCGTGCTTACCTGCAAGCCGAAGAAAGAAATGCGTTTAAAAAAACGTAGCCTTAAATCACTGATATCGCTTAATTAACTACGAGCGGCGAATTTCGTCCGGCAAAGATTGGAGGTCCGATAGCGGCAGGCAAAAAGTGATTAGTAGGACCGTGTCTCGGTCGGCTTAATGAATTGTCTCTCCTCGGTGGGGAGGGAACCACGCAAAGGTTGCGGACTCCGCCGCAGACACAAATAAATCGCGACGAAGCGTTATAATAGGCGGACCCGCGGGGAGGGGGACTACGACAAGTGGCACAAACGGGGGAGGAACTTCGCAAAGCACTTTTGTACAAAAACATTTATTTAATTTTTACGTGTAAAACTGAGCTAGCTACGCTGCGGCAGAAGCAACGCTCAAGTGGGCCTCAAGGCGAGCGAGTGGAGCGCTCTCCGCGGTAGCGGCTCTTTCAAACGCAACCGACCCACAAAGACACGCTCTCTCGCCCTGTTCCGGTAGGTATGTAGCCGGGCACGAAAATCCATAAGTCAACCTTCGCGAATCTCGCACCTCTCTCTTCGTGAGGCACACGAGCCTTTGTTGCAAGGACACCGCGGTGGGAATATCGATTTTTGACGGATCGACTTTCGAGAGGTGCTCTCTCTAACCCGCTTGTCCGAGGGCGTGGGATGGCTACAGTAGACGCGTGCTTAATGGAGTTACCGCTGAAAATCCGGACCGCCTATGCTTTTTTCTCACAATTCTCTCTCTTATTCTTTGGGAATCACATAAATTCGAGTCCAAGCATTCGTGCGAGTTGTTAAAACGCCGCCGTTCGCCTATTCGCTTTTCCTTCGTTTTTTCTTCAGAAACTGATGAGATACGCTTGAATCTTCTCTCTGCCTTTCTATTTCTCTGCACCTCTTCATCCTATCCGTTTAGAAAAGAATTATTTGCTTTCTTTCTCATGCTGTAAAAATTAACCCGACGAACTATTTCTTTGGAAACCCTAATGAAAATGTTTATTTTCTAATTATGATATAGCAGAAACCATTTCAATATAATGTTGCAATAAACTACGCTATTGTAAAAGATTTACACTACTTTTAATTTAGTCGCAAATCAGTCACACAAGTAAAGCAAATGTAGTGGTATCATTAAAAAAATTCAACGTCCAGTTCACTCTTTCGGACTAAAGAGAATTTCATGTATTCTTAAATATGCCAATAACATTAAATAAATAAATAAAATGTACATGTTTAATTTTCCATCTGAATATTAATAAAAAATTGAATACTATTATGGCTAAGAATTTACTTTTTTAAAAGATTTTGTCTAGAGAGGAGACGGAGTATCCAAATGTTAAGGAATCTAGATGATACTGGATGATGGAAAATACCAAGCGTTAAAAAATAATACCCTGACGGGGGGAGAAAGGCCGAGGCGCGGGAGCCCGGATAGAATTCGAAGAAGCAGGAGCGAGCGGTGGTTGCTGCGGGTCCGAAAACGCGACAACAACCGCCAGCGCGCCGTGCCGCCGGAGACGACGGCAGAAAAAGAAGAAAAAAAGGAGAAGAAGAGCGGGGAGTGCGCAAGCCCCGAGGAGGTGGCTGGAACGAAAGTGAGCGTGCGAACAAATTCCCTCGGCACTACCGCTCGTCCTCGCGGCGCGCTCTCAGCCTCCTCTTCCTCGTGAATTTCGAAATTTACGATTTTAACCATTTTCACCGGACGCACTAGTCAGTCGCTACGCCTAAGAATGTAGAGGTGGAGGTTCACTCTAGTTTAAGTTATCTCCAAAGCGTTTTCTTCGAAATTTCTTTTCTTGTTTAAACGGTACCGTAATCGTGATCTCTTCGCGCTAAATCGATCAGAGTGAAATTTTAACTACGTCACCAGGTAAAATCCTATGTAAAATGCCAATTACCAATTTAGCTCGGTTTCGCGACAGTCAGCACAAGCTTTGAATTACTTGTACACTTTGCGTTGATAAAAGATTCTTAGTATTTAAAAACACTGAGACAGTCTAGGTAAACATTTGCTGGTGATATTTAATCTCCGCGCGACGCGTTATGTACAGAAGGCAGGAATAAGCAGTGCCGCGCGCTGCTCTCTCGCTATTTACTCGAGCATTGGCAAATTAGATTCATCGAATCCAGTCTAAATGTTTCCTCCAAAGCGGAGAAACTCGCTGATATTAAATTCTAACTCGGCATTCGAAATCTCCCATTGGGGAGGGTGAAAAGCCACTTCGCTCAGTCTTGCACTTGAACGTGCAAATTTTGCGTGAAAAGCTCCGCCTCGTCCCCATCGATTTAATTAATTTACATAAAAGCCCGCTTCGACCAAGCCGGTCGGAGCTTTGCTTCGTCGAGGCGTGGACTCGGTGCTCATCCTCCACAGCAACCTTCAAAGATGCAAAGGCTAATCAGTGTCAGACAGTTAATTGTCCCTCTATTTTTATTTCAGAGGGCGGTTCCTTTATGTTATATACTTTATCAAAATAATAAATTTCTTTTGTCATACTAAAGAAGGACGTATCGAACTTTTTTCCATTTTCAATCGGAAAATCAGATCTGGTCGGTGCGCATGCGCAAGCAAATCCTCGCAGATTGCATTATTTGCTCGATTTATAATTCATTGCAGAGTAGCCTCGACTGCTTCGATCGACTTAAAATCGTTTGTTTATGGGGCAGCGAACGGCTCGCGTCAACACGCGGGCGAACGCGCATTAGCAGGCCGATGAGAGTAACAAGACTTAATTTATGAAAATGAGAGCCGCGTGATGCAATTTCGGGCCCGTCGTGTAGAGAGCAGTAGAGCCACTCGCACGTCGCCGTCGAAATCGGGGTTAGCGCCTTCGTGCCACTGTAATTTTTCGCTTCTTTCCGGCTCGTTAGAGTAGCACGCGAGTTAGTGACGTTTAGTAACTTAATTGCCACACACGTACTCGCGGCCTCGAGAAAGCGACCGTTCATTAGAATAAACGCGGACGCGGTGAAATCCACGCCACGAAATTTTTTCTTTCCACTTTGACCGCAAGCCGATTTAGCAAAAAAAATTTTCGGCCTCTCGTTTCTCGGAACGATGCGCGGTCACTGGCTTCGAGAAACGAATCGCTCATCGACTCATCGACTCATCGACTCATTTGAATAGCGAGACAAATTTAACGGTACCACTCAATTTCTTAAAGTAAATAACTTTTTTAATGAAAAATGCAAAAACCATTGAATTTTTTATCTGTTCATCCGATCAGTTATTTTCGATAAGCAATATTAATTCTAGACGAACATATTAAAAGAGTGCCGAAGGAAAGAGACCCGTAAACAACGAAGAGCAGCGAAAATCTTGTTTTGAGAGAAATCATTGGGTGGATTCGTCCGAGAGGCGCGAGAGTCGTGTGAATCACTGACCGGCCGGTCGGCGCTTTCAATTCGAAGGATACAAGCGTACGCACACGCGAGCGCGCGATAAGAAGGCGTTAACTTCCCGGACAAATACGAACGCGAGGCGGCGAGTTTGCGCTGCCGCTACGAATTGGGACAAGGTTCGAATTTACGGCCGTCATTTTATCGTTCGTCGCCCCCTTTTGCCCCGCGAGACTGAGAAGATCGCCAAGTCCGGGACAATGAGAGACTCTGTCGCGCGGCTGTTTTGCTCAAACCTTTTTCGAGAGCTTCTGCTCTTTTACGCGCGATTTGTAAGAATATATGCGCCGGACTTTAAATTATTATATTATTAATTGGCAACCACAAGTTGAAGTATGCACTCGCTTATTATACTTCGATTCAAATTATTATTATAATTATTATTGAAGCAAAGAAACATTGGCACAAAAATACAGAGCTAGTAAGTAAAATACAGTAATTTACTTCGCAATTCATGCACGTTTTAAGCTTCAAAGAAAGTTATACTCCATCCTGAGAGACTAAATTTTTAAAAAGTAAGAAAATATTACCATGCACTCGGGCAAGAAGCCGAAATATTTATCAAAGTTTGTCATTGTAATAAATGAAGGAAATTACATCACACCGGAGGCCCATGACTTACATGAGCAGCTCCAGAACTCCCCTGTTCCTGTCCGTTCACCAGAAGCGTGCTGAAGCGCACACGTCACATTCCCCGGCGAACCGCAACCTCGAAAATTTTTCCAAACAAGGCTGGAGGTTCTCTGCTTGTGAAACAAGCGGAACGAAAATTCGCATTTGCGATAGCGATCGCGAGAGCGCTTTAAGGTTAAGGGAAATTCGTGCAAGTGGGTCAATGTCGAGATCAATGGCCAGGCGGTCGTCGTCGTAGCGTATTAACGTTTTTGCGATGGGTGGCGCGAGGAGTACACCTTCTAGCAAAGCAGGCAATAATCGAAGCACGCGCCGGAGAAATGCGCTCCGTCATCTGTATATAGCCAGCTTTTAAGGCGTCCATTCGATAGTCATTGCTTTCCCTTTCGCCGCGCGTGACTATTGCGGAGTGTGCGATAAGACGCACAACCGCCAGGCTCTGATAACGCGCTCGATCCTTGCCGGGGTCCAAGTGCGGAAGTCGAAACTCGAGGATTTTTTCCATCCGCGGCTGTACTGGTTTTCGGGTGCAAAGGCGACCGGTGAATTACGTAAAATTTCACGTGAAAGGCGAACGAAAGGCGCGAATTTATCATTTAGTACGGGATTCCGTTTTCTTGTTTATCATCGACTGCTATCTATGACGTTGTGTAAGACTTTCATTACCATTCTATTTCGAATCTAACCGTGACACAATAAAAAAAGGATCCGATCGGTAGTCCCGAACTCCCATCTCGTTCTCCATCTCCTCGGCGCGCTTTTGTTTCTGTATGCATAATTCAATGGTTAATTGTGAAACGGCCTGTATATCTGCTTTTCGGGTAACGCAACTATAGTTGATCCACGGTATTAATTTGTAGTCTAGTGTAAAGTTCAATTAGAAAATCCGCTAATGTCGTTTACACAAAGAAATCGCGAAGATTATATAAAATAATAGCATATGTGCTAATTAATCCACGGCCAACAGAAAACATCTCAGCTTTGGAAGTTGAATTTTTTTAAGGCACACCTACCAGACCAATTTTTTCTTATTGTTTAGATCATTTTAAAAGAGAAAATACAGATGGACACGGCCACTGGACATACTTCTTCCCTGGCCAAATAACACATAAAACATTCTTGAATTTTTTTACAATAAACGCTATACTTTTCGAATAAATTCACAAGAGAAAAAGTTCTTCGAATTATTCAGGGAATACGCCTGAATTTTTTCGAAGCGTTTTGAGTAAATTTTTTTTAAAATAGTGCAATATAAACAATTTTTGCTATATTTAAAAATGTATTCAAAACTCTTCAAAAAATTCAGGCGTATTCCTTGGATAATTCGAAGAACTTTTTCTCTTATGACTTTTTTCAAGAAGTATATCGGTTATTATAAAAAAATTCAAGAATGTTTTTTTTTTTTTTGTTATTTCAACTTTTTTGCGTTATTTGGCCCGGAAAATAGTATGCCCAAGGATTGGTCGTGTGTATTTCTTTTTTTTATTTTAATATGACCTAAACAATAAGAAAAAGTGTCAGCACAACACACATATAACACAGTGAAACCATGTGCTCTTGCCGCTTTTTTTATGTTATGGAACGCTCTACTTTTTATGTTTCATTGAAAAGAGCAGTATGTTCTCCGCTATTAAAAAAGGTCGATAACAAATAAAAAGCTCAAAAGTAAAAATGAAAATAAAGTCTTCTTTAACAAGAGCAATTATCTTCACCTGAAGCTCTTCCGAAAGGTCATTATACGCTCCTCTTCCAAAAACGAAATTTCAATTGTCCGAAAATGCACGTCGGCCCCACGGTCGGCGATAAAAAACTCGCAACCTTTTCGGACAGCTTCTCATCCGCGTTTCTGCACGCACTCGCTGAGAAACTCAACTGAAAGATAGATAAAAAAAACAGGGCGCAGAGATCGCGACCGGCCAATTACCCGCGGCTAGGGGGGAAAGGTTGCGTGCTATCGCGCGATTCCCGGGACTCGAGAGTGCCGAGAGATGCAAAAGAAGCAGAGGCTCTCGCAGTCGCTCGGAAAAATTTTAAGCGCGTCGACCTCCTGCCGATTAACCGAGTTCCTCGGCTTTTCCACTCGCGAGATCCCTCCGAGTGCGGCGAGGGATGTGCAGATCGTTAGCGCGGCGGCCCACGAGGGCAAATTACGCGGAGGAGCTCTTGTACCTCAGCGCGGCTTGTAAAATCGCCGAATGAATACGAATCCAGTGGATTCAAATTTATTGGCTTACATTTTTAAATTCCTTTTAAATTAGTAAGATTTATGATGGAATAAATTAGCCAAAGTACACGGTTATTGGATGATAAGCATACTGCTGATCATTATTTTTAGATGCGTCCATCGGTAATTCAAGATCGACGCTTTCATTACTTATTAAATGGATCAAAATAAAAGTGTGAAAAATTATACATATAACGTTGAATAAAGTACAAGAGAGAATGGTAATTGCAGGTACGGAAGGCTAATTTGCGAAACGGCGAAAGCGCGCCAGTCGAATGCAAAACCGCTTCAAGAGCCTGCGATAAAGCTCTGCGGCTTAGACCTAGCCGACAACAATGAGAAAAGACTCGGGCGCTACCGCAACGCCGGCAGTTCTTGTCCTAGGTCAAGAATTAATTTGTTTACTTTAAACTCCTATGGCAATTTTCCTACAATTCAATGGTGAAATGTCTCTTTATATTTTAAATCAGTTGAAGGGTCTTTTAAACCTTGTTATTCGAGATTATTTTTAATTGGGTCATTGCACTTGCGCGCAGGCTTGCGCATTTCCGACGTTGTTAGCATTAATTTGTAAGTTTAGCCGGTAACGAAACGAAAAAGGCAGACGATTTTTTTCTGTACTAATGTAAATAAAACGAAAAAAGCACACGATGAGCTCCTACGTCTCCTGCATCGTCGGAAGATATACAAAGCTCATGTCCCAAGAACCACTGATCTACTGATATAAGATGAAGACAAATCAATCATCCCGACGAACAAAGCGTTCTCTATCAGAGCTGCAAAAAAATAGGTGCAAAGAAAATAAGCCCTCCTGCAGAATTGCGAAGCTCCCCGAGCCGCCTTTTTAGCGCCTGATAGAGCACGTGGCCGCGGTATGAATGAAAAAATCGTGCGCTCGTCGAGGTGACAAAGGCTATATACCTATATGTACGCTCGTCGATTATTCGATGACCCACTTGAAGAGTCGCGGTGTAGGACGTGTATCTCGGCGCTGACGTGTGCGCGGGAGGAGGAGAGAAAGATGAAACTGCTCGCTCGCTCTTCTGACTGCTCCCGACCGAGAACGGCGGAAGTGCCGCCATTGTCGCGGCGTGCATGTGCTCGCCGCGCCGCCCGCGATCGACCAAATGGAGCGGCAAAGAGCCAGATGAGGAAAACAGAAGCGAGGCGTTGCCGCGTCGCGATAACGCTGGCCATCGAGTTCCTCCTTTGCGAAAATTGCTTCTCCAGCAAATAGTTCATTCTTTGCTCTCTTTTCTCTAGGGGCCCCTAGAGTATTTGTCTAAAGTTAATCTACCGCGATATACCAATTCAACCTTTACGTTTTTTTCTTCTTCCGTTTAATTATTTGAGCGTTACTCAAAGTCCTTTTGTTCTCCCGTCCATCGGTATTTTTTCAACAACTTTCTCTGCAACATTGGAGCACGCTCGGAAAGCATACGAAGCGTGAAACAATTTGGAAAAATGTAAGAGTACATTTGCCGTCCGCAAAGTGGATGTGCGAAGCGAAGAAAAAAAGAGGAGAAAGCCGGCGAGCAGCGGAGGGACATCCGCTCGGAATGCGTCTCCGCAGTGTTTTCTTGCGCAACGCGAGTCGCGGGAGGGAGACTGGGCCCAGCCCTCCTCTTCTCCGGACAACAGCGCCGCCGTCGTCCACGGGTATCCGATTATGCCAAGACCGCACACGTGCCCGTCATCGTTGCAGCACGGAGCAAGTAGCGCTGCACCCACATGTGTCGCGCTCATAACGAGTTTGCTGCTCTCGGGCGTGCGCGTCTCTCTACCGGTTATTCTCCGACGAGCCCTATGCCTTGCTTATGTTTTTCACCTAACCTTCCATACCTGCATCTTTTCTCTCTAAATCTGAAAATGTGAATAGTGACATTTAATAAGTGAAAGGTCATTCACATATTTAGCATGTGAACGATTCTTCACATAAAAATATGTTACTATTCACATTTTCTATGTGAATTTCATATTTTTAGATTTAGAGAGTTTTTCCGCACTTAATTATACTTAGTAATAATATTATTGTTTTCATTGCTGCTCAAAATTAATAAACGATAAACAACTTCGGACTAATGAATTTCAAATTGACACGAAAGAACAAGTGTACTTCAATTGAAATGTATTCCCTTTATCAACCAAGTCGAAGAATACACGAGGCGATCGTAATTTTGCCATTGATTGTGCGAATCTTTGGCATTATGAATAACAAATCACTGAAGGAGAGAAGTACGGGTTACTGACAAAGTTCGCGGAGGAAGCAGGGTTAGCACGTCAAAGAGAAAGGAGTAACCCAGAGAAAGAGAGAGAAAGAGGGTACACTGGATATCCCCGTAATCGGTGGGACCGAGCGACGGACAAGAAGGTTTTTCCGCTGTCTCCTTCGTTTTCTCAGACACGCTGGGCCCCCCAGCCGCTCTTGAAATCTTACGCGCAGCCTAGAACGGATTCACGAGCGACGCCCCGATCGGCCGATAGCCAGGTGGACATCCTCCTCGGATGCTCGAGCTCGTATCTCCTTTCATGCGCCTCCTCCCAGATTTTCGTTTGCAGACGCTTTCGCGGAACGCTACCAGCAGGTACAGAACATTTTTCGTTGATCTCCATCGATAAGGTAATTGACTGATTAATTATCTGCCAAAAAGGACGGTAGTTTATCGACGAAGAGTGCAGCGCGGACCTCGCGGCCAACCGAAAAGAAACAGGGAGGAGCCGGGTTGCGCGCGCTCAACAAAGAAGCGCCTCGCGAAAAGCAGGCCGTGTTCTCACGGCGTTCCTCTCTTTCTGCCTCTCTTGCTCTCGCTCTCACTTTAAAAAAAAAGTAGAACTCGCGACGCGTTGAGAGCGGCCCGAGGACCATTATCTTTCGGCGAAAAAGGGACCGCGCGGTTTAACGAAGTAGCGCTGGGAGGAGAAGGGGAAATTGTAGAGAGAAGTCGTCTCAAAATCTGCATGGAATCCCGCGTAAAAAAATTTAACTTAGGATAAAGTTTATTCGAAGTTCATGTCTGGCGATCGTTGATATGAACGTGGGCAATGAGACTTTATCGAACTTGCTTCTTATATATTTTATAAAAGTTTGTAAATGCATCGTAATATGTTATAATATAATATCCGTTTATATTATAAACGGATAAATTATCCTGAAGTTATAGAAAATAATTTTTTACATTTATTTGTTTTTAACGTTTGTCATGTGAACGTCTTTTAAATTTAAGAAAAACTTCATCTAAAGTTTGTATAAAGTATTGTAATATTATTTATTATTTAGTCACATTGCCCATGTTATATCAACGACCGCCAAACATGAACTTTGGGTAAACTTAATTATCCTAACTTAAACTTTTTTACGCGTTTACTAAAACATACGCTTTTCTGCGCTCGAATTTCGACAGACATTTTGTATAGATGTTACAATGTAGTCTGAGTATAATATTTAGGAAGACCTTCCAGTAGAAATTACGAGGAATCTATTGCAGGTGAAAAAAAACTCGCACAGATAATAATCCGAAGTAAATTAATAAGCTGATTGATGTAATTGAAGTATAAAAAGGAAATGGAGATAAAACCGGAAGTTCGATGTATAAAAAATTGAAGAGTCTAGCAGTATCGTTTGCAAGGAAAGTTTAAAAAAGAGAAGATCCATCGACTGTCGATGCGTGCGCAGCCGCACTGCCGGGAGGTAAGCATTCAATCAGAGCGAGCGAACCCTTAATCGACTTGGCAGCGAGTGGTGCTTGCAACCTGCTCCGGCGATGCTTCCCTCAAACTCGACGTCGAAGGTGCAGCGCTTGACGCGCGGCATCCGGGGGGAGCCTCGCCGCCGCTGGCGTACACATGGCGGGCGAGCCGCCAGCACGGCCGGAAAAAAGGAGCAGAAAGGAATAAAACCACTCGTTTCAGAGCTCCGACGCTATGCCGCCGACACCCGTACTTGTCCGCCTGTAAACATCTGCTAGGCGGGAGTCGATCAGTGCCTCTCAACTTATCCCTATTTCTTTTTTTTCGCTTTAGATATGATTATTTCTTGTAGATATTCGACGTAAACGTAGATCAAGATGAATTTCAAATGGATCAGTGACAAAATTACGTTATAGACGCTTACGCGTGGGTAATGAGAGGTAATATCGCTTAACGATTGAGGCTACTTATGCCTTTTTTTATCGCTTGGCCGAACAATTACTCGGTAAGTCATTTGATTACTACAGCCAAGGAACGTCGAATAAAATGGAACAGTTACGTGGTAATTTTTAAGGCTGTAGCGTCGTCAATATAATTGCTTTAATTCTCACTTATATCCGGTCTGACGGAAGCGCCGGACTTATGGCAAAGAAATTCATTAAATTCGCAGACTTGTGTGGCTATAGTCTACGCACACCACTATAGAGATATATCTACAGCCGATAAGAATGACTCTTTAACAAGTCGCTACCTCAATACATGATAAATGAGTAACTGCCTTTTAATCAAAACAAATAAAAACGATTTCGCTTGCTTCTTGCGCGCAGTTGAATCCAAACTCTAGTGATAAGCAACTTACGTGGCTGAGATAATTTCAAGTTGCTCTCTTTTTTTCTGTAACTCACCTGAAACACAAAAAATAATCTTAATTAGAAATAATAGGTATCGATTACGATATCTACATATATAGTACTTTTGAAGATCGCCACGCCTTGGAATTTAAAAATACTTAAAACGACAGTTTAAATATTGGTAAGAACGATTTAAACTCAAAGTCGTATTTAAAACAATGGTCTTTTCAGCATGTATTAACAAGTTAACGAACACTCAATGCCATCGTAAAAGACAATTGCATATCCGGAAAATCAGAAAAGCAGGATTTCGTGCAACCACTTCCTATCCAGTGTCTCGCATTAAAAAAATGATCTCAAAAGTCTGGTGTCAACTGTTTCTATGCAAAGACACCAGCAATCGGATAACCATCTGCATGCTCATCGCTGTCGACCGAATTAGCTGCAGCCGCTCCAAGGAAGCGCCTCCGCGATCGATAAGGGCTGTTGATAATCAATGATCATTTTACGTAGTTGTATTGTAGATTGGGAGAGAAAGCGTGCCAAACGAGAACTTGCAGCTTATCTAATCACACTCTAAACTTTAATTTTTTTTTCTCTAAGAGCCAGGCAAAAGACGTGTTCCAACCTTAATATCGACAGTCCCTTTTCTTTCCGGGGGAAAGAGAATATATGAGTTTCAATGTAAAAAAAACACTGTTTTATACGTATGGGCCTGAGAACAGTCCCCGAGGTCATGAACTGTGTCGTAAGGAAATATTTTAGAAGAGCGTAAAAGAATAAAATAATACAACCGAAGGAATTAGCCAAACATGCTTCTGCCAAAGCTCCTTTCTTATATGATCTATGTCTATGATCCTACTATTTATTTACGAGCGGATTCACGACATCGACCAAACAGTGCCACACGCTCCTTTCCTTTGATTATTATACCTTCAGCGAAATAAATATTTGTCTCGCGTGCTTCGGCCAAAGTCTAGAGAGGTGTTCGTCAAAACAGACGGCGCGGCGGATGAATGAAAATGATGTACACGAAAGGACGGGAAGCGAGGATTTCTCAACGGTACACCGACATTGCGGGAGAACCGCGAAAGGAAAGGGAGGACCCTTCGGTTCTCACCGGGCGATAGCCCAAATTCCGCCGGAGGCTTTTCGCGACCGAACGAGGCGCGAGCGTGACGCCGGAAGCTCTCAATTTTGCGGTCAGCTGAGCGGGCGTCCTCAAAAGACTCCGAGCGGTTTCTTCTCTTCTTCCTTTTCCAACGTTCCTCTTTTTTTTTCTTTTCGTTCGACGAAAATTGACGGAAGTTCTCGCTGCGACACACACAGAGGTACACTGTTGTCGATTTTTGCGATCGCCTCCTCCTGTCTCCTCGCTAAGGCCTTTTTTCGTGCGGACGGAGAAAGGTGCGCGATGCAATTGCGGTTTCTCTCAGGGCGCTTAAGCTCGCGTATTGGGAGAATGACGTATAGCCGCGGCGATACTGTTCTCGTCTCGTGCTTTTTTCGCGCTGATGGTCGACCGCAAAAAGTGTCTTTTCATAATGCGCGTTCCGACCGCGAACGCGGCTCTCTTCTCAGAAAATTTGATTGTTGTGGAATAAAAGACTTTTGTAATGAAATACTACAACTTTTCTAAAATGTTTTTTTTCTCGAAAATTGCGCAGCTTATATAATCGGTATGGATACTTTATTACTCAAATTACACGAGGTTTCAATGAAGTCTGTACGTATGGTTTTATTACTGTAACTAGTAAAATGTAGATAATATCTAGATAATGTGTTTTGGCGATCGTCTTGGCGACCAGTCAGAACCACGCATTAAAAGCTTCACAACAAAGGCCATCACTATTTTTTGCTGCATTGGCAGCGCATTTATTATATTATTTAAACCGCTGTTTTAACTAAAATTAGAATTACAAGTGCATATACCAGAACGTGACGCATGGAAAGTCTCGCAGTGTGTCTTTGTTCTCTTTTTCTCTCAACAGAACTCGCTTATCGAATTGCATTCATATAAATAAAAGTATTTACGTTCAAGATAGGTAGGGCAGAAATTATACAATCGAAGCTCGTTACTGTTCCAATTAATTCGCAAATCTATATATGCAACGCATCTTTGCTGAGATCTCAATATTATATAAAAAGAAGACGACGGGTCTCCCTTTTTAATTTTTCTATAAATATTAAATGTTAATCTTTGTTTACATCTACTATTATGCGCACGATCGCAAATCAGTTGAGTACGATCGAACGAGTACGTCGCGGCAAGAAGACGAAAAGCGTCAATGCGCGCTAAGCTAAAAATTCAAAATAAAAAACTCGCCGAGAGACCCTAGATTGGAAGCCGCGCCACAGCGCCTGCACAATAACCGCCGAGCAGCAGCGACGTTCGCACGAGAAGAGAAAAAACAAGAGCAGAGAGTGAAAAAAAAGTTGCTCCGCATGAGGTCCCAACTAGTCGCCATTATGCCCGGCAGCTCTTTTAAATAATGCGGTCCCCTGTTTTTTCGCGCGACGACGACCACCTCAAGGCGTTTTGCGTGAGGAGGTAGACCGCGCGCGTCATCGGCGTTACGCGGAGGCGTTCATTTACTCTCTTTGGGCTGTCGGCTGCCTCTCGCGGGGCACGTGGTGTGCAATCGGCGCGCAGGAAGGAATAGAAAAATGCCGAATCAATGAAGCGCGCGAGCGGCGGGGCCAAGAAATAATCAGTCGAGTGCACGCGTGTGAATCAGTCGCGTTGAGTGATTTAGCCACTGACTTAAGTGTATTTTAAATTCGATCGATAATGTAATTGCTAATGGCCAATTATAAATCGATATTTACATTTCCCCGACGACAGACATTTCCGAGCTTCTCGGTTTGTTTATATCACACTAGCACATTTTCTCTTACAATATTTGTCACACTTTTTTATAAATACATAATTTTTGCATAACATGCTTCTTTAGCTTTATGATAAATTCTGCAAAGATTGAATAAAAGATGAGTTGTTAATAATTTTAGATACACATTGTCAGAGCTTGAACTACTGTGAGTACGTGAACTATGGAGAAGTTGCAAGCATGGAATGAGTTAATTCATAGAGAGCAGCTTGAGTCAACAATATTGGCGAGCGGCAAGAAGGCGAAGAAGCGAGATAGGAGAGAGAGACCGAATAAATAGCCACATCCTCATAACAGAACGGCGTATCAAACTCATTAAAAGTGGTTATTGGCTCGGTGCGATTGTGTTGCAGCACTCACTACTAGCGGGTCAGAGTCTGAAGAATAGACTGCGGGAGAGAGGGAGAGAGAGCGAGAAAGAGAGGGAGAGAAGCGTCGCATTGATTGATCCTGGGTTGGCTTTCGTGTCGGGGGTTCAGCGGCCTCGCGGGCACGGTCACCTCGTCGCGCCCTCCCCCCTCGCGACACCGTTCCTACTGCAAGCTCGCGCTCTGTAAGTGTGCGCGCAGTTTGACCCCGTCTAAATGTGGCTTTCCAATTTGCAGATATGCGCACAAGCTCTGCGTTCATATATCTTCAGTCAATGTTCATCGTTCACATTTTTTAAGGAGCATTAGTTTTGCCAACAATTTAGCGAAAGAGCGCTTGAAAGTAAAAGGAAAAAGAATGCCACGCAAAAACTGCTGCGCTCGGGCTGTTCTTCGGCGCTCAATGAACTATAAAATTTCCGTAGCGCGACTTTTTCATCGCAGTTGCCCCTCCCTCCGGCAGTGAACGTGCTACCGGTCCGCAGCGCTCCTCATACGTCATCGTCTTATCCGGCCGATTCACGAAGACGCGAACGCTTTTGTTTGCGCTCGGCCCGGAAATTCGCAAAGTACGCTGATAGCCACGTGGGGCGCTCCCGGGAAAAGCGGGCCGCAGCCTTTCGGCTTATCGATCCACTGCTCCGCGCGTACGTCGAACTTTTGCGCGAGCATGCGCCTTGCCCCGCTGCTCGCTCCCGGTGCACTTGTTAAGTCATCGAGTAAACAAACAGTCGGCTGCCGCTCTTTTTCCCCATTCACTTTATTGTACGCCACTGATGCGCAATTTATATATTAGTCATTTTAAGTGTGCGTAAAACAGGCTTTTTTTGCGTTCGGTTATACACAAGTTATTAAATTTACGCGCTGAGACAGTGCAATTACGCAGCGCACGCGGCATGAATCACGGGTGATTCACCTAGAAGTATAACCTTCCGTGTAGCGACATCCAACGAATTAATTATTGAAACTTGCATAAAATACACGCCCGCATTGTAGAGCCGGTAAAAATGCCTCTTTTAAGGGAAAAAAAGTTAAACCTCTAATAAGGCCATTAGCAAGTAGCACTGCTGGCAGATAAAAATTTTTTTTTTAAATCTAGCAGCGGAGACCGGCGAGGTCGAGCGGAAGTACGAAATCACGCTTCTCGATTCTCGGACGAGGCTTGAATTCGAATTCAGCCTGTACGTACATTGACACCGTTAGAAAAAAAAAGGAAAGAAAGAGAAAGAGAAAAAGAGCCTCAGTCTTTTCGCTCACTCCGACGAGCTATCACTGTTCAAATATCTCGTTTACCTTGCTGCCGGCCGATAAAAGAGCATGTATTTTAATGTGAGCTCGTCGTCCAACCTCTTTCCCTCGAATACTCGCCAATTTCATTGTTTGACATTCGAATTAACCGCGCTCATCACTGCGGTCACTGATTGATCGCGAATTTTCTCAGTCAAAGAAACGAAACCCTTATAATTTTGAAGACATTGGCCCTAATTTTTTTGCCAAAGAACGCTGAGAAATAAAACCGAGATGAAAGGGATCATTAAGAAAAAAAGAATCAAAGAGAATTGGATGAGCCTGCTCAGAAAACTAGACCTGAAAATAATGAGAAAAGGCGTATACGGCTGGTATTAAAATGCACTCTACTCGCTAGTAGGGAGGGGTCAACGATCCTCTCCTTGCCGTATTAGCGCGCGGAGTTCATCGAGACCAGAAATGTCGCGCGTTCGCGATTCTCACCGATTCGCATCGGAACTTGCTTTCGAGCTTGTTCTTCCTCAAGTCATTTGATTATTAATCCTGTGGAATCTTCAGGTTCAAAATTTGCCTCGCGCAGGAAAGATCTTATCTTTAGTGCGTGTCTTCCTGTGACCGTAGAAAAATATGCAGCGGCACTCAAATATTCAGAGAAATAAAACAAGCCTCTGCATTGAGAAAAAATGAGTTTTAATCGGGCCATTTGGAATTCGGAGCGGGAGCTCAATGTCGAATTTGAAAAAATAGAAAGGGAGAGGCGATGGAAGATTGATGCGAGAAAAAAAGGAGCCAACGGGGGCCATGCGACGGAGAGTCGCCACCGGATGTCATCGGCTTCGAAGCGAGCCAGCAAAAAGAGCGAGAGAGAAAGAGAAAGATTGCGCGGCGCCGGGAACGTGGTAGGATTGGTCAATGGCACGCGTAATCGAGCCTCTGCCACTCCGCGGTGCATATTTATCCGGGCGAGCGAGAGTTGTGTTCTTTTCTCTCCTTCCCTTCCCACTCCTGCAGAACCTTTTTATCGCGGCTCGCCACTTTTTTTCGCGAAACGCGCCGCGCCTTTTTTCAACGACCGTTAATTACGACTAAACACAGACATTATAGTATAATGCGTTCGAATTATCTATCTTGTGCTTGCTCTGTTTGTTTTTCTTATGCCACTTTAATGAATGAAAGCATTACATAATGCATTTCACTATTTCAATCAATGTCTTTTAGTAATGATGATGATTCATTCATATGTGCTTGCAAAAATGTAGTAAAATCCTAAGCGTTAAAAATATAAAATGCGCGAGCTGCGAACAATTAGATGATAAAAAAAGAGGCAACGATGATTGATAGTGATGCGTGAAATCGTACAGATTATTGCAGTTAATGAAAACGCGGGTTAGAAGTTTGTTTAATCGTGACCACCTACGCTTTTTTCAGTTTTCCGTTGTTCCTTTTTTTGGAGGAAGTGAGCTGTTTTTGTTTTTTTTTACTTCACCTTACACCAAGCAGAAACGAATGACGGCGATAGTCGAACGGTAAGGTCACTCGTATTTTTATCTATCTCGAGATATGACATAACACAAACGAATTTCAATCGCAAGCGTATCAATTTTGAATATTCAAATGAAGATTTATTTGGTTTCAACTCTCGGTACACTACTCCGTGAGAGTTGAGCATGGCGAAGATCGCATGAAGACACCGATAAAAAGGCCGGGTGTCGCATAATTATACGAGCTCTATTTCTCGCGCAAAAATTAATTCCGTCCACACGACGATGGGAGAGTGGCCTTGATGGGCGGCTCCCTCTGCGCCGAACACCTGCCAATTTCTTGCGAGCTGTTCGTTTACACGCCCGATGAAATCGGGACGTTTCACAACGCGAAGAATCTCCAGTGAGGCCGCGCGCGCTCCGAATTCAGACCCGCCAGGTGTCGGCTCTCCAAAGCTTCCTTTCAATACTAATACTGCTCTTTCCTTTTAATCCTTTTTTGAGCTAGTGAAAAATTTAGTAAAAAGATTTTCTCGGATAAAAAATTGTAAATTGTCACGGCGTGCCTTTACTAAATTACCTTATCTTTACAATCTCAGCAGCAAAGCAGACAGAAAACTTACGATACATGTAAGCTCCTTAATGATAAGTGAAGAAGGGAAATGGCGAAAATTGGAAAAAATAGCCGTATAAAAGTATGGCCAGAAAGAGAGCCTCAATAAAAGCTTAGGACTGACAGCCGGACAAATTGAAATGGACGGCCGGCCGTTAATATCGGCCGGAATTGAGAGACACGCAACGCATTATCTCGCCGGTGTGTGTACCACTGGATATTACCGTGGTCGTGTGCGAGCGCGCCGCACGCTTGGCTGAACCGCGCCGCGGCAGATGTAAACAAGCCGCGCAGTTCATAAGCTCGCTGATCGCGATGCAAAGGTCGAGCATCCAAATAGGCCTGCACCTATAACGCCTCATCTACCGACATCTTTATACCTGACCACTGCTTCCATTCAATACAAAAAAGCAATAAAAAACTTTTTCGTATTTATAGCTATTCTCTCAAGTATATCCACTCAAATACGTGGTGATTAATTTAATCGCATTTACATCTCTAACTCAGTGCGTTAATTATTGCTCACGAACATTATCCATCATTGATAAATAAGACGATTTCTCCTTTTATCAATGCTTAGAATAATTAAAGTGAAACAGCGAAGCAATCGAAAATTAACAGATAAAAAAAACCGATACTTTAAAAGTAGCAAAGTCCTAGATGTAAGATGAAGAACACTATAGTTCATTTTTTCAAGGCTTCGCGGCGGCAGAATTAAGAATGAAATTAATGTTAGCGGACGTGTGAGAGTGAGAGAGCGAGCGTGCAATTTTGACGAAGAAGGGAAATGCTTTAGAGAGAAGTCCCGGACTCGGGGTGTCGAATGATTTGTTCGCTGAGAAGCTGGAGAAAAGGCCGGATCGAGCCTCTTTGGAGTTGAAGGACGAGCAGTCGCCGCTTACGTAAGGGAATATGTGGAGGAAGCTCTGAGCGAGGTGGGCTCACTCACCTTGTCGTCCAACGATCTCGGCCACGTGCTCGCTGCTGGGCACGGGTACGCACTCGGTCATGTTCTGCGACTTCTTGGAGCGTGCCTCCTCGAAGACACTGGCCGGGGCGCTCGGGCCCAGCGGGTCGCTGTCCTGGCCGACCGCGGCCGCGGCGACGCCGGCGCCGGGCGGGCCGGAGCCCGCGGCGGCGGCGCCCGCGCCCTGGTCCAGCCCCAGCATGGAGAGCTCGAACGCCAGCTGCAGGGCGCGCTGCTCCTCGAGCGAGGCCGAGCCGTTGCCGGCGGCCGAGCCGGTCACCACGCCGCCGCTCGCCCGCTCCATTTCCGTGAACAAACTGGCCGGCATCTCCCCTCTCGCGCCTCGCTGTCTCAGCCTGCTACGAGCCGGTGGCGGATGCGCTGCTGCGAGCTCGCTTCCTTGCCGATCACACACACTACCGATTGCGGCGAAGCGTCACTAGACTCTTTGTTCTCGCGCGCCTCGTCGCGTCCAGGCTCCCGGCGGACGCGTGCGCTGCTCACTGGCACTCGAGGCACCGGGGAGTTGGGTCGGCCGGGCGATCGATAGCGGCGCGAAATCGCGTACTAGCGTCGGCGTCTGCGAGCAACGAGTCGGCGGCAGAATCGCGAGCCTACTCAGTCTGCGTCTCGCTTCTCGTTCGCTGGGCTCCGCTGGGTCGCTCCACGCCAATTCGTGTGCACGCTGATGCTCGAGTGTGAAGCTCGGCGGAAGGCAGTGCGACTACCCTCTCGTTCTCGAGTGCCACTGCGACTGAGACTGCGGCGCGCGCCGCCGCCGAGCCGAGCCCGCCGGCAGGCGGCGGCGGGGACGGCGGCTCGGAGCAGGCGCGCGCACACGCGCGCTCCGCCGGCGCAGCGTCGCTCCTCGTCGCGCCCGCGCGCGCCGCCAGCCGTGCGTCTCGCTCGGGCAGGAGCCGGTGCGCGAGCGCCATGTGCCGGACGCCGGCAATCGCGGCGGCCCATTGGCGCCCGGCGGGGAGTCACGTGATGCCCGGGGAGATTCGCCCGACGCCGGGAACTCGCCGGCGAGGTCCAGAGGAGAGGGACTGACGCCTCGTGACGCGCTGCCGAGTCACCGAACCCCCGTCCCGTCGGCTGCTAGTCTCGCGTTTCTGGGCTCCTGGCCGCTGTGGGAACGACGCGCGGGGATGTTGCTCTCTCCACGCTTCAGCAACGCTTCTTCGTATCGCTTTCCTACTTTTAGCCGCAACTCCAACGCGCCGGCATGCTTCTTTCCACCATTCTCATAAAAAGAACGCAAATTAGCGCAATTCGCAAGCGAAATTCAATGGTTTTTGGCCAAACAGTCAGAGTTTGGAGATAAAATACTGGATTTGCTTGCAGGTGCCCGCTCAACAGCGTGCGCGTTGGCCATTAAAACATTTGCTTTTGGCGAATATGTATGAAATATTCTGGAATTACGTGCAACGCTTTGTCGCGAAGATTTTGCCGTAAGCTTACGGCGAAGATACGATAGAAGGAAGAAAAGTGGGAAAATGCAGGAGCCGGTCTAACTCGATGGTTGAAAATCAATAATCCAACGAAAATATTTCCCCTCCGATCTGCAACGGTGCCCGGAGTAAAAAGGCAAAGGCCGGTGGCCCCGGTGGCCCCGGTCGCCCGGTACACATCCCCCGAAGTGCAGTGCGGCTTCCCCTCTTGCGCCTCTCGCTGACGTGTCCCTTACCGCCGTCAGCACGACGGTCCCCTTACCAATCGGCCCCTCTCTCTGCGACTCTTCCCCTTTTCTCCGCGCATCCGCTTCTCGCTCCTTCCTGCCTCCGGCGAGCCACGCCGGTCGCTAGCTCGCCGTAGATATATATGTACATACGCCTATATATACATGCACAGTATTCCCATGCTCGTATTTTCGTCCGCACCGTCCTCGCGCGCCAAACGCCCGACGCCGGAGGTTCAACGACGGCTTGCCGTAAAACGTAGCACAACCATGGCTACTTAATTAACTTTTAAACAGTGCAATCGCCAAATAAACTTTATATTTCACAAGCTCTTCATTTATTAAGCTTAATCAGCTTTTTCGCCTGTCTGCGCGATATTTTCTGCGAAACTTTTAAAAGTGTCTATCACTCGTTGATTCACCTTATTTTTTACGTTCGTTTAAATGAGACACTGAATGTTATCTAACGCAAACAATTGGCCGGTTTAATCAAGCATTTCTGGCATTAATTCGTGTAATCACATTAAATAATATAAGTTTGTCCTTCTATTGCAACGAAACTGAGCAGTTGTGGTCGTTAAGTTTCTTAAATTCAATAAGCACGTTAATTCGAACGCGTTTGTTATTTGAATTCTGCAATTCCTAGAGCTGTTGTCGTTTAAAAGCCTTTTTCGTCTAATCTTACTTGTACGCACGTAATTCACTATTTTTTAAAATTACTTATCTTTTAAAGAGTCATTAATTCCAATATTATTATTTATCATTAACAAAGCCTATTTCCCATTATTCAATTAGTAAATACTGCATTTTAAATCTTTATCTAATAGAATATAATAAATTATGTTAATTAACTAGCGATACATTTTGCAGTCTAAAAATATACTTTATGTAACTAAAGCAGAAAGTTTACAGCTGCAAATAATGTCAAAGCAGATCTAATTAGTCAGGTTAAACAGCGTCATTTGGGAATGAAAAATAAGTATACAATGTAGAGAAAGTTTTCAAAATTGAAATTTACGACGCCGAAAAAACGTATCCACCGAGAGAAGGAAGAAAAAAATTTGAAAGTGCTCAAAAGTGTCACTCCGCGGCAGCTAGCAGTCGTTCTAAAATTCGCAAATTCGCAAAAACAGCTAAAAGCCGCAAACGACTGGCGTAAATCCCGAGGGTTCTGGAAGCGTTCCAATCGGCGCTCCATCTGCCCGTCATAAACTCGCAGCGATTTCGCATCGGGGCGCATCGCGCGCCGCACGCACTTTGCCTCTCTATATTCGCTGCGCCTCCGATGTGGCATCAAGCGCAGCGCATGGCTCCCCTCCATTATGCGCGCCTGGCAGCCCCACCGATGGACCTAGGGCTTGTTCATTTTTTTTATTTTTCACTGGCGCACTCATACTCTGCGTAACTTACCTTATTGACGCACTTTTCGGACTCTCAGAGCCAAAAAGGAAGGAAATCCCCACTAATTCTTAGCTACGAATTAGGTAATTCTTGCAGAATTAGCAATATTAAAGATTTTATTTAAAATTATTAAAATCAAACTCATTTTCTACGTGAATGTATAGAAAAAAGTTTATTATATAGATTTCTTTTAATTTTTAATATACCGAAACCATAACCTCAAATACATTACTAACACTACGCATGTGTATATCCTACGATTCAGTGCCTAACCTCATAAACATAATCAATGGTAACAATTCTTATGCTAGATTGTAATAACACAAATAGCTTTATATTCATTATCAAATAATACTTTGTTACATCGTGAACTTTTAAGCACGTTATTAAAAAACGATCCGTTAACTCCAAGTTTTTTTCTGCCTACCTGTATTAGCTTATCGTTATTAACCAAGCTAACGAGGTAGCTAACTTTTCTACCATGGTAGCCAAGCACTGACTTTGGATTACGTCCATATTGAGATTTCTGCATAAGTTCAAGTATTTTAAATATATTCATCTGTGACGATTATACAATGCCTCGTAACTTTATATAATTACACCGTGTATACCATGTTAGATTATGTATAACTTATTTTCTGCTAATATTTGCTAAAAATTCTTTTCTTCTATCTATAATTTTATACTTTATTCGATGTGATATAGTGAATAACTGTTTTCAACAATTACATTATAGTACTATCATTTTAACGCTATTTTCATCTACATAACTATTTAGTTATTGTTGCTGTAGTCATTATAATATTTCTAAGTCTTCCGTACGAAAGTATAAACTGATTGGTGAAGGAGGAATAACATCATCCCATTTAGTAGAATTTAAAGACTTAGGAGAAATTTTAGAGTTTTGTAATTTGTAATAACTATACACACGTAGAACAAATTGTAAATATTCTTTCTATTTTAGATTGGTTTAAGTTAAAATATAAAAATCTTATTGAATAAAATAAATCAGTGAACCACCAAAAATATGATAAATATGAAGAATTTTATTTAAAAGGCATTTCTCACATTTTACCCCATTTGTTCATGTTTTTTCCAATTTATTTTGCTAAATATTTAGCGAAATATTCTATATTTTCATTGAAGCAAAAATAATAAAAATTTATTACAATTAAGTATGTAAATGAAATAAAAATGAAATATTTGTGCCCGCTTTAATTTTTACACAAAAAATACCTTCTTAATTAATTAGGATATAGAGAATTATTCAACGATACCTTAACGTTTTAAACTTTTAAAAAATGCTATATTTTACATTTTAAGAAATGAATATAACTGCCAGAAAGGTATGAAGGATTTTATACTTACTTTCTCGTTTTCGTATGATATGTTCGTTCAAAGTCCCGTCAAGAGGTAGAATATTTACCAAAGATGCTGCCTCGTAGCTTTTACGTTAAAAAGGATTTAAAAAGTACTTTAGGAGAAATCCTTGCATTTATCGTTCGCCACCAATCTATGCTATATTTTACTATTTTATTATTGATTTCTCATCGCAATAAAGTATGAAAATACACCTTTCATTTGTTATATGAAAAATGTTTCGTTCAACTTACATGGAGAAAAGTGATAGTAAAATATACTCAAATAGTATAAATAAGCTTTGCTTAAAAAGTTAAACAAACGTAATTATATAAAATTTACTTATGCAATAAGTAATATGACATTTGAAAAAAATTAAATTGTTCTGCCTGCTTTAAAAGAATATCATTGATATATTCATATACATTATTACATATAATTATTATGCGTAGTAATATATTAAATAATAATATATACCTTCCCCAACAGATGCAAGACATCAAATATGTTGAACGAGGTTTCCTTTCAATCTCTCAAGTTCATTTTGTCCTGAAGCCCACTAAACATCATTTTTGGTGTCACTTGCGTCGCGTTAGATGGTAACTTATAGTTTCTAGATCTTTCTAAATTGGATCTTTAAATTAGCTAAATGGAGTGGATGAAAATCCACTAAATTAACTTAATTTTCGTACTTATTATCGTATGATCTTGTATGATGGAAAGCTATAAGTACAGGTACAATACGGGTTATCGGCTAATTCTCATCCATAAACGAACTTCCAACTGATTTAATCCATTTGTCAATGAAGGTGCGTTTTTACAACGACATCCTGTATCCTGCAATGGAAGGTCTAATTGCACTTTTTTTTTAAATTTTAAATGTGCTTTAATTTTTCGAGCAATGGTCTGTTATAGGAAGTTTATTACACATCATCGGCTAAAATTGAATTTTCTGCAATACAACTTTTTATGACTTACCTGAAATTATATCATTTTTCATCGTCCGCCAACCACAATTAATATCACTCCGTTCTGTGACGACTTACCATGTCAACTCTTTTATATAATAGATCTTAAATTACACGCACACTTTAGATGTCAACGTAAACTTCATTAAAATTCTACTTCTATTTCTATTTTCCTTTTACTAAGGCGTCTAATTTCTCCTGTCTCTTGTCACATAATTCCATTTTACGAATCCCGTTTCAGTTATGCATAATCTACTTTGTTCCTCATCTTGTTAATTTTATTAATACAACTATTTGATTAATTAAACGTTACTATTAAGAAAAATTGATTAGAAAATTTCTTAAAATTATATTAGTTATTAAAATTAAATGTTTATAAATGCGCTTCTACTGGTGCAGGATTGTTAATCGATCGTTAATCGAGGGGTGAAATGAAGTAAAATAAAATTAAGAGCATCCTTGAAAATAGGTGTAAAATTGGAAATTGCTTTCTTTGGAGTGTAGAGCCAGCTGAAGCCTCGACGGCGTGTTCATTGACTCGGGGAGTGCGTGCAGTCGCCCCTGCCCCTTCCACTACGAATCTAGCCCAGGCCACCGGGCGGCCACCGGGCGGCCACCGGGCGACTGCAGAGATGCGCGGCAAAGGGACGTCGGCCCCCAAGGCCGGCGCCGGTCACCCCGGCGCACTAGAGCTGCGTAATGCACTGCTAGCCGCCGCCGCTGCGACCATCCCGGACGTCGAACTCGCGGCTGCTGCGCCGCGCAAGCGCCCTGCACGTGGGTGTGGGCTAACGCTATTTCCCATTCTGCAAAATCAAACATTTATGACAGAAGCTAATTAATTCATATATTAAATTATCCATAGTTCAAATATTTTTAAAAGTAGCTGAGCTCAGCTTCTGCATTCTCTTATTCAAGGGGATTTTTTGCTGCTAGTCGCTCAAGAGAAGCTCAAGTATAAGAAACGCGGGCTATTATCTCTTTCCGTGGCCCTAGGGTATAGTACAGAGGTGGACTTGAAGACGATAAATTACGACTGCGGTAAATTACGTTTTCCCAAGGAATAGCTACCGTAAATCACCCGATCGAATTAATATTCCAACAATTTCATTTCTATGTGTCGCTTGAGCGTAACTTAACGTACGTTTACGTAACGTCGATAAATGATCTATCCCAATTGTGTTACATAAATATTCAACTTTTAAATTTTAATGCTGAAAAGAGGCTGATATTTTATTATGCACTTAAAGATTAGAGCCGCAATTAACTTCTCCAATTCGTATGAATATTATGTATTAACTGCACTGGTCAACTATACAATGAAACGTAACAGCTACTTTTACAATTTAAGTTTTCCATTATCAAATTATAATAAATTCCCGTATGTTCTTTTTTAATTTTGAATATTAAGTAAAATCTAAATGCAAGCAACTTTTTAAGCAGTTTTTAGAAATAATGCAAAGAAAATTGAATGGAGAAACTCTTTGCAAACACTGACAATTTTTTACCGGAAAATCACTGTAATTTTTATTGCAGCTTTGTACAATTTGTGTAGAGCCAGGGGGAGATTCTTAAGAGGGAAAAATTAACAGATGCTCCACTAGTCCATGTTTCCAGTGAATTTTAGGTTACAGTGAAATGACCGGAAGCTAAAAGCTTACAGTGCTTGTGAACCGTTCCTCGATTACATCTTTTCAGGGCAGTTGTTTATGAAAAATCTCTTAGCGTACAGTGACACAATATGATTGATTACTTTATTTCGTGTACATTTTACGACGAGATCGATAAGATTTGAGACGCCATTTTATTAAAAAATCATAACTTATTTTACCTTACTGTTTAAATAAATAAGAAACAATAAGTCATAATTATCATAATACTCATTTTTATAATGAACGTGTTACTTAATAATTCTAACGTAAAAAAATGAAGCAAGTAAATTTTACTCAAAATACTTTGTAATTTTATTTAGTAACATTATACGTAAATTACTTTGTATTTTACAGGTTAAATGTTTCAGGATCAATGCTTATAAAGTATTTATCTACTTAATAAATATAAGTAAGATAAATTATACACATTTATATTAAAAGTAAAATATAATGCTGTTGTGCATTAGAGACATTTAATTAAGGACATCGCATTTGTAAAATGAATAAATGATTTGATCAATATTTAGCCATCGTTAGAAGCCATCCTCTCCACCAAAGCGTTCGTCCCTCGCGTTGTGAAAAAAAATGACTAAACTTTCGGTCATGCAACGTCTAACATAATCGGCAACTGTTAACTTGCAGTCTTTGTAGCTTTTTTAGAGGCGGATTACTTGGATCCCCGAGTTTAAGACTCGTCGGGAGTCACTGAATTTTTCGAGTTTATATGTGAAAAAGCTCGTTCCCTGCTGTAAAAATCGGCAGTGATTCACGAGGATTGCGCGCGCGCAATGTACCGGTGAGTCATGCTGCATTCGCCCAAGAGTCTCTATATCCGAGTCCCTCGTGCGTATCGCATCGACTACGTTTACCTGTGTGTTCCTTTAAACTTGCGTTAAAAGTACACGAAACAAAATGTGTCTTAAATTTTTTCTGTAACCTAAATTATACCTACTTTTTTATTTTACGATTACCGATTAACTTCTAGTCGAATGTCAATTTTTCAAGCCACAAAGGCATTCCGGTTTCTATTGACTGGACAGCTCAACATTGAACTAAATATAATATAAGAATTTTATTCCTGTGGGCAAATAACAATTATCTAAGTTAATGCGATATATTTATTTTCTTTTTATTTCATTAAGCAAATCACTTTATTGACGTACGCTAATCAAAAGTTGATTCGAAAAATATGTCAATTAAAAATTAAGGAGTGCTGACAATTCCTTTTTGTCAAGATTATTAGAATCGGACCTCGTCCGAGGATGTGCAATTCATTACTTCAGCAGCAAATGGCAATTGAAGATTTTTTCTTCTTTTACCCCGCTGTGTTCTCTTCGATGCGACAGAATGAAGTTATTTCGTCAATTAGCTGGAACAACGCAGTAATTATCGACCCTTTGTTTACCATGGATATTAATCAGCTTTAATTCAACTGGATATTTCAGAGTATGAATCGCTACATTTGCAATTTGCTATAATGTTTGATGTATTTGTAGAAAATTTTTATGGGTACCACTACCATGCATTGCGGTTTGAATAATAAATTAATCTTTTACTTTAGTTATATAAACAAGTATGTTCTTTACATAACTATAGCGTATTGGGGGTAAAATAATAATGCTCCCGGATTGCAAGTAAATTGACAAATGTGCGATCTGAGACATTGTCTTTTACCTGCCATATTGCGTGCACAGGCCGAAAAGGCAATCTTTTCGATATGAAAATTTTAATTTATTAGACTAGCTTTTAAAAAATAATTAAAAATAAAATCCTTTCGATTAAGCACTATGTTTTATGTTATTATAAAATAACTATAAAGGAATATAAACATTCTATTTACATCATCTATTTACTTCTGAATGGCTGGTTACTCGAGACATCAATTGTGCAGCATCAGCCAAGGAGTCGAATCGGAAAAGTTGAAGAAATCCAGCGATCGAGCGAGATACAAGTTAAAAGGCAAACAGACCTATTTACGACGGAACAAAAAGATATCGCTCGAAGCAACGTCCTCGGCGCTGAACTCCTCGTCGAGCGCGGCTCTTAACTTTCTTCCCAAAGTGCCGCGAGTCGATTTTCAGAGCGTCCCTGGAACGGGGAAAAGTTGGTGCGCGCGCGATATTTTTAGCGCGCCAGGCAACCGGTTACGATCATTGTCGTGGAGGCATACGCGCGAGCCCCCCCGGAGCGGGGAAGCGCGAGGCCAGCGCTTTTGGCCGGCGTGGCTATTTCGCCGATGGCCTGTATAAGGCACCGAGGAAAAGGCGTAAAGCGCGGGGATATTGGCGCGCGATGAGCCGAGCCGAAGAGGCGAGGTCACTGCTAAATTGCTCGCGGTACTTGCTCATTTGGCTTTCCCTTATTTTTTCACTTTTTCTTTAAGGGTCGCTGCTGTTTCGTCCAGTCCAACCACTTGCTGCCTTCCTTCTGTAGCTACACTCATTTACGGATTATTTCACTAAGGGGCAACTTTTCCTTATATGATTATCTTCATTTTTTAAATACGCTTTGGCTATGATCAACCAAGTAATAACATTTATAATCAATATGTTGATACATAAATTTCAGATAATACTAGAAGGAGTTAAAATATAAGTACTGTACAATATTTTAAGGGGGTAGGCCTGTGTTTTTTTCCTGTAAAAGATAAACATAAATAATTTTAATTTTTATTTCAATAGATTACTTAATATTTTTTATATAGAAAAATACTATATTTACCAACAATTTTTATCCAAAAAAACTGATATATATCCATTACTTCCTTAGTACTGGATATCTAAAATTTGGTAGCCTTAATCCACTTGCCGCAGGATACAAATTCTAATTTTTTGAGTTTGGCACTTATTTTAAGTAGAAACTGGTCTTCAATAAAGTACAATCCACCTAAGCGGAGCAAATTTAGCAGTTTGTAACAATCTGTAAAAATTTAAGGCTTTTATGAGTAATAGTTATAATTTATTAACTATTTTTATTAATAATACCTTTAAATAATTAGTTAAACATACCTTTTTAAAAATCTGTTCCACTTAAGTGGATTGTATTTTATTGTAGAAGATCTATGTAAAATTTGAGCCTGATCCGTTGAAAATTGCCCTTGGAATCCTGTGACAGATGAGTCTCACATTGAAAAAATCTTAAAAACCAGAAAATCAATTTTTATCAAAAAAACTCCTTAGGATTTGTTCACTCTTTTTGCTTTAACTTTGGAACGGAATCGAACTTTAATAAGCGGTTTGCGGGAAAAATTTTCTAAGAAAATTTACTATCGGAAAATCAAATAAAAAAAATCGATTTTTTGACCATTTTAACACAGGCCTACCCCCTTAGCAAATATTAAAAAAAGTATTTTTTAAATTTTTGTTTGCCTTAGTCAATGTGGAATGTTGAAATCAAACACAGATAACATTTTCTTGAGTTTGTAAATACAATCAAATTGAAAATCCAAAGTTTCTGTCAGAGTTTCTAATAATCTTTACTCACCTAGTTTCTGCATTATTTCCCATGCACTTAATTCTTCGTCTTAATCTCGTAAACTCAATTACTAAACGCTAAAGAAACATTAATTTTAACAGCAAAGCAATGAAGAAAATTCTAAGAAAAATTAGAAAAAAAATGTGAAGATAAAAAGCAGGTGGACTGCGCGTAATTTCCCTCGTACACCTACGCCGGCCCATTATCTCGCCAATTTAATTCGACAACGCGCGAGCTGTCGCCGGTCCCCTAATCGCATTTCGCGCGGCGGCGCTGCCAAATTTTGTCGCTCGCGCCTAAACTGATGGTGACACGCGTGCGTTAAGTGCCGTCGAGGTTTGCCCTTTAAACCTTCGTTTTCCCTTTTTTTGCCGGGCAACTGGAAACATTGATTAAATGTCCTTTAAGAAACTGCGGAGTAATGAAGAATTTTCGTATAATAAAACATTTATTATTAAAGGTGGAGTGTAAAGGAAATTAGATATCAGAATAAATTAATTTTTACAAGAAATGTGAAAAGGTTTTGAACTGAAAAAGACGGTGAATGAAGCCTGCAAACTACATTGAGCCAAAACGATCTTAGTATATCTCGCTGAAGGTCGGTCCATTGAACGCCTATGGCACAATAGCCCGCGAAGACTCACCGTCCCTACAGGACCCTCCCCCGTTCTTCCCTTTCCGGCGAAGGCCACTGCGGCTTCAGGTAAACCGTTCGGCCCAGCGGCGAGGCGCGCAACATTATTCTACGGCCCAGTAGTGTCCGACTACTCTCATCGACACTTATCTTTACTGTTAAAAATGATTGCTAAAGTACTGTTGTCTTACTGATTTCGTAAGACCAATATCTTAATGTAATTGTAAAATCTCTTAAAAATTTCCTTTTTAATAAATAAAGATTTCTTATATTAAAGTATAATTTCGAAGGCGGTCAAATAATTAAATAACTCTATTTGTGCAATTAAGAACATTTTTATAATAATATCGTCGTTGCTCCACCTTCAAGCATCTTGAGATACAACTTACACAATTATTATTTCAAATATGAATGTATTGCTATTCTAACCATATAGATAATAAATAAATAGAGTATGGCTTTAGGGTCATTCGTTAGTACAGGTAGAATAATGTCACCTGATAATGACTGGCTGTTATCAATTCTGTACTGGTTCATCATTGGTCCGGGAATGAAAAAATAACATAAGACATTGAGCCGCATATTCAGTACTGATAATTCCTACTTGGGGTAGTCCCTCTCAATTAGTTGTTACTTGGGATTGGGATGTTTTACGACTCCGCCGTTTGTATTGACTGATTAGTACTTTTTTCATGGGGAAGATACGCTGGCCAGTTCCTGGTAGACAGCATACTAGCAGCCGGTACTTGTCCAATACTCAATCAATACTGAAATAATAATACTGAACCCAATACCACAGATTAAACTTTAGCGGAAAGCAGAAGTGTACTTAATAATAATATTGTAACTAATATTTTTGATTTTCATATCTAAATGAAATACATATAATTATATATGCAAAGAATAGCAATAAAATTACCAAAATTTTCATTAATACGCATTCTATAAATACGCATGTTTGCATGCGTTTTGCAACTCTCGTGAAGAAAATACCGTTTCATACATGTGCGTAAGTGAATCTTTGCCTCGGCCAAAAAACGTCTCCCGATGCAAAAAGTCCACTTCCACACCCGCATAAAAAAATACTATTTATTATTGGTCGGTCGATTGAATCGACAAAAGAAAAATAACTTCTACTTTCGCACAGTAGATTTAATTGTGAAATTGCAAGTTAATACAACTTAAATCATAAAAGACTTTTTTAATCGATCTGAGAATTTTTTCTTGCTTCCTTCCTACACCACGCGACTTTATTGCATCTGTCTTCCTGACCTTCGAATAATGCACGATCCTCCTGTTGTATACACGTATGTACGTCTGTGTATGTATATCTACAGCTATAAGAGGGCGCATACCTGCGACGAGAGAAACTGAAAGGGAGAATCGGTTTAGTTGGCTTTGCACAAAGACGGTAGCGGTAACCCCGAGGATGTGGATCTCGCTCGCGTCTACGTACAGAATTAACGTATTTCTTTTTTTTTACCGCTCTTCTTCACGGTGGGGTACTTCATCTCGGGCGTGCGAGCGGACGCACTTTTTTTCACTGCGATTTCCTTGCTTTTCGAGGATTTCAACGACGCATTTTGTCCACCAGAAGTTACTTCTTTTTTTAATTTCGCTTGCAGCGCGTGTCTAATTTCTAATGAACATTCTACTGCAATTTCTTTTTAACTGTTGTGCTTCGAAAATCAGCACTAGTAATAACAATTATTCAGTTGGATTTAAAGATCTAAATAACTTTGTCAGTAAATTAAAAAAAATTAATCACAATTTAAATGTATCAGTGAGTGTCTTTAAGTGTTATTAACAATCGGTCACTGACATTGACAGTCGATCGAATGATTCCGATGGTTTAGGCTTTCCGGTCATTTTTTTTATTGTAGTGCGGAGAGGAAACTTCCGCAGTCGATAATTTTCCGACGCTTCTCACAATCCGATTTAGTGAAAGGTTCTTCTCTTCGACCGAAAAAATATTCTTCCAAACTCCAAAATAAATATTTGTCACTGCGCAGCTTCTCAAATATATATGTAGACTAAGCTTAAGAAAAATTGTATCCTGCCATCTGCTGCACTTGGTGAACAAAAAAATCATTCGCATTCGATTCATTACTTACACATAGTTCTTTAAGGATTATACAAATACAACATGTTGCAGTTTGTTGCAGTTTAATCGTAACTACGAAACTAAAGCTTTTATAGAGCAAACTGTAACTCTCGTATTTTATGTTATTAATTATTTTTAAAGCGTTTAATAGATTAAAATTTATGACTATCTTCTAAGTGAGTCATTATATGAGTGAATGCAGTAAAGTAAATAACAAATAAATATTCATGTATCGCTAATAATAGTGAGACAATTTTTATAAAAAAAGTATTTTTATCTTGCTGGTCTAAATCTAAGCATCCACGGATGAAACACAAAGTAGTGAATCGATGGAAATTGTTTCTCACCCCTCAAGGCAGCAGCAACACTGGTCCTGGCAGCGCATACCTGCGAAACCCCGAGGCCTACACGTGAAGGATCACCGGAAAAGAACGTCGATCGGCATTATAACGCAGCCGCCTCATTCTTTCCTCACTTCGAGATCCGCCACACCCATCGTCTCGCGACCTTCCTCAGACCAGCCGCCGGAAGTCGGCCGAACGGAAGCCTCTCTCCGCGGAGCTTTTGCGCGGCTTCTCCTTTTTTTCTTCGCTCACCTTTTCCCTCGGCCACTCTTGTTCGCCGGTGTGTCCGGACAAAACGAGGGAAAAGTCGCGAGAAAATTGCGTTGGTCTTTTGTCATACAGCCGAGGAAGTCCGGTGAATGCGTTGCGCCATCTCTGCGGTTCGACTTCTAACAGGTTCACGATTCAGGTGCGATTGCGCAAATCAAGTACTTTTTCCTTGTCGGATTTCAACTTGTTAAATAAGAAGCTTCTTTATTCATCACCTTTTAAGACTCTCATTTCAGACCAATATTATTGTCTCTTTCAAGGCTGACTCAAATTCTGCTATAGTTAAAAAACGCCATATAAATTAAGATAGTGAACAAATCTTTAAGGAGCGAATGAAATGCAAATGTTTCTTTTATAATTAATCGTTTCGTTTTTTAAAGTAGATTAAAGAAATATTCCTTAAGAAATGTTATGTTGAAAACATTTTTTTTTAGTTAAACTTACAAAATACGATAGATAATTTATTACTTAAATCATAAAAAAAATACTAGGACTTAGAGATAATTACGCTAACTAACGGTTAGTAAAGCAAAACAAATGTCAAACTTAAAACTTGGTTCTACACTAAGCTGCAAAAAAAATTAAACATCTGCGCGTAAAAAAAATCAATAACGCGATTTAAAGGCCCTTTCCTAAAACGCAGACTTTTAATTTGGATTTTCAATAGACAAATTTACATTACTAAATTAATTATATTGAAAATTTTTTTAAATTTTCAAAATATAGCAACGGCATCGTTCTTGTGGTTTTGTTCTTTATATTCACATTGTTCCCGGCAGCATCAGAAATTTGCCGGCGAAAAAGACAATTAAAACACTTCAATTTCATTTGTTATTTTATTTACTTTCATTTTGGTGAGTGTTCTCCACGACGATTCGTCGCAATTGCTTTACGACAACTACACAACGTCAAACTCATTGTTCAAAGAAGAATAATCCTATATCCGTAACACACATCTTTAGATTTAGCTTAGAATACATTAACTTATTATGGAAAATAAAATACATTAAAATAAAGCATTGTTTAAAAATATATTAAAAAAGTGAAAGAGAAAGTTCTCGAAGGTTGCCAAGATGCACACACGCGTGATAACTGATCGTTTGATTGTTGCTCCTTGTAGAGGGTCGAAAATGAAAAAAAAATGGCATGAGAGAACGGCTGGATCTTCCGCCCCTTGGAAAGTTCGTCACGCTTAAAGCATTGCACATCGGCAGTTGGTAGCCGCGGGAGGCTGACGCCCATTTGCTCCTCGGGCCTCGAATGATCGATTGCGGATCTGCGATGCCTCGGGAAACGCGATCAGTGAAAGTACAGATGCCGATTTTCCACCGGGAGACTCACTGTCACGCGCTTTTTTGGCGGGAAAGCGCAGGGTAACAGATGTAACATGTAACATAGATAGATAGAGATTTAATGATAAATGTAATAATAAATTGTATATTTTTTATATATAATTTTACAACAACATAAAGCATCAACCAATGCACATATAAAATCTAATGTGAATGCAAAAGTATCCTTTAATTTAAAAAAAATAATAATTTTCTTCAGTTATAAAGTAAAGTTTTTGTATTTATATATTTAATAAAGAAAATCTTTATCTAGTACTGTAGAAAATATTAGTTTATTCGGGTACTAATTTTTCTTTCACTTACTAAATAAAACGTAAATAAAAATATGATATAGTTCTCCAAGCTATAAGTTTTTAAAATTTTCAAAAAGATAAAGAATAAAGACATTTCGAGTAGCACTGTCATTATATTAACTTGACCTTGAGGCTAAACTTAAGCAAATTAAACGGAAAAAATGCAGGACTGAGAAATGCATCTGCACTTGGAAAGAGGGAAGACGGCCGCGACACATGTTTTACTGGATTTTCATCCAGTTGCCCAAGCTGCTCATTTAACGGTGGGTGCTTGTCACTGTCAAAGTAACGATTACAAATTTACAAATTAGCTTAACTTCTTAATTTTAACGCCATTGTTCGTTGTATATAATGCTCGAATGAAAATATAAATCTAAATAAAAATGGATTATTTTTAAACTTTTATTGCGAAATGGTTTAGACAAAAATACACAATAAAACATATTTAAAGGTTGATAATAATGAAATGAAGTTTTGGTAGGACGGTCGCGTGCGCCTCGAAATCCCCACGGTGAGTCCTATCTACCTATGAGGCTTAGGGCCGGTCACGTGCTACAACAGTTACGACATCGCGCCGAGTGGGGATTTAAAAGTGGCACGACACATGTGCGCCCCTAAAGCGTATACTCCTGTAGGGGGGACCTTTCCTCTTCGCTTGGCTGCAGTAGGAGCCCCCATTGCGCTTCTCGCCCTTACGATCGACAGCAAACTTTTCTCACCGTTTTCCAATTTCCTTCTCTTTTCCAACTATACAAATTTCTTTTTTACATGGGATTTCTTGCCATCGATTTACGCAATATTCGTAATAACTATTCATTTGAATAATGAAAATGAAAAGTAAACGGCGAAAATGTAGTGTATGAAATGTGAAAAGAAACGAGCTCGCAAAAAGGGCGGCAGCTGTGTTAGCGCTCGCAGCTTGCTCCCTACGGCCGTAGACCCTCGTCGTCGCTTTCCTTCTTTCCTCTTTGTTTGTCAAAAGAAAAAGAAGCTCGATTAAAGAGGCTTGAAAGTATATTATATCGGCGCGCACCGACGCATTTCTCAATGCGCGTCTCCCTCGCTCCCTTGCTTCCTTGCGAGCGAGCGCACGCACCGAGTTGACAATGCGAGAGGCAGCTCCCTTTTTAACGGGGCGACGGGGAGCGATGGGGAGCGACGGGGAAGGAGGAGGGAAACAGCTGTTGGACGACAAGGCAGCGGCGCGGTCGTGAGGGAAAAAAAGAGGTTACCACCTGGCGTAGCTTACTACCTGGGGCTTAAACGTACGCTCGAGCACCGGTTCGCAGCGTACCTGAGAGACGGCCTCTCCCGATGGCTTTGCGTGTGTGCGTATACCTGCAGCCGCCCGTCCTTCTCTGGCGCGCTCCTTTTGTGCGCAGAGAATTTTCGACGCGCAGTCAGTTCCTTCGTGCTAGACTACTTGCCGTGTGCGAGAAACTCTTTTGGGAATTATTGCTTTGGAAACGATGGATCCGTTGTTGCGAGGGGCTGTGCGAGGGGAGAGGCTAATTAATCCGGCTAGTGGCCCGAGTCGCCCTGGCTTGCTCGCCAAATCAAACCGCCGTTCGACAAATTTTTATTCCTTATCCACATCATTTTCATCCTTTTCCAATGAGTTTATAAATCAATTTCCCCTTTTAACAAACTCTTTTTGCTTACCGAAACTTTGGCGTGAGGTTTAACAAAATTTTAACGACCAGAATATTATGTTTTATCAAAAATAGATTTTTAATTATATAAATTTATACTTTAAGCAAGTCATCGTTTTTAGTCGAATTAACGCATGATCCTCCTTGAATAACTTCATCATTGATTATCAATTTAAAAAATAAACCAAAGCAGCCCTACGAATAAAATGAAAAAGCCATAAACTCGGCAAAGACTTTTTCGTCCCAATGTTTGTAAAGTAATGTCAAGAGCTCTCGGAAGTGAGGTAGTCGAATTACCCCCACCCTCGACGCAGCCTTCCAAGTCCAGTGTCTACCTCCGGGCTACACACCGCCCCTATATAACACCGCTACCCCAAACTCTCCTTTCTGCTTTTCTCGGTCGTCGCCAGCTACACGTACGGATGCGTGTGGGACTTTCTTCCTCGTCTTTCGGATGTCTGCGGAATCCTCCGATTTTTATGCAAATTCGCAGGGCTTTTTTTTCAACTCGCTTCGCGCCGTCGAGATGCACTTTGTGGGAAGAAGGGTTCCGTGAATCAAGGGCTAACGTCAATTAATGCAATGGTCTACATCTTCCCTTTTTTCTTATTAAATAGCAGAATTTATTCAGCGGATCAATGTATTTTAACGTCTAATATCTATTCTTAAAAAAAAATTGCGATTTAACATATTTATTGATATCTTAATAATTTGTTGATATCTTAAAAATATTTTTAAAGATATTCTTGTATTAGCGGATACTTGTACATTTCAAAAAAATATTGAAACTCGAATTGCCAACGAATTAGTCAATTAATCTTTATATTTAAAAGTTACTTTAAAAAAACATGGTATTGGTAATTTTGAATATTATATCATGTGATATTAGAAAATCGGGTGAATAATAAAAAATATTTTCGAACAAAGCAGCAATGGATTTGCAATATTATGTAAACAGTTAAAGATAATTAAAAAAAATTGAAATTAAAGGTCACGTAAATGAACAAATAATACTTTTAGCGCCAACGCTTATTTATTCTAAATTAAAATAAGGAAATGATCTCGTTTAATCAAGTTTAAAAGAGCAACGCGTAAAATCATCTTCCGAATACTCGCGGCTTAGAGGAGCTCGCGTTTTTCAGCATCTTCTCCGAAAAGCGCATCCAAAACAGCCCATTCTCATGCAAATGCTTGAAAAGTTTTTTAAAGATTTGCCTACGCGATACGTGACGTTTACGGCATTCTCGACCGCCCTGGAAAATGAAAAATTAGAGAAAACTAAGTGTATTCTTCATGAAATCCTAATTTTTACTTTGTCATGTTTCAATAATTTCGATAGCTATGCCGAATTTTTTTAACATGAAGATGTAGAATTCGTTAATGATCAAACGGATACTGATGAATTCTATGCAACGAAAAGAGAAAGGTTTATGTTTGTGTTGAAAAGATTATCGCATGAATTGCTAAGACTGACAATACGGTCCAACGTTGGCCCCGTAATGGCAGAATCATGTTTCAATACTGATTAGAAAAATGCAATGCGCAAATGCAAAAGATTTGATGGATTTAAGCTTAAAATTTCGCATGATTTCCGCTCCTTCTAACGTCCAATTTACGTACAACCACCGCAAAAACAACGCTTTGCTTTAATTTGTGTACAGACTCATTCCGCTCTAACGTCGAAACCTTTTCAAATCCTATACCGTCAAATGGGGTGAGTAATTTTTCTGGATTGATCGACAAATAAAAGGCGTAGAAAAAATGAATTTTAGTGCGACTCAGACCTACAAATATATGAATGGTAAATATTAAATAGAAGCCTGATCATTATATTTGAACTATCTCATGTTGTTTTGTATAATAAATATTAAAATTAGTATCTTTCTTTCTAAATTAAAAAAAAAGTTAAGTTTTAAAAGTTAAACTTTCCTTTTATTCGTTCCTATCATTTCAGTATTGATCTAATAACGGACGAGTACTGGCACTCAGAACTGCTGTACACTGAGAAAAATTTTAGGGCAAAAATTACAATATTTGCTTGTACTTGAAGGACAGACTGCAATTATGACATCAATTAATTTTACTTTATTATATTATGTTAGAAAAATGTATAATTACTGCAATATCTTTTAAAATTTTTATTATTTAACATAGGAAATATTTGCTGATGCAGAAATTCCAATTTTTGTTAAAGAAAATTCCAGTAAAATGTACAAATTTTGCATTTTTATTATTAATTTTTACTATAATTTCTTGTAACTAATCGATAAATATTCAAGAAGTATACAACTTATAATGATTTCTTGGAATATTTATTAAAACCTTGGGATATTTTACAAAATTACATTGTAAAATTTATTGTATGCGCATGCGCGACCGGCTAACTCACAGTGAGCGTGAGACTTCTCGTTTCTTCTTCGAGTTAGCCATTGATCGGTCGGTAAAAATTAAAATGAAAAGTTTAACTGAAATATTTAATTAATTTTTGTATAGATGTCGCACCGTTTTTCTTACTCGCAAGTGGTTAGGATTGACAGCAGTTAGTATATAAGAGCGTTTTGATATATCTCTTTCATAAAATATGCGATTACCATGTATAATGTAATTAGGTGCGATCATTGCGAATAATACTTTAGCGTTAACAAATTAAGTAGGTCTTTCTAAAGTTAAGTAAGCGTTCACTTGTATCTCGATTTCAATAATGCATATAAGCGATGAATTAAAAAAATCCAAACGTTTATTCTAACCAAAAGGTTAGGTCGGTGTTTCCTATAAAATATTTTTCTTATATATTTATTTAAATTATATTTACGAAATAAAATTATAAAATTTTCAAATAAATATAGTAAAATTTACAAAAAATATAGTAAAATTTGCAAACATTTTATGTAAAATTTACAATTGGAGGATTGAAAAATTTACAAACCGTACATTGTAAAATTTGCTATTTCTGAAGTCTGTCCTCAGGTAATATGAATTATTGTAAAAATTCCTCTATTTTTTTGTAAAATTACCCCTATTTTTTTTTTTCAATATACAATCAGCCATTATTGGGCCAATATTAGACCATTGGTTTATTCTTGCATAATAATATACGTATTTTTTTTTCCAACATCCTACATATGTGCAGACGAATAGTTTTTTACGTTTAATGATGAAAATAAAATACTAATTACGAAGATTCTTCAGACGGAATTTTTTATAGAGTACTTAATTTATATATCCTCTCATATTTATAACAGCATTATTCAAAGATAACGTAACTTTACAATTTTCTCTTTTTTAATTTTCTTTATTGAAAGTTTTATGATAGTAAAAAAAGTTGCTGTAGCAACATTTTAGAATTTTAACTATGATTTTGGAGCATTTTATAATGCTTTTGAAAAATAGAACTAATTTTAATCAAGTTGGACTTGCTTTCTTTATTTTTTAACCACGTGGGGAAAAGAATTATTTTTGGGTTTGAATAATACGTTTTTTTCTTTTGACGATTTTTCAAAATTTTCAATTAGTTACGGTCATTCTTTTATTATACGCGGAAAGAAAAAGGTATCTTGGACAATTATTATTAAAATGTTGTAAAAAAAATCATCGAACTATACTTCATACAATTTTTAGATTATTTTATTAATTAGTACTAAATTTATAATTTAATGAATGATGACAATAAATTTTATTCGTGAAAATCACATATGAAAAAATTGGCAGCGGTTTTTTAACTGCATTCAATAAGGTGAATACAATAATACGAAAGTCTCTTTCTCTTCCCCTCTTTATGTGATTTATTTGTAATTTATTATGAGGCAGGAAGTTGCAAAAACTTTTTATTTTTTATTATCATAAGGTGAATACTGTAAATTTATTGTAATATATATCTAAATGTTGCGGAACAGTCGCGTAATTAGATCTCGTCAACATTAGAATTTCTAATAATTTATAGACAGTAGCACAAAGTCAAACGTTAAAGGGGCAAGTTTTCGATGCTCCAAAAGCCAAGCACACAAGAAAAGCGAATTTCCCTGAAACATTGGATTCGATCGCATTCCAGGGCAAAGTGGTCAGCGAACACGAAGAACCCACAATCCTGAGGCATTCAACTCGTCGCCAAATTCAGTTTGAAATTTGCGACGCGCGCCAAGTTTAAGGCCCGGCGTAGTCTCCCGCAAATGTTCAGCGGTGTAGGTGCGTTTCAACGGTGATACTCGGAAATTCGGCAAATTGATCGCATAGCTTACCCCCAAGACTCACCGACATTCGAATTTCTATTAGATTTCAATTTTTATTCCATGCTTACTTTGTATTCCTTTAAGTAACCTTCAATATTTTATGATTTAATATTTATATAAAAAAACTAAGTGATGATTAGTTCAGGGGTTTTTTATTAATTATAAAAAAAAGGAATAAGCAAGCAATATATTAAAGGACATTCATTTAAATTTTAAAATATTAGTCTGGAGTAGTAGCAAGAACAGCAAATGAACAGGTCGTTTTCTTTTCCTATAGAGCTATCCGCTTCCTCGTGCACCTAATATGAACGGGTCTCCGACCAGGCGTTGACGCGCTCGTGACCAACAGCTGCATTTTAGCAGAGAAAGAGAGATAAAGTATATTGTCGGCGCCTCGCAATGTGTCTTTGGATCACTTGTGCCTTCCCCAACTGCCACTTTCGTCTACTGTGGCTATGTGCCGGAATTGTTTGTTCAATCCGGATGTCCTATTAATTACCAATATTATTTAATTGCATACTATTCTAGAAAATAAGTGAACAGCAATTAATTAAAACTGTTAGATGTTAAGCCGGTAAGAGTAAAATATCAATTTCTATTGTGACCTAATCAATGAAAAAAATCTTATTCCTTTCTGCAAATATTTGTTATTTTTTAGGACAATCTTTCATTTTAAGAGGTGGATGAAATATATAAAACAAACTTCAGTTATGATAGTTACATCCTTTAATTCAATTTCTCTTTTTATTTTATTAATGTAATTATCAGCCATTATTTAACGTTATCAAATCGGAATTATTAAACTTATCGACGAATAATCATGTATAAGAGATATTTTAAAAATAAACGTAGACAGAAAAATTAAATATGCATAAAATAAAAGTCTTGAAAAATGGAAATTACAATTTTTGAATTTATTTAAAGATTAAAAACTGTTGCATTCAATATTTGTACAAGATTATTTATATTCTAGCTTAACTAATTTCTTATTTCTCGAATAATCACATTCAATTATAAAAATCATGTACAAAGATACAAAGATGTAATGTTAATTATAAAGTTAACTTTTAAAATACAAATTTTAAGAAGTGAACTTTTTATTTTATCAAAACAATTGTTTCACTTTCCGTATTTCAGTATTTCATTTAACATAGAGTACTTACGTCTTTTTTATAATGTAATAAAAAAATTACCCATTACTTGACTATTTATAAAATGCAAGTAAACAATTGCAAAGGATTAAGGTGTCAGATATTTGTGAGGTATCTTTGAAAACAAACTATGTTTTAAGCACACAAGTAGAAAGCTAATAACATCCTAACAATCATTGTTTGCGTAAGAAAAATTGCTTACAAGATTTTTTCCCTATTTACGTACAATGTTTAAGAATCTTGCGCAAGTAATAAATATATCTTTTGATTCTCAGTCTCGGCGTGTGTATATTCTAAATGAACAGGTATCAAATTCTTTTCCTTTCTCACAATTGCTTCTTTTTTCAATAACTCTAAATAATGACGACTCCTAATATTTACAAGGTTTACCCTAATAATCTCATACAATATTTATCTTCGATCTTCATATGAATGTGTGAGAATGTAGGAATGAATAGCACGATAGGATTAGTCCGCTACTTCTCGTGAAATCCTCTCTTCCGTTTCTTTATACTCTTCTAGGAGACATTTATTATAAAGACGAGTAACGTGATTTTTATAACGAACTTACAGATAAGTAGGTAAAAGAGGGAGAATCGCCGAGGGTATGAGCAAGTGTTCGGCGATGAAATGATTTAAAATTCACGCATAAACAGAACGTAGCGCTTCTTGTAATTTTTTTCTCGCGATTGCTACTCTCTCCTCTTGTCGCTTGATGTCATCGTCCGCAATTTGTACAGCCTGTAACAATAATTTATAAAAATAAGCAATAAATGCAAGTATACAATTAAATAAAAATATTTTGACTAATAAAGCTCGACATAACGTTAAATATAGATATAAAAGAAGAACTAGTGCATGCTAACCGCGATAAAAGGTATCTCATAATTATACATTCTAAACAAATGCCAAAGCGTTGGTAGTACAAGTCGTTGGTAGTAGCGACGATACCTGTACAAGTGGTTGATCGGGATTCAAAAAGACACCAGGGTTTTTTTCTAGAGAAGACTTGGACCCCGTCTGTCCGGTTACTGGTTGTGTGGACACGTGTAGGGCGGTGGCTACACTCTGAAGAAGCGTCTCTTCGGTAATGTAAGGTCCGACTGGCCTCAATGACTTCGGCAGGTCCATCACGTCGAATTCGAAGCCGTCAGGATCGCACGCCCTCAATCCCTCCAGTCGTTTTTCCCAGAACAGCTGAAAAAGTCATCAAATGATTATTTTTTCAAGTTTTCAAAAGCAAAAAAAAACTGAACCCAATGATGTATGCTGTTTAAGAGTGAGAACACTCAAACGTTTATTTATTGGATAATATATTATTCTCGAATAAGAAATTTTCAAAGTACACAATAGTGCCAATTAGATTACGTAGATTGTACAAGTTAAATACAGAAATTTAATTGTTAACCTTTATTACATATTTACACGATGAAAGTCAAAAGGCATAAAGTTTAAGTAAAAAAAGATTTTATTCATGATTTTATCCTTTAAAAGAGTTCCTTAATCAAATGAATCATTTAGATATTGGGAATTCTTTTTAAAAAATTGATTCGTTTGATTGAAAATTCACTTGATGTTAGGAATATTCTATAGTTGATAAAAATACAGGTAGTAGAAGTTGTGTTTTTAAAACATATAGGCAATAAGGATCTGTACTATAAAAAACAAATATATTAAATGGTATCAATGGACAAAGTCATTAGTTACAGTTTATAGTTGAGTCCAAGTTTTAGACTAATTTAAGTAAAAAATACGTCTGTAGCAATAAAAATTAGAGATATTGGAAGAAAAAAGTTGCTGCTAATTTTTTATAAATACTGCACCGCTTCTCAAAGTTATAATCATATTTTAAAGGGAAGAAATGAATAAATTTTTAATGTAGTTCTTAAATAGAGAGCGATAGCTTGAATATTTTCTTACATTAAAGTTACACTTTTTCAAATTATTCTATACAAATTCTTTATTTGTAGGAATATATTATTGTTAGAAGTTATCGTTTAGTGGTTACTATAATTTCTGGATCTCATGCAGTTTATATATTAGAAAGCCAGACGTAATAAAGATCTGCTTTTGTTATTAAAAACATTAGCTTTTTGTATAATATATAAAAAAGGCATTTTTGTTTTAATAAATGATTTGTTACAAACATTTACCTGCTTAGGTTTGTCTTTGGAGCTATATTTGCCATCAGTTCTATCGGCCCCTTCCTAAACGAATGGAGTTTTGTATCATGTGACTAAGTAAACTATTAAGATTCTTTTTTAAAAATTAAGGATTTTGGTTTTTTCTTTTCGGATAAAATATAATTATAATGCACACTCGCAAACAATAAGATTGTTATAGGAAATAGGTAGTTTTGCACGAGATGAAATGCAAAACGTATGAAACAACACTAAGTAAGACTTTTACCTGTTTAGGTTTCTCTTGATTGCCGTGTTTGATATCTTTTACTTTTCCTTCTTGTGTTTTGTAAATTGTGACTGGTTGTTTGAAAATTGATGCAGTTTGCCTGATCGGAGGTACTAAAGATGCATCGTTCCTTACTCCCCGACTAAAAGAAAAAGATAAATATTATATAGTTAAGGAAGAAATTGTAAACGTTGAAGTGTCAGTGTGTTGGTAGTGAGATATTTGAAGAGTATAAAAAGATGCGAAAAAAAGGTTCTGGAATAAATTGGGTTGGATAATATTTGAAAGCGCGCGCAAAAGGCACGTACCAGTAGTAGGACACATCGACTTTGCCCATGGACAACGGCTGCTGGCTTTGTGGCTTGCGCAGCGGCTGCTCCTCGCGCGTCGGCCAATTCGTCGGCAGGGCCGACGGGTACTTCTTCTTTTCCACGGACATGTTCATCTTGAAGGATTTATCGGCCAATTGTAAGCTTGCTGCAAAGTGAAGAGGTGCACGATCAACTAAACTAAGCGCTCCTTGATGTCTGACGCTACGCCGCCTACGCACTAGTGGCCATATTGGAAGTTTGCAACTTTACAAGTCGCCTGCTCGTTGTACACTGTGATGGCAGGTCGCCGGTGGCGTAGCCTAGCGGCGAACCGCGCGACATCTGCAAATTGTTCTCTTTTCTCTGCATACTCATTACTCAATCGGCAAACTCGAACTTATATAGTCTGAATTATATTATAAAGTAAACATAATAAACTTGAATGAACTAGAAAGATTGCTTTGACAAACAAATAATAAAAGGAATGCAATTATACTATTATTGAAATTAATAGTTAAGACAATTAAGAGGAGTAGAAAAAGGATAGTGACGTTGAGGACATTGACGTGTTAAATAAAACTATTGAAATTTTATATATATTTATATATATGACCATACACACACATATACATAAATGTAAGCTGACACATCTATGCATACGTACATGTACACATTTTAATTGCCAAAAGAAACAATTTCCGCGTAGCTATAGGAACAACATGGACTGTGTGCTTGAAAAATGATTACTCTTTTTTTTCAGTTTCTTTTGCACTTAACGAAAATTCATCGATCGTCTACTAATTAGAAAAAAGATGGATAATAATGCCAGCCTAAAGTACTTAAGAAAGACGCGAGCTCAATCTGTGACAATTAAAATTGATGCGGTTCAACGTGAGTCTATACAATTAATAAGGATTTTTTCGAATCACGGATATTCTGCGCTTTCGCAAATGTTTCCACATTTGCTTGTTACTTTGTATGCCCTGTGTTTTTTTCACTGTAAAAGAATAACGATTTGTACAGTTGTTTCATTAGCGATAATAATCTATTGAGTCTTGTTGAGGTATAGTTGTTTCTATTGGTCTATTTATCGGAGCCGCGATCGTCCAAAGTCCGTTTTTTTCTCACAAATTCTCGGCTAAGCTCTTTTATTTATGTGTACTTAAATTCTTACGTTTTATATGCCCCTCCCGCGGATAAAGAACGAATGGCAGAAGCAACTTTGAGGCGATCGCGGCGGTGTTATTAATTTGCGTGTTTTCCTGTAACAAAATATAAATATCCGTATCTGCATCTGACTCACAGCTGGCTTCGAACAATATTGCGCTATCTAAATACCTTTTATAAGAGGCCCTCGGCTCTGTTCGAGGCACTTCAAGCTTTCCTCTCAAACACACTCATTTCATTACTTTTTTACGGTGTTTCCATCTTTATTCATTTTTACACTTTTAACGAGCGACAAATAATTAGGCAGTTGCCAAAAACTTTTGCATTTAACATACTTGTGTTTACACTGAAAGAAAACATTTTCAAAGAAGCACGAACTCTCGTTAAAAATGGAAAAAATTTGTCACTTTTTTTAAATCCTTCCTTTGAGCCTTGTCTTCCCTCGAACGAGCCATTTTACAATGACAGTCACAAAAATATCTCGTCGAATATCTCGTAGTGAATGGCGTTTACATGATTTTTTTCTTTTCTTTGTAAGTATAATCATCAACATCGTCATCCTCGTGTGTGTACTGTTATGTTCTCGCGCTTTGCGGCTGTCTAGAACAGCGAATACCGACGCGCACTAAAATTTCTTGCCTCATTTACTGAGTTCCGTTATTTACTTTTTTTCATTACGTAAGAAATTGTATAAGTTTCGTAGCAATATGCACTTACTTAACATTACTTTCACGTTCTCTTTTGCTTTAAACCCTTAAGACTCGTACTCGTTACTTTTTTTATATACTCCTAAAATCGCGTTAACTCTTACGATGGTACCACCAATAATTTAGAAGCGACTCGAGTAGGCAGACCCGTTCACTCTACGTTTACACTTTTACCTGTATTTTCTTACTCCCTCACTGACCCTGGACATATACATCCTTATTAACGTACGTCTTCGCTATATTTTCCTCAATATACACTCGCGCTTCTCATTCACACCTAAAAATTAATAAATTCTATTTTACAAATTCGATCTTCGCGCGACAAAAAAAAGACGTCGGAGAAAACTCATTTTCCTTTTTTTGCCAAATCAATCGCCCACTCTTGTCTTTTCATTCGCTCTCTACTTACAAGTACATACGTTTAGTTTATTTATTTTTTTATACAATATTAAATAACTGTTTACTTTCTTGCCGAATTTAATACAGAGTATTTCTTTTCAATGATCAAATAAAAGTCTACAAAGTAAAAAGTTCTAGTTGCTCTTAACCTCGTCAGAAACTTTAAGCAACTTTTTGAGAATTTGGTCGATGCCATTTGTCATCATTTAAAAAAAAAGATTGAATCGGACCGAAAGAACACAAAGTTGAATTAATTTATGAAAAAAATGAACAAAATTAGTCAAACCGAACTAGCCGATTATTTTTCGATTTTTCATCGAACTTCATGAAGCGTAGTATCCTCGTCAACTCTCTTCGTACCTTTAGCACCGTTTACTTTTTTGCGCACGGCTTGAAATTACTACGACATTCGTTCTGTGTTTCTTTTTTGCTTTCAACACTTTGCTGTTTCTCTTTTTTATGTAAAATATGCACTACAGTTTTACAATGTCGAGATACTTTTTTATCCGTACGTGAGATACTTCTGGATACAGTGCCATTTCATAAATATCTTAACAAGCTTATACTTCTAGTTTTTATTTATAATATTAACAGTCGCGTTAGCGCTTTAGTATATCACTTCGTAGACGGTGGCCTTCTTGTCACCTGATCCCGTAACAATGTACTTGTCATCCGTTGAAATATCGCAGCTCAGAACTGAAGAAGATTCCTTGGACTGCAAATAAAAGGTAAGCGGTCAGCAATTTGGCTATTCGTTTCTTTCCTTTTTACAGCATACAAGAGCGAAAAAGTGGATTACCTGGAATATTGATGCACCGTAGGGCGTGCGCCAGGCGTTGAGAAGGTTGTCCTTGCCAGTGGAGACGAACCACTTGCCGCACGATGCGAATCTCAGTGACAGGACGCAGGACTCGTGTAGGTGCAATTGGTACTTGTCTGGTTTCGTGGCGTGCAGCACCTCGACATTCGAGTTCTCCATACCGACAGCCAACCACTCGCCAGTGGGACAGTAGCCCAGAGAGAAGATCTGGGACGTGAAGTCATGCTGCTGGAGTTGCCTTCCTTCTCTCAGATCCCACGACCTAAAATATCATTTTTTCGTGTCAACTAATATTTCGTGTTCTCGTACAAGAGTTTTAAAATTTGTGAAATATTTTATGTGTAGTTTCGTTCGTAGAATTTACCTGACAGTGTTGTCCAGACCGCCGGTCCAGAGCTTGGATCCATCGGCGGATATGTCGATGCAGGAGGCCCCGTCCGTGTGTCCCTGGAATTGCCTGACCAGAGACTGATTCTGCAGATCCCAGACGGCGATGTTGCCGTCGCTGCAGCAGCTGAAGCAGACCTTGGAGTCTGGTGAGATGGCCAGGGCATAGCAGGCCGGGGCCGAGGAGGTGAGCTCGGCCTTTATCCGCGGAGTGGGACTCGCCAGGTCCCAGATGCTGAGGTTGCTCGCCTCTCCACCGACAATAAGAGTGCGCCCGTCTGGCAGTAATTTGACCGAGCGGATGTAGTTGTCGCGCTGCAGGCAGTCGAGCTGCGAGACCGGCTTGGCGCTGCTGCTGCCGCCCTGGCTGATGTCCCACACCTTGACGCAGCCCTTGCCACCGGTGTACACGTACTTCGTGGGGTTCGAGATCGTCACGGCGCACACCACCTCGCCGTGGGTCAAGGTGTTTATTTGTCGCGCGTGTCGAGGTATTCCCGGGGCCATCAGGGCATCTGGAGGAAAGGGCACCGGCTGCATTTGGCCTTCGCTTGAAACGTGGAAACTGTACGCCCTGAAAATTACGTTATTCCTTTTAAATTAAACAATATTATATTTCAAAATTCTCTCAAGTTGATTAATCGATGAAATTGATAGAAGAATGAATTTGGCTAAGTTGGACGGACACTTACGGCTTGCCGCCAGGCACGGCGAGAGGTCCGATGGGCGCCCTCATGTTGCCGTGGTGATCGTAGAGCTGCTGCAGGGGTGGTCGGGCCGGGTAGCCGTTGAGGGCGGCCGGCGGATAGCCGAGCATGTCGACGTGCGGTCCCGCGGGTGGGTGATGGGGTGGCGGGTAGTGGGGCGGATACGGCCCGATCGCCGACGCCGACACCAGTGGCTTGCTCGAACTCGACGACTTCAGTCCACCCGATCCCGAACTGCTGCCACCTGCAAATTTCAAATTTATTCAATTTTTTTAAGTTTTTTCAATTATTCAACGATATTAATTTCATAAAAAAGCAACTTACCAGCAGAAGTGGGAGTAACGGGTTTGGAAATAGGTGTGGTGGGTTTTTCGCGCTCCTCCATCTTCTTGGCGGATGGGGTGCTGGCATTACTGCTGGTGCCGCTTCGCGGCGAGGGCGGCGGTGCCTCCTTCTTCACCTGACCGCCGAGCGACACGGAGGACGGGCCGAGCTTGTCCAGGCCGTTCTCGCGGGGCGACGATGTGCCGTTCGCCGCAGGACTGCCCGGTCGGCCGTCCTCACTCGCGTCGTCTACCACCAGATCCTGGTCGCTTTTCTCACCGTCGCTCTGCTGTTTACAAGTGTAACTTTCTTTTAGCAATGCTTCCGCTTTTATCAACTCTAGAGGTGACTAGCCCTAATTTTTACTTTTATTCTACGGAACGTTATTCGCCAACACTTGTGCAGACTGCTTGCTAACCTTACCGCGCGCGCGCTTACCCATATTTCCAAATTTCCAGCAAAAATCTTCTACTAAAGTGGGAACAATTTTCAACAACTAAAAGAAAACTAGATGACAAACTAATCTAACGGAATTTTTAAACTTGTCCTCGCTTTTTATTTCAACATTCCCTTTATTTATCATTTTATTTCCTCCAAATAGATATTTCAAATAAAAAATACTTCATTACTTCCAATTATTTATTAAAATCATTTAGTAACTTTTATACAGTGTGAAAAAATTAAGAAAAAAATTAAGATAATTTTTGGAATGTCAATACGAGATATATGTTATTATAGAAAAGTTACAAAAAAATATTTAACAACCATTTAAAGTTTTTGTCATAACGATTGAAATTTAAATGTGGAGTCTTACATGACTAATGTCTTTGTCTTGTTCCTTTTTCATCTTTTTTAGATGGATATGGTCGTGGTGCTGCGAGTCTGGAGTGCTGCGAGGCCTGCTATACTTTTCACGCTCTGCAGGCGATATGGAGTTTCTCTGCAACACAGAAAGAAAAATTCATCGTAAATTCAGTGCTCAAATTATCTAAAAAGAAGAAATAATTCAATATCATTTAATAAAAAAATCAAGCTGATCTCTGGAAAAATATATTCTTCGAAAATACAAGTTTATCGGTCAATTACGTCGGTAATAAGCTTACATCCTCAAAATTCACGCGATACGGAGGTGACGTCGTAAAAATAAAAGTTAATCGCTTGAAAATATTTTCCACGCGATAATCATCCCTCCCAAGAAAGTAGCCGCTCGTTAGAAATTTATACAAATTGCAAGCCCGGAAGCGCGTCATTATGCAAAGCATCTGCGGAGACGCGGAAAAATTTCGCGCCCCGGGCTTTTTACGATTACGCCAAGGTCCCGTGTGACGCCGCCAAGAAAAAAAGGGCACGTCGAATATGATTTTACAGCGTCTCTCGGGGGTTGAGGCTCGGCGCGCCGCAGAAAAAGTCCCCAGGTGATCCCTGCGCGCGTCGATTAAATAAAATAGCCTCGCGAATTACTCACGAAGAGGCCGCGTTCACCCGCGGGGAGGAAAGAATAAATGCGTCGGTGGAGTGTTTCTTTCTCCCTTCTTTTTTTTCGCTCGAGGGAAAATCGAGTGGCCAACTTGAGCGATAAATAAGTTCGACGCCGCGCCCGAAGAACAACCTGTCCTTGTACACCCTCGACAAAGTGCTTAGGTTGCCTCTGGGAAACGCTTCTTCTATTCTCATAATTCTCAAGCAGTTCTTTTTTTCAAAAGATTGGCAAATTTTATGCGGAGCGATTCATTAAAATTCGACAAAGCCGCGAGGACTAAATTCGCTGCGAATCATAGTTAATGAACGCCGTACACTGTTAAAAATATCTACTTGAAATTTAATGTAAAATTACTGGAAGCAAATTTCTTTTCGGAATATTAAATTTCATTTACTTGTACATTAATTTTCAAGTTACACTGTTAAATAGATATGCTTGGAAATTAATGTAAATGTACATTGAATTTAATGCACTTATAACATTAAAATTCAAATGCTTTGGTTGAATTTAAAAAATAAAAATTATCGGATTTGAATTTGAATCTTTCCGTGTACAAGTTTAACTCTTAAAGACCATATACATTCAATGAACAATTTTTATACTTCAAATTTTATTTTATATAGATTTAAATTATATTTTAATTATAGTTTAATTATATCTTAATTATATTATAATATATTTTAAATTGATGATACAATGTACAATATTATATATTAAGATCGGCATCCCCTTAAATGAAAAAACTTTTCTTTCGATGAGATTCGAACCTGCGACCTTCCGATTCAGAGTCCAACACCTAGTCCACTTGACCACGAGTCCTTGTTTGTATATTACATTTATTTCGCACTTAAGAGAAATTCGCAAAATTGAGTTTGAGCATTATATGAGAAAAAAGCTATTATTATTGAACAATAATTATTGTACAACATTTATTATTTTATTCATGTTGGCGTTAGATTTTCAGGATTTATCCTTGAAATTTAATGCGATTACATTAAAATACATTGAAATTGTTGTGAATGTATTCTTGTTAATTAAATTAAGTAAACTAAAATTATTAAATAGTCAATATTCACATATAAAATAAATAAGATTTAATTTATTAACAAAAAAAAGTTCTATAAGGGATTTGAACCCGATCCAAAAAATTACAATTTTGGCATGTTATCCTCTGAGCTATCACAACATATAATGTTACATGGCAGGACGTCGCATATGTTCATCTATAGAAAAAGGAAACCGCTCGATTTTCCCGGCGCATCTACAAAAAATGATTCTAATTAAAGTTCGCCCTCGGTGGCGGCAGCCATATAAGAGTAGTGCGTCAAATTTGTTATGCGCAATTTGTCCCCCGCTCCTACATTAATTTACCCCTGCGGAAAAAGCCGAGCTCTCCAGTCGTTTGAATCGATCAAGTTTAATTAAGTAGCGCGAGCTTTTCCCTTCAATTTACTTCGCCGTCGCGTTTCCTGCGATATTTATGCAACATGAATTCGTCACTGCGGTGAATTCTGGAATTATGTCGCGCGACAGCCCCTTCTCCTCGTTCTTATCCATAAAATTGCTCCGCTTCGATGCACTGGGAGGGATAAAAATAAAGATTCACACAGACGTCTTTTCGTAAAATTTTACACATTCCTCGCCTCTAAAATAGTGGTAAATGTATCTTTTTTATAATACTTCATTTAGATCTTTGACGAATGTAAAAGAGTGCAATCCAGTGGGTTGCCGTTTAAATTATGTAAATAAAATTGAAATGAATACATTCATTATTCCGCATTTCTAGAGCTATAAATATACAATTCGAGAATATTCCACGAGGATCTTTTTTCTCCAAGGAATTCTTTCTTTTTTTTCTCAAGAATATATCGTAGATGCGGAAAAATTGCTCGTCCAAGTTCGGCCTGGCCGTACGTTGTCGTCGTTATTCTTATAGAAACTCGGTGTCAAAAAGTCATTCTCCCCTCTTGTTCGGAGCATCTAAGAGGATAGAAAAAAAGAAGCGGATAAGGAGGGTGAGTCAGTCCGCACCCAAAAAAGGGGACGATACACGTCCTTCGTGTAATTTCTTTACGAGGGGTGGCCGGGAGAAAAAGGAAAAGTATCCCGGGGTGAATTTTATGTATACGTGAGGCGGGAAAGAATCAGCTGATGTCTGCTTCGATTTGCGCGCCTTTCCGATGCAAATCGCGGAGGGGAAAGAAAAGTTTCCTGGGCGAAAGGGGAAGCCAAGATTTATTCTCTTTCCTATTCGTTCCGCGGATACTGCGGAATTTCTGACTGGCCATTAGTTTTATGAAACGCGCGTTAGCGACTCGTCGAAACTTTATTGCGCGTATTAAACGCGCATTTTTTCTTCATTTCTTTTTTGAAACTTCACGACTGTTTTATAGGAGCGAAATTCAGACGATTCCGTCCTTGTCGTCGACTCGAGAATCTCCATAAAGTCGTTTAACACCAGTAAGATAAAAATTAAGATTGTTATTACATGTTTTATGAAAAATAGTATTTAAAAAAATGTTCGAACTCCATTTTATTCTATAAGAAATTCTCTGGCGAATTAAATTAGACTTGATTGAAATGTAAAACTCGAAAATAGGTGATGCAAAGAAAGTAAAGCAGGCGTTAAATGAGGAAAGCCTGACAAGCCTGGAAAAAAGAAGGGAACGAGACTATAGAGTTCGCTATGAAGTACGAGGCGCATTAAATGAGTCGCGATGAGAGGGGAGGGTACGAGTAGGGTGAAAAAGAAGGAAACTCGAGGTTTCGCGTTATCGAGCACGACGAGAGAGAAAGGGAGAGTGGAAAGGCGAAGAGCAGCAGTGGCGGCAGCGTCACTACCACACCGCGGGACTCTCGGGTTTCGCTATTGACCCTGTCGGATACTCGGCTTCTCGAGACACCCACACACTCGCGCACACACTCGGACCGATGAGAAGTCGATACGCGCGTGCGGGTAGACCGGGATGGTGTGTAGGCCACCACCGCGCCGTTACAAGCAGCCCGTGTCGGTACACCCATAAACCAAATCCCTCCACTTCGGTCGTCCCGGGGCCGCCTTTCCTCGTCGGCAAATGCCACCGGAGAACTCGCCTGCTTGCTTTTTTCCTCCGCAATCGATATTGTGCTCCGCCTTTTATTTATTTCTCTTTCTGCAGCTGTACTGCTTGTTTTTCTTTCTCTTAAATGGTAAGGATTCTTTTTATGGAAAATTCATTGTCAAGCATTAGATATTTTTTCTACGTACTCGTGCTTTTCCATACTAAAATCAATAATCTAGAGCTTTTTATGAGACGCTAGCTTACAAATGCTGGGAGTAACAGCAAATTATATACAGATAAAAATATTCACTTGAGCCTCTTGAATTTTGCTTACTACTTTAAAATACGTTTCAGAATGACTATTAGAACAATGAAATAAAAAAGTGTGAAAATGATGAGAGTTTGGAAAAATGAGAAAGCAGAATTGAAAAGAATATTAGTTTGCTATGCTCCGTAAAAAGCTTCTCCAGCATTATAAACGGTGGAGAAAAAATGTAGTAGTTATAGGTGGATAAACAAAGTGTAGGAAGTCTGGCGAAAAGGAAGCTCGGAAGTGCAACACCGATAGAGCATCCCGCGTAAAGAGAAGTAAGAGAGAGAAGACTGCTCGACGCCCCAAGTAAATCTCCTCTTCTCAATTACCCCCATCTCTCGCAGCGGCAACGGCTCCCCGGCCTTTTAGCCTCGTCCTTCTCACCCTCCTCCGCTCGCTATTTCACTTGCTCGCGCTCCATTACCTCGACGCCTTCGCGCCCGCCGCCCCACGAGCTTTCCCACTTCCTATCTCCGCCCTGTATACATATATACACCAGAGAAGCCACTCCAGAGACGCAGTCGCTCTCACCCTTCTACCACCCCCTCCTCCTTTTCCCTCTGCCGCCTCCTCCCACGGCGTACTTGTCCTGCGGTATTTGCGAGAATTGTCGGAGCGAGAGACAGAGTTGCCGCGACGCTACCCGAGTTAATTGTAGTCTCGCTCTAGCGTAATTGCTTTTTATTAAGATTGCAGGAGGGGACAGGAAACCCGTCGAGTCGACGCGTCGCTTTATTGATTTTCGACGCGCTGTGCCGCGAGCTTTTTTATTTTTCCTTTTTATTTATCCCGGCTTTTCCCCCGCAACGTCCGCGGTTGCGCCTCCTAATTACATTTATCTACTTTTTCTTTGCCCCAACTACCGCCGCAAGACTCATTAGCGCACGGAATAAATTTATTCCGAGGGAATCTAATGTTTCAATTACATCCTTTCGCCGCGCGGAAAAAGAGCCTCGTTAAAATTGCAGCAGCGTGTCCGTACAATCGCGTCTCTTTATACCTCCGAAATAAAAAAGAAAACGAAGGGGAAATATCGTATAAACGACTTGTTAAATTTCCTGCAAGGGGTGAGAGACAAAGTGAAGCGGAAGCTTCCCCAGCCTCGCAAGCTGTGAAAAATACCCCGGGCGGGTGGCGCGCGTCGAGTACCGTCGATAAAGCTGAAATCGGAGGACGAGCTTTTGTCGAGGAATCGAGAGCGCATCGAGGGGAAAAATCGAAAAGACGCTGAAATGACGAGGCGTGCGCACGCTCATCGGATCGACCCCCACCACCATTTTGCCTCGCGGAATAGAGATTTTCCGCCAAAGCTTACGACCCGGAGAGGCGACTTGCGGCTCTTTCACGCCGGAGGATTTGCACCCTTCAACCTTTTTCCCTTGCATTTGAAAAGTTATTTGTGTCATTGCTTATTTTAGTTGGACAAGCAGTTTTTTCAATTATCCTTTAGACATAATATTAAATCAATCAAGAAAACTCACAAGTTGTGCAACTTGACCCGCTTTGTACACCGAAGAAAAAGTAAAAAGCTACTTACTCATTGTACCGCATATTTAGAATTATTGATGATGCAGACACTGACTAATGAGTCTAATAATAAGATCGCGAAAAAAAACTGAGCGCGAAGAGGAGGCTGGAAAAAGTGGTATAACGATCACACATGCGTCTCATGAGAAAAGGAGCTGTTGAAGCTGTTGTAGTTGCTAATCGAAAAAAAGAGAATGCGACACGAAACAAAAGAAAGCGCACGAGCATCGAGAAAGAGAGAACAATGGCGGCGATTCATTGGCGATTCAAGCCGAGCGCCCGGTGTAAAAATACCAATGCACTGAATAATGCGAGCGCGGCGGAAGCGGGGTAAAGCGGCGCGCGCAAGAAGCGGAATATCGCGTGCAAAGTGCCGAAGGCAGGGAGAAAAATGGCGCAGCCCGTGTGAAACGCGCGTCGCCGGGCGCTAGGAAAAAGAAGAGCGAAGCCGAGAGATCCCCGGAGAAGAGCCGTATTACGTGTCTCCCGCGCGTCCCCCGCGAGGATAAAAAGGAGCCTTGGCTTCTTTCGCGCGAAGGAGGGATGCGACGAGTCTCGTTACGACGGTATAATGGCGAGCCGCGGCATTTATCCGGCTTGCAAGGGGGAGAAGGGGAGGGAGGGCGCAGAACGTCTGCTCGCCCCAAAAGGCATGCCGAGAGGAAGACTGATTCCTCAACGCGATTTTCCGCGACGAGTTTCTTTTCAGCAAGCTGTCGCCGGCTTCTTTTTCTCTATTTCCTCGGGCTGTATGTATGTTGACTGGGCGCAGAAAAAGCGGAAGACTCGCTCGAATAAATGTACTCTAAATATTTCGCCGAGACTTTGCGAGAAAGAATATCAGTCGGACACATTTATAAAGAAAATAATATCCGCTTTTTATTCTGCATTTTGCCAACTTCTCATTTTTATGCATTTTTTAACAAAAAATATACATAATGTAAAATCTAATACTACTTAAATAGATTTTCTAATTTTCTTGGAATAATTTATTATTACTTCATTTTTATTCTAATACAAAGTTATCTATACATAATAACACTTTTTTTCGGTGATAATCAATAGATTAAATACTGATCAGTGATCAAAGCTAATCACTTTTTGAATAGTTATTATATACTAACCTAGTTCTACATCAATATTCCAGTAGTCAAGGTATGTACTATGCACATCGCTGAATAAATAAAATTAATTGTAGCATTATTAAGCGGTAGAACTTGTTTAAAAAGGAAATTATTTTCACACGATTCCAAGAAATGTAACTTTCTTCCAGTATGTACTAAAAAAATACTAAAAAGGTGATTGGATGCTGCCTTTAAAAAAATAAGTTCAGATTTGCGTATCTCTAAATACTTAGCCGCGTCGCGCGAAGAAAAAAAGATGTTCTCGAATCGCAGCTTTGAACAGGTCGCGCGAGGAACTCGAGACAAATGCAAAGGGAAAAGCTCCGGGGGGAAAAAGTTTGACGCGCCCGAACGCATTCGATTCCGCGGCGGAGGCGCGCTTTCTTCCCGGATAATCTCCGCGCCACCCTTTCGATGTCAGCGCGATACTTGGCGTCTCATCGAAATCCGCTTTTTCCGTCATCGCCCTCGGCATATTATATATAAGAGGGAACCTATATTGCGAAAAAAATCTCTCTCGCTCGTTTGGCGATCGAACGAATGAATGGCCTCCTCGGCGTCCCCGAGGTTAAGGACGTTGTCGCGGATCAGTCGTGCGCAACTTAAACTTCATTTGCATTAGTACCAGTGTATATGGCAAAAGAAGAATAGGTTGAGCACTACTGCACGCATTCTCTCCGTTTTCTATGCGCAGAAGTACAAAAGTTATCTTCTGCGCAGCCTCGGGCGATCCGGCAACAGCGTCTTGAGCGTCCGCAATATACATATACAAATTTATATACGCATAGCGCACAGACACATGCTCCGTGATGCTGCCGCACTATTTGATGCGTGCGACATTGTCAAATCGCCATCGTCGTCCTCCTCCGGCGCTGGCGGTAGACTAAAAGATTCTTACTTTAAACGCTTGCCATTAAAAAACGAATATCACTTCCCCATATCTACTTAAGTATATTTTGTTTCTTATATCATCAAATACTCTAATATAATTTTTTAAAAGTATTACAAGATAATTGCGCTCACAGTTCAAAAAAATGCTCTGTAACACGAGCTTCGTCCTATGCTTCCCATGTTAAATGATGCAACTTTCAAGTACAATTTTAACTTTTTAAATACCACTTGCTATATTGAAATTTCGCGGAATTATAAAGGATACTTTAATGAACATTTTGTGTTAATTTGAGACAAATTCGAAGATAAGTGATTTTTACGACAACGTCCTTAAAGCGATTGTGGCCACGTGAAAAAGGGTCGTGCGTCCGAGGGAGGGGCACTGATTAGCCTTATTAGAGGCGAGGGCTTTGTGTGTACCGCCTGAGCTCGTCCCCATGCTTCTCCTTCGCGACTTGTGCAAATATTTTTCCTCGATCAATATACCTAACCGGGGAGTTCTTTCGTGAAACCTTTGAGCACAGTTTTCCAACTGAAGTAATGGATTGATCGAACAAAACAGCAGGATATAGACAACCTCCTGAAAAAATTGCATTTCTTTCAAATTGATTTTTTTGACTTTCTATTGAAAAACTCATCCCTCATAAAATTATTTCGTGAAAATTATTTCATACAGATTTTTAATAAAATTGAAACTTAGTAAAATTTAACGGTTATAATCGTCAGAAATCCAACTATAAACTAAAAACAAAATGGAATATTACTTAATTCTATTTGAAGCTATGCGATTGAATATTTATTCATTGCACAGTAAATTTGATTCTTTAAATGTTTTACCGTCACTTTTTTAGTAGAAAATAGTACTTTGGATGTACAGGTATTTTTAGAAAAATTTTGAACATATTTTTATCACTATGTCAAAGTGAATAATCTTCAATGGAAATATCAGTGTACTTCTGTCGGCAATTCTTGAAAAGGGATCTTGAATTTTTCAGGTGAAAAGATAAGCTTTTTGAGAGGTGCTGTGTGAAAAATATGGCGCATATTTTTCTGCAGATCTCTTTAACAGGATTTTTATTTTTAAAGTTAAAAATGATACACTAGAACATTGGCACGAATCCCATTATGCAGCATACTCTCACTGTTAATTACGGTTACTTTAATATGTCTATTGCAGTGCACGGAGAGAAAAAACTTAATAAAAATTACTATTTTCTCATAGGAAAGAAGTGACAGTCTTGAATAATGAGGAATTTTGATATTGATATAGTAAATTTTGTTATTAAATGCTAAAATTTACTATTAATATTATAAAATTTAATAAATTTTGTTACAAAAATTGCTATTTTTTATAGTAAAAGTTATAATAATAAATTGTACCAGAAATCGTATTAAATTTTACGAACAAAAAGTAGTAAATTTTACTATGAATATTGACAACGTTTGATAACTTTTGTTACAAAAATTACTATTTTCTATAGTAAAGCTTGTGGTCGGAAGCGTATGCGCATGCGTCTGAGCTCGAGCCGGTCGTGCCTGAGCTCGCGTCGGGTGCGCCTGGATCACGCATACGTAAAAATTGGATGTAATTTAATAATAAAAGAAATAATAAAAATGCAAAATTGAAATAAACTCTACTTTTTACTTTTTCAATCGATTTTATTGCTTATCAGCTTTTAATATTTCGCCAGAAGTTCTAAGATTCAAATAAAATACTTAAAATGCTATACCTAGGTGGCGCGGAGAAAAAATCGTCACCCGCAAGTGGTTGGAAGCCATATTGGTTAGTATATAAGAAAAATAAGTTTCTGTCATGGTACATTACGTGCGAAAACGTAGAAGTAGATTTATGTATGTTAGGTTAGGTCTAATAATAGGTCATGCGTATATTTGTAATTGAAGCGAATGCGTTAAATTTAAGCAATACTGTTTAGCGATAGAAAAGTGTTTGAGTGTTAAGTTAATTCGAATAAGTAATATATACAAGAGTCTCCAAGTCAAGATGAGAATAATTTCAGTGACAAAAAAAAAATATTTTGCAAAATTTGCAAATTCTACGTTCTAAAAATTACTTTCTTAAATATTAAAAATTACTACTTTTAATACTAAAAATTAGTACTTTCAATACTAAAAATTATTACTTTGAATATTAAAAATTACATTAGATATATTCCAAAAAATGTTATGCCATAATTTCAATATTTCTTATTAAAAATTCTAAAATTATTACATATTTAACAAAAATTACTATTTTTTTTAGCAGTTATTGCTATTTATAAAAATTACTATGTTTCATAATAATTTTTAATACAGTACAAGACTGTCATTCTTTTCCTATATAAAATAGCAATTTTTACTAGGTTTTTTCTCTCCGTGTGTAAACAACTATGAAAGATGTTCACTGTTTTACTTAAATCAACATTAAGAAACAATGTTAAACTTAGGCTATTGATAAATCTTCTATTCTCATGCAGAAGTAGTAGCTGCGTATAATTTTTTCTAAAATAACGCAAGCAATTTTCAGTTTATTATATCCCAAAGGAAAGGAATTAGGAAGAGAAAGAAAAGCGTGAGAAAAAGAATAAAGGCGAGAGTATGAATTGAATCGAAGGCTGGGCGTTTGTATCTCGCCGAGACAGCCTCCTTATCTCGTCGGCCTCGCAGTCCTCTCGAGGGGGAACGGCGACAAAAGGCTGGCAGCGGTGAAACGGCCGCGCAAACTGCCGTTACACCGGCGACGGCCGCGTCTCTCTCTCTCTCTTCCGAGGCTTATTTGCGCGAGCGCAAGGGGTGCTCAAGAGAACGGAGGAGTAAGGGTGGACGGGCGAGAAGCGCAGTCACCTTAAATGAGGGGCTGGAAAAACGCTCGACGTAAATTAAAACTCTGGCAGCACTTTTTGTGGATCTCTAGTCCTCGGATACGCACTGAGGTGAAGCTCTTTTGCAGCGGGTCCCTCAGCTTTCTGCTTTTCAACTTTTACTTGTCTATTTTACAAATTTCACTTTTTTCTTATTCCTCAATAGGAAATTCAATTTCTTACCGAATATATAACCTTTACAAGAAGCTAAGCCTATAGAAGTCAATTCAACTATTTTGGATATGATGTATTTAATTTATGCCGAAATCGCAAAAGATTGATCGAAGCCTGCAACATTTAATCTCGGGTCCAAGCTATAGCACGAGCGGGGAAGTATATATGCGGGTCGAGCGAACGCCCCTGTAGCGGGAGATAATCTTGGATAATCGTGGGACGAGCTCCGGCAAAGTAGCTACCCCCTGCAACTCCTAGGTAGCTTCCGCGCTCCGTGATCGTCACGATCGTCGCTTCCTGCGGCGCGAGAACCTCTTCCGGTGTAGGCCGCGCCACTTTAGCAACTCCGCCTTGACGCGCGCAGCTACTTTTCCGTCTTTTCAGAGATTCCCCACGCCGCGGCTTATCGATCCACCCCCTTAGCGCGAGGAAGCTTCTTCTGGCAATCGCTCTTTCAACTGTCCTTAAGATATTTGTCAGGCAGCATCCATTTCACTTTTCTTTCTTCCGATAAGGAGAGTTCCTTTTTCCATCACCATAGAGTTGGTCAGTTAAAATTTATAACTGCTAACACTGTTTCCACTTTGATTTTGTCGATTGAATTGCTCAGACAATTTTTATGCTGCTATTTATCAGTCTTTTATATTTTTAAAGAAAAAAGTGTGTTAGCTATTGTTTTGCACATACAGACAAATACATTTAACGAAAGAAGTAGAAATAGTTTTTTCTCCATCCCTCGGGCGAAAGTACGAGGTTTCGCCTTTTGTTTACGCTAGAAGAAGGAGCATTTTTAGCCACTGCATGTGCGTCATTTGTTTTAAATTCGAAAGCTCTGTCAGGAAGACTTTGAAAGTCTAACCCCTTAAAGTTCGGTTCAATTCTAATAGCTAATAGACATTCATCAAAGAAAGTTTATGTAGATAATTAGCGTCCTTTAAATAATTTATATACCACAAATGTGCAGGTTGTGTTTGTAGTCGTATGATTTTCGATTTATCCCGCTTATAACGCAAATAAAATTCAATCCCCTTGCTAGCTTTTTGAATTATCAAAAAGAAGGCTAATCAACCGTACACTTAAATTAGAACATTATATTGAACGTTATGGAAAATGTAGAAATAAATACGAATACAGTAAATTGGTTAAAAAAATTTGCATTAAATATGAAAATTCTACATTTAAAGGCAATATTGTTAACAATTTTTGTTGTGAAATTATAAAAAATGATTGTAAGGAAGTTGACATAAAATTTGTGTTTTAAAAACAAACAATTACATTTTTATTAATTATTTAATTTACAAATATTACGTTTATTTTGCTTGTTTATGTATTTTCGATGCCCGCCCCCAACCAGCAGCACTCGCTACGCTCGTGCTGCAAATGTTGGGCGGGCATCAAACATATATAAACGCGCGATAGGTACAATAAAAAAATATAAGCAGAATATTCTAAACGAACCCGTGGCGAAAGTAAAAAGATGGCTGCGCAGAACAACTGCCAGTTGAGGTCAGTTTAAAGGTTAGAAATTGATTATTTTACTATTTTCTAATCAATAATATAACCGTACTTTCGCCCGGGGATAGAGAAAAATACTATTTCTTACACGGGAGAGAAGTGGAACTCATGCACGGACGTGTATGACGGCCTCGCTTCGCCTCGGCCGTCCTACCACGTCCGTGCGGAAGTTCCATTTCTCCCCCTTGTAAGAAAATCTACTATTGCAATGTAGATAGATAAAATGGTTGAATAGAGCCGCAGTTAAAAAAGTTGCAGCTCGCTCTTCGGTTAAGCCAGTTGGCAAACAAATGAATTTTTGTAAGAAAAATGAGAAAAAGCTAGGATGGCAATGTTGGTTGTAAAAAATTAGGCAAATAAGGCTCGACCGCGAGCACGAGGCAAAAAGCCTCATTAGAGCGACAAGCAGCTAGAAATAGTGTCAGCGTGAATCCCGCAAATCCCAAGCCTCGAGGAGAGTAAGGAGCTATACACAAGATTGTAGCCCAGTGGCGCTCATTTCGCGCGCGTTTATAAGCAAAAGGAGTTGCGGCGGCTAAGAGAAAAGAGGTGGGAGGGGCGGGAGTCGTATTTGCCCTGTCCGCGCCGTAAAGCGAATATTAGCACGCTGACGAAGGAGGCCAGGCGCCGGAGAGAAGGGAGCTAACTGATTGCGCTTGCTCAAGGGATTAGACGGATGAGCTCGCGGAAAGGGGGCTTTAATCGATTGCTTTATCGCGTGCTACGCGCGCGCAATCCGTATCTCGCCCACCCTCCCCCTCCGTTCGCCTCCTCCTACTGGGAGTTTCCTTAATTGCGCGATAACCTCCCCAACTCGAGACTACGGCAAACAATGCCGACGCCCGTACGTCTTTTTTTTTCCTCAGCGTCTTTAAGTGCGATCGAGTCATCATTTTTCCTTTTATGGCTTTGTACTCGTATAAAACCTTCGATTGATTAGGAGAAAAGTTTTCCGATTTTTAACTCCCGATTTCTTTTGCTCTCACCACTAATCTCAGACTATTTTTACTTTTTTCTAGATTTTATGGTAAAACTTGCAATAAAATATCTCCGTGCATTGAAGAAGATATAAAGAGGCAATGACAAATCATCGGTAAGTGCGGTAAGGGGATGAAGTGGGTGATGCACAACTGTGAAAGGGTCGGATAGGAGGGAGAAATAACTCGAGGTGGGTAGTAAAGCGTCAACGATTCGCAGAGGCCTCGTAAATACGATGCAATTCTGGTAATGTCGTGTCCTCCCGTGGGCGAGCTTTTCTCCTTCCCTGCGCTTTTTTTTCCTGCTCGCTTTTCAGTCAAACCCCTCTCGAGTCGTTTACGCTTTCCACCCCCTTTTTCCAAGCCTATTCCATTGAAGCTTTTCACTGCGATCAACTTGCACTTAGTATATTTTATTTTTATAGCAGGAAAACTGTGTTTTACAATTTTACGACTTAACGTTTATTTATGTAATAAAGGTACAGTTTTAAATTAAAACATATCAATTTTATATTTTCAAAAAGTTGAAAGATGAAAATTAAACTATTTGAAACGGGTATTCCATTTACAACATTATAAATTGTCCTCAGCTTTCGAAAAGGGTTTTTCATCAAACTGAAAGTTAAGATGTAATTTAAAAGAAAACTTTAAATATCTCGAAATTATGATAATGCGATTTGTGCCCTTTATGAAAATCAAGGCAAAAATATTTTTTATGTGTATTATGAGAAATGTCGGAAAAGTACAGAATTAGTTAATTTTTTAAGGAATATAGTTAAATGTAAGTCTTTCAACTGGTTGTGAGAAAGACCTGCTTGCTAAGACATTTATTCCCGTGTAAAAAAAAGTCTGGCGATAGTCTGGCAATAGTCTGGCCATTGAAAGTCTTGGAAAAGTCTGGCTATGGAGACTATCCTAGACTTTAAAATTTCATTAAAGCTAGACATTTTCCTGTACTTTTTTTCTCTTGATTATGCCTGCATAAAAAAAAATATCATAAAAGAAAAAATTTTTACTTCTATCTGGATTTGAACCCACGCACTTCTGCTTTCTAGGCTAACGTTTAGCCAACTGAGCTATTTAATTGTTTTTATTAAATAATTAGATTAAGGTTAAAACATTAGAATTATTAGACCTAACCTTCCAAATTTCGTTATATTTGGAATTTAGTCATTTAATAAAAACAATTAAATAGCTCAGGTGGCTAAACGTTAGCCTAGAAAGCAGAAGTGCGTGGGTTCGATTCCAGATAGAAGTAAAAATTTTTTCTTTTATGAATTTTTTTTTTTATGCGGGCATAATCAAGAGAAAAAAAGTACGGGAAAACGTCTAGCTAAAGTTCAAGCGATATATGCTAGACATTTAGCAAGACATTTTGCCGAACTTTAATGAAAAGTCTGAGATAGTCTCCATAGCCAGACTTTTCCAAGACTTTCAATGGCTAGACTATTGCCAGACTATGGCCAGACTTTTTTTTTACACGGGTTTCATTAAAATTCATTTTTGCTGAGAAAAACAATTAAAAAAATACATATAAGCGAAGCTGTTTGGATGCAAACTCACAGTTTACAATTTTTACGAAAATTTCAACGCGGCCGCTTCACGAAAAAAGCCCTCTCGAAAAAGAAAGAGTTGTCCGACCCCACCCAGCGCGCAAACGCAATCTCGTTTTTTGTTCAGGGCGGAGCAACGAGCGTGCGGGAGCCGTGCGCTTATTTCCGTCCGCCACGGTGTCCTCTCTCCTCTGTTCCCCGTGAAAATTTGCATTTTCAAATTGACTCCGGCCAGTGTCGGTGCGGTGACCCCCGTCACCCCCCCCCCCTTCCTCGTTCCTCTAGTTCGCGCGCAATTTTATGTGAAAAAGCGCCTCGTTACGGACCATCATTGTCTTTGTCATCACGCGCTTTTTCGACTTTGACCGAGCTTTTTTTTTCACCGACACCCTTATCAAGTTATCGAGAGAGTTTCAGGATTAAATTTTATTTAGATTGGGGGATCGTTGATTGCAATCGTTAGTGACGGATGCTTCTTATTAAATCGAACGTTCGACGGGATATCGCGTGGCGTTTCGGGTAAAGGCTTTACAAGCATGAACTGCTCAATTTCGCGTTCATTCGGATGGACAGCATGAGAATTGCGGTATTATTTCACGTAAGCAAAATATTATTTTAATCGCATTTATAATGCACTCTTAGGAAGAAAAGTGGGCTCTAAAAAGTGATGAAAAAAGGAACAATTTTTTTATAAAAATAATAATGTTTTCTTATCTTCCGTCTGCTTTTCAAAATAGTATGAAAAATTGTGCTACACCGAGAGAAATGTTGTAGTAAAAATTACTACATAGTAAATAGTAAATATAGTAAATATTGCGATGAACAGTAATTTTTAACATACATTTTTGTTTTTAACGATTTCGAAAACGAATGATGTCAGTAATTAAGGCATAATTTGCTAATTTTTTAAAATTAAAAATAAATTCCAAGTGGATAAATAATTTCTTAATGAATGTTCGGATCGTTAAAGCTCCTTTCGGAAAATGTCACTCCAGTTGAACTTGAGCGAAGTACAGGAGAAAATAAGCGTATACTTAGTGCGCTTGAAAGCTGTGCTATTAATCAACACCTTTGCAAACGAAATAATTCCCGAGGGGTCGAGAGCGCGCGTGGTGCTGCTGGCAAAAACTTTCGCAGGCAGCGGATGGAATTGCGCGGAGCCCGCAGGGGCAGGACAATACACAGCGGTAACGCGAATTATTTCGAGGCGCGCCCAAAGCAGCGATATAAAATCGTGCGAGAAGGAAAAGGGATGAGAAAAAAATAGAAAATGAAAAGAGTCGAACGCAGAGGCGCTGGTGAGAAAAACGAATGTAGACGCGCGCGCTCTGCGTGGATTTTGTTGTATTAACGGGGTCGAGTGCTCGCGTGGCAAAATTTGAATAATAATTTATTCATGGAAAAAGGAGCAAACGAGATCGCTGCACGAAAATTCGAACGGGAAAGCCGAGCGCGCCGCGCGGCTTTCATTGACTGGAGAGACGCGGCAGAGCTCGATTTTTCTTCCTTTTTTTCCTTATTTTTTTTCTGGTCACGAATAGCCATGCCCGCGGTAATTGAAAAGCCCACCAAATCGGGAGATCGTCGCTTTATCTCCCCCTGCTTCTTTTTTTGTCTCATTCTTCTGCGACGCTCTTTTTAACACGCAGAATTACTCTGCTGGAAACGCCCCTCTTTTCTCGAAGCAGGCAATTGCTTGTGTAATAACCCATTTGAGTCTAGGATTAAACATCATTTAATTACATTTTTTTATTTAATAAATAAAATGATACAAATGAATAAAAAAATTGTACATGTCCTTTTGAAGTAATTATAGTAAAGTACAATATCGTACTTAATAGTAGATTTTCTTACAAGGGGGAGAAATAGTATTTTTCTCTATCCCCGGGCGAAAGTACGGTTATATTATTGATTAGAAAATAGTAAAATAATCAATTTCTAACCTTTAAACTGACCTCAACTGGCAGTTGTTCTGCGCAGCCATCTTTTTACTTTCGCCACGGGTTCGTTTAGAATATTCTGCTTATATTTTTTTATTGTACCTATCGCGCGTTTATATATGTTTGATGCCCGCCCAACATTTGCAGCACGAGCGTAGCGAGTGCTGCTGGTTGGGGGCGGGCATCGAAAATACATAAACAAGCAAAATAAACGTAATATTTGTAAATTAAATAATTAATAAAAATGTAATTGTTTGTTTTTAAAACACAAATTTTTTTAATATTTTTTATTTTATATAAAATATTTTTATTATATTTTATGAAAATATTTTTTAAAGTAACGGACAGTCTCAGATTTTTTCTAGTATTTTTTTTGGTATGAATAAAATTTAAAAAATATACATAAAATGAAAAAAAGAAAGAACTTTTTTCAATGAGTTATCAGAGGTTTGTATAAATAATAAAATCTGAATTCTGCTCCTAGCGAACGATCGTGAAAAAGGATCTCTTTTTCTTTAACGCAGTCACTAGAAATGCTAGTCACCGGTGGATGTTTGAAGGCTTTTTTTCCTCGCTTAATGACCACTGAAGTCACTTGCACGCGTACTCAGAGACACCGAGGCGCAACAATGCGGAGCGCACTTTGGCGCGCGATACACGAAGCTGCGGTCACGAGCGTTGCTCTTCTCACCAAGTCCTGGAGAAAAAACAAAAACTGACGGGCTCACATTGCAAAAAAGCCCAAGTGCAAATGGCATTTAGAAACCTTTTGCGTTCAAATTAATCGGAGCCGCAAACTGTTAGTAAAATAAAACTAGAAATCCACTGTTTCAGAGTGAAAAATGTAATACTATTGGAACGTAGCAATAAAACTATAGAAATAAATAGACAGAGAAAGATTCGCTAATTTAAACTTTACGATTTCTGTTGCAATAGTGTAAATATAAATTTAGTGGAGGAGTACTCTCTGTAAATGTACATTGTTTGCAAATTGGAAAAAGTAACACCGGTTATGGTAGAGTATAGCAAAGGAAAGCTTTGAGAATATGTATTATTAATTTATTGTAGACTAATTGTAAGCTCGTAGCTTAAAAGAGTAAATCAGTCATGTAGAAAAAGATAAAACTAATTGTGTACTAATTTAAGAGAGTGGGGGAGAGAAGGTGAGTAGCACAGAGGTAGGAAGAAGGCAGAAGAACGCGAATGAAAAAAGAAAGGGGCAGGAGGCGCGAATCGCGACCGCAACACGAAAGTCCTGCCGTCGGGCTCTCTCACACTGCGCGGCGCGCGTGCGTGTCTCGTAATCTCTGCGGCTTTTCGCCCATCTCTCGCGAGAGGCATCTCGAAAATTCGCTGCCTTTTTTTCCTCTCCCAACTTTCTTCCTTCTTTTTTTAAGCTCGAGAGTTGCCTTACAATTGTCGAGCCGAACTTTCTACTTTGTATGCATTATAGGAATGCGCTATAGCACTTTTTGCGAATCTTTATAACTCACTTCAATCCACAGTTTTAATAGATCAACTTTCTTAAATATAACTTTAATAAGAATACATTTTTTTAAATACTTTTCATTTTGTTCTCTATAGTAAATCATTATACAGTATTGCATTTATTTAACTTATTTTCTTCAAACTTTTTCATGCAGCATTAACTTAAAAATTGATAAATAACTCTTATTAATCGTAGTTGAGTTAGTTCACAGTTGAGCATATTGGATCAAGAAATTCTACCAATTTGAATATTTTTTGAAGCTATATAATTCATTTTTATACTTATTTGTTATCCTTACACAATGCTAATTTAATACTACAAGAAAGATGTTGGTACAAGAAACCATTTAGCATTTCATATTAATTTGAACACAGCCGACAGGTAATATTTCATAAAAAAGAGTACTTCTAATTAAACATCTTCTCATCATCTCCAGTATTCTCCAGAAGAAACGAAAAACTTTTATAGCGGCGAACGACAAGTCGGTTGTAAACAAAGTAGGTTACAGGCGATCATCGTGAAATAGTAAAGGAAGAAAAGTGAGTAAAGGGAGCGGGGGCGTAATTGCAGAAGAGGCAGAGACGGCCATTTACGGGTGCTCATTAAATTACGGACTAATTACCGCTGGCGGATTATTAAAAAGCGCAGTCGCTCGTAAAGCCTCTCGTAAAAGGGCCCGCCAGGTTGTCGGTGTCGCCTTCAGACTCCTTGTACTTGTACATATTTCGGAAGGGAAGTCGGATGCTGCGGTAACGAAGTCCGAGCAACCGGACAGAGTTTAAAGCTCCGAACAAACGACGAACGATTAGTTTGGCGAAATTTTAATAGTTCGTTTACGAGCGACTGCAACAAAAAGGTAGCTAAATACTTTTTCTCTAACATTGGTCGATCTTCCAATAGGTATAAATTTTCTGAAATAATGCTTACACGTATATAGTAAAAAATAAAAATTCAATTATCAAACAATTACTTAATTGGCTTAATTTCAGTATATAATCACATTCTTCATTATTTATGGTTTACTATTTTTAATTTATAAAATAGAATCTTTGCGAAAATGAATGAAATTTAGAAAATAAGCGCGTTGAAAAAGTGCGAACCGTCTTCGGGCGAATCTCATTTGCCGAAGAGTAATTCAAAGTCAGCCGCGCACTATGTTTCAATTAGCCGATCGCCCGCGGGGTAAACGCTTCCAGCCCCGTAAATCTTCGCGCTCCACGCGCTTCTTATGCAGGAACTCGCGAGAAAAGGGGGGAGCGTAAAATAATGGAGAGAAAAGAACGCTGCTAAATACTTGCTATTAATTTGCTTTTTTTTAGCTTGGTATGATAATTTTATGCAGACTGTTTATTGTTCTGTTTTAATTGTTGATTCAATCTTTTCTTTATCTGATAAATTGTGCAGTGAATATTGTTAACGTCGTATTCGCATTTAGTCTTAATTCTTATAACATTATGATAAACTTACACGATTTAGTAAAAGTCTTACATGTATATTGATTGAGTGAAGATTATTATTTTCATAAAAAGTGTAACGGTATATTTATTACACGTAAGTGCAAGTGACGTATTTATTAAAAAAGTCAATATAGTATTCATTATATACTGGTAGCAAAATAAGCGAAACTTTTTCATTTATTCTAAGATGACAAATAACTATGCAACTTGCAAAAGGTTCTAGTTATTTTTTATATTCTAAAGAATATGAAAAAGCGTTTCTCTTTACTGAGAAATTTTATTGAATCAGGTTATTTAGCCAATTTGACTACTTCAAATGAGTAACACATCCTTTTTGCTACGTAAATTCTAGAAAGCCGTAAGCTGAAACTAATTTGGTCATACTTACAGAGTGAAAAGACAAAACTCTACGTAAAATGGCTTAGTCGTTTTGTGCATTTAAAAACATTAAACGCCTCGTCCCTCGATAGCAGCGGTAGTTAAGAGACGCTCACAGCGTGAAGGCTTGGAACGAAGTAGGAAAGAGGCGGGATTGCAAGAGGGAGGAGAAAGTTGCTACCTTACCTGGTGCGTGTATTTCAATTAGTAATTAAAACGTGTGCAGTTTACTTTGCGGGAATACGAGGCTTTGGCTCGATGCCTTTACTTCGGAATTTGATGGCCCAAGCGGATTACGAAGTTTGAATTCACGCTTAGATGAGAATCGGGGAGCTTTGCCTAGCATTACATTCGCTCATAATTAATGAATTACCGGGATTTCCGATTAAAAGACTGATTATTAAAGATTCTTGCAAGATCTGCCGGCAGAGAAGGTAGAGGGAAAAAGCTGGGCTACAGGGTGGGTGGGGTTAGAGCCGTGTCCTCCCATCACACCTAAGCGGGGGGGTCAGTGCTGTGTCCTCCCCTCGCTCGGTAGTAGGCAAAAATAAAGAGTCGGCAGGTACTGCTAGGCCCATGAGGCTGCAGGAGGAGATTCTTGCAAAATTTCTTATGAATGTATAGATAATAGCTAAAAAAATCCTTTCTTGAAAAATGATGATCGCAATGAGCAGTTTCGTGAGTTTCGTGGGTTTAAGCTTCAATATCCGGTAAAATGCAACAATAATGTTTCAATTGGAACCTCATGAAAGAATTTTCTTAAAAATTAATCAAAACTCAAATTACAGAAGGTTAAGTGGATATAAGTGAGTAATGTTAAGTGGAAAAAAAGGAAGGAAAAAGAGAGGGGGGAGGCGAAACAGCTGCAGGTCGTGCAATAATAATTAAACTAAGCGACGCTATCTGGACGACAACAAGCTCGGGTGCCGGAGGTCGGGGCTTGCACTTACTTACGCGCGGCGTATCTCGCATCTTCCGTTTCGGCGCGTCGCCATCTTGTAAATTAATTAATGCGCCCCTAACGAGATCAGAGGTGTCGGCGAGGCGAGAGCAAGAGAGATCGGAGAGTGCCCTTACTACGGTAGCGCACGCGGCAGCCTGAATTAGTCGGTTCTCGGGGCCTGTGCTCCCCCTTCCCCCTACGTCTCCCTCGACTACCCCCGAGAGCTTTCACTCTCTAGACGTGCTTCTTAGTTGACGAGCTTTTCGAGTCGCTTCAGTCAGGCTATTAGTTCTGCTATACTTTTGTTTATTTACTTAATTGCTAACTTCGTAACGTATAATTAATACTTTACATTCTTTAAATTTCTACAAGTGTAATTCCGCGCTTTCCCAGGAAAATTTACTCTAAAAATTCAACAGTCCTACAGTGTAAATGTACAGCTTTGCAGGATAAGCGTACAATATTTATTTATTATATTAATAGATAATTAGATAGTTGAAAAATGAGATGAAAAGAGAATTAGCGAATCTACATTTGTGAAAAGCTCGTGGAAAAGGTAATGCTTTAAAAGCTCGACGCGAGAGCTGGAATCTAATTTTCATTTAATTAATCGTGCCGAATAAAAGCTCGCAAACGAAATCCTATTTCCGAATCTCTGTATCCTTTGTCAAATAGAATCACCGGAAAATAATCGAGTGTCCTCTGCCTGCGACCCGTATATTCTCTCAATTCTCCTTCGCACCTTTTTATCAAGCGTGACTCACTCTCCCCCGGACCCCTTCAAAACCCCTTTGGCTCGCTCGCGTCGCTTACATAATGCAGCCACTTTAATTAAAATAAATTACACTCGCTCTATCTCCCTTAGACTATCCCGCCTCCCCTCCTCTAACCCTCGTCTTTTTATTTAGCTGCTGGGAGCACTCCCGAGCGCCTCTATTTTTTCGGCCGCTAAACACCATAAAAAAAATCGCGCTGAAAGCGATAGCCTTTTAGAGCGCCCACTCTCTCTCTTGCTTTTTTTACCGCCGTGTTAAAAAGCTGGAGAGTGGGCTGAGGTGATGGTTCGACACGACCGCGACAATCGAATATAGGATTGCGCGAAATCCGCCCCTTCGCGCGCTAATTAATATTTCGATGGGATGAGCGTGTAGCCGCGGTAGTAAGTTCCCCTCTACTCGACGAGGTTTATTTGCACTTTATCCGGGATTTAATTTACCGAGCGGTGGCGGCGGCGACGACGACGACGGTCCGCTTGATGGGATTAAAAGATATAAAAGAGAGCTGCGGTGGAGAGAATGGTGAGGGGAGGGAAGGAGAAAAAAGAGAGCGAGGGGGATGACGACGCGCGGCTGGAGTTCTGGATAAAAGCCGGGGAGCGACGGACGCGCGTGATCAAGAGTAGAGCTGGACAGGAAAAATTTCTTCAAATTTAATAAGAGCTTTTCCTCGCGGTTCGCTAGAGTCCTCTATTTTTTTCGCTCATTTTTAATTCAAACAGTAAGTAGATAGTGGCTTTTAAAGGCCCCCCTTTTGCACTTGTACTAAAATAATCAAATGCTTTTATTATTCGCTATTCATAACAGTCAGCAGTCACTGCGGTCATTATTTTACGCGCGATTATTTAAACATTTTTTTTACTTATTCTAGGCGTTTTATAATTATTGTCATAATGTTACTGAATTATAATCCATTCTCCCTTCTGTTTTTTAAAAGGTGCAAGAAAAGACCTCATTTTGAATAATATTTGAAAAGTGAGCGAAGACTAGATAAAAAAATAGTAGCTTTAAAAAATCGCATGAAATAAAAATTTTTTTTCATTTAGGTGTTATAGAAATATTGACTATACTGTTTAGACTTATTATGCGATAAATTTAACAAAACAACTAGTAATTATTGTCACAGTTTACGTTTTACGTGTACATTAAAAACAGATGACAAAATAAGAATCCATCAATAGTAGATTTTCTTACAAGGGGGAGAAATGGAACTTTCGCACGGACGTGGTAGGACGGCCGAGGCGAAGCCGAGGCCGGCATACACGTCCGTGCATGAGCTCCACTTCTCTCCCGTGTAAGAAATAGTATTTTTCTCTATCCCCGGGCGAAAGTATGGCTATACTATTAATTAGAAAATAGTAAAATAATCAATTTCTAACCTTTAAACCGACCTCAACTGGCAGTTGTTCTGCGCAGCCATGTTTTTACTTTCGCCACGGGTTCCTTTAGTGTAATCTGCGTATATTTTTTTATTTTACCTATCGCGCGTTTATATATGTGCGACGCCCGCCCAACATTTGCAGCACGACCGTAGCGAGTGCTGCTGGTTGGGGGCGGGCATCGAAAAAAAAAGCAGAATAAACATAATATTTGTAACTTAAACATTTAATAAAAACGTAATTGAATGTTTTTAAAACTGAAATTTTATTTTAATTTACTTACAATTATTTTTTACAAATTTCACAACAAAAATTGTTAACAATATTGCCTTTAAACGTAAAATTTTCATATTTAATGCAATTTTTTTTTAACCAATTTACTGTATTCGTATTTATTTCTACATTTTCAATAACGTTCAATAAAGTTCTAATTTAAGTGTACGGGTTATTAGTATTCTTTTTGATAATAAAAAAAGCTAGCAGGTGAATTGAATTTTATTTACGTTATAAGCGGGATAAATCGAAAATCATACGACTACAAACACAACCTGCACCTTAGAGGTATATAAATTATTTTAAAGGACGCTAATTATCTACATAGACTTTCTTTGATGAATGTCTATTAGCTATTAGAATATAACCGAACTTAAAGGGGTTAGATTTTAAAAATCTTTCGGACAGAGCTTTCGAGTTTAAAACAAATGACGCGCATGCAGTGGCTAAAAATGCTCCTTCTTCTAGCGTAAACAAAAGGAGAAACCTCATACTTTCGCCCGAGGGATGGAGAAAAAAATATTTTCCATTCCTCTCTTTCGATCGTACTTTGATTAAGCGAAAATTTCGCCCATTCCATTTCGCGAATTCTTCATCGAGCGTGGAAAAAAGTTGGCGAAAAATAAAGCGGAATCGAAAGAGAAAGCGCAAAAAAGCAAGAGCGTGAGGCGGGAGGGAAAAGGCGAGCAGACAATGCCGCTGCAAAAAAAGGCAGCAGTCGACACGGCAAATGGACCGTCGACGTCGTCGTCGGGGTTGACCGGCCGCAGTCGGCCCCGGATAATCGATAATCGTACCGAACAATCGATTGTCGCCGTACACTTGACGTTCGACCGTTTTTTTTTTGTCGCCGCGCACGCCCGACTGTGAATGCGCAGTCCGAGCCGATACTTACTTTTGTTTCGCGCACTCCGTGCGCGCGTTTTTTTTTTCACTCGCAGACGTACGCTTCATTCCCGCTTGTCCGGGAGCATTTCATTTCGTAATGAAAGGGTCCAGCTTTCGCCCGACGCATGCACATTTTCCCAGCTTTGCATAGCCTACATTTGCTTACATAAATAGTTTGTTTGACAAACGCTAATAATTCGGCAAAAAGTGTGTAGAGCGGAAGCGTAATATTCAGTGCTAACGGTGTCTCAATATTTACATAACTCGCCGGTGCGAGACTCCGGGGCAAGTTTCTCCAAGTCTCACCTCGCAAATTTAATATCGGCCACGGATCTCTCGGCTGGTGGCAATACGGGAAACGCCAGGATATATCCGCGCGTTCAAGGAGCAGCTGTAAACTGAAGGGTTGAGTCGGAAATCGCTGGGAAGCTCTTGCAGCGATATTTTCGCGCGCTTCGCTCCCATCAAACAAAAGTGATTCTCCCCCTTTCGCCCTTCTCTCGTAAAGAGAGTTACGCGTCTTCATCTCGCTCTCTCCTCCGCTGTGCACGTCCCGCTATTTACCGGCCGATATGAAGGCACAAAGTGAACCGCTCGCTTTTCGCGCGGGGCGGATCGAACGGAAGGTTCTCTTTACTTTCTCAGTGGAGGTGAGAGAGAAGGAGCTCCCCTCGAGGGAGCTTACTGGCGCACGAATAACGATCATACTCGACCCATCTGTGCTCGGCGTCGCCAAAGCCGACTTCTCGACCTCCTTCCGCTGTCTGTCTCCGTCTCGGACGACTATACGTCGTTTCTCTCGCTTTACTCCAGAATCTCTCCTTCCTCCCGCGGCGCACAGCCTATAGCTTACGCTTTCTTCTTTCTTTTTTAACCGTTTATTCGCGTTCTTCGAGTTTTTCTCTCCCCCCTCGCTTCACATTTTTCGGATGGCGCTCCTCGCCGTTTGGCTATTATTCTTCTCGCGCTCCTTGTCTCTTTTCATTTTTCCTTATTTCATTTGATGCTCTTTCTTTTTCTTTTTTTCCTCCTTCTTATTTTTACTTTCGAGCTTTTTTCCATACTGCTTGCTTTACTGCCTTATTTGTAACGTTTCATTTTTAAAGGTAGAGTGGATTATAATGCGCCAGTAGAATAAAATTTTACTACTTCATAAAAATATTTCATTTTTGTTAATAAGCATTTAGAAAAAAGTATAATCAAAAGAAATTAATTTTCTATTACCGTTGAAAATCTGAGAATAATATTTGCAAGTTAAATTGTATGATATTAATACCGCATCAGATTGCAAATAACATGTGAATAAATCAATAATTCGGCTGCCCGTTAAATTAGCGAATAGTTATTTGCTGATTTCTATAGCAGTTAGAACAACTTTTCATAATTATCTAATAGGAAATGTGTTCATTGAAGTAAGCAATTAGCCTAGCTACTCAATATACTTAATTAGTCAATTTTTGACGGCTTTATTTAAACAACTGAATCTCCTAAACTCTTAAAGAACTTAAATGCTAATATAAAATGACATAAAGTGGCGAATAAAACGAAGCAAGCCCATTTACAAGAAAAAAAGTCGGTATAAAAAAATTTCTTTTTTCAGAAAAATCCTTTGGGTTGTACTCTCTCTGGACTGGCTGGGACCGCTCGATGGTCGGGCGAGATTCGAAGGAACGCGGAGGAAAGGCTCACTCGGGTTCTCAACAAGCCCATCGACTCTCCTATATAGCTGCCAGCCTTGCGGCGGGGGCGGCGGGCGAACTCGGATTGCCCGGCACGTCGGGACGCGCGGTGGCGGAAATGCCGAGACAAAATGAAATCGAACGCCGTGGCGGCTACGGCGGCACCGGGAATCGCACCCGACAAGCGAACGTGCGCGGAAATAACATTGACGATTTTCGAGCGACGTCGAGCCGGAAATGTATCGGTAACGTTCCCCTCGCGTGTTTACCGCCGGTCGGACGGAGCCGGCCTCCCGAACGATACTCGAACCCGCAGCTGTCGCCTTTGCTCATCGCCGTCGTACTCGCTATATTTTTTGCCTCGCGCTGCGATCTGTATATTAACCGTTGATACACTGAAAAAAAATAGGGGAAATTTTACAAAAAAATAGAGGAATTTTTACAATAATTCATATTACCTGAGGACAGACTTTAGAAATAGCAAATTTTACAATGTACGGTTTGTAAATTTTTCAATCCTCCAATTGTAAATTTTACATGAAATGTTTGCAAATTTTACTATATTTTTTTGTAAATTTTACTATATTTATTTGCAAATTTTATAATTTTATTTCGTAAATATAATTTAAATAAATATAGAAGAAAAATATTTTATAGGAAACACCGACCTAACCTTTTGGTTAGAATAAACGTTTGGAATTTTTTTAATTCATCGCTTACATGCATTATTGAAATCGAGATACAAGTGAACGCTTACTTAACTTTAGAAAGACCTACTTAATTTGTTAACGCTAAAGTATTATTCGCAATGATCGCACCTAATTACATTATACATGGTAATCGCATAATTTTATGAAAGAGATACATCAAAACGCTCTTATATACTAACTGCTGTCAATCCTAACCACTTGCGAGTAAGAAAAACGGTGCGACATCTATACAAAAATTAATTAAATATTTCAGTTAAACTTTTCATTTTGATTTTTACCGACCGATCAATGGTTAGCTCGAAGAAGAAACGAGAAGTCTCACGCTCACTGTGGGTTAGCCGGTCGCGCATGCGCCGTAGCGCGAACAATAAATTTTACAATGTAATTTTGTAAAATATCCCAAGGTTTTAATAAATATTCCAAGAAATCATTATAAGTTGTATACTTCTTGAATATTTATCGATTAGTAACAAGAAATTATAGTAAAAATTAATAATAAAAATGCAAAATTTGTATATTTTACTGGAATTTTCTTTAACAAAAATTGGAATTTCTACATCAGCAAAAATTTCCTATGTTAAATAATAAAAATTTTAAAAGATATTGTAGTAATTATACATTTTTCTAACATAATATAATAAAGTAAAATTAATTGATGTCATAATTGCAGTCTGTCCTTCAAGTACAAGCAAATATTGTAATTTTTGCCCTAAAATTTTTCTCAGTGTAAGGTCGAATAAAACTTTTTTCTCTTTTTTTATGTCTACAGGAGTGGCATTGTTTATTAGATTTTTGAGAGTTCAAGTAGTGATATTTTACTTGAAAGTAAAACGATATTTACTTCTGGTTTTCGTGTAGATTATTAAAAAAAATGCAAGCAAAATTTACAATTATTATAAAATTATTTTTATTAAAAAATTCGATAAAGATCAAAATTGCAACGTTATTTGCCTACATTCGTATATTAAATTGTAAATAAATATTTAATGTATATTATAGTTTTTTCTAATATAACTTCAACTATAAATAAGTAGATGTAATTAAAGAATGTTATTTAATTTGGAGGCTGCTGCTTCCTATGGTAGAACATTTAAATAAGATATCCGTGGCATGGTATCATCTCTCGTGAAATCGCTTCTTGCGTATTACGCATTATAAATGCTTCTTCGAAAGCTTCACATCGTACGGTTCACATGAATAAAAGACTCTGTTATAAACGTTTCTTACGAAGTTTGTGCAAGCAAGCGTTTATCGTTTTCATTGATGGTTCGCGAGTGAATATTTCATGATATTTAACACGACAGGTTTTATATTTACAAGTCTCGAAATTAAAATAAAAAGGAACGATTTTGTACGTTACAAATGAAATATTTCACTTTCAGATGAAAAAAAGCAAGTTAATCTTGTCAACAATAATTGAATAATCAATATTCCCGGCAAAGAATGCAATCATGATCGTTAAAAGGAGTTTAAGGAGGACGGCGCGGCAACGGCCCCCATTAGCATTCATATTTCAATTTGACGGCGTCCGCGCCTCGTGGAAGGAAGGAGCGATACGGCGGTAACGAGTGGGGCGCGCTCGGAAGGCTATTACCCAGACGCGATATCTTGGCCAGGCTCGAGTCCCGTACGATTATCAATCCGCAATAATTGCGCATATTAAGCGCGCCGAGGAGGGCTCTAATTACCGGTAGCCGCCTCGACGAAAATAGCGCGCGTGCCCAAAGCGCCAGCCGTGTCGGTACAGACTCGCTTCCTCCTTGCTCCTTGTTTGCAAGCTTCGTCCGATTAGGTGCTCTGCAAACGCAGGCCTTGTCACTCTTTCACCTCTTTTATTACGTTAATTTGACATTTAATTGGACTCGCAATAACCAGCTGTATCACTAATCACCGTTAACTCTTTCAACACTTGGCCAATTTCATGGGATAGTTTGTGCAACAGGACGAGCGTGAAAAACATAAAAGTTACTCCCCCACCTACTGAAAAATAAGAAGCACGAAAGAAAAGAATCAGTATAAAGTCGTAGCGATCCTTGAGCTTCGTTTTTCAATTAACGAAAGCCCCGAGGGGGCTGTTGGTGCGGGGCGCGATCGATGTCGCGTTAACGCTTGGTGCGGCGGAACTTTTAATAAACGCGAAAGCGCCGCTTTACAACCACGGCACAGCTCGAGATAGGGGCGGACGGTGCCACGCGCCCTCTTTCCATCCTCTCCGAGGACAGAGCGCCACGGCGAGCTCTCTTTTACGGGACCGTCGACGGCGGCTTTTATATCCCTCTCCCTCCTCCGCCGTCGATCCGGTTACTGCCGAGGCGCTTATGGCTTCGCTCCCGTCGATCCCGCGGCCCACCCTCTGCGCCCCTAATCTGCTTTACGAGGTCAAATCGCATCCCCCATGGATCTTTCCTTTTTGCACCGGCCGTCCCAAGGCTTTATCATTTTCATTTTCCTCAAGTGGAACGGCCAACACTATTCTCCTTGCCGCGGTCAACGGGACGTGCGATCTGACGAACAATTTTATGTCGCGCGAAATCGTAGTCTAATTGCAAAACTTGCCCCTGCGTGAAAGAGTTTTTAGTGCTCGTCTCACGCCACTATTTTTCCGTCTCGAATAAAGCTTTATGTTTCGTAAATATCTCATTTCATTTCAGGGTGGAAATAAGTTGCGCCCGCAAGCGGGGATGGGGAGGGAGGGAGTCCCGTACTTTATCGTCGCTCCCTGACATGAATTATCGATCCTTGGATGGGGAGAGAGAGAGAAAACAATGAGGTTTATCGCGACCATAACTTGCGGCAGCGTTTACCGTCGCGCGTTTCCACTGAGCGGTGCTTTAGACGAGATCGAGCCTCTGAAATCAATGGGAATCAATGGATTGCAAAGTTAAATCTGGCGCGCTAATTTTTCATTACGAACGAGATAAGATGCATTGTGGCGCAAAAAGTATGGCGCTCTTAATCCGCCAAGAAGCGGCTGTCTCCGGCCGTCGCTCCGACGTACGTCTATCGTCACGAGTTGCGAGATTAGGGAAGATAATGCGTAGATTATAAAGCCGTACCGTGGCATTTTCCACCTTCCACTGAATATATTCATTTTTTTTATTTTTCTTTGGTGACTGCAATAACATCCGTCTTGAATTCTTATAAGTTAATAAATTTAAGATAAAATCTAGTATTTGTACCGGAAGAATGCAGTCATTTTGATGAGAATAGCTCTGAATGCGCGAATGAATTTTTAACCGAATAGAAAATAAATTTTGTTTATGCCCTGCGACAAGTGACGGAGCAATGACGAAATGGCGGTGTAAGGTTGACTAAAAGACCCCTTTGTTTTTCCAGCGCCTCCTTGGCGAATGGCCTTTTTCCGTCTGCTCCGTTGGATGTGCCTCGTGCCCCGATGTAACGAGGCCTTTGTGCGCGCGACGGCGAATTATCGCGCATCTCATTGGCGATACATAATGCTGCGGCTCTCTCGAGACCTCGTTGCCCCCAACGTCCGCGATATCGGGCACGAGCCAGTGTTCAATGGTCCCAAGAGGAGGCCTTTGTTCGCTCTCGAGTGCCGATTTCGTAAGTTACTTGCGCGCGACTTGAACCGGACTCGGCGTCTCTTACAAAAGCGAGCTGTATTTTACCCTACTACAAATTGCTGATTTATTTAGCGCGGCTACGTAAAGCAGGTAGGACCATGCTGTTGCGCAGCCTCAATGGTCCCCATGCGCGACAAAGGGAGGAGAGCAAAAACTCCTCTCGTTTTCTACGAATGACACGGCTACTCACATGCCTGGTTAAAAAGGAGAGTACGAAATGAATGAATGGCGATACTCACATGCCTCTCCTCCGATGGATTCAGACCTGAAACACAAAAGAGAAAAGACATACAGATTTGGAAAAAGAAATAAAATTAGGGCTCCAGCATCGGCCCTACTCTTCAATGATTATTCGGCTGCGGGAATGTATACAGGGTCACTTGAGCCCCGACAATGCGGGACGACGCATGAAAAGAAGCGAAAAAGCAGTCGTATATATAGGTGCATGTTGGGGATAGAAGCGTGAAGGAGGAAAAGGGGAGGGGAAGGGGAAAAAGGAGAACTAGAAACGAAAGGAGGCGCTGGCTGTGGCGCTAGGAAAGAGGAACGGAGATGCTGGGAAAATTGCGCGAGTTCTCCGATGCTCAAAGGAAATGCACGCTTCTTTCCCCTTCTCCGCGAAACACGTACTTTCTCAAGTTTCTCTTTGTTAGTTCGAGGGCTTGGATATTATCTACTTGTATCTTTTTCCACCCCAAGCTTTCTTTTCGATCCAGCATCTTGAGAAAAAGCCGATGATTCGATTTTTTCGAAGCAGTGCTACTTTCGAATCATAATAAAATGGTTCTTTTTTGTCCAGCAACTATAAATAAAAGATCCCTTACAATTTTGTTCATATAATATTAAAGTATATAAAGAAATTGACTCGGAATAACTGAGAGATTATATCGGGGTGTTTTATAGTCTCGGGCTAAGATGAGCGGGCAGTATAAGCTCTAAAGATTCGCACCTCGGCAAAGCCCGGGAAAATTTGCTCGGCAGAAAACATTTGCAGAGCTCGATTAAAGCCTCCCTCGGAAGCCGCAGTGAACACAAAGGAGGCAAGAGTCGCTGAAGACTGGCGGAGATGAAACAGAATGCCGAGAGGCCGAAGAAGCCAGGATAAAAGAGGAGGGAGCGGCATTCACTCGACGCTGAAAAGAAGCCAGCCGCGGCAATACGTATCCCGAGGGCACCCGCCGCTAGCTTTCCGCCTCTCGTGTATACAGGGGGCGCTCCGTAATAATCGGGAAATATGAGAAAATTCTTCGCAGCCGCGCGATCGAGTTGTTGTGCTTGTCCGAGGGAGTGAGGGAGGACGCTCGAGGAGGAAAGATATAGAGGGAGCGAGATTGAGGAAGATGATGCGGATGCATAATTTATGAGGGGAGGGACACGATAAAGGGGGGCCAAGTCGAATTAAGGTGAATTATGCGCCCCGGGCTGCTGCGCGATTGCGCGATTGCGCGCTCTGCTTCATTTTTTCAGCGAGCAGCGTGTTTTTTACGCTCCGCGCCACGCCAAATGATGTATCGATAAGCTTTTGATGTTACGATACACTTGAGCCGAGGAAGACGTTAATGTATCTTCATCGATTATACGACACACCGGTGCTCCAGGCACATTGTTGCCGAACGCGCGATGCTTTAACAGCCAAATCGGTTAGGAAAATGCTCATGTGCAGTAAAGTTTTAGTACGGATTTTTTGATAAAAATTCAATTCATAAAATTTGAAAGAAAAATTCAAATACAGTAGCTATATAATTTCAATATTTTCCATGCAAGTTACATTCTCCTCGTAAATAAAATAGTTGACGACTTAAAAGCAACACTCGATCAAGCGCTAACCCCGCGGTCCCACAGCAGCAGGCGTAAATATCCAGCTAAAATCAAGAACGAGGCGTGGCCGGCAGTTGAGTTCACAAGGTGTATCCATCTCGAGCCGGGGGGTGCGCCCTCGATTACTCTGCAAGAGTCGATCCCCGCGCATCCGCACCCCGTACATATTTACAGTCTAGCGGCGATACGATCGCGGAGGCGGGGGCGTTTCACGCTTTTCGCTCCTGTGAGCACCGTCGTCGCCGAAGGGGGAAACGCGCGCGTGACTTTTAGCACTTGGTGCTCGCGCGAGCATCGACGAGGGAATTCAGACTTCCACTCTTACATTTCTCAAATTAATTTCCTACCATTCCGATAGGCGCTTTTTTATGCTCTCTCTTGCGTGATCACCGGCTGTCTTCGGTAAATCCTCCATCGACACGAAAAGTCTCTTCCATGTAAATCTGAAAATGTGAAACTCGCTTGGAAAATGTAAATAGTCACATTTAATCAGTAAAAAACCCATCACATGCTAAGTACGTCAATGATTTTTCACATGAAATATGTCACTGTTCACATTTTCCAAGTGAATTTCACATTTTCAGTTTTAGAAAGATCCGAGAAAAATCGATTAAATGTAGCTATTATATGTAGCTCTGTACACGGAGAGAAACGTTCGAGGAAAAATTACTATACTCCATAGTAGGCGCGGGACAGACTCGAATTATAATGATAATTGCTACATATTTTGAAAGTTTTAACACAATATTAAAGAATACTAAAAATGCTGTAAAAATTACTAGATTGCATAGTAAAAATTATAGATATAATAAACGATATACGATCTCGGAAATTTTAAACAAATTTATTGTAATTTTTTCTACAATTTATATTAAAATTTTGCTATACAGTATAGTAAAATCTAAAGCTTAGAAATATTATTATATGTCCTCACAAGTCTTACAATACAGAATAGTAAAAATTAAGTAACTCTGTATCGAAAATACAGATGTCGCGGTATGTCACGTGACCTGCACCTCTGATCTGCGGCGAGTTTACAATGGTCGCGACTACGCTTTCTTTTCACTGTAATGTTTTTAGGTTACATTTTTTAATTTAGCGCCATTTAATCGCGTAAGACAGAACTAGATGGCGTCTACCCCCGCTGTACAACTCGCAAGTGGACATACATCTGTTCAGTTAGTATATAAGAACGATTTGAATAATCTTCAACACTGTGAACTTGCGTTAATATGTTGCGTAAAATATTATTCTCGCGCGTCGATAAATAATTAGTTAGTGCAGGTGTAGGCAGGCTAAAATTATATTGTAAGCGAGCGAATTTCCAATCGTAAAGTATATAATATACAATAAATAAGTACAAAATGTCAAAATCATAAAATCTTCGTAGGTTCCAAGTTTGAAAAGACCAGAAGGATTAAATAAAAAGGATACACAAGAGAATTCTCTAATTCTCTTTTTCCTAATCAGTTGCATGAAAAATTACTATTCTGTCACAGTAAAAATTGCTATACTGGCATAGTAAAAAATTCCTGTCCGGTATAGTAAAATTACTATGTTGTATTGTAAATTTTCGTAAAATATATGTTAATTTTTATTGTATTTAAAAATTACTACACTGTAAAGTAATTTTTACTAGAATTCAAGTCTGTCCTCGGACTCCTAAAAAGTATAGTAATTTTTATTAAAATTTTTGTATTTTTTACTTAAACTTTTCTCTCCGTGTACTCCTCGTTATTTAATTTTCTCTTGCATACCTCAAGTCAAAAACGTCACTTTTTTCCTTTAGTGAGGATGTTTTACAGATAATTGAAATTGATAAAGCATTGAAACAGAGCTTTTTCCAAATAATCTGTACAGTAGTGTTTTAAGTATAAGTGTATTGATAATGTTAAAACGTAATTCACAATTAGTTTAAAAAAGCATATAATTCGAGTACATGAAAAAAGTGAATAGTTTGTATTTTTCCTAATAGGTAAGTATGACTAGCTCATAAATGAGATGGTGAAAAAAATTATGATTCTTTATTTTCTAAATAAAGAAAAAATAATCTAATTAGATTCATAATAGGGAAAGGTAAAAAATTATTTTAGAATGATGCGCCTTGTATTTGCAATTATAAAAAGATAAATAAACCGGCGCGGAACTGCGGGGCTGCTAAAAAAGTTTGGCGAGAGTTGAAACGAAGCTATTCCCAGCTACATTATCCAGAAAGGAGAATCGTCGAGAGTCGGGGCCGGGGGTGAGAGACGTAGAATATACGCAGCAGCAGACACAAAGCCCGCCTCCAACGACAATCGGATCCGCGCGATTCCGTGCCTCTTGAATAACGTCTCGCGCGCCAAATGCCGCCACCGCGCGTATACAGTCCTCCCCCGCCGATCTTTTCAAATGTATCCCGGACCGAGACCGTACACGTACTTGCAACTTGCGCGGGGAATATCTTCCTATTTATTTAGAATGCCGCCGAGTTTTAAGGGGCTTTCACCTTTTGTCTCTCGCTTGCGACCGCGCGATTTCGCGTTTCGTTAAAAATTTAAGGGGCTTTGCCTTTTATTTGCCGCTGCCTATAGTGACGAATAAATGTCTTTGTTTATATAAGTGTTCTGTTTTTTTCTACCGAAAAAATCAAGTATTTTAGAAAAAATAATATTAAGTTTTTCCAGTGAAACGCAACGGAAGAACCAGAAAATGGTAATCAACAATTATTCTCTCCTTTGAAATTATGTAAATTATACTGAATTATTTTTTAAAACATTCTTTTTTACGTAAATCTCTTTTTCATCTCTATAAATTTCATACCTCGTTAAAATTAAAAACAACAGGCAAAAACTACAGAAAAGTGCATGATATTTTTTGTACGAATATTTTATCATGAACATACATGAAATACCTGCATTTTAAAAGCAGTCCCATTCAAAGCCATCGAGTTCATGGACCATCTGAGAATGATCTAAGAAATGATCATATTTATGTGGATACAAAGGGTATAGAATTTTCTTTTATATAGATCTGATTTGCCTATATTAATTTCATGTTTTTAATAATTAGCATTCATTCATCACTTTTAGGTCAGTCTAATAATCGAGGAGTGGAATCTCATGGTTCGCATTGAAAGACGCTCTTCGACAAAAATAAAAGAAAAAAATCAAAATAGACCAATCAATCTCAAAGGCAATCTCCTACCCCTGAATCGCACCACGTCCATTCCGTTCGATTCCTCAAGAGTAGTTACGCCCCGACACGACCTCGTAAACGGACAGGCTACACCGGAGAAGCCTCGCGCGCATAATTCTCCACTAAAACGCGAAGAGGTCGTTTGACCCCGCGGATAGCTTGCTCGAGAGACGGCTGCACGCACACGCACACATCGACTGCCTATTTGCGGAAATGAAATAGGGCTGGCTTTTACACGGGGCTTAAACGACAAATGCTAACGGTTATATGCGCGCGCGCTTCCCGCTCTCGGGGTATATTTATCGTCGCCGCGCGAGAAGCGACGACAAGGGGAGTGCGGGGGTGTGGATCGACGGGATTGACGTGAATGCGCCAGAGAGAGATTACGAGGAGGTGAACGGAGTCGTCGTCGAGCGTGACTTGGAATATGCCGAGGATCGACCTTTTCGGGAACGGGAATTATCGCGCTTGCGGCCATGTGGTAGGGTTCGTGTTTCACTCCATGTAATTTGATCTTCTTGAAAACTTATCTTTCAACACTTTTTTATAATTTGCGAATCTTTAAAGGTTTGTAGAGTTACCGATTGATGAGCAGATGCGATAGCACAGTGATGATTTTTCCCGGCCAACAGAGAAATGTGTATTCGTAAGGGATAATAAAACACAAAGATGTATCAATTTCAGTAATTTTGGCATCTTTTTAAAACAATTTTTACTTATTACAACGATGGGAAAAATTATTTTTCAATTATATGTTACCGTTGTTTTTAAATAAATTTTAAAATCATTTTAGGAATATCTAAAGATTTCTTTATTGACGTTGAACAAATCGTATTCCTAACAATGGCCTTGAAGCGATCCAGTCACTGGCAGACCATACATTGTGAATTGATAAGGTAAGGGGAAGGAGGAGGGATATCTGAATGACAGTCAGACTTCAGTAGTGTGGGTATAGGGGAGGGAGAAAGTTTAATATAATTGTCTTTAACAAATGTGACACTACAATTTAACGAAAAATGAATAAAAAAGAATAATGCGACGTAAGGCAGTGAAAATGAATTGTTTTAGTCTGTAAAATAGTGAACACATGATTGTTGTATAGCCAGTATATAAAGTTTTGTCATACTTAAATATTGTAGCTCTAATGTTAAGTACACTGAGAAAAAAATTCAGTTGGATCAAAAGACTCGTGCCTATAAATGCGAGCAACAGTATACTCTGTCAATTTGACAAATTTTGATTTTGAATTGAACAGCTTCGTTCTGTTAAATTAAAACCTTATGTTGTTGATTCAACGCCCCATACCGTTGATTCAAAGTACTTGTAATTGTAGTTTAGAATATTATTTCACTTAAATTAATCATTTTATACAATAATTCAACCGAATTTCCGAATCTTGATAAAAAAAAATTAAAACTTTTTTTTATTCTCAGAACCTTAACGCCTTTTATTTCTGTCGCTGTATTCAAACTGCAACTTATTTGCTGGAAAGTGAATGAAATTTATGAAGGTACGCATAGTTACATATGTACGTTTGAATTATTTTCTTCTTATGTACTAACCATCATGAATGCTGGTCGTTTGCAGGTACAGAAAAACAACAGTCGCCTTCTAGCGGTTTATAGACGAATTATCACTTTGCGGCTCCGAAGAAAACAAAGCCGAGAAGCCGGTATTAGGAATACCGGCTGGGTAGCCTCATCGGCGTGCGTCGAAACGTGGTTATAAAGACCTACCGTAGACTTAGGCGCATATACTCCAAGTAAAACAGCACACTACGCGACAGCGAAGGCACGAGAGGCTCACGTGATCGGAAAAAGGGAGGGAAGCGCGATTTGGCCAAGCGATCGACGAGCTCATCTCTCTCACTCAGAAATTCTGTTAATTGAAAAGTTATTGTCTGTCATTTGATGTATTAAACAATTCATTCAAAAATAAAATAACTTTCAAATTAACTTACTCAAATTCTTGTGATTTCAAGAATTATACTTTCATTTTAACAAACCGCAACATTTTAACACCGCAAAGTGATAATTCGTCTATAAACCGCTAGAAGGCGACTGTTTTTTTTCTGTACCTGCAAACGACCAGCATTCATGATGGTTAGTACATAAGAAGAAAATAATTCAAACGTACATATGTAACTATGCGTGCGACTACATATAACTGCGATGCGTAATTTAGATTTATTGTAAGCGTCCTTGCGAGAAAGTGTGTGTGTGATACCGACATATAATATTAATGTGAAAAAACATCGAATGTGTTCCCGCTTAAATGTGCAGTTGTTTAAGAAACCTTCATAAATTACATTCAGTTTCCAGCAAATAAGTTGCAGTTAGAATACATCGACAGAAATAAAAGGCGTTAAGGTTCTGAGAATAAAAAAAAGTTTTAATTTCTTTTTTTATCAAGATTCGGAAATTCGGTTGAATTATATGTATAGAATGGTTAATTTAAGTGAAATATATTCTAAACTACAATTACAAGTACTTTGAATCAACGGTATGGGGCGTTGAATCAACATCATAAGGTTTTAATTTAACAGAACGAAGCTGTTCAATTCAAAATCAAAATTTGTCAAATTGACAGAGTATACTGTTGCTCGCATTTATAGGCACGAGTCTTTTGATCCAACTGAATTTTTTTCTCAGTGTACTTTCATTTTAACAAAAATCTTATGTTTCATTAGAATGAATGTTGAATCGATAGGCGCGCTTTGAAAACACCGGTTGCGCCTTCAAAACAACAGTATATGCCACAATTCATCGTTCATGGCGCTGAGTCTGTTGAATCAACAGAATGTTCTTATGTTTCAACTAGATTTTTTTCTCAGTGTATGCGAAAATGCGTTAAGCAACGAATACAATTAGTTCCATAGCGCGTTTATTGGACAGCATACTACTATTTATTGTTGAATAAAAGAGGAAATTGATAAGCACTTGAGTCGAAATTAGAATAAAAAAGAAAGATAAGGAAGCCTCAAGAGACTCGAAATGAATCTCTAATAATCTCGTCTTACAAGCCGGCGACTATAATCACTTAACATTGCCGTCGCCCACTTGAGTGGAGTGGGTCGCGTTAATGAATCACGCCGGCAGTCGATAATCGCGCAAAACTACCGGCAATCACGGCGCGCCCGACGACGCCCGCGCTTCGAGCGAGCGAGAGGGAGAGGAGGGAGGCTTAATGACTCGACAACGATCGCAATAATGCAGGCGAGCGAGCTGGCGCGCAAGCTTGGCTTGTTTCACTCTGGCGTATCGAATAGTAGCGGCGCGCGCGGTGTGCTTCATTACCGTGAACGCGCCGCCGCCGCACTCGACCGACAAGCTCTCGAGTGCGCGGCCTCTCCCCGGGCTTCTTGTTAAATTCGAGATGCGCGCCACGACCGAATTGTTTCCCCCGACTCCCCCACTGGATCCTACTCTCTTTTTTCTCCTTCTTTTCTCTATGTTTTCCTTTGCTGCTTACATCCCAATACTCACGTTTATTATAAAGGTCCCTTCTTTTCTTATTGTCTTGAGGGTAAATTCGTCGACGAGCTAAGTGAAACGCTTTTTTTCTTATTTTTCTTGTGCGTCATTCTTACAAGTCGTAGATAAAGTATTTGATCCTCCTTCCTGTACTATTTCCTATTATGCAAAGTATTTTCACTTACATTCATTTCACATCAGATCTACGTAATTGCTTGAAAATTTAATACGTCATATTTTACATAGTTTGTACGACACTTTTGTTTGAAGAAGGAAAATATCGAAGTAGTTAAGCTACATCTCTACCAATGTTTTACATAATTTATTTGAACATTTTATTTTTCATCTCTGAAGAGCTATCGTAAGAGTATAAAAATGTATGGAAATAAAGAGTCGGCAAACTTCTTACTCTATAATGTCAAGAGTTGCTTTGTAAAATACACAAGACCCTACACGTCGGCAAAGACTAAATAACAGGCCGCCCCTCGGTGGAAAATTTATTCAACGTAAGCTCGACATTAGGAAAAGGAGGCGAACGAGTCGTGGAAAAAGGGATGGAGGTGAGTCGAGAAGGGAAAGAGGGCAGAGGTATAGAGCGTAGTTCGCCAGCGAAAAAGAGTCTCTCGACGCTGCAGCCGCGCCTCTGAAAGAGAGTGGCGCAAGGAGGCGGAAGACGTCGAGGAAGAAATGAGGAGGAGGGCAAAGATAAAAGAGGGCCACGAGTCGTCCGGAGGGTGGGGAGGGGAGAGGACAGTCGGAAGCGCCCTCGTGTCGAGAGGAGATTCCGAGAGTTCTCGTCGCGGACAGGAGAAGCGAAAGCCAACCTACCCCCACCCGGCCACTCGAGACTTTGTCAGCGTTCCTCCACTGGACAAGTGCGAACGCCCCCCTCGCGATATATACATCGCCGCCGCGACGAAACGAGCGAGGACGGAAAATCGAGGTCGCGGCGGCCCGCAATCTCCACGGCGAATTATTCGAGGCACGTTCCAAATGTCATTTGCACGCTCGTTTGTTTAATCGGCAAGAGGAAGAGAGCATTCCCCGCGGATCCCTTTCCCTCCACTGCGCGGACCATTAGTCCGACGAGCTGATCGATGGACGCTGCATTTTTTTGCGGCCGTGCACTCCGATGACTCAATCCTCTCGCCTCTTTTTCTCCCCCAGTGGACGGACAATCGAACTAATCGAAACGAAAATTGGAGTATCGAAAATAATCGTCGGGGAGTCCAATCCTTTTCAGAGCGATGACGCGATTGAACGTTGTACCGACGCTTCGCAATAGCTAGCAAAAAGAGCCGCGAGAGCGAAAAAAAGGAAAAGTAAAAAGATAAATATTGTTTTTTCCATTTCGGTTCGACTGCGCATTCGCGAATCATTTGTCTCGGCTAGTCGCTCGTTCATTAACGACCGCGGTAAAAAATCCACGGGATTCTTCTCAATTGATTTTTGTTTATTCATAGTCGCGCGCTTTTTTCGACAATTGACTGATACAGGACCACGTATATCCATACAGCCTTCTATGGAACAAAGTTTCCATTTTCGACACGCTGTGCACAAAGATGGATTCTGTCAGGTTTTCTCAAAATAAGCTTCGTAAAATCGTGTCTTGCGCATCCGGCAAAGTTAAGTTTCCGCACTTTTCGTAAGCAGCATCAACCCCAATATTTGCGAAACTAAAATGTTTGACTAACGCGCGTATAGAATATCCACTATGGGTATAGAAATACAGAAATAACTGTAAAATAAGAAGTACAGATAAGAGAAAAGTGAAACTCGAATGAGGGTATGACAGAGCGGGCGTCCGCGATTATTTGGCGGAGGCGATATAAGAGAGACAGCCTGGTGTCGCGTGGCGCGATAAGCGCGCGTCGGTCTTCCGAGTGCGGAAGTGCCGATTGGCGGTTCGCCGAATAACCGTCGGTTCTGCGAAAAGCGAGCCGCGCCACAGGTCGATGAGAGTCGCGGACGTGTGTAAACGATCGTGTAATGCGCCAGATGTTGCACGCCCGGGGCTTTTGTTAGCCGCAATAAAGGCTAACATATTTTCCCGCTCAGCGAGGAAAAAGCGTCATTGCGGATCATTTTTTTCGATGGCAGTGATTTAACGATGCGAGAAAAATACTGGACAATATTTTATAATTGTTATAATAGCCATTTTAATACTTGTCGAAAAACGTTGCCGAGCAGATTCATATCCAAGCCCAATAATTGAAAATATATTCTCACTGTCAAATAGAATTTTATTTTAAACATTGCAAAATGAATTATTTTTTGGCTTGAAAATTCATAAATTTCTAAAAAGACTTACCACCATTAGATTTGAGATCGTCGGGTTGACCCCTGTGAAGCTCGGGCTTGGCGAGCATGTTGAGCGGGTGGGCTGAGCCGGCTGGGGCTGCTGCTGCACCTGGGGGCAGGCCGAGGCCCAGCAGGGCAGCCGAAGCAGAGGTGGGTACTGGTAGCCCCGCACCAGGTCCCAGTCCTGGGAGACCTGGGAGACCTGGATGGGGTCCCATCGCTGCACCCGGTGGTATCTGCTGCGCATGCATCTGCTGCAGTAACCTTGGCAGATCGGGCCTCTGTTGCTGTAACAGCATTTCAAAATTGTAATTATATAATTTGATGCTTTAGTGTCACAACTGCTCGTTCGTTTAAGTCGCACGGAATAGAGCATTTTATTGCTTTCTCCAAGAGAAAATTTTGACAAGCGGCAACTTGCATCTGCCGTAACTTTTCAACACGTTTATACAATTGCCTGAAATTGGCTGTAAATGTCGAGTACTTCTCAACTTAGATCTGATTAATGTTCCCAGTCAATCGATTAATAAACTATTTTTATACAAAAGCTAGTGCCACATTCTGAAGCTTTTCAATTCTCGTCAAAAATGTTATTTACTCGTTCAATCCTCTTTAAAAAACATTATACTAATTCACTTGGCATCATTTATCTATGTAATTAGACTTTGAGGAAATGTCATTAAAAAAATTATTACAAATTGCAGATTTTTCATAATTATCCGAATAGTGTGAATTTTAAGTCCAAATTTTTCTACATTTTCAGTACAAGAGAACAATGAAATTTTTAAAGTGTCTTTGCAAATATTGAAGCACTAGTATAACAATAAAATTGAAAGAAATTTAAACTCACAGCGCAGCAAATAAAAACTTCAAAGTTGTATCCGCAAATATAAAAAAAAAATTGCCGTGAAATTCAACTGTATCGCACTCTCTATTTAGAGAGCGAAGTGTGACACAATAATACGTGTAAATATTCATACTGCATTGCGTTCTAGTTCGGTGTTTGTCGAAACTTCGCCCGCAGTCGGAGATTTTGAACGCGTTTTTTGAGCGATCACTCTTTTTTTCTTTTTTTTTTTTGTTAACATTCGTGTGTTAAATATTTTATTTTCGTATGCGTCGGGAAAATCCGCCGCATTGTCATCGGTTCGTTCACCCGAGGCACTGAATTTTTTTTACGGCTCCCTCCCGGCGCAAACTACTCCACCCTATACGGATGACGCTACTCACGATATTTTCATTCGTGCGAAAATATTTGAAAAAATCTCGCGGAAAAATAAATATGGAGGCGCACTTTATGCATACCCTGCATATTCATTTCATATGCGCTCGTCGATTCGGTGCAAATTACCGACTTTAAAAGAAAATTATCGATTTCATAAATTTCAAATGCACGCTTTTCTAATTTGCTTACGGAAGAATTAATAATAAAATTTAAAAAATTAACACCCTCGCACATTGGATTAAAAAGGACGTTTGCCAATTTAAATTAATAAAAGCACTGAGTCTCTTTGCAGCGAAAAAAGAAGCGAGGACGTTGCTAAAAATACTCAGCGGCAACTGAACGTAATGAAAAGAGAGAGAGAATCTTTGCTATCTGTGGGTAGATAGCGAAATTCCTCGTGGTGAGCTTTTCCCTACCCTTGAGCCGCGTTAATTCCGGTGCACCGGATTAGACTCGCTACGCTTTTCTCTCTATTCCCGCAAGTACTTCAGCAGTCGATTCTCGCCTTTAAGAGGATATGATCCGTGCATTGTTTTACTTTGACCTGCAAAAATAGTTTTTTTCTTCTAGTCTCAATTGAACATTTATGCCTTGGCCACAGAGAACTGAGCATAGTTCTTAATATTTTTTTCTAGTGCAGACTGATGTAAAATACAAGTGCATACCTAGAGTAATAATAGTGAACGAAATAGTTGTTACAAACTTACCTGTATAAATTTGCAAAAGTCCTTTATTAATATTAATAGGTGTTTTTTTTAAACTAAAATAACTAAGCAAGTTTAAAAAAAAAACACTTAATGCTTATCTATAACAATTGACAAACCGTCATAAAAACTATTGCACCTTGAATATATTTAAATCAACAATAGTAACTATTGTGAACATTATATTCACGAACACGTAGCGTGAATTTTTATTATTTTAATGAATCTTTTTCATTTTTTTCAGATCTGAATTTGTTGTCGTAAATTTAATATCATGGTACTTATACTTTTAAAAAGTGAATAATACTAAAATTATAAATTTTTTTAGAGATCACGTTGTCCCTTTTTTAGGGGAAGAGAGGAGTAACGCATTAACCTTTGCAATGTTGCAAATAAAATTATTTATTTACGGAATACTCAGTGTGGCGCGAATCCATTTATTTAGCAGCCTCGCTAAACAGAGGTTAACGGTCGCTTTTTACCCGATCTCACAAAAAGCGGCCTCCTGAGGTAGTTTTTTATACTGGAACTGTGGGAAAGCTCCTTTCGATCTTTTATTTCAGCCCAGGTTTTTAATGTAATCATTGTTTTCGCGAATTATCTCAATATCTCTCATCCGTGTGTTACAGAGAGGCAGTGCTTTTTTCAAATTGGCTATATGTTACTTTTTAATTTGCAGTTCTTTTTTTTAACTCGGATGAAGATCGCGATAGTCAGTCTAGTCTTTCGAACGGGGAAAAGTGTAATAACGTAATGACCTCAATAAAATGCTTTTTAATAACACTTTTATCGCATCTACGGTTATTAAAAGCGGCAATAATAAAATTCACAACTCGTATTTCACGTCCACAATTAAGCTTTAATTAAAGCGATAATAACACCACTCAGGACCATTAAGCGGCCGGTGCGTAATTATTTTCGAGGATAAGGCTCGGGGAAAAAAGAGCCGATCGAAGCGTATAATTCCCAGCGCGTCCACTTCGTTAAACAAAAGCGCGCGAACGCGACCGGCTATAAATCACGTGAGCCATGGCCCCTCGTAAACTGTCAAAAAAATAAAATAAAAAGACATCGGCAGTCGGCAGAAAGAAGAAGGAAGAACACAAAGCACGCTTGGGGCAGAGGCGACGAAGGAGCGGCGCATATCCCGGCTTAAAGCGTTGTGGCACGACGTAATTTTCATTTTGACGAGGCAATCGGGCTCGCGCGTAATTGCGCAACCTTGCGGGTGAAATTATGCGCGCGCGGGCGCAAAACAAATCGTAAAGTGGCTCATTCGGAGGTGGAGAAGGGGTGGGCCGGCAAAGAGCGAGAGAGAGATAGGCGATGAAGAAGGCGGAATATTCCCGGGTAGTAGTTTGCCGAGATAATTAAATGGCTTAACGATATAATAACCCTGGCTGCCGAGTGGTCGAGCTCGCTTGCTCTCTCTCCCTCTTCACCCTTTCTGCGCTAGCCTCTTCGCCTTCGCGTGTTGCACCACTACCCCGTGTGCACCTATACATACACCCCCGCCAACTCGGCCCGCTTTCTCATTTCGGCTCAGAAACTCAAGTGTACATCCCCGGTCTGTTTATCCTCTCCTCAATAAATGCTGCAGATGTTTCCGTATACTTTTCACTTTCTTACTGGCTCCCTCGTTATTTCCACTGATTCTTCCTACTCTTTCAAGACATTTCAAGTGCGCATTCTTGTACTTTAGCGGAACGAACTTTTTTTATTACTCAAAAGGGTAGTATATTTTCTTAATGCCACGAGCAACTGTTTTGCACTAGCGAGAGAAAATTTAATCAATGTGCTTCTACGACACTATACGTCTTTACGGAAAAGAAATCACTGTAATCATAAACGATTACTTAGAGGCAAAATTTTCAACTACAGTTTTTACAGAATTTTTCCGTGCTTTGCTTACCATTTCATATAAAAATTTCGAGTATTATTTTTCATTAAACATTTCCTATGCTACAAACCGTTTCACAATTATATTTTTGCATTTAATATTTAAGGATGAGTTTCGACTAGCATTTTACGAAAAAATTATTAAAAAATATAGAATTTTTATGCAGAAAAAACGGCGTTTAGTAATAAGTTACTTATAATAGCTATTTGCTACTATGCTAAAGCACAAGCTTCCAAATTATTTATTTACAAATAATACTACAAGTGGTATAAAAACAGTGACCTGTAAGAAACTATATTTTGTTCATTTACTTACTCGCACTAGCGAAATAACAATGAAATAATAAGTAATGCCAAATTGGCAAATAAAACGTATACGTAAAGGGTACGTTTGACCTACTGAAACAATAAAGCGCGAAATTTATCGGCATTCGAATATCACACATAAATTTGTAAGCGATAAAATGCTCGATAAACGGTCGCCGTCGTGCATTTCGACGGAAACGCTCGGCGGAGTGTCGTGCGAGCAAGCGCGAGCCGCGCTGTGGGTAATGCGGGACTAGGCGGAGGCGTAATTAGGTGCCCCCAAGCGCACCGGAAAAAATCGCGAGCCGCGTAATTCCTCCTCCAGAGGCCCCGCCGGTTTGCTTCGCTCTCGATTATCGCGAACGCGATAATTATGGACATTTTCCTCATTTCTGCGCTATTTTTTCCCCTCCGCGCTCCGTTGTTTCACCGCTGCGCGCGCAGCACACACACACACGCGCTTCGTTGGTCATGCTTTGTAATTCGTTTCGGGCTCACAGTCCGTGGAAAATTACCCGGGAGATGCTGACGCTTTGATCACTTTATATCGCTCGGCGTTCGTCGGCGATACGCTTATACCTTTTTTTCGCTGAGTTTACTCTGAGATATACATTTAGATCTGATTACTGTGATTTTAAATAATGAGTGAAACATTCTTTTTCGCTCACGATATGCTTGTTTTCGAAGAAATTAGAGCATTACGTTAAATATGCTTGAAATGCGTTATTTCACACGAACTTGGTTGTCTTATAAGTCTTTATGTTTTTAGTACAAATTAAATTTGAATTTTTTATCGCCAAGCTTATTTTCGTTTAATTTTTCCAAATGCATTTTTTACGTGTCTTTTACAAAAAAGTATCAGTTATTTATTAATTATTCCCTTCAGAGTTAGGAGTTAGAATATTTTTTGTCACAGACGCAGTAACAAAGAAAAAAGGTACTTAATGGAACATTCAAATTTAAATGAATAAAACACGATTTCGTCTAGTTTTCCTAAATCTTCGTTCGATCGTTATGCAAAGAATAAATTCATCAGTAGTTTTAAGAAACTGCGTGTCGAAAAAAATCGAAGCGTCACTTCCGGAAGTCGGCCATGTAACACCTGCAAAGCGAACTGTGGGGCTTCCCTCTCAATTTCCCGGGGATTCCGGTGGCCGTCCGCCCGCCTCTCTTGGTTAACCCTCTATCGCTCGGCATCTGGACGTCTGGGATTTTCGTTGAGAGTAGCGGCAACGAGGTGCAGGGAGAGGAAGGGGACAGCCAGGGAACGAACCAAATAAACGTACGGCGGTGCATTCTTCGAAAACGACTTTATTATTTTATTGGCCGATCGGTTGATTGCGGGAATTTATTATCTTCTCCCTCTTCCTCTCTCTTGCGGTGTTGCGCGGCTGCGGTAATCCGATCGTGTGGATAAAGCATTCCTCGACAACTTTAAGTCGGATGCCGCGGTTTTCAATTCTTATCAAGATTGTAAAGTACTTTTGTGAAAATAGCGAGTTTAGCAGAGAATTTATTTTTTTTATTTTATACAATGTTTAAAAACTGCTAAGAAAACCCGATGGAAATAAAAAATGGCAATCGCCTTTAAGACCGTTAAATCGTTTGAAAATCTGACTTTGTAATTTCATTCTTGTGATAAAATAATTATTCTGGTTTTATAACCTATAGTATTTCATCCTTCGAAGAGTATTTTAAACTGCGCATCACTTTCAAGTAAAAATGCTGTACTTTTAATTCTCTAATTATCAAATTATTGTACTGCTGTTATTGAATTCTGTAAAAAAACTGTCAAGTGGCGAAATGAGTCTATCCTTTATGAAGATTGAGCAAGTTAAATCTATACAACTACAAGAAGTTTGCAAGTATCGTTGTTCGAGTTTATATATTATACCTGTTGAGAACCCTCCAATGGCACGAGCGCACGAAATTTGACATTCCATATTCCCATTTGATTCCCATTCAAATTCTGTATTGAATTTTGCCGCAGTATTCAAGTTGGAATGACAAAAATTGAAGTCAACTTTTAGTAAAATTTGCCCAAGTAAACAAGATAATACACAATCAACTAGTGTTGATTTGTAAGAGTGTGATTTGTAAGAACTTTTGAAATTCGTTAAAAGTATAAATTTTCCAAGGAAGGAAAAAGAAACGTTAAAAAAGGCAGTAGAATAGCGTTATAATTCCAGTGAGCAGCTGTGTAAACAGCATAGATACCAGGGGCAATGCAAATGAAGAAGCGCGAGGAAACGCAAGAGTAAGCAAATTGACACGGAACGTACAAGGTATAAAACAGCGCTGGCGCATCAGCGACGCGGGAGAGAGGAGGAGTAGAAAGAGGAGCAAGAAGGCAGACGCGGGAGGGCTCAGTATTTTTCTTGCCGCTCCTCTCCCGACAAATACATTTTTCATCCCGACTGAAAGGCAGCAGCAGAGGCGGCGGCGGCAGCCGCAACACGGACGCACACATGCATAATGCAATGCAAAGTGCACGGAGCCGCGAGGTGCGCGCGCGAGCGTAGAATCCTGGGCGTAACGAGCGCGCGCACGTTCGACTGGAAAAATAAAAGGGGCAAAACCGTCACGTTCCGCCAAAGCTCCGACGCTCACGTACACCCGGAGAATATGCGATTAAGTCGTTTCCGCGACGTTGCTCTCCTCCGCCTCCGCGGGCGCACCGCATTAGTCCGCGAGCGCCGCGCATTCAATGCTCCGCCCGGCGTGGAAGCAATTCCAGCCCGAGACAGAGAGTGAGAGGAGAGGAAAGAAAGCTGCGCGCGGCGGAATAAGTTCCACTTATTCGGTGAATGCGACGCGGCCCCACTCCCCCGCGCTATCTGTATATCTATGCGCTCGGCCAACGAGCATTTCCCAGTCGAGAAGCCGCATCTTCGGCCGGCAGCAGTCGACGGGGATAAAAGAGAGAAAAGAGATGCGACCGCTTGTAAAGTGGATATATATGCGGCTGCCGCTGCCGGTCGTCCCGAGGTCGTGAGCGGCTGGCTCAAAAGAGGAACGATTGGATGCACCGCGGAATTTATATTTGAATGCCCGCCGCTAATTCAAATAAGATTTCGTTTGACGAAATGAAATTTCACCTCCCGGAAGAGACAACCCCTTGACGCGAAATTGCATCCCCGACGCTGCCAGGAAAGAAAGGAAGGAGCGGCGGGAAGGAGCAGAAACATGCTCATAATTGCAATTCGTTTCTTTTAAGACGACTGCTTCATCAATAATAGCATAAGCATCGACGTCAGGGAGCAATGTCAAAGATCAAAGTACTCTGGAGGCGAAATCGCTGGTAAAAGACAGTGCGGTCAAGCATTAAGAGTAGCCAGTCATTGCGTTATTGCTCGATATGTAGCCAGACTCGACGGTTATAATTCATTGAGACAAGCGTAAGAAAAGGTGTCGGAAGAGGAGTCTGACGAAAAAGCTAATGGACGTCCCTTAAAACGCCTGGAAATTATTACGGCACTTCATCAAACCTCCTTCTCCAAGGGGAGAGGTAAAAAAATGGAGGGAGGAGGAGCAAAGGAAAGAACCTCGGGTATCAAGCTCCGGAAAAATAAACAAGTCACTCCGCGTTCACAAGGCAAGGACTGCTGTACACAGAGAGCGGGAGGAGCGAGGGAAGCGGGCGGCTCGGAGCAAAAATGGGAAGAGATCCAATTGGTAAAAGAACGAAAGGCGCTCCTTCGGAGGGGAAAAGCTGAGATGGAAGGGCTTCTTTCAAGCTTCTTCTCGACGATAACCTTACTTGCTCCTTCTCCTCCTCGAGTATATTCCATTCCATTCTTCGTCGCTGGCGTTGCCGCGGGGCGCGCTCTGAATCTCGTTTTTCCGTGTCGACTTTTCTCTCGGGCGAGCGAGCCAAAGCGAGGAAAAAGCCCGGGACGCGGAAGATGCGCCAGACGACGCGGAAATGGAGCGCCCGATGGAGGAGGCGGAAAATACATCTAGACACGTATGTGAGGCGACTGGAGGAGCCCCAAGCGTGTATACCGATCCAAGTGACACACCAACGATTCAACAGGCTGATTTTTCTCTTTTGCGTCCTTTATTTCTTTCTCCATGATCGGGAAAAGATACTTATAGGTAAGCCGGCAATTTAGTGCTTTTCTTAAACGAAATGACTGAATATCATGTTTTTCTTCTTTAAAAAGCGTACATATATTGCATATGATTAAAGATTTTTGCGGCATGGTAACACTGACAGAAAATTTGTGCATGATTAAAATTTCAATACGCGTAAGTAAGAAGACAAATCACTCGTAAATGTGTTCTCTGAATAAAAACTAATTTTTATGTAATTTACTGGAAAAAGCATTAACAACCTAATTGTTTGCGTCGGGACGACACAGCTAGAGAATTCTAAAATTTGAGAACTATGAAATATTGATGGAGATGCTGCAATGAAGTAATATGCAATTGCGATTGAATTCAATATTGTATAAAGGTAATAGGACCTTTCGTCCGGTCGCTGCCAGTAGGCGACCGAATTGCATCATCTCCGTCCTTTTACTCCGGATACGTCGCCGATAAAAAGGAAGAAAGAAAAAGCATTGGACAGATTTTGTGCAATTACCTCGTGCTCCGATGCGATCGGGTCAGGAGGTGCGGAAAGGCTTGCACGGCTGGCCTGCGAAATCCTCCGGTGATCCTGCGAGGATTTGTTGCCGCGCGATCGCCGTCGTACGCGCTTGGATACCCGAGGCGAAGTTTCAGCTCCCTATACACCCGCACTCGTTCCGTCGCTGTCAGCGGCAAGAAAGCGGCAAGAAAGCGGCGAGAAAACGGCACGTGGAGGGGGTAAGGAATGCTGATTAGTCGGTGCTTCTGCGCCATAACACTATAACTTATCCGGCGCGTGCTTGCGGCTGAGGGGGCAGGCAGATTGCGAGGGCAGGATTACGCGCGTCGGAGAAAGAGAGGAGCCACTGCGAGTCGACGCTATCTGTCCTTATCAATTGCGTTCGGTGTACCTCGGCGAGGCGCCGCTGCCGGAACGATAAGGAAGGAGAGGAGGACGAAGAAGAGAGCGGAAGACGATGCGGTGGGCTGAGGAAAGCCGGCGGCTTAATAGGGAGGAAATTGAGTGCTCCAGCAATATTGAAGGAGGATTCGGGGGATGCCGTCTCTCCTCCTCCTCCTCCGTCTACCCTCTTCTCTCTCTCTGTCCCTTCTATCTATCCTTCTTTTCGCTCGGTGAGCGGATCCGTCCGCTTTCGAATTCCTCGAGCGTGCACATCGGCTGCTTCCTTCTCGGCGCGATCAGCGGTTCTCAATCGCGCCAAGTGGTCTTAACTGTATTCCGCGCGATATACACGGATGGAAGGCATCCGCGGTGAATACACAAGTCGAGCTTCTCTCCCACACACTGCCTTCCCCGCGTGTATATTGCGGCCGCCGCCTCCTTGTTTCAGTCTAGACGCTCGTCGTCGTGCGCGGCAACCATATAGAATGGGAATTATTGACTTTGAGCGCTGCAGCCGCCGCCGCCCAAACCTGATTCACCAATTGCACCCCGAGGTGTCGACTCGCGTATATACACCCAAGCGTATGCCGTCGCCGCCGCAAAATTACACGGCCCTCCGACAAAATTCGCTGATATCGACGTTATTATATTGACTTTTGAGTAATATTTCAAGAGGATAATGTATGCTAAAGTACGTAAGACGTAGTGCACTTTACGTTATCATTATAGTATTAGAAACAAATACAGTCTTAATTTTAATACTCTTTTTCCTAATGCGCCTAAACTTCAAATCTGCTTGAAACACCGACTGCGCAATATTTAAATAAATTCTAATTTCTGAGAAAAATAAAAATCGAATATTCCGCAAAATCATTCAATCTCCCAAACACGGGTAATTCAACATGAACCAGTCGTTTTGTGGAGAGATTACATTAGAGCTCGTTCTTGCTTATTTCGTAATTATGATTAATACTCACTCCTATGATTGAGTTCAGCTCCGCCATGGTGATTTGTTTTGCTCTCTCGACGGCAGTGGCCACTTGCTGCTGATGCTCCTGTGACAGGTACGGTAGTATTTGCGCGATGATGGCGTTCAGCCTCTTTGCTATTTCCGTCTGCAATCAGAGAAAAGACAAATTAGCCTCTCAATACTCCCCTTTAAAGTGCAAATACCGCAAGTTTTTAGCGGCGCCGTAAAGTTTCGCGAAATCCTTTGACAAGCTTACCAATGATAATTAATTAATCTCTAAAGTGCGATAAAATTTAGCTACAATAACTTTGTTATGTTAATGAATCTGTTAATGCTCGTATGATTGGTTCTGATGTAATTGATTTAAATTTTCCGACAAAGAACGCACAATTAGTGGGGAGAATATAACAGGTCAGCTGCGAGGGAACAGTCAGTCTCATGCCTTTTTAAAAATTCTGCCAATACGATTTTCCACAGTGTGGCTGCACGATCGGGTCGATCTTGATGGGAAGTCGTTCGCCTGGCGACGCCTCGGAAAAACGCGATGCCGACGATAACAGAAACGCCCGCGGCTGACGGGAAATCGAATTAAGTCCTCGATCTCGGAAGGTCGAAGCAACCGCGTCACTCCCGGACATCGAGTCTGATTGACCCGGTGTACCTTCGTTTAGCGCAGTGTCGCAAATATTTCACCAGTCACTCCGCAATTGTTCCACGACTCCGCATGACTCTCATTAATTAAAAAAAGAGATAATAGAAAAACAATCATTTCTCTTTTAGTATAAATGTTATAGTATTTTTCATAAATACATTTATTGCAGGCTCTTTAAATTTATAATTAATAACTTTATATTAAATAAGTGATTTAAAAAAAACACAACGAAAAACATTAAAGGATAATCATTTCCTTTACTTGAGTGACTTTTACGATTTTATCCAAGAAAAGTTATCAACTCTTTGTTTTATAAATACATGTTACTTAAAATATGGGGGAGAAAGTAAGGAGATTAAAATCAATACCAATATGAAATTTCCGCAAAAATGTTTCATTTTACTATTAAATTTCATAACAAGAAATGAATATTTGTAATTGCAGAGGAATGCATTTGTGTGTTCAATAATATGAAAGAGAGCATATTTATTGATTTATTGAACCGAAATAAACTCTAAATGTGAATTGTTTATTCGTGAAATTCTCGCTGAAATTGATATAAATATAGGAGAAAATTTAATAGCGCGCTTGATAAAATTGCTAATCGATTCGATTAATAAATATAAATATTTAAAAAGTTAATAAGTAACTGTAGTATTTACAGCAGCAAAACAATGAAAAATGAAAAATGGATAAACCGTTATAAGTTGGCTACTAATCGTACAATTAGCTAATGAGCTCACTGGAAAAAAAGCTGCGGAGGCCAGATCTACATTGTCTAGCGCGCGAGAGTCACGCATCGTCATCCTAATTCAGTTAGCGTCCGGTTTTTTCTCTTTCCGAGCGCTCGTCCGGCGCTCGCGAACGTAAATCCGATAAGTGGAATTAATCGAGCCGCTTTTGCCCCAGGAAGCAGTTTAACGCCTCGGACCCCGCGCGTATCTCGCGCCGCTAATCTGCACGGCGGCACGCTCCATTTATACGCATTGATTTACCGTCCATTAACGAACGGCCAATGAGACTGTAACGCGAGGTGTAAATACGTACGTCCAGCGGGTGGGTGTACACGAGCTGTTGCACGCTCGCCTTTCACCTATACGCGGCTTTATCCCCTGCGCCGGCGCGCTTTAAACGGCTTGTTTGCGCCGCGATCGATTGGCGATAACGAGGCCGGCGAATTGGCGTGGGCGCCCGCGGAAAGTCGAAAATCCCAGTGCGCGCGGCGTCGACATTATGATTCAGGAGCCGGAGTCGCGCGGCGCGATATGCGACTTTTATTCATTCTTCACGGGTGACTTACTTTTGATGGCGGCCAACAAGTTCGCCTTGCATTTGCACATTCGAGCGCTCGCCGCGCGCATATATCTCCATGCTAATTGAAATATCGCGGCGGCTCAAGTGTTGGCAAGTTTCCCTGGCTGCGGGTCGGCGCGCAGCTACTGTAGTAGGAGATGGGTGAAAGCGAGACGGATGTAGGGATAAGGTTATTTCTTCATATTTTGCCGATAAAAATTCATATTTTACTTATACATTATCAATTTTTCTTTCTAAAATTTTCAGTCAGTATGAATTTGTAAGAAAAGTTGTAATTTTAAGTGAAAGACGGAGCAGCTTGATTGCTCGGAGCAATCCATTGGATCGCAAGTAGGAAGCTGGCCAGAGCAACATAAACATCCGCGTGGCGCTTGTAGACGTGAATCGCCCCCGGAAAAGTTGGAGCCGTTACGCTCTCACTTCTCCCGGGAAGTCGCTACACCCGAGCGCTCCATTCATTATTTTCTTGGTTAGCTCGTCTAGCTCCCTCGGTGCCCCTCGGGGAAAACTTCCTCGGCAACGCAATTACGTCTTCTCCTTTTCACCGCGATTTCCCACTCTCTTTTTATCTCTCTCCTTCTCTCCCTGACCTTTCCACTCCCTTCCACACCGACGTCCGACATTTAATCACCCGTTCCCCCGACCGGCCCCGCGCACCGCCGGCAATTTCAGGCTGTCGCTCCGGCTTTATCTCGCTCGTCCTTTTCCAGGCTGGCGAGGGGTGGCGCGCGCGCATTCCGCGAGAGTCGGCAGCTCCGGATGGCTCGACTCATTTTCGCGTACGTTATAATTAGTGGCTTAATGACTACCACTCGGAGGGGGCGACGGGTAATTAAAACAACAACTCCCGCCTCGCTTCTCTCACCTCCCTCCTTGCTCTTCCTTCCGCTTTTCGAGGCTCCGCTCTCTCCGGGGCTTTAAAGCGTGCCCGCGGCCGATTTGCCCCTCTTGCTTTTCCTCTCGCGCGCTCTTCACACCTCGCCATACTTTCTCCCCCCTTTTATCTCCCCTTTTTCCTCTTGCCCCTCCTTCATCGCGACTTTCCGCGTTTGTCAAATAATTATTTTGCCCAGCTTGCTTTATTACTAGCTGGGAAACTAGTTCACTTGAGGACATCTTCTTCTTTTTACCTTCATCATTTAGCACAATCAAATAGTCTTTATTTTTTACACTTTGTGTTCAATACAATTATTTTTAAGCACAATTTAAATTGTCGATGTCACACTGTAAGTGTCTCTTGTCTACCTCATACCTTAGTCTTGGTGCAAAACAAACCCGCTACAGTTTGAAATGCAATAAAAACTCATATTATAAAGGCAAATTCTTTTTTATAATGCCCACAACATTTAATTAATGAAAATTTCTTCACGATTGTCTTTAAAGCTCAGCGCCGCATCAACGTGATATCGAAAATTATCATGCTATAAAAGTAAGATTTGCTGTTAGATTTGTTTTCGCAATCCCCCGGTACAATGAAAACAGCGAAAACGTTATTCTTTCGGACTTAGGATATCGAACAAGACTGGATCTGTAAGACTATAAGACTATATAACGCTTTGACTTCCGCGGTAATTTAGCAAATGGAAAGGAAAACTCGCGAACAGCAGTCAGAGGAAAAAAGCAAAGAGACGACGGAGAGAAACGGGGCGCAGTGAAATAAACGACGCCTGCCCCGTCGGGAGTCAAGACCTCGAATAAATATTCGATCGGGCCGCCCCGTAGCGGCCAATGAACACCGCGTGCATAATTCTTCAGCTTGCGTATATACCAAGCAGGAGTTATATGCCGCGTCCTCTCCCTTTTTCTCCAATTTCATCCTCGATTGACCACGCACGACTTTTCGCTCTCTCGCTCCAACTCGCCGATAAAGAGGAAAGGTTTTACGATCGAGTTGCAATTTTATCGGGGCTTCGAAAATTCGAGGCTCGAGCGTGTGTGCGCGACATGAATATAGATATACAAGTGTGTATCCTGCAGAAGGAGGTTGGCGCTCGATAGGCAGACACGCGCTTGCGGTAAACGGCGTATCGCGAGCGACTTACAAGTTTACCGCTTTTGCGAGCGTGGCGATGTCAAGGCGAAGCGGAGCCGCTCTCCCGGAATTCCTCGGAAGCCGCGCAAAGTGCCTTCCCGTGTGCTGCACGCGCCGCAGCCGCGCAGCCGACAGTCCCCCCTCGCTTTACATCCGCGTCGTTTGCGCTTAAGAAGCGGCTCGATTTGACGCTGCTCTTGTGGAGAGGGAATTTTTTCAATTTTACTGAGATTCTTTTCCGTCGTGTGGATTTCTAAAACCTAAGATATTTGCGTCAATCTGATTTATCTAAAATTTCTTTCACCCCTTTATAAAGAGTGCAAAATTAACCATTTATCCAGAAATACGTTGAGGATTTTACTTTATGCGTAAAACCTCTTACTATATATGATATTTATTTGTGAAACATACAAATAAATGAAAAATACCTCAGTGTACACCAGGTAATATATTTAGGTGGAAATACTTTGTAAAGGAGGAGAGCTGTCCATTACATAGACTCTAAGTATTTTTTTATAAATCCACAATATAATGCATAAGGGAAGAAAATTAAAAAGTAAATAGCACGAAGAAAAGTAAAATTGAGAAACGAACTTTGTATTAAATAAAGAATTCTTTTAAAATAATTTCTTTCTTATGTACTTATAATATTCAAGAACGTAAATTCCTTTTAAAAAAGAAGTAAAAAAATTCTGTAGAGTACCGTGGTAAGCAAATAAAAAAAAAGTGTACAGACAGGAGCTGCATGAAAATGCAAAGTGGCCGAGTGCACCCCGATAAAATTCTTCGCCTGTAAAGCGTTGACGTGCACCGAATGCTCCCGACGTCGCGGCGCGCCCTGCACTGTGCGACTTTTTTCCTCGGATACACCCCGATAATCCAATATACGCTGCGCACGCCCTATAAAAACGCAACCCGCGCGCGGCTTCATTGAGATTTTCACGGCGGACGCCTCGTGAATGTCTGAAACTGGAATTAATGGTTCAGAATCAACGCGACTTCGTCGTCGGCGCGCCTAATTAATTGGTGCAACTCAACGCACAACCTTTTTTCAGATCAAAGATTCGCGGGTGTTTAATTAAACTTTTTAATTAATATAAAAATATATGATGGTATTTAGCTATTGAACGGAACTGTTGTAATTAACCCGACAGGCGGTTGAAAATTATACCGGTTAAATCCGCGTCGCTGTGAACTGCGCTCCTAAAAAAAAACAGTACTCCACATAGATACTGTTTCTACAGACTCTTTTTATTGCTCAACTACTTGCTAATGTAATCACAACACTATATACATGTGAATTAATGTAACTAATATTAATATAATCTGCAGTGCAATGGAGAATCTTGTTTCTATTCCTATCTAAATTACCTTACTTTTTCGCATCCACTCTTTCATTGTGATTAAAAATTATTTAATTTATAATTTAAGTAGTCACTGTACATCTAGCCTACACCATTTTTTCGCAATTCATAGGTACAACACCCCGTCGTAAAAATGTAAAACGTCTCGACAAAACTGATCACATCCAATGGTCGCTTGGCGCTTTACCAGCTTTTACGATGCTTTCCCTAAAATAGACTAAAATAAAAAGAGGGTTAGACTCGCATATCGAAAGCTACATCCGTTAAAAAAAACGAGGCATTGTTCAGTGGAAACGCAGCGAGCAATGATCGACGGCGCTGCGCGGTGTACCGAAAATCGCTAGTATAAATATTAAAGTTGGCCATTGTCGCCCGGCCGCGCTACAACTGCTCGGCTAATTTTGCATGGGTTGCCGTCGGCCGCCCCTCCCCGATCGAGCTGGAATTCGTTCGCCAGTCGCCGGTTTCGATTGACCGCGAAACGTCCCCGCCCCAGCGCGGCCATAACCATCACCCTATATATGCACCCGCGTGCCCGATCGCACATGCGTTTTCATTATTTCGGAAGCGCGGGGCTGGCGAGCGCGAAATCCGATCGACGCTCGCGGCGCGCCTGTTTTTATTTGCGCGCGCGTTCCAAATAAATTCACGCGTATCTCCGTGTAATTTTCGGCACGCGCTCGCAATGTTGGCGTGTAGTCGAGCGACGATAATTGAAAACTGCCCGGCCGAGCCAAATGATCAGCGAAATTGAACGTTTTGAGGCGTGCGCGCGCGGACGGGGTCTCGGAATCACGCGCGCGATATAACCGTCGCGCGCTGTTAGTTTTCCAGGGGAATGGTGATTTTTAGTCCGATTATATTATCGGGGGCCACCGCGCTTATTTCGTTATCCGAACAGCTCGTGCCCGCGTTGTTTGTTCCGCCGGCAGGAGAGAGCCTTCGTTACGTAGCGCCAAATCGAATAAATTAAAACAATAGTGCCAAAATGTATAGTGCGAATCGACGAGCGCTGTTCGAGATCAACGGCCGCTCATAATCACCATGAGTGGACTATTGTTTGTGCATCGACGAGCATTAACGTTTAAATTAAATGAGTGCTGCGTATTATCGGGCGCTCAGTGTCTGCAAATGTTAATGTCAATTGTATCGATAATTAAAAGTAATCTCAACTGTTGTGTAACAAGTAGTCATTCTATTTATCAATTCTCTCGAAAATTCTTTTTCTCGTACCTTTTAGCTCGATCATTTTCCTTTTTTTTCAGTCAGCACTCGACAATGGCCCTCTCAAGTGCTGCCACCCTCCGAATCTTTTGCGCTTGTAGAACGGACCGGGGGAGATTGTATGCTATATCGATGGATTTTTCAACGAACACGTGTCTGCGTTAGTTTTAGCGGCTTTTCATTGCAGACCATTTTTTTACTAAATCGAGAGTGTCTGCTTTTGTGGCATTTAATTTTTCCATTTCGACGCTTTCTGCTCGCAATGCATGTGGTGCTAAACGCTTTATTGTTGAATTGTCTTGTTTAATCCGGCCTCAATTCCAAGTGAGTTTATTCATGGAAGTTTTAATTATCAAAAATTCAAAGTTTGTTCGTTTATTAATTTTTATTTCGATTTATTTATTCTTCAGTTGATTTTGCAAAAAATTATAATAATCATCGTTTCTGAGAAAAAGAAACTATGTCACTGACAATACTAACTACAAATATGGTGAAAAGGGTACTTTCTGGATTTTTTTTACATTTGCAAGATGAATAATCCGGTAAATAAACCACCTATAAATAAAATAATTGCACTTTTCTAATCATTTCCTAAGAACAAAAATATTTTAGGATTTATTATAGAACGTTTAAGGTAGCTCTATAGGTACTCTCTAGTCAGTATAGGTACAAAAATAACTTTTCTTTAAAATTCTTTATTGGCATACAAAACGTATTAAAAAAATATTTTTTAAATTTTTAGCATAATCTGACATATTATTTAGTACTAATTTGTTCGTATAAAGCGTTATTAAAAAAATTTTAAGTTGTCAATTTGACTGCGATTCGATGCTGTTATTAATACGTGGCAACAGTGTAATGTCTCTCTCCTTTTCTCTCACCTCATTGTTAGCATACCCGACAGAGGTCGTTATGTTATGTTTTGCTATTTATTATTTACTTTTCATATTGTTAACTAGTTAATAATTAAGTCTAATTTTATTATTTTTATTCGATTATAAAAAAAAAATAATTTCGCAAAAAAGATTTTTATATAATTTTAATAACCACAACGTGTATTCATGGTTGTTGCCGGCGTAATTCAAACAGTGCGATATTCGCGCCAATTGCATGACCAAGTTGCGACGTTGCCAAATTTCTACTGACTTCAAAAACTAATCATCGAAACAAGATTTTGCTGACTTTAATAATTAATATCTTTTTATTTTACACGGTAATGCACAATAATTTTAATATTTTTCGAAAGCTAGGAAATTTATTTATTAAAACACAGTTTTGCTATTTTGTCAGGGATCGTTAAGAATAAAAATTTCTTTCATTTCCTGTCTGTATGAGTAATATTCTCATAAGAGATACTGTTGAGTACCTCAACTTTCAATATTATTATTTATTATTTTTCCACGATAACTGACCTCCAATTTTATTTCATTATATTCCGTATATATTCGTGAATATATCTATCAATTATTTATAAGATTTGAGAAATATTAAAAAACTATAGAGTTACCTTAAAACATGCAAGATTGTAACATTTGTTCTTTGGAATTTATAAAAAGCTTCAGTTTTGAAGAGAAAAATTCGTTCAAGTCGATGTTTCATTAAAAAGTTTACAAAGTCTAACCATCATAGTTTTCGTCTTGGTCTAACCAGCTTCGTTTTAAGTTCAGACATCCAGGACACGATCTAAATAGCTATTGAGTATATAAAAAAATTATTTAAAAAAGAAAGGTTTAAAAATCACGTTTTTAGTTATCTTTGATTTTTGAATGGTAAAACTTATTTCTATGGACTTTTAACTACCACCATTGAAACGAATGGTCTCGAAACTAGTGAAAATGTTACTGCGCAAATTTTTTTTGAGAATATTTCCGTTCAAAATATTAGTTTTATATTAGTTTAAAAAAGTAAATAAAAAATTTAACATTTAGGAAAAAAAAGGGAAATCTGCGTGTTTTTGATAAAATTTTTACGACTCTTAAGTCACATTACTCTCGATCAAACGCAGAGTAGAAAAAGGCAAGAGTAACTTTACAATGCGGAGGATTTAATAAAGAAAGGAGAAAAAGCCGTCCATAAAATCCCGCAAGTTCCGCGCGCACGCCTCGCAGTTTAGAAAATCCAGCCGCAGTGTAGCGGGAGGTAGCAAATGCTCGCAATAAATTCCGCGCGCTGGTTTCGCTCTTAGTGCCCTCTGCGCGCTACGTTTACGATCGGGGAGTTCGCACTTTTACGGAGAGGGACAGAAAAAAAGCAGTCGAAGGCGAGCGTGGACAACTCGATGCCGGAAGTAGTGCCTAATTAGTCAAGCGTCTTTCGATAATCGATAGAGCTGCTGCTCAAAGTAGCCCCTCGGAGTAAAGACGCGGTGACAATGGCCTCGAGTCCATCGAAGAGGGCAGGCGAGTGCACAAGGGTTAATTAAAGCGGCTACTCTCTCCAACTCTGCTCCGGCCGTGTCATTTCGATCCTACCCACTTGTGATCGGGCATCGTTTAAAGTGCCCCTCTCCGCCCCGCGCGCACATCGAGGTGTCGAGTTTCAGCAGCACTTCAGTAAAGCTCGATACACTTGTTCGACTTACCAGTGTCCTCACAGCCAAATCTTTTGCAATACTCGTGGGATTCAGGTGGTATCCCACAATAACTTTTCAACTGACAAATCCTAAATTCGTTTAAAACGATTTAGTGGAGAAAAAAATTGAAAAGAACTTTTCAAGGCATCTACTTGCAGGCTTTTAAAATGCAACGCGCTTCTTATAAATTTTAGGAAATATCTATATGCTTAGAACGTCTTTTCTTCGAAATCGAATGGTAAGATCGCAAGCAGTTGGTCGAGCGAAGATGAATAAGAGGCTTGTACTCAGCATCGGATTGCTTGGTCACTCCTCTCCGTTATGCGCAAACCGCCCCTGAATCCCGTCAGCGCGTCAGGCCGTCGTCTCTTTGTGCCGGTCGCCAAATTGCGCCGAGCCAAGAGAGGTAGACAATTGAGACCGCAAGGCCGGTCAGTTTGGTCATTCCGGCGAAGGAGCAGCCCCGAAAGCGCAGGCGACTCGCTGTTTATTAGCCCTCGGCGCGGATGTCGCGCTTGTATGCAAATCCATCAGGCGCCGCTCTACTCCCCGTTGGGTTAATGCCGGAGCGAGACGATCGCGGGCTTCGCCTCTCTCTGTATACACAATGGTAGCGCGCGCGAATTCGTATAAACCGTCTGTGTCTATGCAGAGGCTCCTCGCATTCATGCGTCATTAAATTGGATTCGTTATTATCTGCGATTGCCTGCGCGGATTTCGCTTGTTGATGCTGATGGCTGCGCGCAATATTTCCCAAGCCTCCCCCCTCTCCAGCCGTGTTTGCGATTGTTGATTGTTCGTTTGTTAATTAGCTCGTTCATATTTCCTCCGCTAATTTTACGCACTTGAATGTGCGTGTACCTATAGTTGTCATTGCGTTTGCGGCTGTACATATAAGCACAAATCGATAATTATTAAATTAAAAGGAAATTTGCATTTTTAATTTCATTTTCGTTGAATTTCATGATAATTTGAAAAGCAGAAGAATAACCGTTAATTAATAAGAATTTTCGAGTACCGAAGATCTCTGTTTAATAAAATCTATATATGTAAATAAAAAATATTACTTTAGTAAGAAAAAAGAAGTGGAAACTGAAGTTACGAACTATTAAGGAAGATAGATGCTCTGAAATAAATTTAGGGTTAAGTAGAAAAGTGTGAGAACGAGAAAAAATAATTAATGTGAAGACGACTGCTGCAGTTTCTAATGTAAAGCGGACTCGTAGGTTTGCGGTTATGAAAGAAAAGGCAGGAGAAGAATCTGGGCTTTGTACGGCAGGTGTTTGTCAGCGTCGCAGGCAGTCGTTACACAAAGGTCCGAAGCAAGACGCAAGGAGAGTAAGCGAGTGCTTCGAATGGCGCGGAGAAAGCTTGCGTGCGCGTACAATGTAGGATACGTATGCAGAGGTGTGCGGTCTGGTGTTGTTCGGGCCAGTGGCCACTCTCTGGTCGAGGCGTTGCGAGGCCAGGCGCTGACCGCTAAGCCCACCTGATATATCCCTCCCCCTCCGCCCCTCTCTCCGGTCGCTTTTACGATCCTCCGACCGCTTTCCCGCACGCCATAAAGCCCTCCGCTCCGCGCGCGCCCCCGGCCGCCTCCTTTATACCGGGGAGCGCAGCGGACCGCAAGCCGCAACGGGCTACTGCCTTGATTAAACGCGCCATAGACCGCCATTATCGCTGATTGCGCTAAACATTAACGGACTGCCCGCCTCCGGCTCGCTCTCTCTCTGAAACAACCCGGGAGCGCAGCCAGAGGAGGGCCGATTATCGCGAGGGGGAGCAGCGACTCTCTCTGTCGGCTGAGAGCGCTGAGAGCGACGTATGATTTCGTGTTTGATTACCCGGATGCTAATTGGCCTTCGATCGGCGGGAGGAGCGTCCGAGCGCTGAGCCTGCATTACGAATGAGCGGTTATCCACTGGAGGTTGCTGCGGTTGGCGGCGTCGACCCGCTCGGGCGTACTTTTTACCTCGCCCGTATCAACCCTCACCTTTCGTCTTTTCGATGCTTCCTTCAATTATGACAACCGGGATAGAGTATAAAAGCCAGCATTGCAGTATCAATATTTTTATTTTTAGAATATTTTATATTGAACACAAGATTTTAGTTAATCATTGTACGAGATGAAAAACTTGGATTTTGAAGTTACATTTTCTCTTTTAGAAGAAGGTGATGCCTTTATAAGAGGCTTAACTAAATTTGTCGAAGAAAGAAAAGCATCAGCACCAGATGGGTAAAATCCATTCTCATTTTTATGCTAATCAAACGAATTGACGAGGTGTAACCGTAAAAAATGCAGCATCGATTCATCTACATATATGAGGGAGAAGATTCGGAGCGAGTAAATAAAATCAAGTGCGGAACATAGAGATTTACGAGGGGCACGCGAGAAAAATGTGTATCTCATCCGGGTGGAAGGAGGAGAAAGATCTGAGAGTGGGGTCGAGGAGGGTGAGATAAAAGTGGCGGCTCAAACTGACCGGGAAAGGACTTTTACGAGTCCGCAAAAGTTGGCGCGAGAGCCCGGACTTCGATTAGCCATCTGGGGCGCGCGCACGTACCCACACGCTGGGTAACGTGAAAAAGTGCTGACGTATTTCGCCCAGCGAGAAGAGCGCGGCGGGGGCGAGTGGGCGAGCTCGAGCGCACACGGAGGAAGAACACACGAATATACGCACACCTACGCAAGGTCGAGTGAAGTCGCCAACTAGGATTGGGTCCTCTTGCTCTTTTAATAGCGAGTAAACACAGCGCTAGGGGAGTCGCAGGACAAAAGTAGTTCTCGCTTTTTGTTTTCTCCTCAACTGCGCCAAATTGCCCTCCTGAGAGTTACCCGAGCGAGATCGATAATTAGCGCATTCGTGTCCTCATCTCAATTCTCTTTCTTTTGACCAAATGGTTTTTTCTTTAACATTCACTACATAGTACACGCCGATAGCTCACTTAACGATAGTCTATTAATTAATGCAAGTGGTTTGTGTTTTAATGAATTGTATTAAGTTAAAAATGCTACTGCTATATAAAAAAATAGTATTGTAGCCTTGGTTTAAATATTTTGGTATCTAAATATTTTGAAAAGAAATTTGGGGAGCTAATAAAGATGAAGCTACTCGTATTTAAAGAAATGTCCGGCATAGTGTAAGTCTACTTACTAATGAAGAAAGAGAGGAGTCGATCTTTAAAAGCACTTAATCAAAGCAACAACAAAGCCGAGTTCGCTAACGAGACTCTAACGGTAATTTTGACGCCTGGCCGAGTCGAGTTCCTCGCCTACCTCTGGCTCGGTAACAATAATAATCGTCATTGAATTCGCCCCTCGAGCAGTCGGAGCGTGAAAACGATACAGCTTGGGCTGCTTCTCCTCGCGGAATAAATTATCGCGCTCGGGCCAAGTTTCTCGGGCCGTAAAACAGCCGTTCCTCACGGCGCAAAGCGCCGCGCTGAGGGGGAGGGGGGGGGGGGAGACGACGTCGGCGCCGGCAGTAGCTCGGGGGCTCATTTGGTACGTAATGTACGCGCGAAAGCGTAATTAACGCGACGGCCTGAGTGGGCGGGCCCTGTATAACAAAGCGGAAATGCGGGATCCCGACGGCTTGCTCTTTCTCTCACCCTCACTCCCACTCCTAATTCCTCACTGTTTCGGCGGGAGGACAACTCCGTTCTGGGCGCCTCTTCCCCCTTCTTTTTTCGCTCTCTCTTTTTTTCTTCCTTTCCTGTTTTTATTATGTCAGAGGATTTTTTGCGGAACAGCCGTGCAGGGTTTTCTTAATTCTTTTTCCGTATTTCAAAATAGTTTATTTTTTTAACATAATTTCAGTAGGATGGAGCTTAGCTTCAGAAAAAATGCGTCAAACTGTTTAGTTGTTATTTTACCATTTGTTTATCGCAGAACTAAATGAGAATTTTTACCCGCTAAATCTAAAAGTCTGGAATTAGTTTAACAAATGCTAATAAACACTTATTTTAATAAATGTAATTAAAATAGAGAAATTTTACATGTGAAAAATCCGTTTTCCACTAAATAAATGAACTTGTAAATTTCACTATTCTTATTTCATTATGCGAGGTAGTTCAAACGTCTGGTATAGCTTTATAGCATTTTTAGATTCCGACAATAAAACTATTATCTGCGAGAGCATTATTTAATATGTGAGTACAATGCGATTTATTTTTTAACTTTTTGTCAATCATTTATTTCGTGTTTTTAAAATTCAGACGGAGAAATGACAATTGAAGGAATAACCTTGTCAAATTTGACAGCCCAACTTAATTCTAATTTCACCTTTCAAAATAAAAGAAGGTGTGAACAATATATACTAAATTGGTTTACCTTTTTTCTCTGTATAGAAAATGCCCTTGCAAGAATGCAGAATGTAGCTAAGAGATGTTGCGTGTACCGAAGCAACGATCAATCATCGAATGATCGTGACGATCCGCTCGTATTTCATCGTGTGTCGAGGAGGCAAATGAAAGCCGGGTGTAGCGCTTTGCCTCTCGTCTGGCTTCCGACAAAACCCAAATTAGTGCAGCGCTTCCGCGCCCCAACGCCGTCGGTCGTCGTCGGCTGCCTCGTTAAGACGTTGACGCTCCGAAGCAGTGACGTTGGCGACCGACTTTGCCCCCTCGAGCTGCCACTCGGCGACGGCTGACGCGTGCCTGGAGAGTTTCGAGGCTAAGGCACCGACACCCTGCTCGCGATAAATAACTCGTAACTTGGAAAGAAGTACACGAGCGGATCGTTAAATCGTCAGCCACAGTTAAATTAACTTTAATGCACTTATCGTACTTCATTAACTATGCACTTGCTTTTTTACACTTTTATTATTCAAAACGCTTTTTTCCTAAGGGGACCATTTTCTCGTCTTACCAAATGCGTATTTTAACTTCTTAGGATCTGGAGACTTTAAACGTGTATTTGGAAACTTATGGTTCACAAATTACACTTTTATTATTTTATACCAATTTTTTTACTATTGTAAATGCAAAACTGACCGAGTGATTTGATTTACTTTGCCCTTTTACCGATTTCATTCAAATAAATAAAGCAGCAATAAAACGCGGGAGCAGTGCCCGAGTCTTTTTATAATTGCGTCCCTCGCTTTTTGGCAATGGCATAAAAAAATCTCATTCGAAAGGAGGCGCGAGAATGAACGCGGGTGGTGCAGCTTTTTTTCGAGCCCTACCCAGTCGCGCCATCGTCGCGCAAATGGAATAATCCCGCGATTTTCCGAGGGATATTCTCAGAGAGGCGGCGAGAGAAACTTTGGAATGGCGCAAGGGAGCGGGGAGGGAAGGATCATCGTCGCGCTGCGACGAGGTAATTCCCCGGCGCTATGAAAATCGTCCTTAACGACCGAGTTAGCGGACCGTTTTCCCGACCTTCCCCCTGGACGTTTCTTTTTAATGCTTCTCTCCTCTCGCCGCGGCGCATGAAAATGAAAGAGAATAAAGCGGTCGCTAAAGGCACCGGAAGGAGGGGGCGAGGCGCGGGCCGCGCCCGAGATAAAAGGGCGCACCCGGTTATTTGTTCGCACGAGCTCGAATCCAAGCCGCCAAATGCTTTACGACCCGAGTGGATTCGGTACTTCGCATTTATATTTCCCCTCCTCGGTTGTAATCTTTTTTAGCCGGAGCGCTCGAGCTCTCTCCTCCGTTTGATTTTCCTCTTACACCCTTAATTTCAATTCAGCCCCTCTCCATTAAAAATAATGCCGAATTAATTCAATCCTCTTTCCCGCGGAACACTCGCGGCATCCTCTCTCGCAGTTCGCCTCTCGCGCGATAAAAGAAAAAAAGAAAAGGAATTCATTTACCTTAGCACCTTATAAACTTTCCGCGAGGACTGCCGCTGGCGCAGTGAACAAGCGCAATTACACGTTTCCGAGGGAGTCGCATGAAACGCAGAGAAGTAAAAGCGAGAAATAATGTGGACTCGCCGCCCTCAAAGATTCACTATTCCTATGAAGCTGTAAACCGAGGCAGCCAAGACGCAGGGGGTGCGGTGGTCGTACAAAGTGCGGCGAGGTTTTTCCAGAGGCTCGTAAGCGACCTCTTAACGGTGCCCGGGAGAGGCGAGCGCGCGCTTGATAGCCAGGCATAACGCTAACGCGCCCGCTAGCTACCTACACTTACGCACATATATGCAGACACACGGGTGCACAAAAGCCAACACATCGATAAAAGCACCAGGTATAAAAGCAACACGACCCGCGCGTTCGCTTAACTGCCCCGCTGGTGCGCTTGCCCGTCCCTTCTCTCTCTGGCAAGGTGGCGAGTGACGGAACTTTTTTTTTATGGCCGCCGCTTGCCAATCGTTTGCATAATGAAATCATTTTCACTCAAGGCTCGCGTGCTATACGTTCACTCTTTTTTATTTATTAACGGAAAATTTTAGTATTTTGCTTCTCTGACTTTTGTTCTGCTTAAGTGCACTATTATAGTTTTCAAATAAATCGATATTTGACAATTGATGCGCAATGCCGAATGCAGTACACTTCTGTAATTATTTGTTTTATTAAAATGATAAGTGTCGGCCACTTCGCACTGCGGTGACATACAAAAAAGTTAACTTAATTATAGCAAAATTTCTAAACCTTAATAATGCATAAGTTATAATCTGAAATTAAAGTGGTTCAATACAATGACTTTTTTAAGTTCGTTTGTCATTAAAGATATTCCAAAGGCATAGTCGTTGAATTTACGTGCAAAGATTGAATTACACAGACCAAAGATTGTTCAGCGGACTGACGTACTGTTACCTTTCTTTGCAGGGCCATCCGGATCAGTGAACCCTCGGCGCAAATACGACGCAATAAGGATAATTTTTGAGAGGTAATTCGATATAACACGGTGACGGCGGCTGCCCATTAAATAATCACGGCGAGATGCCACTTTAAGCCTGGCGAACAAATGCGAGATCGATTTCCCTCGTTAATTAGCCGGAGCGACGTGAAAAGCTCCTCGACGAGACTCGCGCCTGGCGAAGAGGGTTCGAGGGAGACGCGCTTACCTCCGGGGCTCATAAATCCCCGACCTCGCCTCGCCAACTCAGACTCGAGGAAGACCAACTTGGGGATGGCTTCAAGCTCATACTGCGATGCGAAATGTCGCGAACGGTATCGCATTACATTCTTAAGGCGCCTACATTTCTATCTCACGTTTTCTTTACTCCAAGAGAATATGTTATAAGCTCATTTTGCTTTCACAAGGACAAACTTTTAAATAATTCATAACGTGACAAACAAATCAGATTCTCTTGTCAATTTTTAATGCAATACTTAAGTAAACACTTTAATACACTTATGGATCGTACTTTATACTTTCCAAATGACAGATTTTATTCACATTATAAAAGACATTTGCCGGTATAAACGATGAAGTCAAAATATTTGGTACTGTTATTGAATAACTTTTGTTAAATCTGGTATAATAATATGCCTGTTTCATATGCAATGATCTGCTGCTAAAATGATATTTTACTTGTGCTTATAGTTTAGCTAAATTTAAAGATAAATAAATTAATACGAGAAACTATTGATCCATAGGATTAAAAATTTCTTTTTATTTTTACACGTAATGAATGAAAACTTAGTTTCAATAAAGTGCATGATCCCTTTTTTTTATTCTATATTTTATGTATTAACTTATAATATTTTCTTTGCAGTAGTAATGAATTATTTAACTATTGCTTAACGGAAGTAAGCTTAATCATTTTACTTTTTCCGATATGAACCTACTTTATTTGAGGCACATTTGCACACATAAAAAAAAGAATTTCCTTAAAATCCCGTTTGAATTTTATTTTCCTAAGCCCTGAGCATCCATAAAAAAGTGATACTCATTTGAGAAAAAGCAGAAGGACGTCTTTTACACACTTGTGGAACAAAGTAATATCGACATAAGTGAGCATAAAAGTGAACGCAGCACTCACGTCGTCCGACAAGCTTCGCGTACGTGTTCTTTCCTTTACGATACACGGCGACGCCGACGACACCGTTCCCACAGCTTTTCCAAACAATGCGTCCTCGAATAATGTGAACGTAGTGTTGCATCCCTCCCCCTCTGAATATGGATTCGTGCGCATTAAAATCCACGGTCCACTAATGGACGGCTGGGGGATCCTCGAAACGAAGACAAACGTCTGTCGCATCTTTTTAATGCCGTGCGGCGAGCCAACGGCTCTTTGGTAGCGTGCCGTCGTAAAGGCGACTCGCGAAAGTCGTAAAAGCGCTGAAAGACTCTTGTTGCTCGGGCGGTAATGCGCGCAAAGACGGCGGCGCTTGTAAAGACTTTTAAAGAGGCCGCAGCTTCCCCCCGCTCCGACAATAATTGCGCGTCGCGGCCGCGAGCGACCAGCCTTGGTAGCCGCGGCTTTTCATATCTCGTCGTTATAGGTCGGCATCGCAGTCAGTCGTGTAATTAACGAGGCGAAATTTGCCTCTCGCATTCGAGCCAGTAGCGACCGGAGATTCTCTCTTTGAAGCGTGAGAATACGTCGGAACTCGCGTGGGTTTTTCTTTATTTACCTCGTGTAAGTAAAATCAATGCATTATGGTCGTGCAATTTAAACGTTAGCCCGTTGCAAAAGCTCCGGAAAAAGAAATAAAAAATCCAAGGGAGACAGAAAGAGGGTACGGCAGTAATCGTTTTCAGACATTTGCTCCACAAGTAGTATATGTTAGATTTAGTCAGACGATAAAGCATTACGTGATACTGTCGCTCCGGAGGTACTTGGCCACGCAGTCTTCCGCGAAATAAATTTCTTTTTCGTGCTCTAACCGCCGCGGCCGCCTCATCGTTCCTAAACAAGCCGACTTTTGTGAGATATCAATTTAAAGTTGAATTGCTTTTACAATTCCGAGGCAATAAAACAGGAAGGGACTCTTCCTCTTTCTTCCGGCTTTTTCCCGTGGACGACAAAATACATCGTGTAATACATTGGCAGCCGTAAAAGATGACACCGTATCCTACAATCGAGCAACATCCCAACGATGGCGCGGAAGGTTCCTTGCGCGCGCATCGAGGAGATTGAAAGAGCGCGGCAAATGAGATTTAAAAAAAGGGAAAAAAGAGGAAGACGGGAACGACCCGAGTCGAGTTTTACGGCCGCAAGGAGAGAGGGAGATGGGGGGAGAGGGCGAGGCGCGATATCGGCGAGAATTTTAAGAGCCATTTGCTGCGAGCGCGAACTTTTACGCTTCGACTCGTGCGTGTGGTGCTCGAAAAATCCAATTCCGAAGTCAGCCGCCATTAAGTGTTCCTGTTAACGCTAATGCCTCTCGTAAATAAAATCCATCAGCGCCGCGCGAACGAGAAAACGCCGCCGAGAGGACGGACGCTCCATTCTTTTTCCCGATCGAGTGGGAGCACCTATAGAGAATCCGTTTCCAAGGATGAATTATTTAGAAGTTTAGAAACTTGTTGAGCGGAAAACTTTTTTTTACTGCTCTAGAATGATCCTGCGGTTCAAATTATTCCGAGGAATAATTTTGCAAAACTACCTTTAGAATGCTACGTCAATTACGTGCTGTTTCGAACGAACAATCTCTCTAAAAGTTCAATTTTGTGTCGAAATGCGCTGTATTGAAATTCCCCATAAAGTCTGTCTAATTAAACGAAATCGCGAATTTTCAATGACAAAAAAGTAATGACAACTTATTTAATGGAGGATTTGCGACGGCAGATCTGATGACTAAATTAAATTGCGGTAAGATTATATTCTTTTGATATTAACAAATAAGCTAAAAAAATCAAGTTTAAAAAAAAAGAAAATCAGTATCTCGCAATACGAGGTCAAAGTTAAACAGCTTATTCGTCGAGCGGTAAAAAATTCTGCTCGCGTCGCTTCAATGAGCGAAACTCCAGCGGGCGCTTTCGTTTCGATTCATTATACGAATGGTTATCGCTCGGCTCTTTCACGCTTATTAAATCAATCAATCTCCCCTTTACGCCCCTCTCCCGGGATACCTCCAACATTTTTCCACCTCCTCCCACAAGGTTTTCTCTCATCGGCGCCAGTCCCCCATCCACCCGCTACCGCCTCTTCTTCCCCTTTCTCCCTCTCTCTTACTTTTCCCTCTCGCTCGGTCGGCTCGTTCATTATTCATTTACCGGTTTAACGAGCCCGTCCGCAAAAAAGCGACGCGTTCGTCCTCTCCGGTCGATAGCGATTCCACGCTTTGACATCCTTTTTTTTCTCGTCCTCGTCCCCTTCGCTCTCATTTTCCCTTTACCTCGGTGAGCGCGTACGCGCTCAGGCTCTCAGCTTTTACTTTCATATTGGGGTGCGTCCAAATTTTTAATTTTTTCTCCCCCTTCCTTTAGCAAGGGACGCAAAAACGAGCCTTCGATTGTTTCCATTAGCGTCTGTTCTTTTATTATCAGTATTTCGGATATTGAAAGAAAAAGGAATGACAGGCACGGAAGTACCAATATTTTGTGCGAGAGTTTGTGAAAAGGCCATTTTGTAGTCTACTAGTCTGAATTTCTCATTCAAAGCGGCAGTGATCGCTATTTTTAGTTATTAATCGCCTGTTCTTTTAGAAAATGTACCTACAAAAGCTCGCAGGCTACACGCAACTCGAAAATGAAAAATATATACTTTACAGTGGATCAAAGCTAATGAAAAGGGCGAACCAATGCTGTCTGCTTAATTCAGCGACGCTATTTTTCCGAAGCCCTTAGTCGGCACCCGGCAGTTTGCTCGCGGGCACGCAGAGAGACGAATTGAAAAGAGAGTCCCGGAACAATCGGACAGCCGAGAGAGAAAAAGCAAAGGGAAAGGCAAAGCGCGGCGCGGAAAAAGGCGCGGCGGCTCCGAAGTAAATGGGCGACGGACGGAGAAAAAAGCCAAGAGCGAAATTCGCTATCGGAAAAATCGAGGCGGGAGTTCGCGTATCCGCGCGACGTCAATTCCCCTCCTCCTCCTCCTATTCTCCGCTCTCCTTTTTTCCGCCATCCTGCCTCCCCCTCGTCATTTCGTTTCTCTGTCGTTCCACCAGCCAGCGCCTCTCGTCTTTAAAACGCCGTGCGGAAAATGAACGACCGAGTGTCGCCGCTGTCGTGTGACGCATGCTCCTCTACCCCTCAGCTTTTTCTTCTTTTTTAACTCTTCCCTCTTCGCTCTTCGCTCTCCGCTCTCCGCGTTTTTCCATCGAGTCCGCTTTTTTTCCTCCCAGAGAGATAGTTCACCGCCTTCCTTTTTTCGCCGCGTGCTTTTTTCCCACCGATGACGTGCGCGTCTTTGTAAAAGGACGGTGAGATTTTCGCGGGCTTGAAAAATTCAGCGGCACGTTACGCGAGAGCCACGGTTTTTCTTGGACGCGAACGTTCGGCGAGTTTTTGCAAGGGATTTTTTCCTTTCTTTTTTTTACGCGGGCAAGCTCGTCTCGCTCTCACCTTTGAACTCTCGTCTTGTGGCCTGCCCACTCGCCAACTGTCGGATGGATAAGAGGATTATCGTGGGAGTTTGGCTGAATTTACGCTAATTTTTCAATCAGTCGAGCTGCTTCGCGAGGCATGAATTCACTTTTTATAGTATACTCGAGCTTTTCGAATGTCAGAAGGAACAATGCTTAATTTTTCTTTTAATATTAATAATAATAATGATAGTTGCTATAATTCTTGTATGCATGGTTATTAAGCAATTCCTTCAAATAGATGTATTGTACATTATACTGTAAGTTTTTTCATAGTTTAATTAAAAAATTCGTCAACTTCGGCAACATTAATTTACGGAGCATTTTCATTAATTCGACTTTAAAGTGAAACAAAGGGAAAATCATCATCTATTCAATAATCACCCATCGCAATAATTAAACGAGTAAATTTCAATATGAATAAAGCCATTTTATACATCAAGTAACACCAACATTCCCTTTTATAAATAAAGCAAGCGCAAAAGCGAATGAAATCAGCCTGCATTAATCCAGTCAAATCAAATTTATTCTCGACCCGAAAAATCATTAAAACCGAAATTATCGCGAAAATTGCGCTCAACCATTACAGCTGAACTAAAGAAAAACAGAGATGATAATCGCAGAGGATGAATGAACAAGCACAGGGCTCGAGAATGGTCGCATTATGAAATCCCCAATCTCTTTGTTGGGAAAACAAGAAAATCGAATGATCCGCGGTGGACTGCTGATATTTTTCATGCGTGAATTTTCCGGATCTGAATGTCGCGCGCGTCCCCCAGCGCTGACCGATATCACCGCCGCCTACCCTCAACCCCCCATTTTTACGTCCCTCACAAATTTGCAGTGGGCGGGATGCTGGACGGTTCGCGTATATAATCAGCGATACGCCCGTTGATTACGGGGGGGGGGGGCAACGGAATTTGCGCATTTATCGGAAATCATTCGGTCGCGCGGGCGCGCAATCGATTAATAGTGTTTTTCCAGGCCACGCGTACATTTGTGCTGTGTGCTCACTTTTTTGTCGCTCCTAATAAAAAAGTTCTGAATTTCCGCACTATTTTACGTGTTCGGAGCAGAGACTCTAGAGATAGGGTAAAGCTAATATTGAATCTGAAAAATAGCTTTGCTTTTCCTTAATGCTTTAAATGTAAATAAAGAAGTAAAAAGTATTTAAATAAAATGATCTTCATGAGATGTTAAAGGTCATAATTATATGCTTTATAAATGTTGTTTAATGATTCTGTGAATGAAGCGAGCAGCTGTTTATATAGATGAATGTGAGCTTGCACGAAATTCTCTCTTTTCAGGTGTAATACTTGCTGAAGACAAGACAGCGAAGCTCACACGTTAATTACTTCCGCCAGCCCGAGTTCGTGTTTTCCCTGTTCACGGCAGCTCTCCGCGAATAGACACTTAGCAAACACGGAGGAATCTCGTAACCGCGGAGCACGTACAAGCTTAAAGTATACTTTTAAGAAGCAACCTTTATTTCACTATTATAATATACAATGTTATATGCTCATTAATAACGCAGTGCTTCTTTCGTAATATTAGTAGCTTGACAAACAACTGTAAAAAATGTTTTGTATTACTGTAATAAATGTGTAAAATAAAATGGTAAAGTTGTGCTGAAAAAATGAAGCCGTTAAATTCACGTAAAAAAACATAAAGCGCCGTGCATTATTCCCGTTTTCCCCTCATTTTCAGCGATGGTGGCGAAAACGAGTCGTGCGAAAGGCGATGCAGTGGAAGTACCACGCCCCGCGAAGCTTTTTCAATGAATAATAACCCTCCCTCTTCCCCTCCTCCTCCGAGCTTGTTTGTTGTCGTTTTGTTTTTTCAACGCAATTATCCGGGCGCAGGAGCGGGAGACCGGCAGTTCAGCCGACTCGGAGGCCAAATATTATTTTTCGAATAATTGCTCTCATAATTTTTCCTTTCATCGGAAAGCGCGCCCTACCTCACCAACCCCCTACACCCCCTACCCCTCTCGTGGACGGAACTCGCCGGGTGCATCGCTTAAAAATTTCACCAACACGCGTGGGCGAATATATACGACCGAATGCGCGTCCGTTACACTTTTTTCCTGCGTTTTGCACTCCAATGAATGGTTATTATGCAACTCCGCATTGTTTAGCCTGCTTTTTCGAAATTTTAAGAAAGCGAACAACGACTGCGACGAATGAAAAAAACATTTTTTCTTTTAATTATTGACAGTATTAATAATAATGAGCGCGAAACAATTTTGTCGCGGCGGTCTGCGCGAGCGGTAAAATTTATGCGGTTTAAAAGCCTTTCGAACGATGCAATTTAATAGATTTTAACAAATGTGCTGTAGTAAATTATTGATCCATTAAAGATCGTACCACTGGAACGAAGGCACCGTTTCGGAGGCTTTTCGAATGAAAATAAATGGAACTCGATAATACGGAGTCGTGTTTAAACGTATTTTCTTTCTTTTATACCCCTTTTATATCCGCGAGTAACTATCGAGCGGATCTCGAAAATGGAAAATTCGGAACTCCCTCGTAACCCGTGTGCGTAGGTGTACGCTTTACATAATCCGCGTGGCGAATCGCGAAAAACAAGTGGCGATGGATTAGCTCTGCGCTTGCGCGCGATCGATATATAAATATCCGTTAAAATATTTATCGTTCCCCGATTGGTTCCTTCCATTCAAGCAAGCCGCTAAAGTTGCGCCGCTATGAGTCTTTCAGGTAAGTAGCTTTCATTCTCTCACTGCGTCGGTGAGTACAAAGACCATCTTATTATACTTCAACTACGTATTTAGTTGCAAATTGCCTTTCCAACACAATTTTCTTATAAAATAGGTATTTAATGACTTTTGGTACGAATCGATCCATTATTCCTATTCTAACACGAAGAAAAAAAAAACGTACTGAAAATTGAAGAAATTGTATTTCACGATTCACGAAGCCGATTCACATTATTAGAACATTTTCAATAATTTCTTCTACAATTTGCAAGAGATGATGCAATTTTTTTTTTCATTTATAGCAAATTAAAAAAATATTTAACAAATTTTATGAAAAACTTTTGTCGTAATTTTTTCAAATAAATCTCGATTTGTAGAGACAGGTAAAAGAAAATTAAAACCCGTACATTTCATAAGACTACAAAACGGTTGGTGAATATCATAAGACATTTAAACGAGTTAAGTAGATTTGATACGAAGAAATTATCTTAAAATTCAAATCTTTTTAAATGAAGCGTTATTGAATAATATTTATTAACAGATAATTTGTTAGTCACAAATTTAATGACTTTATTTAATGACAATTTGAATCATCTGGTTTTTATTGAAGAATTTACTAAAATTAAAAAGAACAATACGTTCCTCTTGACTTCCTCGAAACTATAAAAAAGTGAGAGATTATAACACAGTAATAAATTCGCTCTAGTTCTTCCAATGAATGACATAAAGATATTTTTAATGTTGGACTCGCTTTGAAATGTGCAATAGAAAATTTGAAGAATAAATTTTCCACTGAATCGCGTGCAATCACAATTTTTAATAAAACCGACGGGCGACATCATTTGCAACACGCAAAAAAAGCAAACGACCCCTTCAGTTCCGTCAAATAAATTTAATCCAAAATCAATTCGTACGCGATATCTGGCGGGCCGTCCCTCGCAAATAACAAAACAGAGAACTAACTGCCGGGTATATCGCGCGTATTATTCCATCGCGCGCTCGCGCGAAAAAAAGATACGGGAATGGTCAAAGCGGCTTTGGTCAAACGAAACGAGAGAAAAAAATCGTCGGCAACGGCATTCCCCTCTCCCCGTGTTGCCCATCGAAAACAAAAAAAAGCGCAAGCTCGAATAATATTGCACTCCCTCTATCTTCCCGCGCGCCGGGGCGCCATAACTTGCGAGAGCGGCGTCACCCTCTGTTTCGCGGGGGCCGCGTCGATATTGCTCGCGACGGCTGAATTCTGAAATACGGCGGAGTATCGCACAAATCACATACACACTCCGAGCGATTTATAGAGTCGAGGAAAAAAAAAGAGAACGGGATCCTTGCGAAAAATAAAAAGCGACTACTACTCTGCGCTGCTCCAACCGTAACAATCGAGAGTTTTCTCTCCCCTTTTTTCATGGCCGTCGTGTGCTGCTTTGTGGATATTTTAAAATTTCTATTTGTGTAGCGCACTCTCTCGCTCTTTCGATTTTTTTTCGAGCGTTTTTTGTCCGTCGGTCGAGAGAGCTCCGATCAGATTTTTCCAGCCAATTCGTATACCCGCGCTCCCTTTTATTCCTTCGTTCGTTGGTGTTTTTTTTTACAGTACGCGGATGCGCGTTCACGGCGTCGGCGCGATATGAAAAGCATAAATACCGTAAAAACTGCACCGACGTCGTTTTCTTTTTTTTTCAACCGGACTCTGGTCGACGTTTTGTAGTCCTGACAGATCGGTCGGGGTGGGCGAGCGTTATTTAGATGCACCGGCGCACTCGAGAAAATAATTTGCGTTCTTCATTCACCATTTAAATGTTGTCGGTATAATAGTTTTTATGGACTTTAGTGAATTATTTTTCTCACGATTAATGGCGCTCGACTTTTTTTAATATACAATTGAAAGTGAATTTTTTTATTATAATACACGAAGAAAATAATGTAATGAAAATAAAAGAAAAAGTGTTTAGTTTTTGTGGCTAATTAAAGAAATAACTTATGGGAAAAGTATCTATAATTAAGAAATAATTAACTAAGAATTGAAGCAGTAGTTGATGCGATGACTGTATTTTCTTTAGGCACTGCCTGAGTGAAGGAAGAAAAATTAAGGAGAAAAAAAGAATGGCTGGCTTAAAAAAGCTTGGACAATAAAGGGGTTAATAAAAGCGAGCGAGCGTCGAAGGTCTGCAAGCCCAGGCGAAAAAACACGGTCGCTCGGCGGAGTAAGGGCTCTCGTCCGTGGCAAATCCCAGCGGTCAACGTTTTTCCGGGGTGGCTCGTGCGCGCAGGAGGAGGGGATAAGGAAAACGAGACCGGACAGCGAGTCGTGTTTGCGCGGCGCGCCCTCTTTGTCTCTGCTTGTTTTTCCCCCGGTTCTTCTCGACTGGCGAGATCCGATTTGCGATTCAAGCGTCCGCTCAGAAAAATAGCGAGAGACCGGGAGGGCCGGGCCCCTGCTAAATATTCAATAAACGTGGCTATTATTCCCATCACGTCGCGCCCCGACTACGGCGGTGTCAACGCCGATGTATACGCGTCGTGGAGAGATGAGGGATCGCGCGGACGGCGCGTTTTTTTCCCTACTTCGTCGTGCCTCTGTTTACTGCACAATTAGTCGCTTATTTTAACTTTTTTCGCTCATGTTTAAATATTGCTTTTAAAAAAATGTTTGCTATTTTTAGTTAGAGGTAGGTACCTTTATAAAAACGAAGGAAAACTCTACGTATATTTCTATTTCTAATTTTGATTGATTTTGACTGACAATACTAATTATCCGAGGGAAATTCATGGCCGAATTAAGAAGCAAAAAGCACATTTGTTTAAGTTTAACAGGTCGAACAAAAAGAGATTTTTCTAAGAGGATTAAAATTTTGATATGAATTGAAATTAAAGTTGTGAAGCTGATGAATTTAAGACTAGAAAATATATGATTTTGCCTTTGATAATCCTCTAAAAATTCATGACCTTCTAAAATGGTTATTTTGGGAGAGCCCGCACAGCTGGGCGGTAAACAAATAAAAAATACAGGGAGTCAAAGTTTAAGAAACTGGCTCGGCTTGCACGCGGAGGCCGCGATCCTCGCATCTCTCCCACTCTGCATTATGGAGTAGAAACGCGAGCGTGGGTGGATGAAACATAAAAAAGGGTGGGTGAGAGAAAAGAGCGCCGTGGCCCGACGGCTGTTTATCCCCCAGGATTACAAGTCGAGGCTCTGCATCCATATTCTGTAATTTGCTCGCTTCTCGGGAGGCAGACTTTTCTCTTCGTCCCTCCCACGGACGATCCTTACTTTCTCGCCTCTCCCTCACAGCGCTCCGAGGCCAACTCCCGGGCGCGCTTCCTGCCCGTACACCGACAGACACGCAGACGCCTCTTCTTTTATTTATATCTCACGCGGCCGCCGCTCCCTCCTCCGGCCTCCCTTTTTCCCACTTTCTTTTATTCGCTCCCTCCCTTTCACTCCGACTCCTTCTGCCTCCTTGAATTATTCCGTTAAGTTCTCTCCGGACGCGAACTCTTGCGCCTTTTGCACACCCGACCAACGGCTGCCCCTTCCTCTCGCCTCCACCGACAGCCAGAAGAATGGCGGCGAACAATCGAGCTCTCTCTTTCCTTCTCGCATCGACCTTTTTTATTCCTTGTTTTCCTTCTTTACAGTCCCACGAAGCTTCCGTCCATTTTCCCGTGATTCCGACTTCTTTTTTAAATTACGTGCTGGAAATTTTCGATTTATAGCATCTTCCCTTTCCCCTTTTTAATTTTAACAGTCAGATAAGTCGCGCGGTTATACTCGCTGTACATTTTTTGACAAATCATTTTTTCTCCACTCCAACCTCAAATACGCATGTTTGCATGCGATTTGCGGCTCTCGTGGAGAAAAATACGATTTCACACTAGTGCGTAAGTGAATCTTTGCCTCGGGAGACTTTTCGGCCTCGCTTCGCTCGGCCTAAAAACGTCTCCCGACGCAAATAATTCACTTCCGCACCCGTATAAAAATGTACTATTTATTCCTTTACGACTCTATGCGTATAACCATGATTGACCTCGCTTTTTTTAGAAGATGTTTGAGACTTTTCTAGCTATTGATGTTGATGTAAGAAAGTTTTTAATAAACTTGAAAAATAAGTGTCATTATACCTTACGTTAAGAAAGGTATGATTATGCTATAACGTTGTTAAGTAAATTCAAAAACTATTCTTCTTATAGCAGATAGAATTAAATGTTAAAAATATCAAATAAATATCTGTACGCAGCTCAGTGTAATTTGCTAAAAATTAGCAAATAATGTAAGAAAAATAAAGGAAACAAAATTGTGTTATCTTCGTCAAAAGAAAATGGCGTATGAATAAAATGGAAATCGTATAAAAATTGTTCATCGATTCAAGCATCGCCTCCAGGACTGGCCGACATAACAGAACGCGTACACACCAAATACCGATCATCATCGCGGTCGCGATTCGACGCGGCGGGAAATTCAAATCCGCGCATCGCTTCCTCCTCACCATACATATGTATGACGGGAAAATTCCTCGTTACCGTTCTGCTGATGTTTGAAAGTCGCAAAAGGAAAAAAGGATTGAGTCGGCGCTGTTTGCTCGATAAACCGAGTCGTCTGTCCGCTGGCGCATCCTATGATTTTATACTTGGACGCTGGAGTTGGACAGCCAGAGGCCGGAGGTAGAGACTTCGGTAGGAGAGTAAAAAGCCGGAGTAAAGAGGGCGTAAATCGCAAATCCGCTCCGTCGGGGCGTGTGGCTAGACGTCGAACTGAGCGCTGCTAATTTAAGTAGCCAAGGCGCGACGGGAGAGTCTCTAATCGATGCCCGCACCCTTCCCTCAGCTTGAAAAAAAGAAGAGAAAAAAGGTCACATGTTGCGAGGGCTTCTTCGGAAAAATAGTTGTAAGTTTTCCTGCTGAGATGTATACGTTGTACCGTACCTTGGAAGGAATTGATAATGCTTAGTAATTAAACAGACCGCAAATAAATTATAAAACTCATAAATACATAGATAATGTCTACAATTTGTCATATTTTTTCAATCAATGAGGAGTTTGAGGATTTTTTAATCGATTTTGGGAGAATTTAATCGGGATTAAGGTACGGAAATCGACGTACGGCATTTGCAAGCACGGGAGTGGAGTATTTATCGTGTTGCAATATAAATATGAAGCGTCGCTCTTTTGAGCCGAATGACCCACTTCCGGCGTACACCGCTTCTAAGTTGTTATAAAGGTTGAAATAAATGTGCCGTAAGTACCCCCCGTCCCCTTTCGTCGCTTTGCCGAATTATTAACACAGAAAACGGAGCGTACGCGAGTGCGTACAGTATCAGGCACAGGGGGAATTTACTGCGCGTACAGTTATGCGCGAGCGTCAGGCAGTAAAAGACCGAGCTTCAAACGCAAATGTAGCCGAACGCACTTTGGTTTACCGGGAAACCTCTACTAAAACCCGTGCAATCTTGCCACGATACGGTAAATAAAGCCTCGAGCTCGCTTCCTTGGCAAAAAAAAACCATCCTCTCCCCACCTGTGAAGTTGAAGTTTTTCAAAGAAAGAGAAAAGAAAAAAATATATTCAACGTCCGTTAAAAAGATTATCTCCGCTTCTTTTTTCCAAGCATTCACAGTGCGCGCTCGTTTCAATTCACTACCTTCCGCTGGTTTAGCCGCGTATAAAATTTTCCCGTTCGAGGCTACTAGGAATTCTCGCAAAAAAGGGGCGGAAAAAACGCTTTACCGAGTATTACGACAGCCGCCAGTCACATTTCACCCGGCGCCAATTGAATTTTTTCCCTCCCTCTGTCGCCCTCGGGCGACGGCGACCCCCCCCCCGCTGTTCGCTGGATCGAGGCGTCGCCGTCTCAGCGCGCAACAATGAACTTCTCCCAAATTAAAAGCTCGTCACACCATTTGCATGTTATTACCTTGTTTACATATTTATTCAAGAAGCCGGGAGCCCCGCGACGGTCGGTCGCTTATTTCCCGACTGGGGTGCGATAGAGAGGAGAAGAAGCGACGCGCACGCCAAAATCATCCCTTAATCCGCGGTAAACTTCCTCCTGGGGCTTTTGGCCTTTAATATTAGATTAGGCCCCTGCTATGTATACAGCGTGAAAGGAAAGTTATCCCTCCTCTCGACGGGGGACTGCGCAGAGTCCGGCCTTTTCCGCAGCATGTATCGCTCTTCACTTTATAAAGGGTGGAAATGCCGACAGCCGTACGCGCGAAACTAACTACTATCAGTTGGAAACTTCTCTGTGCTGCCTTTTAGGCGATTTAAAAAGTTTTTTTATCAACTGGATGAATTTTGATTTTCGCACAATTTCTGCGACCAAATCGTTCTTTAACCCTTTAACGCCCAACTTGACCATTTTTCGACAATATTTTCAGTGGTGTGTAACACTAACTTAAAATGGTTCAAGAAATTCTCGAGATTTCATTTTTAACGTAAAACTTTTCGGAGCGACTTTTGGATTGTTGGATATGGCCAATTTTTGAAAAATCAAAAAATTGCTCCAAAAATTCTAAAAAAATTCACAAGTAGACTTTGATTAATTCTAAGCACTTTTTGTTCTATAACTTTTTTTTCAGAATTTTCGGAGCAATTTTTTGATTTTTCAAAAATTGGCCATATCCAACAATCCAAAAGTCGCTCCGAAAAGTCTGAAAAAATTCACACGTCTTCTCTGATGAATTCTAACAACTTTTTGTTGTATAAATTTTTCTCGTTAAGTCGATCCTGATCGAGAAAAAAATCACGAACCTTTCTTGATAAGTTTGGTGGAAAAGGGGTTGTTTGGATGGCCGCCATTTTTAATTTCGGTATTGCTACTTTTACAATAAAGTATATATGCCATTGACCAAATATATACGTGTTAGACGTACGAGCGAACCCTCTTTCCATTCGAAAATTTGGGTTAAACGAATTTTTTTCTCAAAAATTCACGTTTTTTTTGCAAAAAATTGTTTATAACTTTTTATTGTTGAATTTTTCGACAAATCTAATACCGGATTCTGAAAGTACATAAAATTTTACGTTAAAAATGAAATCTCGAGAATTTCTTGAACCATTTTAAGTTAGTGTTACACACCACTGAAAATATTGTCGAAAAATGGTCAAGTTGGGCGTTAAAGAGTTAAAATAATTAACGTTGTAAAAGAGATTTTAATTAAGTATACATAAATTCTATATTACCTGTTTGTGCATCTCGACGTTGAGGCCGTACGACATCTCGTAGTACTGCAAAAATTGAGAAAATATAATTATAATTGTGTCGAGTACATAAAGACGTAATTGTCTTGTAAAGTGTAATGTTATAAAAGTGATAAAACGTGCAAAGCTCTTATTAAAAGGCATTCCCATGCTTTTAGTACCTTTTACAGTGTTATACACATGTGAAAATAATTTTCTGAAGCAATTTCAGTGAAATTATTTAAGAATGCCTTAAATTAAATACCCAGATAACGCTTATTATTATATATGTTTAATTGTTTGGATATAATAACTAGTCGTGCTGTGTGCTATAAGATGATTACACTTTGATCCATTGATTTTTACAACGATCAATATAAGATTTAATCGAGCAAAAATAATTATAATCCCTTTCTTTTATGCGCTTTAATTTATACTTAATAACCACATAAATAATTAATTACGAGATAAAAAATTGTGGGAAGACTATTGCCAAATAAACATACTCGATGAAAATGTCTTGTTTTCTCGGTCGATATTCATCAAGCTACAATATCGGCGTATTTTCCATTCCGCAGTGCGAAATTACAATCGAACGTCAGAAGAAAAATGAAACAGCAGTTGATCGCAGACGCAATTTTAGTCTGCGAGAAAAGACGGATCCTCGGAAGGACAGGAAAAATATTGAAACAATCGGCAGCACTCGCCTAGTCAAATTTAACGAACTTGCAGACAGCAATAACTGAGCGTCTAAAAGTAGGAAAGAGCAGGGAAAATAAATGAAATGAATGAAAAGCCGAGGAGAAAGGCCGCGGAAAGGGACGTGGAGAGAGGAAGCGGGACACGAAGGAAAAGCGGAGAGGAGGGGAACTAGAGTCAGCGTCGGCGTCGAGATAGGGAATTCAGTGGATTTTAACGGTCCACCCCCGCGTCGGCCGAATGCGAGTCATTGGCCATAAAGCAGGCGAGCGTTGCGAGCGGCGTTTACTGCCCCGTAAAACGCGCCCGGCGTACATAACCGTTGCGCGCTTTAGCGTTTTGCGCGCCGCAAAAACCATATAGCCGCGCGTTCCTCGCGTAATGAAAATGAATGGCCCGCAGGAGCGGGGCTCTCGCGGGGGTGGGAGAATTAAATGCGCACGACGCGAGCACGGAGTGCTTTATTTCCTGCCAAGAGAACGTCGCGTGGTCGCGGAGGGCGGCCTCAGACTAACTCGCCGTTTTACTTTGCTTCTGCTTTTTATTTTTTATCGAGACCTTACTATCGAGCGTCACTTTTTTATTTACAAAGTAGGCCGAGATTTTTAAACCTAATCCATCGAAATTGCCGAGCTTACATTTTTCACGCGTGCACGTAAATTTCTTTTTCTATAACCAACTTATTTTAATTGAGTACAGCGAATTCATGAATTATTCTGAAGTTTTTTCAACGGAAATAACTTCAACGTAGCAATTGCTTTATTGTTTAAATCGAATGAGAGAAATTTTACTCTAACATAAAAAACATTCAAGTAGTATGTATATCGAAAAAATAAAGAATTTTGTTAAAGGGATATTTGTAAAAAGTCAAAACTTCACCTTTTGAAGAATCCGTAAATTGAAAAGAACGATCCGAAAATATTAAGAGTCAATTCAGTATCTTTATTGAAACACTGCATTATAAGCTCGAGAAGACGAGCATTAAATTTGAATCTCACTTAAGGTTATTAGCATATCCGAGTGAGCCGTATCCTGTCGAGGACGAAAAGACTCGAGAAAATCAAATGTTTATATTCGTCTCGACGCGATTAAATCGATACCGTCCGCGCTAAATTGAATCCTCCAATGTTATCGCGCAAAGAGAGCGGAGCGAGCCGGACAAGGGGGGTAGAGGGAGGGGGGGGCATTATTCGCGGCGCCCCGCTATTTAAATCTCCAGATCGCTTAACGGCCAAGTCGTCAATAAGCCGAGCAAATAGAAATGGACAGCTTTACACGGAGCAAGAGCACTAAGGGGGGGGGGGGGAGAAACGAGAATTACCCGCTATTAACAGATCGTTCGTCTATATTCAGGTCGTCCACGAACGAAGACATCCGGTGCAATGAGAAGCGCTTCGCGGTGAGAAAGAGAGAGAGAAAGAATGTCTTCCTCTTGGTTCCCTATACTTCTTCTTCCTTTTGACTCAGCCTTCTTTCGCCGCGATTCGAGGGCATTCCTGCGGACGTTCCTTTTCCATTCTGCTGCAGCCTCTTACGCATTCTTTTCCCTCATTTTTCTTTCGATTGATTCTCAGATTTTTAAAATATTTTCGGACGTGTCTTTTTTTCATGCAATTTACTATACAACAAGCCATTATGCAAAAATATTGTACTTGATTTTGATGTTGAAGATACTTGTTCAATTAAATTATGAAATAGGTAGAGGATAATTAGTACACATTATTTTGAAAATGCATTTTTTTAAAGGCCAATTGAAAAGATTCTGGAAACTCTATTTTAGAATGCGATTGATTGTTCAATATCAATGTGCTCGTATAAATACTAGAAAAGTATTCAAGAGTGAAAAGCGTCCAAGAAGGAACGTCTGGAGACGACGGGGATAACTGGAAAAAATCGAGTCAATGGCTCTACTAGTGTTGTCGTAGGAAGAGTGGAAACGTGTAATCTGGAGCTCGAATTCTCTCTTAGTTGTGTCTTACAGCGGCGTGTCCGCGTTAATTCACTCTTAATTCACGGCCTCGAAAAACAAGGCTCCGGGGGCTCGTTCTTCATTACGGTGCAAAACGTGAATGCGCCAGTAACTCATATAAATCTCGCCTTAGTGATTCACTTGTACGAGGTATTAATCTTCGACTTATAATAGTGTTTATGAAATTCCACTTTGTTCATTATCATTATTATTTTCTTTATTGAGAAGAGCTTTATGAAGCAAACTTAAGAAAATGATTTAATAATGAAAAAGGGATTATTTTAATATTTTACAGGTTTTTAAGTCACAGTCATGACTTATTGAGTAATCGTTTCAGTGACGAAGTTGGCCAACACTCGAGGTCGATCCAGTTCTATTGCCGACCGAGTGAGCCCGTCACTGATCGACTCGAATCTCAAAAAGCACGAGTCCGTCAATCGAGAGGAGAGAGAGAAGGTGAGCTTGGCTCCGGGAATTCATCGGACGGTTGTATAACGAAAACCTTTGGGGCAGCGGGTGGATATCGGCTTTCGCGCCGTGGGGACGCGCGCGTGCAATAAACCGATCGGCCGATACGAATCGTCAATCGATATCGCGCTCAAGTAATCAGAGCCGCGAGACTAATGGATCGCGGCGCACGAGAGAAGGAGACTTCACAAGATGCTTATCAATATTCGCTCTTATACACCGCGACCGCGTCTCGCTTCGTGCTCTCCGCAGTGTCGAATTATTCACCCCCCTCTTCCCTCGTGACCTCGGCGTAGCTTTTGTTGCGCGGTGGACTTGGAAAATTTTACTTTTACGTGTCGCTAGATCCCTAAGCGGATTTTAAGATAGTTTGCATTTTGCTTATGGAAATCCGCGGTGAATCTCAATCTCTCTCACTCTACTCCATTCTACGTTCTCATGACTTGGCCTCTCGTTGGAGCGCGAGCTTACCTTTTTTAGCGATGGGCTTTACACCGAATGCCGCGAAAAAGACTGTCGGCGCGCAAGGTCGAGACGAGCATCAAGCGAGTTTTAGGACGCGCTGCATCGTATGAAAACTTTATTCCGTGTAGTTTCGCAGGAGCTTGTAAAAAAGTTTGTTACTCACATCCCCTAACATGCGATTCGTAAAAATTTTATCGAACATTTTACTTTAATCTCTTTTTTCGGTACATACTGCGACTGGAAATCGTGAACATTTTATTTACGTCAACTATTTACTCTGAAAAATTAAGAATGTACTTGAGCTATGAGCTTTTCAAGTTTTATTTTATTCTTTCATTTGTTGCAAAATAAACTATGTTATTTATCAGATTTTTATGGAAGTGAACTCGTTACTGTTAATCTTTACTACCAACAAAATTTTTAACAACTTTTTTTTTAATAAATAAGAACATTTTTATTTTGCTTACGAAAATATATATCGTCATAACCTATTTAACTGAGATATATTAGGAATATTAATGTAATGATATTTTTTGTAAAGGAGAATTTTTTAAATTATAAATAAAATGCATGAAAAACAGTTTGTTACAGAAACTGCATAACAGTAACTTTTATTGAATTTTCAGTGCGGAAAATCATGTTACGTAACTATATTGTTTTATTGCATACGTGATTTTGAATTTGTAAAAAGAAATTGGGGTTAAAATTATAAAAATTTAAAAAGTTACATCTCAAAATGTAAACAATTGAATAAATTCAATTGTTTCTTTTTAGGACATAGTCGTTCTAAATTCTAGAGTAATATTTAAATTGTTAGCAATGACGTTGTCGAAATTTCAGTAAAAATTTTAATATAAATGAGTTGGTAACGATGTGGTGAAACAGGAGCAATATGTTACGGTGTCGTTATTTACTTTTGAATTATTCTAATCTCATTTCCAGTGTATGTTATTGTATAAAGCATTTTGTAGATTATAAATTCCCCAAAAATGGAGTAAAACTTACTAAAATTCATAGAGAGAATACTACTAATTGATTAGATTTTTGTTAATTAGAATAATTTGTTAATTGCAAGTACTCCTAATCTTCCTAAAGATTAAAAAAGAAAGTCCGAAGCTTAAAAAAGTAAATAAAATTGAATTAGGTTTGATTTTTTTCAACTACTAATTTCTTATATCAATTACAAATAGGAACTGAAAACATTGACAAAACCATGACAGTATGCAGGATCGAAGTCAATAAGCACTCGGGTGTTTAGGAAAATCAGTAGTAACGGGCAGGAGGGTGAAGTAACGCACACTAAACAGCATCGTGCACGCCAACCGCGTCGCGCTTGATTGTTTAATTAGGAGGCACCTATAGGCCACAAGCAGACGTCTCTCCGCGTTCGCGCGCTCGTGCACACCTCGGAGCGACTTGTTGCGGATGAAGCAGGAGACGGTGGAGGGGGCGATTCTCCCTCACGACGAAGCTTGCAAATTTCGACCCGGATTTCGGCGGACACGCCCACTTCGATTTAATCAAGAAAAACATCCTCGTTATGGGGAAAGGGAAGGGAGTGCGGGGCGCGAGCAACAGATTCCCGATAATGGATTCGAAATTTGTAATCGAGACTTGCGCGCGCGCTACCGACTAAGGCGGAATCGATCGGTCGGGGACTCTGGGCTCCTTGAGTGCCTTCGAATGGCTCGTTTAGGGAGCTCGCGTCGATTTAGAGGGGGATTGACTTTTTACGCGCTTCCACGGGTAATCGACACTCCTTCGTCCTTTTGGCTTAAATTGAATTCGCCGAGGCGTTGAGGAATATTGCGTCTCCTTCTCCTTTTGAGATGCTTTCTTTTTAGTGATCGCGACCAATCTTTCGCGTAAAATAAAGTAGAATATTAATTTAAAATTTTTGTCAACAAACGTTTTTAATGGCACAGGTGTAAAAATGTCGCAAATTCTTTGTAAAAGGTAAGATACACCGAAGAGCTTTTAAGTTTTATAAGTAATTTCATAAGAATGAACTTTCATCAGGTTAAAAAATTGAAAGAAGAGAAATAATTAAAACTGTTAAGTTCCCGGAGCTTCTTTTTAGCCCTAGATCTAGCTTTTAGAGCGATTCTTCGTCGTTAAATCTTGAGTATAAAAAATCTATGAAAAACAAGTTAAAGTTTTTTGCAAAAAATGTAAAGAAAAGAAGAGGCCTGGAAAGGCTGCGGAGAAAAGAGGGAGCGAAGCAAAAAGTCGTTTGAATATTGACACCAGCGACTCGTATGACTCTTTCTCAAAGAAATAAAGAGCGCACCTCTTCCGTAACAGTTTGGCCCATTATATTTTTCGTTGGCGACGCCACGCCTTTAATGGTCAGATCCTCGATACTCGCGATTCCTGCGGGCTTTTTTACAGCTCGTCGCAAGCCCCCCCCTGCGGGAAAGCTGACTGCTTCCGTAGGCGATTACAAGGAGAGAAGGCGAATGTACGGTGGCGCAAGTGCGCGACGCCTCGTAAAAGTTGACGAGGCCGACAATTACACGAGAGAGCCGTAAAAGCCGCAATACCCGCGGGGATCGTCTAATACATATATAAAAGCGCGCCGGGGAACGAAGCATCCCTTTTCTCCCGTCTACTTGCTTATGCGAGAGAGCTTACGCGGCCGCGCGACCGGGAGTGTGTGTGGGTGCCGCGTTAGAGGTTTTGCCAAGTATGCACGAATGTGGGAACACACGGGAGGCGCCGGTGTGAGTATAGACTCGGGGGCGAGGCGGTGGCGGCGGCGGGGGTTCGAAGCGAAAACAAATCCGCAGAATTGCCGCGGGCTCGACGAGCTTTCGAGGGAGAGAAGCGCCGGCGACGAGAGCGAGGGGGAAAATTTGCGTGAGAGATGATGTACGTGTATATAGAGCGAGTGCGCGCGCGGGGCGTGGAAGAGGGTTGACACGAGTGATTTTCAGAATGGAGAGGGAGAGGAGGAACTTACTCCAGCCGAGGAGGAGCTTAAACTGCGCGGAAATACCCGCGAGGAAGAAACCGGGCCCGGCTATAGACACATTGTTGTAGCAGCTCGAGAATATTGCGAGCGTATAAACCTATTGTCTCGCGGGAGTCTTTGAATTAAATACACAGATAGATGCCAAGTCACTTCATATTTCTTCTTTCGTCTCTTTCTTTTTCATTAAACGCAACAACGAGCTTCTGCAAACTTGCGTATGTCAACTTTTACTCATTTCAATATGCACCTTTCCAACTAAATTTTTTCAATAGAACTGTCCGTATAATCGGAATTTCATTAAATAATGAATTAGAAGGTTTTCGTGAAAAATAACTTTAGGGACCTATTGCGATGAAAATTTGGAGCGTTCTAATACTTGGCTTTTCTTCATATTTTCACATAATAAAAGCGTGCTCGACACGTTTTCCTTGTGAAGGTAGTAGAAATGGAAGTTTATCATCTGAGAAATATGCACGAAAACAATTAACGGAAAAATACTCGAGCATTAAAGATAAGACACTGCCGAATTGTCATGTAAGTAAATCCATGCGCAATGTAAATGCAAAGCGACAGCTGCACGCTTTCGATTAAGATAAGCTAATCGACTAATCGGCACGTCGGGCGTCCCGTGCGCGAAATTAATAAGCGCAGATCGGGTTCCCAGCTCCCGGGAAGAGCGGAAACTCGATAGAGCGAGGCTTGCGCAAGATAAACGGAGCGTCTCGCTGCCTCGCGCGATCGCTCGACAGATATATGCAGACACCGCCGCACATACACACAGCCGCACGCGATGCGAATTCGCGTTTTAAGAAATCGCGCGCCAGCCCTGCATCGTTAATGAAGACGACCCGGCTCGTCTGACGTCGCAATGAAAATCTGCGAGAGAAAGCTTAGCGGTGCGCGCGCCATTTACATAGAATGTGTTAGCGCCTGCAAAAGTTGCTAAACAAACGACTGCACACAGGGGTAGGGCGGTGCGTGCAGGCGCCCGGCGAGCAAATAAAATACCTCATATTCTATTGTTTTACCATTATCTTCATTTTTCTACCAATAATCTAAAATTGTCTTGGTCTTGGCGAAACTTACTGTTTTCTATTCTGCTAAAAACTCATCCATTAAAAATGGTCGACATGGCTTCTTAATAATTTGCTTTCGATCGTAAATAAAATGCTTCGTTTTTGATCAATGTACGGCTTATTACGAAAATGAACGGTAAAAAAATAGTAAGTAAGCAATTGCTAAAATATAGTAGATAAAAATAGAATACGAAGGAGCTAGTCTAACATCAATACCTTCAATCAATTAAATTTCTTGCAAATTTGAACCTCAAAGGTAATATTAAAAAAGTTTATATCTTTTAAAGTATTCGTTCTCCTGCTAATTAGTAAACGTTAAACATGCTTCACATGGCATTACTTTCTACTGTAAAGGTCACATTTTTTATTGTTAGTGAAGTAAGTTTTAGGCGAGAATGGATTTCTCGGATACCTATTATAGTCTTAATACTTGACGTTTAATCATTACTACACATTTAGTCTGTTCCTAAGGTACAGTTAAAACGCAAAACTAAGCGTAAGTTCACTCATAGATAGTAAGGTAGATGTCGCACTTAGTTACATACATAATTGGTTTTGCAGATTTGTAAATGGCACGAAGATTGAACAATACTCAGATTTTATATGTGATTAATTTCGTGCATCTCATAGTACTGCAATTTTTTAATTACCTCATTCAAATATATTAGAGAACGTCAAAATACTTATAGACCGATAGAGATTACACGTTATTATGTACTTTGTGTATTTTAAAAGATGTGTATCAATCAACCGTAGTTATCTGTTTAATATGACTTTTTTAAAAGATAAAAATAAACTGCACGTACACAAGAAGTAAATATTGAATCGCTTCAAAAAAATAAAATATACATTGATGAATGGATTTAAAAAGCAATTCATCGCGCGTTTTATTTATACCGTTGATGAAAGCAGTGTGTAAGAAAATAATGAGCTCGGTTATTTATACATATTGAAGGGTTTATCGACTGCTTTAGATTGCTAACACTGAGCTCGATAATGATCGCATTAAGCATTTATACGCCTTTGGTCGCGAAGCGAAAACTTTTTGCTCATACTTAATCAAACGGCCGATTAAAGCGACGATTCATCGCCTTTTCACGCGAGGTTCGTCGAGAAAATTGAATTCGACTCTGTTCTGTCGTTCCCTTCAATTGCACAATAATACGCTGCACAGCACGACTTTATTACGGTATGACTCAACCCATAGCAAATCTCGAGCTAATAAATTTCCGAATCGTCGAATGTGCATCTCAACTGAAAATTCATCGAGGCCTAATAATTCATTATAGCTATCTTCTCCGTTCGTTTTGTTTCCATTGTCAGCGATTTTTTTTATTTTTTTTAAATCGTTGGGAGAAAAAATGACGTAACGATGATGATGTTTTTACTCACCATGACGTAGTGGCGCTGCATTTCCGACTTCTCCTGGGCAAGCTTTTCCAACTCCAACTTAATACTGTACAAAACAAGCAAGGAAAAACGCATGTGTAAGCTAAACATTATTGAGTGCAGGCGACAGTTATAAGCATCGTGCGCCACTGAAAAATGTTATCGTAAAAACTGCTATCCCCACTTAAGTTTGCACTTTAACGCGTAGCAAAAGTGTAAATATTAATTTTGACGCCCGTGCTGGAAATCATCTACGTTTATCCTACTGGTAAACAGATTTTTTTAACGTCTTATTGTAAAAGTACACAAAATAATTTTATTAAATGATACAATAGAATGTTTTTGAAAAAATCGCGTTGTATTACAAGAATAATTTGTACGTAAGTGGACAATCGAATGAATGAACCGCGACCCATCCTCAGTTACTTCTCTATTCCTACATTAGCGCAATAAATTGGCTTCCAAGTTCAACGACACCGAGAGAGGGGAGTCGAGAAAAAAAGAAGAAATGAAAGCCGGCAAGGTGTGCAAAATGTAAGGCGAAATGGGCGCTCGAATTTACACAATAACATTTTTCTTGACGTAGGTGTTCCCCCGATAGTAAAGAGAGTGGGAAGATAAATATTAATTGAACGACTGTTACCACCTTACACGCTGGCGGCATTGGTAAACAGGCGCGCGAAGCCGCGAGCCATTGTTTGTTAATCGCTTGGAAATGCGCCATGAGAAGTGACACACCCATAGGTGCGCTAGTGTGCTTTCACACTCGCGCGCGCATATACGTGAACACCGTGCGCGCGTGTGTACTTAGCGGAGGCTCCATGACTAACAGTCAGGCTCGCCGACAACCTGCTACACTCGTTGGTAATCGATGCCATGCGATTTCCTTTTTTTATTCATTCAGCGGGATAGAAAGGACGTGAAACTCTGACATTTATATTCCACTTTTCTTTTTTAATCCGCGCGTACGTGATTTAATTCGTTTCAATACTGCTTCGGTTATTCTTTTTTATTTTACTTTTTTTCAAATATTCCAAGAATTTTTTTCACAGAATAAAACAATATTGTTTTGTCGCGGAGAAAGTGTTCGGCGTTGATAATAAAACAAATTCTCGCAATGATATCGCAGAACTTAATATCTGCGCGCGTGAGCTAATATAGTTCAGGCTGACGTCGTGTCCGGTGAGTTTCGAGGACGTGGCGATGGGATGGTGCAAAATTACAATCAAGCCGTTAAATAAAACACACAATTAGTGCAGCCGCAGCAAACATTGATTGTGATATGATATATCGAGTGAATGAATTATGTTCGATTTATTGCAAGCGCTCGATGTGTACGGTTTAAAATAAAAAACGGCCGAAAGAGTCAAGTGATTAAACTGCTAAATGTGGCAAACAAGTTCAACTCTCATCTCGTTATAATTTTTAAACTATAATGAACAGATCATTTTGAAAAATTACGAGTACGCAGTTTTTGCTTTTTTGTATAAGCACTGTAAATTTATGTGACGAGTAAATCATGAATAAAAAACGTGCCAACTATATTCAAGCAAAAATATTGCAATTTATCGTACACTGAAAAAAATGTCATGTTACAAAATAGTGAGCTAATCGAACAATCTTATTATTTCTGTGCAATCTCAAAAGAATTGTTTGTAAAATAATTGTGTGGTGAAAAAACGGTGACTGTAATTTGTATATTTTTCGAGCGGCTTACCATAACGCAATTCCTCTGAATCTCAATTTTTTCACTCACTAGTTTCTCGAACTCCAATTTAAAGCTGCCCGAAAACAATGAGAATAGTCAATTAATTCCACCAGTCCTCGAAAACCCACGAAGCTTTCGCCTCGTAACGAAATGCTTAACTTATCAATTGTCTAAAGTTGAATTAGCCAAAAGTCTCTAAAATTAGTGAAAATTCTTCTAATCAATAAAAAGAAAGTGGAGCTATTTTCACTAATTTTAAATAAAAAAATATACGTAAAAATATTTTTTGGCTGATTCAACTTTTATTAGAATTTACTTAATTCTCCACCGAAATTTTTTTATAAGGAATTCTTAATCTACAGGTCGCTCCTACAACTTATCGACTTGATATTGCAGCGTAAAATTTAAAAGTAGCTTACTTCGAGTCGAGAAACATTATAAAGACGGCACTTATTAAAATCTGCACGTAAAGCCGAAAAATGTTTATAAGAATAACGGCTCTGCGAGATCAGCCGATAAAGCAAGGAAATTACGTCAGCAACTAGGCGCGCATAAAGTTGGCTTAAAAAAAAACGCGGCGTGATAAAAAAAATATTAGCTACGATGAAAGCTTCGAAGTGTTAAAGAAGTGCACGCCAGCGTAGAAGGCGCGCGTTGCGGAAAAGGACGACGCGAGTATAAAGAGGCCGAGATACACGTGAACACGCGAGAAATCATCTGGCAGTCGAAAGTGCAAATTTAATGAGGCGCCATATGCAGTCCCCACGTATATAAAAAGGCCGGGGGAGAGAAGGGTGTTGTATACCTACATCGAACCACCTCCTCGACGTACCACGCGCGTAAATCTCAGGTACACAGTCAATCGGGCCACGGCTGGCAGAGACTTTCCCGCGCGATCCATTATAAGTTGACTGGGCGCGTGCGCGAAGTAAGTGTGAGTTTCACGCTCGCGCGAGTGTGTTTACGAGAGCGACGGCTCCCCCGTGGTTGGCGACACGAAACCGTAATTTAAGTTTCCGCAGTTGCTCTTGCGTATATATGTATATGCGCAAGCGCGTTTTCGCCGACACAACTCTGGGTATTAACGTGTTTATAAGGGTCGAGCGAGCCGTGCGAGCCCCGGTTATTTTCGTACGTGAGGGAGAGCGAGCCGATTTCACGATTTGTCGGGGTGACTTTATTTTCATTTCGCTCACTTGGCTCGGTATCGAGTGAAATATTACGCCTCGTGTCGCTTAATTTTTCTCGTTTAGTATGCTAATGGTCTTAATGAGCTTAGTGAATAATTTTCTGACGCGACAAAATCTACGTTTATATTAAGTTAATTTTTCTCCATCTACTTTTTTTTACATTCATTGCGGATCATTTGTTAAGTATAACGAGTAACTTATTACATTGCAGTTGAATTAGATCATTTTGTAATGAACCATAATATAATTAATGGAAAAGGTGCTCCAGATTTGTTTTGCAGAGATTGAATTTTAAAACAATTTCCGGTCAATTTAAGGGGGAACACACCTTGAAATTGCAAAATAAAAAAAACTTTTTCAATAATTCTACATATACTCAAATAAGTAACATTTCTTCCAATGATTACCAATACGTAGAAACTTTTTATAAACAAATTACTAATTTATTGATTCATTTTTTAATTTTAACATAATTAGGTTGTCACTTTTTTCTTCACATTCAAAATGAGATCTCTTTACTCGTAACAGAACTAACATACTTTTAAATAAGATACTCCAAATTGTGCTTATTTGGTCCATTAGTGAGCATCAAATGTTACGGACAGTGAATTATGTGTCCGAAGAGACTCGAATTAACCACTAGGAACTATGTAATTATTGGAAGAAATCGTACTTATTTGAGTGTATGTAGAGTTACTGAAAAAGTAATTTTTCATTTTGTAATTTAAAGGTATTGTACTCCCTTAAATATAAATAGTTACTAGTAGAATTTTGGTAATTTTGCTTTTGCTATATGCACGTATGCTTCGCTTGTTTCACCTTTTCGACTTTTTTATTCACCTTTTTTCAATGAAATTTAACACAATTAAAATTTACGAAGAATGAAAACTAATTTGATTTTGTAAGTAGATGTTTATTTTTTATATTTGTTTTTGTAAGTAGATTGCTGATTTATTAGAACTAAGGACCCCAGCAATCGTTATAAATTTAATGTATGAATGCATGCAAAAAATAAGGAGATTTTAAGAGAATTAAAGGCATTTTCTGCAAATTATTCCAATCTATGCAATTTTTATACATTGCGGTATATTTTTTGCGAGATAATATCGATAAATAAATTACATATAAGAGTTTTGACAGATTTAAGAAAGTCACCGTAGTTTGAGTTCTCATTCCATGAGACTATCAGGAAACGTCGTTTTTTCGCGGAATCGACGAATCGCTTTCCCACTCCCTGCTAATCTGCGTTGGCTTAAAATAATGATGATCCCGATGTCGAGGTCGCTCGGACCGCTCATCGTGTCGCGATATACATTAACACTTGCCGCGGCGACAAACGCGATGTAAATCACCCGCTTGGCGCTGCTCTTAATGAACCACCTGCCGAAACGCGAACGAGCGAATTAAGCGCGGGGCGCGCGCGCCGGAATAAATTGCGCGAGTCACGCTGGCCACTTTGTTTCACGCGTCCACTGCAGCGTTTCGACTTAATAATACGTCTTGCCGAAAAGGATCTACATAAGACTCTTAACAAGGATGTGATTTTTTAAAATCATTTAAAATTCTTTGCCTCTTATGTCTACACGAGCTGCAACTCGATATTTCTTAAGCTAGAACACTGTCACCAAAAAATAAATTCTTTTTAATCTTTTTTCTGATGATATGCGTATTTTAAAAATTAATTCTGCTGCTATTTTATAAATTGTCAATTTAAATTATGTCAGATAATTTTATTGGTTCTAAGAATTATTATTAGGCTTTTGTTACTTTAAAAAGCAACTCAAGTCCATTTAACCAAAGTTTTCACTTCATTACATTATAAGCAACGGAAGTTATTTTACAAGAATCACTAAAATTAATTTAAATTACATAAATATGAATTGGGTGACAGTCCTACCTTAAGGCAACTTGATGACATATCGAATTGTCGTTTATTTAATTTATTTCCGGTGTATTTATAGTCGTTTGTACGGCTAAAAATTCATAACCGAGAAATCCTTTCTAAATAGAGTCCAATTTTTAATAAGGAAATGAGCTAAATCATGCAGAGGTCTGATCTGCTTCGAAGCGAAATAATTTTAACATTATCGAATTGTCAAAAGTGCTATCTTCTATAATTTGTATAAACGCGTTAACTTAAATTTCAAAATTAAAATTTTAATGAAAAAGTGATCTCATCAACGTAACGGGTATCCGTCGGCAAACAACAACCTATTTCCGCAAATAAAATCGACAATTAGAAGCTGCAACTAGTATAAAGAGATCCTCCTGCTGGTGCATTTAATTAAACATTTCAAACCCGACCTTCGATCGATCGGCCACCGCCAATTTCTCCGCAAAAAAAAAAAAAAAAAAAAAAAACGCAGACATCAACCCCGTCGTGAGCGAACCGAAAAGGATTTTCAATCACGTGGTTATATACGCATACATACTTTTTATATATTTTTGTTGAAACGGTGAAAATAAAAATTCGACTATCACGATCGCGGATAAACTGGCGCAAAAAAAGTAAAACCCGACCGATCGGTGGTGTATATCGTAAAGTCAAAAATACGCGCAGGGCGGTGGCAACACGGAAGAGAGGCAAAAAAGGGATATTCGAAATTACTCGATTGCAGCGAGAGATGAATTTCGTGGTAACGTGTACAACAACTTGTTAACTGCCTGCTGCACGGCGATCCGGCTATACTCCTCGCGCAACAATCGATACAGCCACCCCCCCCCCCCCGTGCGTTTTTGCGCGCCAGACGCGAAACTCGCCGCCCCCTCCTTCTCCCCCTTCGAGTTTCCCGCAGCATCGATGGAAAACGCGGAACGTTTAAACACGTAAAAACACGCGACGAAATTGGTTTTTGCTTACAGTTGCTGATAAAATTTGCAACTCCAGTTGGATCTCTCTTGACTTTATATAAAATATTATCATTTACGAATAAATTCTTGCTTGAAATTATCTTTTCGATGTAAACGATGGTTATGGTTGTAACTGAAATTTAATTCAACTTTGTAATAGCGAATCATTGTGTACAGTTTGATTATGTAGTGAATGAAGTCTAAAAACTGAAATTGAATCTTAATTTGATGTTCACTTTAACCAAACTTAGTAAGTAAATTTTAATAATCATAACTTAATTGTAATTTTCATCTTATTTATAAAACGGAAAAGTCGATAATTTATGTTATTGTTGGTGATTATTTTTAAATTTATTTTTTATTTATGTTTACATAAGCATATCCAAAATTATTTGAATTTTATTTTACCTCTGCACTAATTTTAATTTATTATTGTTTACTTATTTATTACAACATTGAAATTAAAAAAAAAAGAATTTGAGAAAATAGATGAAAAAATTATTTAAATACTAAATTGCTCTCATTATGTATATGCGCTTATATGAAACTGCTTGGAAATAAAGAAGCGAATTTGTCGCCGAAACATGTAACGTAGCTAATAATTAAGGAGCACAATTTCAATTCATCGATCATTTCATTAATGAATTTATTATGAAATTTGATTTTAAATTCAATTTTCTCTATAATTTAAATAACATTTTGTTCCTACCGCTTCGCCCCCCTCCCCCCCTGTAACATAAAAAAAGTCCAGCAATTTAGTTTTCAGCGTCAACTGTACACTTAGCGTAATTCGCGCGTACTTGGCGTAAAACGAGCGCGAGATGCCGGGCTCTCCCGACAGAGCAAACGTGGACGGAGCCTCGCCGGCGGGTTGCATACGTGAAAGCATCTGCATAGCTTCCGGCCGAGCAAATAATAAATTAATATTTGCCCACGCGCTTGCGCCCAGCCGGTTCTGCTTGTTCGAGCGTATTTGCTCGCTTGCGCGCGCGCGGGACAGGTGTTTGTCATTGGGGCGCCGAGCTGCGCGGAGAGGATGCGAGCGCCGGGAGAGATCTTATCTCGCCCGAGGGGAATTCGCGTTTAAAGAGCCGGATGACTTAATTAATGGCTGCTACGCGAAGCCCAGGAGGGAGATGGCTCTCGGAGTTTTTATCCCTCTCCCTTTTTTTTTGGTCGATGTTTCGCGGCGACGCAAACGCGCCATTAAGAAAGAGATACGAAGGCAGTTCTCGTTCTCTCCTAAGGGTTGTGGATGAGCGTCGCGGAGAATTTATAGCGCGCACCAACTGGTTAACGGTGGAATAATTAGGTAGCGACAAGAAAATCCTCGAGTTCGCTTTTGTTGTTGTTTTTTTTTAGTTGCTTTTTGCCTTTTGCTCGGTCGGACGTGCATTTTGAAAAATGAGCGGATCGCGTATTGGAGTGCTGCGTTATTAATTAAGTTTGCCTGGATATTACTGTTTTTTTTTGCTTTATATTCGTGGTAAAGCACAAAATTTAACGGCTCGCTGTATTTTACATTTTGAAGCGTGCAATTAGTGCCTTGATTTATTGCGAGCCGCGCGGATTTTATCTCTGAGCAAATAACTGGTAAAACGCTCAATATTCGAAAACGTAAACTGTTATACCAGGACGGTGAGATTTACTTTTTTAAATTAATTAACAATGGCATAGCATTAAAATTGATTTTTGCATTTTTTATTCTTTTCGTACTGCCAGTCGATTCGCAACGCAGTGTAATTAAAATATCGTGATTAAAAAAGATTTACAAAGAAACGACGAGAATACATTTTTAACGAATGGAACTGGATTTTTTTTGCTTGTAAGCGTAAAAAAAAGAATCCAATCACCGCACAAATACCGATATTTCCTTTCTTCATGCGAACGTTCAAAACCCGTTAGGCAGTCGCTTTATTTTGAATTCCGAATAAAAAAGAAGAAAAAAAAAGAGGAAAAAAAGATGAAAAAAGGGAGAAAAAAAGGAGGAAAAACTTCGTTCTGCTAAACGAGGGACTCGACGTGGGGCGCGCAACTCGTTCGTGTCGCCGAGATTTTGCAGTGAAGAATCGAACGAAAAAACGAGGAACGCCGGAATAAAAAAAGGAATAAAAAAAGAGAGAAGAATGGTGAGCGGGCGAGCGCGGAGAGGAAGGAAACTCACGTGTGGTACTGTGCCTGGAGGAAATTGAATTCCTCTTTGATTCGATCGCAGGACTCGGGTATTGTGAATTTGAACTGCTGCCCAGGCTGCGGCGGACCCTGAAACACAAACAAAGCGCAATCATTAAACAACGTCCGAGGCTCAAAATCAACAGACTCGCGCGCTCGTTCGCGCGCGCAGGCGCTTCGGCGCTCCCGAGCACACCGGGAGTCGATCACACTGCCGATGAACTTCGCTCCCGAAGCGATTCGTCTCCATGTAAAATGGGAGAAAAAAAAAGCTACGTCGAGAGCGGACGCGCAAACTTTTTGTGAGCTTTTTTCACTTGCTTTAATCAACGAAATAGACTCTGTATAGTCGAATTTCAAATAACAGTTCACATTCGTTCATTAACTTACTGTTTATATTTACAATTTTAGTCTAAAATTCTTATTTCTAACTTTAATTAATAAGCTAATGCATCATCATTTGTTATAAGTATATAGTACACTAAATAGATGAAAATATTTGTTTATATAGCTATTCTAATATCAATTAAATACTTCACTTCAGTATTATTAAATTATATTATAATTAAGTTTTAACATTTCTTAAGATAGTTTTTTCAATAGAATAAAAATTGGGATTTTTCTAGTAAACTAATAAGAATGCACTTTTAAGTAAAAATTAAATTAAACTAAATTTAAAAATGCACTTCACTTGACGTGAAAAATTATAGTCGCCTGATTATAATAAATCTAAAAAGTAGATATAAATTCATTTTTTTAATTTGATAATATTAACCAAGATATTGTAAGTCAAACTCTGTAAAATAGTCAAAAATATTCGCCACATCTCAGGAAATTTTAAAACTGTTAATAATCATTAAAATGCACGAAGAATAAGAACCGTATGTGTTATTCTAATCAGACGTATTGTACGAAGTGCAGACTAACATTGAAAATAAGATGATCCATGCAGCTATGTATAAAAAGACGAGGTTTCCATAAATATACTTAATAATCAATAATAGATTTGGCGAAATCTGAATCTCTTAAGCTAAAATATTCCATTCAATCCGTCCGCGCGTTGCGATTAATTTGAATATTCAATGTGGGTGTCATCCCTCTCGGCGCGAGAGGCCACAATTTTCGACACATTAGCCACGAAAATCGTGCAGCGACGTGCACACAGAGGGCCGTACGAGCCCGCGGCACGCCACCTTTCATTTACATAATTCCAATAAAAATATACACATCATCTCGAGGCTCGAGCGCCGCGCGCATTTAATATTTATTATCCGCGCGCCCCTTTTTTTATCCACGCGCACGCGACGTTGACGGGACTCGTGCGCGACAACGAGGAGAAACGTCATAAAAGCGAGTCGCTCGTAAATCTTCACCACCTCTCGGGTTCGATCGCTCGTTACACCTGGACTTATCTGCTTCCGTTCGCCCGCGCGGAGCACGCAACTCGTGTGCGTATTCGTCGTCGCGCGCATCTCCCCTCGACCCTTTATTCCTCGACTCGTCTCGCGTGCACCCGAAGAGAGACTGCCTTTTCCTTTATTCGCTATACAAGCCCGGCTTTTTTAATGCTTGTAATTACGGGTGAATTGCCGGGCCGAGGCGGCGCTTACTGAACTGCGAACGTCTCGGGCTGGCTCGCTACGCGTCGGCGATTAATGCGCCCGGCGTGCAATTTTGAACACCGTTAGCCCGTGCGGGGGCTAATGCCGTGGTATTAACCTAATTATAACGTGTTGACTGACTTCATATTATTGATTGTTACACGCGCATTGCGCGCGAGCCTCGGCCTTTCTATTGTTCCTCGTGCTGATTTTAGCGATACCGCGCCGAGTCGCGGGAGTAAAGTGAATTGAGGTTGCTCACTGCAGAACATTTTTTTAATATATATATATATATCGTTGCGGGAACAATGCCTTAACAAGGCCGAATCTATTTTATTTTTGTACATCGATAATAACGATAAAAGCTGCTCGTTTCTCCTTTCCTGCAATTTAATGCCCTTGCAAATCTTTTGTTCGGAGCTTAGCGTATTTGTTTTCTTTCTTTTTTAAATCTTTTTTTTAGAAGTCAATACGTCAAGGTAATTTGCGCATTTGATGGAAAATTTAACGTGGATTGCTTCACGCTTTTAAATATGATACACGAAATTTTGCATTATTCAAATTGCTATAATAGTCTAATTAAAATTATTACGAAGAAAGTAACGCGTGATTTACAGGTTCTCGTCCAATAAGTCAATTATGATTAAATAACTTTTTCTTGAAGGAATTACTCATATCAGTAAACACATTTTAATTGTTTTCCTATATTTCATAAATTAAACTGAAAATGTATAAAAGAGAACGAAAAAGAAAGAAATAAAGAAAGTGTACGCCAAGTCTCGACCGCAGAATTTGTAACATCCCGATGGACGATAAGGATCGCGTATATCCGTATAACGCGCCATTTGACACTCGCGCGACTTTAATGCGAGGGGTAGGGTGCGAGGTGGAAGAAAAAAAAAAGAAGGAGGACGCAAAGGATCGGGACAGATGCGAGCGCATCGTAAAAGAGCTCTCGATCCAAAGGCGGAGATAAGTCCTTGCCCAGAGCTGGCCCTCCATAATATCGTTGTACGGTCGCATTATCGATCGAGCGGCACAGTCCCGAGAGCAACGTGTCCGTGGTGCTCGTCAAAGAGTACAGAAACCGAATGTATCGCATGTTTTTCGCCTGCCGAGCCGACTCTGCCGTCGCGGTTGAGGCGACGGAAAATTGGATTAAGGTAGCTTTGCACCTTTTTCTTTTTTCGCTCCGAAGGGGCTAAATCCTTTTTCTATTATAGGAAAAAATTGAATTAATAGAAAGCAAATCCTGGTAAAAAATATCACATTAAAGTTAATTATAAAACTAAGTACTGGCTTGTTTTAATATGGACTTTATATATTTTAATTATTCTAGTTTGATACTAGCTATGATTTTCCTATAAATAATGTGGAACAAAAGCAAATATTTAAAATGTCTTGTAATATGCTTTGTTCTATTTTATGAACGAAATTATATATAAGCATGAATCGTAGCTAGTTACAATATAAATTTAATCCCTCATATCAAGCCAGCTATTATGCGTCCTCGTAGACGCATTACTTCGCGCATGCGCAGTAGCTCTTAGCAGGGCAGCACCCGCAGGTTCGCATCAGCTGGTTTTTAAATATAACCTCATCTTGTGCGGTGTTCGTGAGCGTGTGTTGACATATGTTACAGTTTACAATTTAATAAACACAACAAATAGATAATAATTTCATAGGAAATTATTAATAATACTTCCATTATTTCTTCTGTTAGTACAGCAATCATATTTAAATAACGTTTTAAAAATGGGTCAAGCACCAAACGTGTGTGGAAACACAGGTGTAAAAAACTTATTCACAAAAAATATAAATTGTATCACTTAAATAATATTGATGTTAATTTTGCAGCAGAAGAAATGAGTGAAATAAATAATAAAGATTATAAGTATTTTTAAATTGACCATTATTTTGAAAAATGCCTAAATTGTAGCTATTTCAGGTGGCTACAAACAGAGTCCATTGTGTATCTCAGCAATTCTGTACTGTTTTACCTATTTTATATCCATTAAAATTAGAATTTATAAATGATTTTTCCTTATATCCAACTTTTCTAGCCACGTAATGGCTTATAATTAGGATGTTTAAGTATTCTAGTTACTAGCTTGTAACAATGAAAAAAAGCACTTCATTTTTTCTTTGTAACAAGCTTGTACACATGGCTTGTTTCTAGAATACGCTTTATTATAATGGTTTGTTACTATAGTCATAAAATGTGACACGTTTTTACCAGGGAATGATTGCTCTTTTAATTTCTTGTTTGAGCCCTTTGCTTTGCAGATTACAATTCTTTTCCCTCCTTGGGTAATTGAATCATTTAAGATTTATCATCCGATCATTCGTAAATTGTATGAAGCTTTGTGTATTTTAATTTGGACCACTCCGGTCGCTATATATGTATAAAAGTGTACTATTTAAAATGAGAATATTTTTGAAAAAGCATTTAGCAAAAGATTTTGGTCTATTTTATTAGAGTATACGAATGATGAAGAAATTGGAAAAATCTTTATTAAAAAAAGAATTAGTTTGCGATAAGAGTTCACGTAACGACTTGAGAGAGAAAAGCAGTCTCCTGCCAGTGCTGACGGATCGAGAGCGCGGGGTGGAAGGGAATCGAAAGCCAAACACGTGTAAAAGCGCGCGGGTTACCTCGCTTCCGGCCGGCTGAGCGCATTAAGCGCGGAGAGCGTGCGGCAAGGAGAGAAAAGCCCCCGGGCCGCGAGAGCCCGGCAAGCCTGCTGATCGGCAGAATCGCTGATCCCATTTGTCCGGGCAAAGCTGCTCACCGGCCAATCCAATTTATTTATTGGCTTTCGTTGCGGCGTTACCTCTGCGACGCCCGGCGGCCCCTGGTTGCCTCCTTGCGAATTTAGACTCTGCTTTATTGAACCCTCGCAAAGCTCGCTTCTTTGCTCGGCGAACGAATCGCTCCGATGAGCTTCGACGATGAACCACATTTGCCTTCAAGTTTCTTCCAAGATTATTAACCCTTCAGACCTGACTATTTTTAAAAGTAAATTCTCGTTGCATGTGATAATTTATTTAGACGATATTAGCTAAAAAGTATTGTTTTAATACCGTTTGAACATTCCAAAACTCTTCAATTCAATTTGCTTGTTCGACGTCCTTTCTCTTTATCAGCGCTTTGCAAAAAAAGAAAAGACCCGGCCTAAGCGACGCATCGGTTAATCTACATTTATGTTTATTTATTATGTAAATAATTTGTTCATTTAAATTCGGGCCAATAACAGCCAGCGTGTTGTTAGAAATTAATTGGTAACGTTAACGTGGCGCTTTATTCCATTTGTTCAAACATTCTATAACTACGCGCGATGAATAATAAAGAGAGGCTTGTGCAGGAGTCCACCCCCTCCTGTCCACCTATCCGTATCCACTCTGTCTGCCTCTCTCTTTCCGCCTGCCGCGCGCACACGCGTACACACACGGTGGTCGGATCACGACCGAGAGACAGGTGAGAGCTCGCCGGGCAGAGCGCGTGTTTCGCGCATCACGGCAATTTCGCGCGGCGAGTAAACAAAATGCGAGCGCGCACTAACGAGTGACGTTTAATGAGAGAAACGTCGTGTCTCCCTTCAATCAGCGTCAAATTTCCTTGCCGGTCCTGACCGCGCTCGATAATTCGATCAAAAAAAAGCGGAAAGAGTCGAGCGATAGGTCAATCCACTTCGTACGTAACGCGTCGAGGCTTTTGAGGGGACGCTGCTTGTCTTGAGCCGAAGCTTTTAAAAGCGAGGGATGCGTAGCCGGCCTCTAATGGAGCCTCTGACTGATTGACGAAGGTTTCATGTCGAATCATTCGGATAAATTTGCTTTGCGCGAATAGTGTGTTTTATTTTTTTTTTCTTTTGCTCGCACTATCTCGAAATGTAAAAATTCATCAATTCACCATCCTCGATAATTGCAGGATTCGTTAGCGCACTATTAATTTTGAGAATGGGATTCTATAATTGTAGCATTCGCCAATATTTAATTTTTGACTCGGGCGCTTTTTAATTTGAATCTTTATAGAACGCTTCGGTCGTCACCAGAAGAGGATAAAAATCCAACTTTTTTTTCATCGCAAGCGAAATATTTCATTTAAAAAACGGGAGGGGCGTAGAGTGGTTATCGTCGTTAAGTAGCGAGCTCTCGAAACTTTAAACGGCCGGTGAATAGTTTTTGTTGCGTGGATAGCCCGCTCGTTATTCATTCATCGGCGTCAAACCGATAAAATCAATGTTTTTGCTTGATTTTACAGCTATTTTCATATTGCGCTCGGAGCGCTGGTGGAAAGAGGACCAGGCGAGTGTGTCGCTGTTGCCGGGGTGTGAATCGATAATGATACCCAGCGCTACCTCTCGCCTTGTAGTGTCGAAGCTATACTTTTGCGAAAAAAATCGCATTGGAATAAGGTAATTTTAATTCGATTTTTCGCAGCAATGTAGAAAGTGTGACCGAATTTTAATTTCAGTTATGCAGAAATAATTATAATATGCATTGAAGAAGTATAAAAGAAATTTCGCTTACGTATACAAATGTACAGAGTTAATTGTTTTTAAACTGATTTTTCATTTCCATTTTATATCTGAACTGCTTCTGGATGGTGATATTTTTGCTGGATTCTGTCGCATTTAGTTGATCAGAAATAGAATATTCTTTTACAAAAGAACTATGATTTTTCTTTATTTTTAAAATGACAACGTATCATATTTTTTTCTACACTGAAGACAACTATATTTAAAACAGTTTTAAAAGAGGTTTGTCTCCCGGGCAGCTTTGTTAAAGCGAATGGAAGTAAAAAAATCGGCGCCCCTCTTCCTGGGCGAAGGTCCGCGTAGAGTCTCTGTTGTAAAAACGAATCGGAGCGAGGGCGCAGCCCACAGTCAAATGGCTATGGGAGAGAGGACTTGGCGGGCCGGTGAAACGCTTGATTTACTCGAACGGCGTTTACCGGGTTTGCGGGGGCAGGACCATGGAGAGAGGATACTCCAGCGGAGGGTAAATTCGCTGTGTACGCTCGGCAGGCGAGACAGAGACGGAGATTATTGACCGATCGGCGCGGGGGACAGCGGAGGTGGCGTGTGCTCGCACACGTGTGCACCGCTCAATGAGAGCAGGAGGGGTGGAGGAGGGGGAGTACAAATAGGCGAGAGAGGGCGAGACGGAGGTTCCTAGCCCGGAGGTAGTTTCCACCCGACCGCAAAAGCCGCAGAATCGCGGCGGTGGGATACCCGACCGCGGAATGGCCATGAATGACCAGCTTTGGTCACACAGACCGACGAGAGAGCGAAAAGCCCCCCTCTCGCGTCTGTGCGCGCAGCTCTCTCTCAGCAGGCGCACACCAAGACCTCGAGTGTTATGTCGAGACTCGTCTTCTGTTGCATGACCCGGGGTTAACCCCTACAATGGATTGCGCTTCCAATGAACTTACTTTAGTATTTTGCGACTAAAATAAGAAAGGGAGTACCCGACAAAAAACATTTCTAGGTGTGTCTAATATTTGTATATAGAATATACAAAAATACGCTGAAAGTTGAAAAATTATTTTATTGTACGAGAAATTAATATCACTGCAATTGGCAATCAAATAAGCGAACATCGAGATTCAGTCGAACGCGAACCGATAGTCAGTTCGATAGAAAAAAATCGGAAGAGATTTTGAAGCTAAAAATGCGGGGCGCATCATCGTCTTTTCGTTATCCCGAAAATACACGGCCGGCTAACGGGATTTTTCGCAAAAATAGCCAGAGCCATCGATATGCGTCGAAATGAAGCGCGCAAATCAAGCGCACCGAATGAAAATCCAATCGGATGGTCAATGGCCAGCGTTTTTCCCCCTCTCGTCTCAATCGGAGCCTCTGTGTTTTTTTTCTCCCCCGCAGAGCGCCGATCGATAATGCCGCTGCGGGCACCGCACTGCAGCGACTAAGTACAAAATTAACGAAATGAAAATTGCATGGGAAAAGGGGGAAGGGGCGGTGAATGGGAAAAGGCGGGGGTAAGGGGAGAAGAAGGGGAGGGAAAGAGACGAGATGTAGAGACATAACGATCGCGCGATTAGCCTATAGCTAGCAGCTCTCGGTGTCGCGCTTGTCTCTCTCTCCTCTTCTGTTCGTCCGGGCGCTCCCCGGGACCGCGGGGCACGACCGCTATTTGCATAAGCAATGCATTTTGATTCGTATCCCCACATTGTAGCGCGCGAACGAGAGAGCGACATAAATAATGCATGACATAATGATCGGCAATGGGATTTGGCGGGATATGGATGTGGCGCGAGACGACGTCGGCGGGATCTCCACCTCTCGTTTCACAACCCTCTCTGCGCTCGGAGGCTGTTCGTACACGTGTACTCGCCGGTACGTATGGTTGCGCGAGCGGCCGATGCGACAGGGAGGATTTGCCTCGTTTCGATGACGTTCAGTCGCGATTATTCGTCCCCGCTGTTGCCGGCTCTATATATGGCATTCCATTTGCTCGGCTTTACTTCTAGTGCAAGTTTTGCTACTGCGCCAATTGGTCTAATTGCGCTTTCGGCCCTTCCGTTTTTTAAGGGGCTTCGCGAGGAGGGTGTCCGCGGTTTGGTTGAGCGATGAATCGATCGTTTGCATCTGATTATGTAAATGACGTTGGTTCAAGTTGAATATCAATGTCCCCGCGGCAATTTTGTTAAGCAGTCCTTTAATGTCCGATCTAGGACCTGTTGACTACAATTGCATAAAATTCTCCTGCAATGTAAATCGGGATTAATTTTCTCTCCCTTTGTTGCGGCAATTCAGTCATTTTTAATCTTGCATGAATAATTCGCCGTTGATTGACAGTAAAATGTACTAAAAAATTTAATAACAAAAATGCAGTTCAGTTACGTAAGCTAGATTCGTTTTTTATTTAGTTATCAATTTCATGCAACATTAATGTTATTATGAAAATAAAAGTAATTTAGAAGTTTTAAGGTCAACTTTATCTGCCAATCGTATATTTTTATCACGCTCGTAACCTTTCCTCGAGTAAGATTAATGTTTTTAAATAGCTTACACGGCTTAAATGTGTGGTAATTATAGCAATTACTGCATTGCAATTTGCAGATAATTATATGTTTATCGTACTAGCAAAAACATGAGGTTAACTATGCAAATAACGGCTAATGAACTTAATTGCTGATAAAAGTCGAAAAAGGTAAATACCAGCGATAGTGGAAAAAATATAAAAGGCTTAAAACATTTCTATTACTTTTTTCATGAAGATGTTCCGCGGTAAATCTTGGCTGTTAAACGCTTTAAAAAATACTTGTAATTAAACTATGAATTAGCATTGGGTAGGCGAGGAAAGAAATGGTCGGATTGGGCACACGCGCAGTAGTTCGGATCTATGTGCGTATGAAAAAGATAGAGAGGGGTGAGTGATAAAAGGGGTATAGGTAGAAAAGCGGGGTGCGAGATATATAGGCGGGAAGGAACCGCGGAGAGACAGTATAGAAAGGAGGGGCCTGCAGACTGCAGAACGAGGAGGTATACGACAGATAAAGCGGCAAAACAGGGTTTTATGACTGTAACAGATTAGGTAGCATAGCCCGAGACGGATTATACGAGCTCGCTCGCGCGCGCGCCCCTTTCCTCCTTGAGCGCAGCTCCAACCCTGGTAGTAGCGCCCCATTATCGCCGCGCAAGCTTTTGTAGCTTCCTGGCCTCGCGCGCTTTTGTGCCTCCCTCCGGCTTTTCCCTTTCTCCCCGTCTGCACGCCGCTCCTTCGCGGAGATAGAGTCTCGTCGTGGCGGAGGAAGGGAGGCAAGGGGGTGGTGGCCTGGTAGACGGGAAGCGACGCAGCGGGTCGCGACAGTTGGCCGATATTTGTACTCCCTTTGTACCCGTTCTCTCGTCTATCTCCCGATGCTTCCGCCAAACCCTATCCCCCTTGAAGTATTCGCTTGTTGGCGCAGCCACTAAACATCCAGGAGAGGCGAGCGCACGGACGTGCAGACAGAGGGCCTTTCGAGCCCGACTGCGCAATTGCGGATGCTGGAAACGACGGAATTTCAAATAACAGAGCTCTCTCACTCTCTCTTTCTCTCCCGCGCTTCCACATACACACAGCGATGCATCATGGATGAAGGGAGGAAGACGAGCTATCAATTTCACGTTTAGGAGGGCGTCGCAGACGTTCGGGTTACCCGCTTCTCTTACGCTCGCTCTATATAGATATACAGGCATGAAAGAGGAAAAATTCCCCGGGATTATTCGCTTATTGTTTGCTCGGTATAATAAGATCTCTATCGATGGGGAAATTGCTACGACGCTATAACCTGCAAAAATATTCGCTCGAATTTCCTCGGCGTGCGGCTTCATCGGTCCTTTCCTGCCCTCCCCTCTTTGCCGCGTCTGGAATCGAAAATTTATTTCAGCCCAGACAATTCCTGCGCTCGTTCTTTATAATTCATTATTAGTCATTGACAAGTCCATCTTGTACATTCACACATTTCGATATATATTTAAATGAAACATTTTCTTCTCAGTGTTCATAATCCCAGTTTCAACCAAAGTGCATATTAAGTATCCGTTGTTTTACACAAGCAACGAAGCGTTCAAAGTGGTTTGAAAAATTTTACTTATAAATAAACTACTCCTCGTTTCTTTTTGAACTTTTCACGTTGTTCTATCAAATTGGCAATAAAATGGACTTTTGAAGCAGCAGCTTGGGGGTTCAAGTGCAAATGTTCAGGTTGCAAGGCGCTTAAATTTGTTTAAGTGCGCAAGCTCGTGTCAGTGGAAGAACAACAGCCGTGAAATCAATGCAGCGGTATAACTTTAAGAGGGCGAAATCACGCGAAATTTCGCTACGACCTATAACACGGCTGTACTCTCCGCCGTGCGCGCAGCTGTCTCTCTCGCTCTCCCTGGAGCGCGACCGAGCGTGCGCCCCCTTTAATTTCCACTTGAATGGCTCTCAGAGAAGCGGCTGAGCAGAGGGGACGCCTTGGTCGTTCACTAGCCGGCTAGCTATAAAACCAGACTCGGGCCGGGGTGGGGCTGAATATGTTACAATTATCGCTAAACCGAAGCCGCTCCTCGGGGTTATATAATGTAGCGCCGGGTCCCGCGCGTAAATGCGCGCGCCGGCCTCGACACTTACGACAATGCTCCTCCCCTCTCGCCCCACGTACAAGTCCCCCGGGACGAAAGCACCTTTTTACGACGTCCCGCGGCGCGCTGCCGGCAAAGTAGATATAAATACGGAGAGAGACGGGTATATAGGGAAGGATGAAAATGAAATTTCCGCATGTATAACCGACGAGCGGCTGCCGTTGATAAAGTCGCCAGCTGAAGCATTTTGCAACCCCCTTTTGGCTTCGTCGCGAGCATAAATTCTCGGCTCTCTTTATCTCGCCACCCGCCGCGATGCGCCCGATAATTTTGCGTTTCGTGCGCGCCGTTGAGAAATTTGCCCTCGTTGCCTTCGGCACGGGCACGTGTTGATTTTACGACGCGCCGCTGCGAGCGGCTTATTATTATCTTTTCGACGGGGCTAAATAAAACGTGTGGCCGCTCAAAGTTTCATTAGTGACTATATCAGTCGCGATTCAGTGTCGTCGCATTTAAGAGCCCAAATTAATTGCGGCTACATCCCAAGCAAACATTCTAATTACGTGAACCCGCGGCGCATTGCGTATAATACACATTGAGTAAATAGCTTTGCGGAAACTCAAACAAAAAACAGTCTTCAGAGGCTTCAGAAAAAAAAAGAATAACGGACCTTGCGACGTCGAGTCGGGCGGTAATTGCGCGATGACTGACGCTTGGTTGCGTGCGCCGAAGGGACGGAAAGCGAGCAACTTTTTTTTCTGTACACACTTCGTCGGCACACCCTCAACTTGGCCTTTTCTTTTCCCCCTTGTACCAATGAATCCAAGCGTATATATATATATGCGGCTCTTATTCTCCCCTCCTCGTAGCAGACATAATGCGCGAACTGCGCGCGAGCTGGGAAATCTCGTTATCGTCCTTATTAAGCTGCCAGCAGAGGGTGAATCCTTTTCATGTTTCAAACGTGGGTGGAGGGAGAAAAAGAATCGCATGATATAAAAGTTTGCCCTCTGCACCCGTCGCATCGAATGGACAGAGCTCGGGAGAAGCTGCGGCTCGCAACAAATTACTCGCTCGTATGTAGAAAACCGCATCGTCGTTATATAGGTCCCTCGGAGAATTGGAAAAACGAGGATGGTTACCAATATGGAATGTTGTCCTTTATGTCCGTCAATGTTCGATTTTTTTTTGCTGAGCTCCGCGGACGCTCAGATTAATCGGATGAGTTAGACGATATTTATCCTCTTCAATTTACCCCTGATAATCACGAGGGTGTAACTGGGTTTTCCAGATAAAACCAAGTTAATTGGAAGATTTATAATCTAAATAGATGATTACACTTTTTTGCAGGGCAGCAATTTGTTTGCTAATCTTGACGTATAAACAAAGGCTGTAGCAAAAGGGCGAGGTTGTAAATATTTTGTTTACGACACGCGAAGGAGAAAAATGGTAATAAGAGGAAAAAGCACTTCTCGCCACTTGATCGCCCTAGTCACATTTATCAAGAGACGCGCTCAGGCTCTTGCTTATGCTCCGCGGCTCGAAACGAGGGAATGGCGCAAGGAATGCCCGAGCAGAATATAAGCTTGTTAGAGCTCGTCTGACGATTCACTTTGGCCAATTGCAGTCAATTAATTTTTTACCGCTAAAGGCCCCCGAGAGGAGCGGCGGCGCACAGCCACACGGTACGACCCCAATGACGCGTCGCCGACATAGTCGGATTCCCCGCATTCCCCGTACTTTCGACGACTTTGCGGCGGTTTTTCACTCTTTCCTCTTTGGCCTGCGTTCGTCTGTATTCGCACGGAGAAAGGGAGAGATCGTCGAGGGTCTCCGGAATCTGCAAGAGCTTGTCGTTCAAAAGATTCTTTTTTGAGCGGAGACGTCTTTTCTGTAGCCGGATCCTCGGTACTCGGGCTTATCTGACCGAGCGAGTGCGCGATCGGCAAAAAGGCTACGCCAACTTGACGGAATGGGAGGTACAAAGCTGCGGACAATTAAACAGGTATCACACCCATGTGATCTACAAGTCACTATATCTTACGTACGTTTGCGTAAACTTTTCTTTCAAAGTTTTAACATAATTATGATCTTTAGTGGAAAATTAACCAGAAATTATTAGTTTCCTGATGATAACACAACTTGCTTTTACATTTTGATAAATGTTCTGGATAAAAAATGGAACTCTCCGTTGATTGCTGCTAAAATGGCTCGTACATCTTTATTTACCCAATGTTTTTAATATACAAGCCACTATGTATTTTCTTGCATTGACTTGGTGATGCACCCATAAAGTAGCAAGGAGAGATACAAGAGCGAAAGGAGACTAAAAGAGGGCGAGAGAAGAATGGAGTAAAAAAGCGGCGGCAGAAGGACGCGGAAAGAGGAAGAGAGAGACTCGCTGGACTGCGAGAGGATGTCACGACACTATCGACACTATCTCGAAAAGACGACGGGAACGTCGAGATCGAGGCATTTCTAAGAGCCCTGGTTCTTCTTATCTTCGAACAAGCCGCGGCTAATGTAGGTATCCGACCTCGCGCGGAGGCTGTCCCCCTATCTTCGTTCCTCCGGCTCTTTCTTCTTCTTTTTTGTATGCTTCGTTACCGGGCCAAGGTTCCTATCCCCTCGACTCCTCTTGCTTTCTTTTTTTCGGCAGCTCCCGGTGTATACCTGCGCACAATATTGTCGGGCGGAGTCGTTTTGGCTCGGCCTTACTCGATGTGTGTGAGAAGGCCTGGAGAAAAGGAAAGAAGGAAACGAAGCGATGGCACTTTGGCATTTTATTATTACAAGGGTACGTCCGATAAGGGTTTATTGCTTGCCCCAATGAATGAAGCTTTTTGTACGGACTGTCAAAGTGTTACAAAAAGAATGCCAAGATTCTCAAGCACTTAAATGAGTTGCTTGAAGCGGATGTGTAATTAGATACAGTAATTAACGAATCGAAATTTAGAAACTCTGTATATGCAGCTCATCACATTTTTTCTTTTAATAATCACAATTCTTTTCTTTAATACAAATTAAGCGACATTTTGTAGTACTTGGTGATAAAACTGTACTTTTTTTTATAATAATGGCTTCTGTACTTCTATAGTACACACTTGTACATTTTTCTGAACTTCAAGTGATCAGTCTTGATACTTGAAATTGATTATACTTGAAAAATTGTCAATTGTGATACGAATTCACCTGGTGCAACGTTGCAAGTGCTCCTCTTACGCGAGCCTCAACATTCAGCAGTATATCCCCCCGAAAAATCAAGCAATAACTTCTCATCACGAGTCGTGTAAAGCGATCTAACAACTGGCTGAACAAAATGGAAATTCAAACGCGCTGAAGCGGGAGCGCGTGGGGGTGCAAAGTAATAAATAGCTCGCAAACTGCATGTTCCATTTGTCCCCCGGCGATACAGAAAGGCGCGAGCGTGAGCTGAATATAGGTGACACGGAGGAAACATCTCTCCATTTGAATCCAGAAAGAGGAAGAGAGAAAGAGAGAGGAGGAAGGAGTGTGAGAGAAAGGGTGAGGGCGTCGGCTCGTCGGACGGGTTACAGACACTCTTGCGAAGCAGTCGAACGGTTGTAGTCCCTTCGTAGTCGCAGTTGTACGCATGAATCGCATCTCCCGGTCTTATTCATCGGGGGGGGGGGGGGGGGGAGCGAGAGAGAGAGGCGAGAGTTTCGCACGGGCGTTAGAGGCGCGGAGTCGCAATTGTGCGCCGACAACAACGGCACCGACAGCGCCCGGGTAGCAGCCGGACTTTGTTCCTAACTACTAGCACTACCACGTCTACCGACGGCGCTACCATTACGCGCGCGGCCTCGAGCGCTCGGGGAAAACACTTGCACGTCTGGCAATCTTCAGCACACTTTGAAACTGTGAAATGCCTCGCATTTGCGTGTCCCTAGAATGGGTATTATGCAACTCGAGTTGGGTGTCGAGGTGCGGAAAACTTGTCGGTTTAATCAAAGTTGCTTCAAGACGCGGTTCTTGTAATTTTGTTTAAAAATGAAACTGCAAGTCAGTATATAATTATTTATTTTGAGCTTCCAGATTCTTCTTTTTAAACTGGCGAAGAAGTTACACTTCTCCGGCAAAGGCATTAAATAGCGATTCGAATGCATTTTATGCCCGACACAATGGATGACTCCGAAACTTTCATCAAGTCTTTCAGCGCATCTGGTACACTCAGCGCCACTTCCTCTCACCGCGAATTGCGCTCTTCGCTCTCACAATTATCATCATTGACTCTGCGGAAAGATCGCCCCTTTCTCCAGCCTGGGCCTCTACCGGCGCACAATGCGCCCCATTGAACGGCCCCTAAAAAGCTCCGGAGGGTGAGGCGAAATTACTCAGCATTAAAAATGTAATCGCCGTTCGTTCATTAGCATTGCCATCCTGGCGGCGCGTTAAAATCCAATGAAACTTTGAAGAATCCGGTCGAACGAAGGGGGCTCCCGGCAACAATTCGGCAGTCACATCGCCGGGGTCCGAATACGCGTGACGGCTTAAGTATATAAGAGCCGCGGAGGCTCGTGTGCCGCAGCCGCGCACGCACTGGATCAAGTGTGCGCGCCACGGACGTATAAAAGGGAGGGTGCGACGGCGACGCGGTAGATTGTAAGGATGGCATCCCACGCGAGGAGAACAGATGGGAGCTGCACGGTAGCTCCCACGCATATCATTAACCTCATCCTCGCTTTTCGACCGATGTGTAAGGCACCATATTATGCCCCATTCGCAAGTCCGCGCCTATTTGCCGTTCCTTATTAGAGACTAAACAGAACGTTTTCCTTTTTACTAACTTCCATTTCAATTCGTTTAATTAGTTCTTTGTTGCTGCTTTGTTACTGCTGCGTACGTCACTATGCGCACTCCAGGCATAGAAGGAAAAATTCACGATACGAGAGAGATTTTGCGGCCGCTTATTGTAATGGCGCAATTTTTTTCGGCGTAGCGAAAAAAGAGGAAGGGAGCGGCGAGAGGTACGGAGAACGCAGGGCTCGCGATATTAGATTTCAACATTCCTTGCCGACCTCTCGCAGGTCTTGTTAAACCTCTAATCTAAAAATTCGAAGAAAAATAACTCTCCGCCTCTCGGACGTGTAGGCGCACACGAGGCACGTATTCGTAGCTCCATCTCTCATCTCCAGCCGTTCCTCCGTCTCTCTCGCTCTCCCCACATCATCTCGACGGCCTTTCTTCTCCCGACAGCGCGCCTCTCCCTCGGTCGGCGTGCACAAACGAGTAATTAACTATCTCAGTGAGGGACACGTGTTCCCACCACCCCGTCCCCCTTCCTTCTCGCCGTCTCTGTCGCTCCGTCCCATCGGCCGCTAACCGCCGTGATCTCTATCTGGCACTCGGGCTCACGCTCTCTCGCTTCGACTCCCCAGGTCGGCGTCGCCGCGCTGCTGTTTGCACACACGCTCTTATGTTAATTTAGCTTAACGCCCGGCGAGAGCCTCGATTGTAGAGGGGGATATCTTGCTTACGGCTCCTCTACTCCCTCTGACGCTCCTCTTTCTCGTCTCTCTCTCTCTCTCGCGCGCGCCTTGCGCGCGCCGGCGCACAACACCCCAAAAGTCGACTTCGAAAATGGCGCTCTCCGCTTTCTTCTTTCGCACTGCTGCCGTCGTCGCTGCTTTGCGGTCGACGTCGTCCTCTCCCCCTTCGCTTCTCTTTCTCTCGCTCCCTCTGTTTTCCTTTCTCCGGAGAGAAACCCGGCCTCGTCTGGGGGAGGAGGTAAAAAGATCAGGCGTAAACGCTCGCGCGCAAGAGACACCTTTTGCCGGATCACGTTCGCGTGAATGCTTTGCCGTGTTTTCGCATGAAAAATGCTAATGCAACGGCCGTGTTAAATATGCATGCGCTGTTGGAAGAATCTTTTAATACTTTTTTCATTCTCGGGGAAATATGCGCGATTTTTTAAGTAAACGTGATCGCTTGTTTTTGCTCTGGAGAGCCGCGTTTTGAAAACCGCCGGGCGACGCGATGAAAAAGCTTTCTAAATGCCTGGCGATGCTTGTTACCGCAAACCCGCCAAGTTCTTCAACACAATGCTATTATTACTTCCAAGTGTTGCATTAGCGATGCCTTCAGTGTTGCGAACTCGTCGCAAAACGCACTCTCGCGTGGGGCGAATATTGTATATTTAGGGGAACAATAATAAGAGTATAAAGGATAGAAAAAATCGTTTTCATTTCTTTCCTCTCGTTCTTGCGTGATTTTTCAAGTGGTTATTAATGGCATGAAAGGAAGGAGAGCGAGAAGAAGAGGAACAATGGAGAAAAAGGAAAGAGTCGGTAGGGGCAGAAAGGTTCTTGTTCCATGCGCCGCCTTTACGACAAAAGAGCCAAGTGGAGGGAAATTGAGCACGAGTCCAGATAAGGGCGTTCTTTCATCCATCGAATAAAAATAAGATTAAATTTGATCCGTCATTGACGTGGAGTCCGATCTGTTGTCGGCCAGGCGAGAGCCCCGTAGTGCCACTCGGCCAAGCGACGAGTGCTCCATACGCCGGCCACGTGACTGCCGAAGTTAGGGCAACGTCGAATCGAAAATAAAGGGCCATATGTAAAGGTAAGAATGGAGGGGGTTATTATCCCGGAGAATGGGAACGATTGAGAGCTCTCTTTTCTTCTCTTTTTTTTTAACACTAAAGTCAAGATGCGCTTAGTAGCCCGCGTTGTTGCACAAATCGACGACAAAATAATAGCCACTAGCGCGACTGTTGGGTCGCGATGTATGGTCGCTAAATGCTCGTTGACACTCATCTTGCAGCGGATAGCCGCTTATACACGAAGAACACGTATCCACAAACCTTTGACAGTTGCAAGTTTAATAATATTTTATTGAAAAATTCTTTACGTGTACGGTGTATTCCAAGCGAACCGACAATTTCGATTTTCGAAGACAATTTGGTGGGGCCACAGCGAGACTCGGCAAAGTGGCAAAGCTCACTCTCGCGGCAGCCATCGGAAGAAAATGGAGAGGGCCGGAGCCGGAGTTAATTTGGAATTGACGCGCGCTCGCCCGTGGCAGCATTGAAAAGTGCGTAATCCAGCGCTCGTGCACGATATCTATCTATTCATTCCCGCGTCTCTCTTTCCCCGGGATTTTCGGCGGGGGTGGCTCAAGGGAGGGGCGGGAAGGGGGACACCGGGATCGCGCGCGCACGCCAAAGTCCCTCAGCCGCGCTGCCTCTCCTCTTTCTCTCTTGATTCGCGGCCTTCGGGATTTCGAGAGGCTCGTCGTCTGCTGCGCCGGGCTTTCCGCAAACCCTGGCCCGTGCAAATATTTGCCGGATGTTCGTTGCCGCTTGGCGCTCTCGTTCGTTCGTTCATTCGTTCGCCCGGCCGCGCTCGTTCGTTCCGGGAGGGCTGGTAAGGCTTGACGTCGTCATGGATACCGTCGAAAAACGTTCAAATATTTGCAGCGAGAAGCACCGGCAGCAGCGCGTTTTCTCTCCCGAGCGCCAGCAGCCGCCCGCTAACCAATTCCGCTTCGTTCTCAATTCTCGATTCCGCGGGGCTTGCTTTTCTCTCTTTCTCTCCTCTCTCCCTCCCGCTTGCACTCTTTCGGCCCCTCCGTGCTTTCGTTCTTTCCGCGTGCACTTTGAGCGAGAGCCCAAGTGTGCGGGTGTCGTCTGTATTTCCCGCGCACCCGGTACTTCCAATAATTGCGTTCGTTCGCTCGTTCGTTCCGCGATAGTTTCTTTCCACAGTATTCCTCCACTGTGCACATTTTCCGAGTATGCGATAAAAAAAATAAAAAATTAATGTACTAATCGCGACGTTGATCTTCGAGCGAAAGCGTCGAATTCGATCTGGCAAAGCACTGCGGAAAGAAGCTGTTCGATATCATTTTACGCGCTGATAAAATAATTATCGAAAGTGCCGGGTATTATGCTCGGCTCGCGGCGTTTTCGGCCTTAAAACAGCGCGATAAATTTTTAAAAAAAAAAGAGCAAAATTGATCGGGGAAGATAGCGCGCGAGCGAGGAGAGAATGGCTCGTAATACGTGAGCGAGCGCGCGAGAGTGGAAATCGCAGTTTAGCGCGCGAGGTCGTAAACTCGGTTATTCGCCGATGCTAAAAGGGGAGAGAGCGAGGCAAGTATAAGGTGGGATGGGTGGAGGAGGAGGCGGCAGCGGCCGAGAGTTACCTCTGCGGGCGCCTATAATGGCCGGGTACTACCTGCCAGTGAATTTATCTCCGGCATTCATCTTCCCATTAGCGGTGAATAATACTCGCGGCGTTTACGTGCCAATTTTCCATTCGACGCTCGGTCAACGCCGCCGCCGGATTATTACGTCGAGCTATATCTCTCCGGCGGCGGCGCGCGCGCGGCTATACAGAGCCATTTTCTCAGGACGCACCGGCTCGGATCGATTGTCGTCGAGTTTTATCGTTCGCGGCGCAGCGTACCGACGCGGCGCGAATCATGGAAGCGGAGAATCAAAGCCTGCGAAAATTGCGACCGACGCGAGCACTCCGCCCTCCCCCTCCCCGTCCGGCCGCATAACGCTGAATAGGCAGTAAATAGCGGAGCCGAGACAAAAGTGTACCGCTTTCCCAACCTTACTTATTAAGAAGCATGCAAATGAGCTCCGTATACCGATCGATTGAAAGAAAGTGGCGCGTAAGCAGACAGCGTACGGCTCGAATTTCGGCGTACAAATCGTTGGCCGGAAATCGCTTCGGCGAAAGCGACCGCTGCATCACTCTTACAACTTGCAATTTATCATTGACTTTCTTGTAATATTGCCTAGTTACGACAAGTAGCACTTTCTAAATAAACAAGATATTATAGTATAACTTGTGTGTATACATGCTCTGCAGTATAGGCAAGCAGATGAGCTTTTGACCTCTAATTCGATTTATTTGATCCCTTTTACAATTATAAGATTAGAATTTCCATTGATTAATTCATAAAATCCTATAGTGAAAATTACTATAGTCTTTCCTAAGGCAGGGACGGTAACATTTTATTCTAAGTCTAGTCATTTTATTATACTTGCTAGTCAAATTTTCTATTTGTCGGGTCTGTCACTGCTAGAATTTTAATTTCCCTCCGTGTAAATGCGCGTGTAAATAAATGACTAATTTTTTTATAAAATTAAAATAATAAGCCTGAAAAACTTGTTAATTAATTAAAAGGCTGCCATTACAGAGGTATTTAAATCGTTTCACTTTGAAGAATGATTTTTTCAGGTGTGAAGACTCGTTCGGACGCTCGGCACAGAATAGTGTACCAGAGAGCAATAGTCCGATAGCACGGATGCTCGCGAGCGCGCCCAATTAAGCCCGCGGTTCCGCGCGATCAATTAGCTCGGATTTAAAAGGCCTCGTGCATCTGCGCTCCCACGCGCGGCCGTCGGAACAATGACGAGCGCGATTCGCAGAAGCGTTTGAACGAGTCGCCAACGAACTGTCGTCCACGCGCGTCGCTAAATCAGCGCAACGGGGTGCGCTTTGCGCTCGCTCGCCTCGTCTCGAGGTAATTACATTGCGTCGCTCATCGCTGCGCGATACGAATCGCCGCAGCTCGATTTAACTCGATCGACCGCGCCTTGGGTAGAACGCGCGACTCGCGCTTGCGTGGGCGTCGCTTTCCCCTTTCAGACCTCGGCGTGATAAAGCTTATGTTTATACGCGCGCTTAATTATCCATAAGACGCGCGATCGTTTAATATTCAGCGCTAATATCAGCCGCTCGTTTCTTTAACCCTCGTTCTTTTCAAATGATAGAGCGCAGGATTAGAGAGAAAGAGGCGAGTGCGCTGCTATTTCGGATGAAATTTTTGTTCTTTGCTCGCGCCAGTCACATCCCCCCGAAAAAGTCCTGAGAGGGGCAGAGGAGGAGCGGGTGGGTAAAAAGGGAGCGACGCGCGGCGCCTACTGATTAAATTGAGAAAAGTCGTGGGCGCGCTGGAGAAAGAAAGATAAAAGCGAAGAAAAACGCTTAGGGTTCGAGGCACGACAAACTGCCAGTCCTAATGCCAATTAGTGCCATTCCGCCGCGCCGCTGCTGCCGACCGACGCACACTCTTCCCAAGGGCTTCGCTCTCCCTCACTTTCTATCTCTATCCCTCTCGCTCGCACTCTCTGCAGCACTACTTTTGCAGTTGCCGTACCGAGCGAGTTGCTCGAAACGAGCGATTTTTTTTTATATTCTGCTCGACCGCTTGGCTAATTACGCAACGCACTCGTTCCTCTACTGCTCTTTTTCGCAGGATGAGTTGTTGGGAGACGGTGGAGGGGAAGGAGAGCAGGGAAAAAGGAGCAACACGAAAAACGGGAGAAAAATGGCAATGATGAGAAAAGTGTAAAGTGCACCGGTCGTTGATAAAAGCTGCTGTGCTTCTCGATTATGCAGACGATACAGATGTATATTATCAAGTTTTTTTCTTTTAATGCAAATGACCCCTGGGTATTCCGCTTGAGTGAAAAATCTACTCGGCTTTGAAAGGAATGACAATTTCATTTCGAGAGAAGCGAGAGGATAAAGTTTCAGAAAGTAATAAAAATGGCATTTCTTTAAAATGACTAAACCTGCACAGAGATATGAATAAAGCACTTTTTATAAACTGATGCGTTTTACAATCTAAAAATGTGTGTTTAATTAAAACGTTTTAAATAGTAATAACCAACTGTTTGTTCCTTTGTTCTTTATAATGTGCCTTTATTTCTGAATAAGTACATTGTATCGTTCGAAATATTTATCTATTGTTTTATTAAACGGACAGTTAAACTTTTTTCAATAATGTAACATTAAGGTCTATAGAAGCAACACGCAATATTGTCACATTGTTTGCCTTGAAATATTAAATATATCCTCTCTTATATTTTAAAAAATAAATGAATGTTCATTCGTAATTAATTCGTGGACGTGTTAAAATGAAAAAGTCGCTGTTTGCAGATATGGATTGCAGTCGATTGAACTAAATGTATGGAGCAAGCCCAAGTGATGAGAACGGGCCGATATTGCTAACGCGCAAATCTCAAATCTCATCTTGGGGACAACAGGCGGATCGACCATTGACATGCTAATCTATTACCGCGACCCAAAGTGAATAGTCCGAAGCAAATTTGCGGCGACGGTAGCCAAAGCTGCAACAGCTCTCGCGCGCGTAGCGACCAATACAACAGTGCGTTTAATGCGGAACAATAGTCTCCCGATGTCGAAACCGATCAATCGACGCAAGAAAAAAAAAGAAGTGGGGGTCACTTTCCGAGGCCTGCAAAACTGGATTCTTAGAAAGTCGCCAGTGCTGAGACAGCGGTAGCTCTCGGCGGATCGCGGACAAAAATCAACAAGAGCCAAGCCATTGGCATAAAAGCGCACAGTCGGATAGACGCCAAAGAAGAGAGCGAGGGAGGAAGTCGTGCGTCGCCGCGCGCAGAAAGAAACGCTCCATCGAGCCCCGGAGGCGGATACGCGGAGGATCGAGGAAAGAGAATTGTCGGGCCCTCGATTTTCACGGATCGTTAGTCACGCCTTCGGATATCTCGCGCGCCACTCTGGGATAGAGGCCGTCTCTCGCTGCGGATCGCGGAGTGCCGGCACGGTCGAGCGCATCGCTGGCCAATGCAACTTCGGCGGGCGATCTCGAAGAAAAATGGTACGCTTCAACGGAGGTTGCAGAGGTTGCCGCGTTACTTGTCTTGCAGTTAGCGTCACTGGAGATCAATGACGCACTCGTATAGCAGCGTCTAAAATGTTAGTGCAAGTGCTTCTTTCGGTTTTTTTATACTGATCGCCAAAAACTCTCATTCTTAATTGCAATAATTAAATATGCATTACAATTAAACTGATGTCACAGAAAAGGAGATGATTTAAAATGACTTGTAAATATATTCACATTGGCAGCTATCGTTAATTGAAAAAAAAAGTCGATTAGAATTAATATTGAAATAGGTATATAAAATGATTTCGACAGTCCGGTATAGATATAAATATAAACTTTATATAAATATAAAAAGAATGCGCAAATAGTCGTCTCGACAGACTGAATGATCGATCTCTCTTTTACCACTTTGGCCGTAGCAAACTTTTTTTAGCTTCGATCAAGCGCGACGAGACGTAATTCGGAATTACGAGAATCGATCTTGCGAACGAGGATTTTATTTATTACCAGTCATAAAATTCTTAAACGACCAACTGGATATTTTTCGTCGTGCCGTTGGAATACCTCTGCGGACAAATCGATAATGGCAGCTATTTTAACAAAAATAAACCGATTGTCAGCATTAAAGATACGCATCACGACACTGAAAAAAAAATTACCCTTTTCCTGTCGCGATTAAACGTCAATACAAAAAATGCACCGCAACAAAATATCGGCGATGAATGATAAACGTTATTATTCGCTCGAGGTAATGCCGCAAAAGTGAGGAAACAGCTTTTTATCTATAAGGACTCTAGCTCTCAACGATCGGTTACTTCATGCCGCGGAGGATAAATCACCGACGCGTGCACGAGAGCAATATTTATCTCGCGCAAGAATTTCTAACTTTCCAGACCCCGAACCGATCCGCCAGAGTCGTTGGGGACGATAATTCTCTTCGCCTTTCATAAGGGGTAAAGCGCTGAGGCACGCACGGAGCTTCCGGAAAATTAATAAATTTGAAAGCCCGATAGCCCCTTTCTCGAGCCCGCCGTTCATTATGGGGCGCATGGGGCCGCAAGGAGTTAAAAGTATGCGATAACAATTTAGCCAGCAAAAGGGTAAGAGCGGGACGCGCGGGCGCGTGTATATATCCTCAGCTGTTTTCGCGGAACTTAATCCAAGACAGGAAACTTTCGCGCGCCGCACGAGCTCCCGACAATGTATGCGAAGGCAGGGAAATTGCTGTGGTCTCGGATCGTTAGCAGCGCGGTGCACGAGTTTAGCCGCTCACTGCTAAGGAAGGGGACGAGCGGGGGAAACGAGCGAGAGAGAAATGAAATTGCGAGCTAAGAATACGGCCGCCACGTCGCCTGGAGATGTTGCTTATTCGAGGGGAGATTTGCGAATTATTTCGCTCCAATATTTTCTCGTTACAGCTTTCGGTAACACTTAATTAAATCTTAACGATGGCTCAATTCGAACGAGTACTTTGAATACGCAAGTCTTTTGCTTAATAAAAGAAAATGCATTACGATCTCGGATTACGATCAAAATACGTTTTTCAAATGCGCGCGTTACGTTGAATTAAAAAATCTTTAAGTATTTTTTTTTAATAAAACAGTTTGAATCGAAGCTTCAGAGAGAATAATTTTGTCTGTGTTGAATTCATTTCTCCCAAACGCATCGTAAGAATTAACGAGCAACTTTTAATGCTGGTGCTCAAAGTCTATTTAGCGCAAGAATCGATAAACACAAGCTGTGTTAATTAAATATGCGTGCGCCTGTCTTATAAATAAAGTTTTAGCTGTCATAAGTTAATTTAGCGGAATAGCCAATTGTTTGCCAGCACTCGAAAATGAATTTGCCGCTCCAATCTAAATACGATAAGCAGCCTACTTTACATGGAGCAACAGTGAAACCGCATTCAGCAATAAATGCACTTACGCTGGAGCACGCAGATCCCGAGTTAATACATTTCCATCGAAATCTCGAGTTCGCGTTTCGCTTCCTCCATAAGGAAGCAGTAAAAGCCAGCGGTCGGCCGTCCGCGGGAAAAGAAGAGAGGCAACGGCCGCGCGCTTAGCGCCGAGGTAATTCGAGAGTTTATTTAAACGAGAGAAAGAGCCGAGAGCGGGAGAGAAAAGGAGGGAGAGACGCGCGGAGAACGCGGCGGCTGCGGCGACGTAAATACAATTGCGCCGAGGCGCACAATAGCTTATGTCCCGAGCGCTTAGCGCGGAAGTGGGAGAACAAGAGAGAGGGAGAACCACTCCACTAGGAGGTTTATGCGGCAAACTGTGGCGCGCGAGTCGCACAAAAAGAAAAGCCAAGACGACGAGGCAAAATGGCTCGGCGGCAAGGGAATTGGGCGAGGCCACAATCCAAGCGACGACCGTTGCATCTTTCCACATTCTTTTTATCACCTTTTTTTCTCTCCAGTGCCCTAGAGCTGAAAAATAATGTTATTTTCGGCTTAGAAGATAACTTTTTAAACTGTTGTACATGAAATTAACACTAATTAACACTGATTCTTCTATTAATGGGTACGTGTACGCTATTCATTCGCAACGGGCGAAATGTGTTAATTTTTCCAACATGTTACGATTTTTTAAAGAACAGTGGTACGCACAAATGTTTTTTTCACAAATAAAGCGAGCAGTCGTCGAATACAATGCGCTTATTTGATTGCTGATTATGCATTCCTTCTGGGAAAAATTCAAAGAATCCACGATAAGCAGAAAAAACAGCAGACGAGTTGGCTGATGGGAGAAAAAAAGGTGTGCCGTGTGTACGGGGTAGAGAGGCAGTGACTGCGGTAACCACGAGGGATAAAGGTCATGGCATACCCCGAGCCTCCTTCGTCCGCTCACCCTCCTAGTGGACCAATTTACGGGGCTCTTAGATTCGGGAGGTTAGGTAGGTAGAGGTAATGCAGTGTACGCTGGCGCGCGCGACGACCCGAGGGGTCGTTTCCGGCCATTGTGCCGCTCCGCACGAGGGATTATTTTGGCGGGAAAAGGGATTTCGCTTTGGGGGCGAGGTTTCTCGCGCGCCGCTCGGCTTATTGGCTCAGCACCTGCCATTGAGCAGACTTAATTTTTTCTGTCCCCTCTTTCGCGCTTATAGCTGTTGCGCGCCTCCAGGCCGCCGTGTACCCGGCGTGTCGAGCGAGATCCAGTCCGAAGAGAGGAAGTCACGTTGTTTATTGTGCGCGGCGGCTCGTTTCATTCCTTTATTCCTCTCTCTCTGCTAACTCGGTCGAGGATTTCATCATTGAATAACGTTTTGTAGCAAGATACTCTTATCATGTTTATCGTATCGTCTTCAAACTGTTCTGGATGTCATTCTAAGTTGGATATACATTATCGTCTGCTGAATTTTTCTTCACGAATGTAACCTTCAACGGGTGCAAGGTACCAAGTGTGAGTGTAACATCGTCATATGAGTATTTATTTGGATCAGGTTCGTCGCGCGACCGGGGCGAGCATATTTCTTTCTCTGACGACGAGACAGTCGAGGGGAAGACGCTTTCCGAGGTCTGGACAGCGCAGTGCTTTCCGACCATCTCAGAAGGGCTAAACTGCATAAAAAAATTGGTAGAGTTTGGCAGAAAGAAACAGCAAAGCGAGAGATTGAAAAAAAGAAGACGTATATCTACCACGGACGTTACGATTAAGAAAACAGCCAGAACAAAACAGAAAAAACTTTCCACCAAGGATAACTATTGAATAATATTTTGAGATTTAAGCGTCATCAATGGCAAAATATTAAAATTCGGAACAAATATTTGTTCATATGCTCGCGTAAGCGACGGATATGATACATGCCTAAAAAAAGTGTGCGCCGACTTGAAAACGGCCTTATGAGCACAATATTGATCGCGGAGAAAAAAAAACGAGTCTAAGCGAGGCTCTTCCCGGGCATGCATATTTGTTCGGTCCGTTAAACACAAGATCGCAAAGCGGCTGTGATGAGGGGAAAAAAGGAAAGCTGTCTAAACAGGCCGATTAAAAGTATCAATATTTGCCGGATCGAGGGGTCTTGTGCAAACTCAACTTTCCTATCCCTCTTTCTTTCAGTGCCTTTTTTTTCTTTCTCCATCATAGCGACGACGCCCGCAACTCTTCTCTTTAGTTATAATTTCTTGTCTATTGCGATAACCGAGGACTAATAGTTGCGGTTTTAATCAACTCTTCCGTTTTACGTATTATGTTTTATAGGTAACATTATGATAATAAGATGAAAAAAATCATTCCTGAATCGAGTAAGTTTTTTACTCGTTCACATTATCAGAGTAAACACAAAAAAACGTTCTATTTGAATGCAACATTTATCTTCATTAGGTCCAAGGAGTACTTGTGATCATCAGTAAAATAGGCTTGGATGATCGCAGAAAAGGATGAAACAACATTAAACGGCTTTCTGCACCCGTATTTAGGGGTTACAAAACGGTCTCTCCCCTATGAAAAAAAATCAAAACTTCAAGAGCCATAAGCTCAACGGCAAACAATGGCAAAAGGTGTGCCGAAGGAGAGAGAAGACCAACACGCTCCACGGCACCAGTCAACGATCCCCCGGCCGTACGCAACAGCCCTTTCCGCGGCTCTCCACGTGCTCGCTTTCTCTTACGGGCGTACCGCATCCGGCCTTCACCAGGGTGGGAATCTAACCCCCCTTTTGCCCTTCGTCCGTAGGACCTCCCTACATTATTATTACCATAATCATTATTTGTACACGGACGGACCCCGCCGGGGGGGTCGCACCAACTTTAGGTCGATTAAATTTTCCCTCTGTAGTTTTTACGCGCCTGCGCCACGAGGGTGAGCATCGCCGAGTAATTTTGTGCAGGGGCACGGACGGATATTGACTCGCGTCGTGAACACGGGGTTTTATCGTATTGTAGCGCCACACACACACACACACACACACACACACACACACACACACACACACACACACACACACACACACACACACACACACACACACACACACACACACACACACACACACACACACACACACACAAATTGCTCACACCTTCCCCTCCCTAATGTTTACTTTCACGCGGCGCCCCGGTAGTTGACGTAAAAATGACTCCCCGATTTGATTGCGCGTGATTTTTTTTATTTTTTGCCGAGAGAAGGGCGCGCCGGCTCGTACAACACTCTTGAGGTTTAACGTGCAATTTTTCATCGACGCATTTTAGAGGCGGGATGCGCCGGATTAGTCAGCGAGTGTACTGACGTAAATATTGCACAAAGTGCAGTTTTATCGAGCGGAATTCGTCGATGACTGTTAAAGCGACGCGCCGAGCACTGTTCTTTTACGATTTCGCTGAAAGTTATCGTTTTTTTTATTGCCGCTCGCTCGGCACGAAAAAAAGCACGCGAATTGAAAAACAGTTTGTCAACTTTGCAAGTGCTAAAACATTTGCATGTCGGACGACTCTCTCTCTCTCTCTCTCTCTCTCTCTCTCTCTCTCTCTCTCTCTCTCTCTCTCTCTCTCTCTCTCTCGCTGCGTGCGATAACGGACATGCCATTGCCTTGGGAGAAAAAAGAAACCAATGTCATTGACTGTGGAGTTGCGGTTAAGAAAGCAATCGCGAAATTTCAACGAGAGTTCGAGCAGCGGTGGCCTTGCTTAAAAATTCATAGTTTTCCCTAATTTGTAACGACGTGGTTGCTCCCCAAACAAATAAAGAACTTTTTTTCGATAAGGCATTTGCATGCAGGAGTACGACCGAAGTAGCTGAAAAATAATCCGCGTTATTCATCGCCTGGGCGATGGCAGTATAGACGCGCGCGACGACTATTCATTATCTCTCCGCTTCATCTCCCGATTATACAGTCGCTGTGGTGACTTGTCTTCTTTCTCTTTCAGTTAGATAGTCCCCTCGACCGTCTACCCTCTATTTGAAGGGTTCGCGTCATATCTCGACCGTACGATCTTGTGAACTGCGTATTTTGGAGTTTGAAACGTTCAATCTTGATGTGGTCGTTTTATTTCTATTATGGACCTCCAGGCAGATGACGAAACATGCGACATTTCTTTTTGTTTCTTTTATGAACGAAGCAGTTTTGCGGCACAATAGCTGTCTCGATGAAAAAGTTTTGATATTCGCATTTATTGGATTGAAAATCTATTTAAGGAATGCAACTATCTTTAATATTCTATTGTAGACTAATATCCATTAAAATTCTTTACAATTTAAGAATTTTAATTTGCCGACATGTAGAGCATTAATTATGATACACTTCTAAAAGAGGGTACATATAATTCATCCACTTTGTCAATAGTAAATTAAAATATCGTTCTTAAGAAATGATTTTAGTTACAAAAGTTACTAAAACTTTTGCTAACTCAAAGTTTAGCAATAGAAAGAAAATACTTTATAAAATAAAATATGAAAAGCTGCATTGAATAGTTGAATCTCTTTTTCTATTTTTCTGACTGACCTTGGGTCCATATGCCACTGTGTACGTTGATTCGAGTTCAATCTCATACAATAAATCCATTAAAACTATTGTTTATCATAGGAATGTTTGGAGGCGAATCACGCGAGCAAACCCCTCCTTTGATCTTATGTCATCCGAAATTATCCGGCAAGACAGTTTAATCTGAGCACTAATACTCGCCTCGACAGAGGTCCGAAGGCAGGAGATACGACGCGTGTACGGTCAGCATCGCTCGCAGCACGGAACACGTGTGCCAGGCCACTTTGGCGCGCCGCCGTCCGATGGAGAGGCCACGTGCATGTGCGTTGTATGCGCACTCTAGGCGCATTATGCGCCGACAACGCGGTCGAGATACGAGTCACGTGGCTGGCGGACAAGCCGTGCATTACCGGGGAGCCCGGCATCACAGAGCAGTGCGGTCTTCTGCCGAGATTGAGTTACCCGTACGACAGCGTCGAATATCTCATCGAGCGAAGTGCACATCTCGCAATCCCTTACTTATTTGTCAGAGATGTTAGCTAATTTTGGCAGTATGTATTAAACAGAATGTGAACAAAATGAAATAATCTAGTCATTTACCTCGAGTTTTCATCGAGTATTCAAGAGGACGCCGCAGACATATAGATAATGTTTGGACAATATGCGCGTTCCGTTTATGAGAGCATCCATCCATGGCTATACACTATTTCGTCGTCACTGATGAAATCCCATTTTTTTAAGGAGTTGTGCTCCAAATCGAGCTTGCAACTTTGATAAACAGGATCTTTGCGAATAAAATATTTTTTATAGGTATGTAATCTGGTAATAAAAAAATAGGTATACCTATATTCTCATTTGGAAGGGTATAGTTATATTAACGGTGTATTGCTTTTGTTCGTAAAGTGTAGGCTGGTTCATTATAACTTGCCTGGTCTCATGTGTAATAACATCATTACATGTATATTGTCTTAACACACTTTTGATCATTTATTAAATCAGCATCGTTCCACTATCAATTATCATATAGAATTTTCCATCTGTCAAAAAGAAAAGTTTTTTCTGAAGCGAGATATGACATGCAAACTAATATGTTTACATATTCATAACCACATTTGTGAAATGTAAATATTATATTTGAATGTACAAGCTGATAATAATTCGCAATTAACGGTATTGTTAAAAAGGATAAAAACATTGTTATTCAAAGTGGAATATTTGTCGAATGTATTAAAAAGTAAATTTTATTAATTTGAAAAAAATTGAAATTCGATCATCAATAAAAATAATTTTTTTACAATTTTACAATTTTATTGGGATAAAATGTTATGATGAAATACAGAATAAAGTTTTCAATTACATTAAATTTTGACACAATTTGTTAAAAAAACGTATTTATTGCAGTCATGTTGTCAACTTTATAGAACTTATTGCAACTAATCTAAATTTTAAAAAAATTTCTTTCACAATCAACTTAGAGTGAAACGACGACTGTATTATCCTCTTAAAATCGTAATATTGTTGATGTTAGTTAATCCTAGTAGATGCTCGTCTAAACAATTTTTTCTTTTACATACGATTAAAGTATATATTTTTGAAGAAATCGCTGTATGAATCCAATTTTTTTTTTTAAAATCTTTTTATTAAGAACAACAAAATAATATTAATCGAAAATGAAATTGCTTAGGAAACTGCGTAAAAAGCTAAAAAAAAGCACTCGCAACAGTGTTTGCAAAAGAATAATCACAGGAAAATAGCGCATAAACAAGCAGCTCGGCAGCCTCGGTAATTGTCACGCTCTAGACTCGACCGACGGCGGCAGTGGCGTCGGCTCAAGCACGTGCATGTGTTATGCGCGCGCGCGTATCCAAGTAGCCGATCGAGAGAGAGAGAGAGAGAGAGAGAGAGAGAGAGAGAGAGAGAGAGAGAGAGAGAGCCGCTGCTGGCACTGCATCGGTTTACCTCGGTGCGACCATAATATCGCACGTGGTTAAATATCTATCGTTTCTCTCTCTCTCTCGCGACCGGTAATCGCCGGACGTTAAATTTCCCTTGTTTTCTCCCTCCTTCTCATCGCCCCTGCCCGGCGTAAACATGTGGCTGGCGAGCCCGAGCTAATGTGTGTTTATGCACGCAGGCCTGTGCGTCGCTATAAAAGGAGTCTTTAAAAATGTATTGTAGCATCGCGACACTTCACTCGGGAAAAGTCGTGTTCTTAAAATTATTTATTTTATAAAAACATAAGATTCGTTGCACGAGTGAGAAAGTGATTGATCCACGTGGATACAAAATGCACAATTTTTTCCTAAGAAAATCAGTCAATGGCCAATCTGCTTGGACGAAGAAATATTTGAACGATCTGCTTGTCTATATTGCGCATGCAGATTATGTTGCGTTAATGTACGGTAGATCAGGCTATAAATATAGCTTTCAAAAAAGCATTACGTATGTATGTTTTGAAAGTGTTTCGTTCGTGATCGAGCACGCTAATGCGATTAAATAAAGTTCCGATATTGGAAATCGTTTGGAAAATCGCACCAAAAGTCTCCACACTTGCAATTCAATGAAATTTTACAATTAATTTTAGTCGCAGATTTCGAAGTTGCATAGTGTACATTTAATGTTAAGAAAGAAATAGTAAAGGATTTGATAAAAAGTCGACTGCACAAAAGGCGGTTTTAAGATGTTATTAACAAATTGCAATAAAATAAGTTATTCGATAGTAGCGCATTAAAAAGCCATTCGAGATAATAAAGACGTTAACCTGATTTTAGTTCTTTTTACACTTATTTTATGGTCTACTAGCTCTTTTTCCCCAATTTACGAGTTGTTGATTTATGAAAACAAGCCTGAAAGCAAGGCTTGTGAAAGCTATATTCAATGAACTTTTAACACTGCAATCAGATTGTTTCTTCTTCTCGCTACAAAGCTACATGCCACTTGATAAGAAGTCAATTATGTAAATGCAGATAAATTGGAGCATCTGTTTTAAAGTGACGAAACTATAGGAAATAAGATGACTTGGGTATTAAAGAAAAAAGAAGGAATGCTTGCGAAGCCTGCGAGCGATGTCTGACGGCCCCAATAAATGAAAACATTTAGACAGTTTGAGAGGGATTCCTCCGCGGAATGACAGTTACATCACTCGAACTGTAAATATTATCGAAATGTAAAAGTACAGCGGTACTGGTAAAGCGAAAATTTATCCAAGTCGCAGGAAAAAAGAGGCATCTGCGGCAGTGCAAACGATCGCTCGAAGCAACACTCGTAAAAAGTTGACGCAAGCGCGCTTGAGCAAGCATACGATAATAGCGCGTCAACACATTCCGCAACGGCCCGGCACAATCAAGGGGGAACCGGCACGGCGGCCATTTCAATTAGCCGGCGTACGTGCAAGATAAAAAGGCTTTAATTAGCACTCGGCCGGTCGCAGGCCTCGCGCGGGCGGAGGATGCGCTCAGCGCACGAGTATCCACTTACCGGATGCCTGGCAGCTGCAGCCGCCGCCACGGCGGCCGCGTTCATTCCGGCGCTCGGGTACATTTTGCCGCTCTCTCCTCGCTTTCCTCGGACTGGCCGGAGCGCTCCTCCTGCTCGAGCTCGCTCGGCGCGTCGTAGCCTCGATGCCTCGGCACCAGCGGTCACCCGGCACTTGTCACTCGCGCACTTTGGGTTCGGTCAGTTGCCGCTCGCAGTCCCGCGGCCGGGCGTGGGGGACGCGCTGCTGCCTACGCGCGGAGCTGCTGCTGCGGACCCGGGCCGCGCTTCGAGGGCGACTTTTTCCGGCCTCGTTGGAACGCCATCCGAATCGCCGCCGAGCGCAACGTGGCTGCCGCCGACGCGCGCGCACACACACGCGCACTGCACTGGATGCGGATATATGTGTATACACGCACACCGAGGCTCTCCGAAAGCGAAAGCGACGCGCTCTGCCGCCTCTGTCTCTCTCGCGCGCGCGCGGCGCTCGCCGGGCAAGGCGGACGAGCCGCTTTACCGACGCGAGCACGAGGTGCGAGAGAGCGCGCAATAGACGCTTCTCCGCGGCGGATGCTCCTTCCGCCGAACGTCGCCCGAGAGGAGGTACGCGCGGCACTGCGGAAACTCGCGGGCACTGGTCACTGCGCGTCGGGCCGGACGACGTCGGGGCGCCTCGGAGGTCCGGGTGCTGGGCTGCAGCTGCTGCTGGCTGAGCGCGGCTCCAACGATCGGCGACCCTCTCTCGGCGGCAGCCTCCAATCGACTGACGGCTGGCGAGTAGTGGGGGCAGCGCCGTCCCCACCTCGGGCGCGCTCTCTCGCTCGCTCCGCTGCTACGGCTGCGCGGCGCACTCACACGCGCGAGCCGAGCCGCGATATTCGCGCGTCCCCCGCACGCCGCCGTGTCCCCGTTACACCCCTAACTACACCGCGCGCGCCTGCTCCGTCCTCGTCGCGCTCTCGCGTGTGCGCCTGCGTCGCGCTCCGGCGGGGAGGTGCCCCCACTCAGCAGCGGGCGAGCGATGTTTCTCTCGGCTCTTGGTGTCTCTACCTGCGTCTCGCTCGCGCGGCGCAACCCCGGCCGCGGCCAAACTTGCACGGTATTAACCGGCGCGCGGGCACGATAGCTCCTTTACAATTAGTCGCTCCGTTACGTAAAAGCCCGCGTCTGCTGTAATCACGGCCCGCCCCCTTTCGCGTCGCTTTTTCCACCGACGACGCCGCTTCCTTATTAAAGCGCGAGCGCTCCCGCCTTCTTTCTCAGCCATCTCTCGAGAGCGTCTTTGCCGATCGATGCGCAAAGAGGCTTTATCTTTGCAAGCCCGCGTAAACTCCTTGTAAGTGTAATTAATCCGCGAGCGCTCGAGAGCGAGCAACGTTGGGAGACTGCCGGAAACGTAATTCGCGCTCGCCTGCTCAATGTCGTTCACTAGTCGACGAGCGATCGCCACAATGTCGCGTGACGCATGCACACAGAAGCGGCCGACGTGCTTATTAAACGCACGAACGCCTCGACACGCAGAGCGGAGCTCCTCTCGTCCGCGTATCTCCGCCTGGTCATCAGTATATCTTTACGAAACGTTCGTTAATTCGAGGCAAACGCTCGCCGCAATTGCGTTCCGCTTTCCACCGCGCTCCCAAGAAATCGGAGCGTCCTCCCGTCGCTTGCTTTCCGGCCTAAAACGATCGGGAGGTTTGCGCAGGCGCAAGGCTTCCGATTCAATCGAGCGCGAGCCGCCGAATTCTCGTTCGACCGAATATTACGGCGAGTCGTTAATGCCGGCCGAGAATAGAGACGGAGCTAGTAGGATGCTGGTGCGTAAGCGGCGAACGAATTTCGGCAAAGAAAACGGCACGCTTAAACGCGCGCCGAGCGAAACGACGTGACGAGCGTACACGGCTGCGCATTAGCCTCGCTCGGCTGCCTACCGTACGAGCACTGCGCTCTCAAAGTTTTTCGCAAAATGGCCGTCGCCGTCGTCCGCGCCGACTCTCCGTCTCTCTTTCATTCGTGATTCCTCTCGGCAGAGTTGGCCCACAGCGAGGAGAGCAATGCCACAAATATGGCGCCTCCCTATTTCCTAGCCGCTCGCCTCCAGCCCGGCAGCGGCCGAGAGCGAGCGAGACGCCGAGCGGCTGCTTGCGTTGGCGCAACGCGCTATAGCCGCCGAGGGGGAGGGCGAACCAACACGCGTAAAAGCCCCCCGAGAGGGAGAGGCCGAGAGGCGAGAGCCTCGCGCGCTCGCACACACGCCGACACACAAAAGACAAGTTTAATGTGTGCGCGAAGCAAAGCGGCTGGTAGACATATACCGGCGGCCGGCAGCGGCAGCTCACCAGCTCGCTTCGAGCCGAGGCGAGCGAGACAGAGACGGCTGCACCGGCGTGTAGTAAGGGGCGCCCCTATGTGAATATCGCGCGGCACACAGTCCCAAGCAGTTTCCTACTTGATTGCCGCTATCGCGCTGTGTGCCCTTGCGCCTCTCTCTCGCTGCTGCAGAGAGCCGCGCACAAAGGAGCGAGCGAGAGCGCGGCCAGTCCGCGCGGACTCGAGCGACGCAGCGCCGGCGCCGGGCCAACGGCAGCGGCCGCCGCGGCGACTTGGCCAATGGACGCCGCCGCCGCCCCTCCGCGCCGCCGCCGCGGCGCTCAGAGTCGAATGAAAGCGCCGGGTCGGCCAATCGGCGGCCCCACTTTTTCAGCCGGCGTCGCGCTCGCGGCTGCTCGTCGAGTCCGCGCGGACTCGCCCGCCACGCTGAGCGCGCCTTTGGCCTCGTCGCCGGCGAGCGACGGAGATGGAGCGAGTGCCCCCATGGAATGAAGGTGCTATGCGAAGCCGCAGCGAAACATGAAAAATAGGGGCTACACGGGCAAAAACACGGAGGCGACCGCGGAGGGGACCTCGGCAAGAAGAGAGTCGGCGGAGGAAGGGACGCCTCCGGAGGGTATCCGCTCAATCCGAGGAAGCAAGTGCGCCTTCGGAGGTATCTGCTTCGAGGGATGAGAATGGAAAAGCAACGTAACGAAACGTCGATCGCGTTACGGCCCAAAGTCCTCCCCCTCGCGGCTGCATAAATGCGCGGGTGTGCGCACGCAGCCGGTCCTTCGTCCGACAAGCTTTAGAAAAGCCCATTGTCGCGGCTCGTCTGTACACACGCCATTATATCTCCGCGCGCTCGCATTGTCCGGGCGCGTAGGTGTGGAAAAAATATTAACGCAACGATTGTTTCCCGCGATTCGCTTTCGTGCCACCTCGGGGGTACCGGCTCCCTCGCCCACGCTCAAGACGTCCATTGCTTATTTACTCGCCGAGGCTCCTTATCACTCGAGCATGCTTCAGTAATTTGCACTGACAAGTATGCCGTCTCTCTCGCTGCTTTTTTCAGCCTCGCGCCGCTGCCGCTTTAAACGGCGAATATTCGCCGGCATGTGCAATTTCGCGGGGAAAATGGCGTAATTAGCCTGTTTGATCTGATAAGTTTTTGCGCTTGTAATAATAAACGACCGAGTCAATGTTTTTTCACTTCTCGGCCCGAGTTAAAACGTTACATTCCGAGATTACTTTGGTGCCTCTTTTGTAAAGAGTATACTCGCGCGCCAGCAATTGAACTTGTTACGGAGTAAAAGTGAGATGCCGCCTGGCCGCCGAACCAATCAGCTCCGAAATCGATTTAATTATTCTCTTTTAATTACTTTGGGTCTCTCTTACTTGCCGAGCTAGAAAGCCAAATACAAATATCCTTTTCAGCTGCTCGATCAACTCGCTACGATGCAGCGGTTGTATAATAGCAACTTGTAAATTATTATTCTAAACAAGATATTTCTTGCTTGTTCGTGCGAATTGCCGCGGGCGAAAAACGAGCGGGACAAATTACACCGACGACCAAAAACACCAGCTAATCGAGCAAAATCAAGCGAATGAAAAAATAAGCAGGATAGTGGAGCATTTGTGTGCAACTGGAAATTGCAGCGGGAGGGAAAGTCGAATTGCCCCTGGTGAGCTTCGCCAGTTTCATAATTCATCGTCGTCATTAAAATTAAAAAGCCCAAGCCGCGCATTGACGCCGATTTTGAGCCAAAGTTTTTCCTATCCCCAAACGGTCTAAAGCAGGCTAGAACAATTTTGCCCGTCGTATATACACGACTTAAACGAAGGAAAGAGGAAAAAGGAGCGATACGATAGATAGTTCGCGGTGCAGTCTACGTTTTCGCTGACTAGCCCCGAAATTGTTTATTGATCCTGTCGAATTTTCAATTATGTATTTGTGTCTTCGGGGAATTCGAGAATTTTATACTAGCCGCCTGCAACATTCAGCTATATCTACTGTCTGTCTTTTTTCAAAGTCATTCAAGTTTAACTATAAAAAAATTAATACTTTTTCCATATGTTTTTAAATATCCAAACGGCAAGAATATCACAGGTTGATTTTCGGAACACCCCAGGTTCACGATCTTTTGGAGTAATGTAATACCTTCGTTGCTTCAGGCTTTTCTTATGAATAAATTTACGAAAATCTTGCCTATAGTTAAACTGCATAGATAAAATGAGTAAATGCTCAGAACTTGAATGCGTAAAATTTTCATTTGTTTTTTCAATTATTATAAATAATATTTTATGAAAATTAGTTTTGCAAGTACAGAATTATTATGAATATCAGTTTATTTTAAGACCAGACTAACAATAACACAAATCGTCAACACATAGTTTTTTATATTTTCACGTTTCATTTTATTTTCTTTTTGTAAAATATTTTTGCGAATAAACAATGATATTTAATCAAATTGCATGAAGCATTAAAAATATTTTGATACTACAGCATTCTATTTAGTAGTGGCAGCTTGTTTTGTTAATATGCATTGCAATGGTATTAGTTACACATATAAACTATAGGTATTGAAAAAAGTTTAGAGATTGAAACAAAAGTAATTTGTAAAATACATTTAAACGATTACTCGTTACTCGTCTTTTTGCAGATAGTTTATACAACGTTTGTGAAATATGAAAGGTTTAAAATATAACTCCACTTTCAATTAAATTACGCATACAAATGCTTTTAACAGATTTGAATTGGCAGAATGAAAAGTTGGTGTTTAGTGTTAATCCTTTTTGTTAACATAATTTTGACTTGGAAATTTTCTAGGGCACGTCGGGTATGGACTGCCAAACTGGGTGAAGTCAAACCTGAAGTTATTTAAGGTAATTGGAGCGAAGAAGAATCTTTGAATCACATTAACTACTTACAGTTGTTGGCTGCCTTTCTTGGACTTGTTGAAATTCTGGGTCTTCTGGGACTTCAACAGTTCCCAGAGGTCGTATGCAACTGCAAATTGCTGTCGAGGATTGATAACGCTACGTTGACGTTGTGCGTAAAAAGATTTAATATGTGCAATAATACGGGAGGATTATATGCGGATTTAAACACAGTCGCGTGAAATGTTACTGAAAATATAATAGAGTATGACTAATTAAGGTTTTATTATAGTCTCAGTAAGATATCTGCAATTAATATGTTTTTATTGGCATCTACTACAAGTAGATGCAAAAGAAATATATAATTATGGTGACATCTGCACACTCTTTTAGTATATACTAATGATTAATCTTTCGATTGCAGTATTGATATTTAGCATAATCTAAAATGCAAAAACGAAAGATATATTGAAATCATGCGGGTAAATGTTTGTAACGTAAATCAAGACTAATTTTGAAAGCAAGGAAGATAAATGTGCAAAACTGAAATTTTTTTATTAATAATTATTATCGTGGCCTGTCAATAAATTTTAATGAAAACTAACTTAATTCGTCCCAAAGTGTAACATGTTATTTGCCTTAATTTGATTTATGTGTTAATTTATTGTCTCTATTTTAAAGTATCATTCTTACAAAATAAATAGATTGAAAACGAAAAATAGCTATTTCACTGTACCGAACATTAAATTTTCAGTTTAAAAACTCACATTGTGCATACATTAGTTACTTAATTTGAAATGCAGTAATTAATTAATGATATAATTAATTTTCGTGAATGGCAATTGACTGTGCACAAGAGCTAGAAAGAAATGTGTGATTGAAAACAAACAGCTACATTTTATTCATTCGCCAGCCGATAATTACTGTCAAATTCCAAATTGACGAATAGTTAATTACGAAGATTACCGCGGTAAAATTAATTACGCAACATTATTTTCCAGCCGGTGGACGCTCGATCATTATTAGAGGAAATCGAACGACCCGCTAAGACTTTTAATTAAAAGCCGCCACCGTAATAAAATTCATCGCCAAAATTCCCGTTTGTATTTATACGTGCGCGATCGACAACGAGACAGAGCGCAATCATCGATCCCACCCACACCTTTTAATAAACTTGCTCGTCAAACTCGCGGTGTGCAATTCCGATTATACGTATATCTGTTGTTGCGCGGGCGTTTCGTGCCAGGATACCCCGCAAATCGTCCAACTTTCGAATTTCAATGTCTGTCTCTTATCTCGCGTGGCGCGCTCTTTTCTCGCTCGTTGCCCGCGCGCGTCACGCCAGCGGCTAAATCTCTGATGTGTAGGTATATGACAAAAAAAACAAGCTGTACGAGAAATTACCGGCCTCGTTACGCAAATACGGACAGACTGCATTGGCGCCCCCCGCGGTACCAAATGTATAATTTCAATCAGGAGCGGGGCATCCCCCGTCTGTGATGATGAATTCGACCCCTTTCCCTCTACGTTTTTCTCCAAATCTTTGCGTTAGTCAATGATTTTTTAGCCCACTGTGAAGTATAAAGAAAAGATTTCAGAACACTTGAGTTGACTTTTAAAAGTATCAAATGCTTTAGCAATTAAAAGCATCTTATTATTTAAGAAAGTGCTGCTCACTGAAAGTGCCAACATTTTTTAAATCTACGGAGGAATTGTATATTATTGTGAAAATTTACAGATATAAATTTATATTTCAGTGAATTCAATCTGTTCATCAATATATGTTGACAAAACTCGGCTAAATATGGACATGAAATAAAAATAAAGTCTAAAGAAACAAGTTTTCCGACAATTGATAAGCAGTTGGCGTCTCTAAATATGAAAAATACGAAAAAAATCTCTCCAACTTCAGATAAAACAGTTAAATATTATGTCAGATAATCCGTCTCATAAATTAAAAACTGGAGCAACTTAAAAATGGTCTTATTTTTACACAAATTTGCTTAAATTTTAATATTTTAGTTTTGTACATACAATTACATTAATTTTCTGGTAATAGTTAACTGCATCTAAGGAATCTTTAATTATCTTGACAAAATCCAATTATTCTAGGTGCAGGATGATTTATAAAAAAAAGGTTTCGCAGAAGCTGTAATTAATTAAGTAGTAATGGATGGGAGAGTTGACGTTCCCACCGTTTTTCTAATTATTAGTTCGAATCTTTGATAATAAATCGTGCACGTAGATAACTTTCTTAATGAGCAAATACAGAATATATAATTTAAACAAATATTTATGCTAACGTCATTTAACCGTTATCGAATTTGCGCAAATCAAACGGACATGGAAAGTTTAAATAACGAGGCATAATCTGTAACCTTTGGAATTTCGTCAAAATTTTCCAAGGTTGACGAAACTTTTTATTATTCTCTTACAGTTAAGTACTAGCAATTTGTGTGATAATTCAACAGGTATTTTACGAAAGAAACTAATTAAAGAATAAATTAAATTAAAAGGCGCCAAAGTTTAAAATGTTGATCTGCATTTAATATGAGGAATAAATGAAGGAAAATAATGCTTGAATTGAAAGATTTATTAATAAGATAGAAATTGATTTGAAGTGCATATTTGCAAATTATGATTTGATCGCGCCAGAAGCGGGAAGTTGGCTAATTTGCTAATTTCCAAGATGCACAAAGCAATATTTTTTTCATTTGCCTTTCATATTTCTTCACTCGAGTTTCGCGGAGTTCTAAAGAAGCGACGCGTGATGAAAGAGAAAAATCTCGTCGCCGGCCAGAAATGAAGCGGAACGCGTTTTACGTTTAGGTACTATATATAGGAGCGCGTTGGCGCGCGAAGCCTCCCAAGCGCCGTTTCCCCGGGCATTAGCAAAATAAAGCGGATGCTTTGCGGTCGCGCTCACTTTGAGCTTCGATTCGACGGATTAAGCGTGGCCATTATACTCGATGTAGATAATCGTTGAGCCTGGGGAAAAGACTTTCGTTCGCGCGTTCGTTAATGCGTTCACTGAACCTCCCCTCCCCCTCTAACGGCCGCCACCTGCGCGCCTCTATTTATCATCGAGAAGCGTGAATTTTCAAAGTCATCCTCCATGATTTTCAACTGTTTACCGTTTAAATCATTCGCTTGGAAATAGTTCATCCATTCCATTGGTGTATAATAATCCAAATGTTTCCAGCTTAATTAGCGCCATTATTTTCTGCCTTGAATTTTACCGAATTTTAAAGTTCCTTATGTGACTGCTACATTTTCCGTGGACGCAATTTAGGCATGTATGCCCGTTAACGGATAGAGCTAATAAAAAAGCTATCAATTTTTTTGACAGCCTTCGATCTAAAGGTGCTAGTGTACTTTTTGAATAATACAAACCGACATAGTTGATGTGTGAGTTGAAGCAATAAATCTTTTGTAATGATGTGTAAGCTCGGCGGTTGCCTTTTATCTTATTTTCTCTTTAAAATTCCTAATAAAAGTGTAACGCATAAAAATAGCCTTGCTTTTTTCAACTTTTATTTATTCACATAGTTTACGTCTATAAAATACTATTCCAAATACAAATTGAAGTATTATTCATAATATTTTGAATTATGTTAATATTGTCATAAATATGTGTGCGCTTCGCTTGCTCAAATGATTGCGGTAAGAAATAGCAATATAAATTATTGAATTTTAAAAATTAGATAAGTTTTAGCAGACTGTTTGAATTAGTAAAGCCGTAAAAATGTGAATATCGGGCAGAGGCGAAGAAGGAAGCCCTCCACTTGGGATATTCGCGCGGGGATCGATGAGGTCGGCTTGGGCCGGCGTGCAGCGGCTCGCTCGAAGCTTTTGTTTGGAGTCCGGGCGACGACGGACTGGCGCGCGGCGCGGCTCGAGCCGGAAAGTGTTGGCGAGGCTGTCGGTCGCGCTCGGTCGGCTGCTGCGGTCGCGCGCGAGGAGAGCTCCGGCGTCGCCGTCGCCGCAGCCGGTTTGCGTCTATAGAAGCCGCGTTCTCTCGCTCGCAGCCTCGACTTGGCCGAGAAAGTGAGAAAGAGAGAGGGAGAGCTCTGAGGTTCAAGCGGCTAACCGCGCCGATGCTCTCAACCCAAGGCGACTCTCTCGCTCTTATCGGCCCCTCTCGCTCCTTCGTCCATCCGCAAAGCTTCTCCGTGCTCGCTGGCTTTATCGGCCAAGAGAAGCACTTCCCTTACTTGGCTGCTACCGTCGTCGATGCCTTCTCTCTGCTATAGCTCTTATGTATTTTTCTTTTTATATTCAATTTTTAGATATTCAACAATCATATTATAAAATTACGCAACTAAATCCTGTGCAAAAACTTTAAACTTTATCCACTTTAATGCTGTTTTATTTAAATTTCAACACTTGTGACAATATAACACACTAATTTTTAGTATTTAAAAAAAGATCAAGACAAGAACCTTCTTGTACAAACTTGGCAAAGTATACACCTTTAACGTTTAAACATTTCTGCAAGTTTTCTATACTTTAAATTTAAACTTCGCGATAACAACTTTTTTTAACGAAGTTCTTAATATAACTTTTCTGCGATTTATTTATTTATTTATTTATTTACTTATTTATTTACCAGAAAAAAATTCTAAAGGTATTCCTATTGAGGTAAAGTAGTTACCTGTACATAGGCTGGTGTGAAAAAAAACTTACAAACTAACTTAAAAACTAAAAAAAAAACTAATTTAAAAGTCCCCATATAATTATTATACAAAAGTTTGAATTTTCAAAAGTAACTATAATATTTAACAGTTTCAATAGAATTCTCAATATACTTTAATATTGTATAATTTATAACAAAATAGTATAGTTCTACATATCTTTTATGAATTTTTTTATATTTTTCTTAATTGTTTTTTGCTTAGATTTAAATACTTTAATTCTTTCGGTAAAGTATTAAACGTTTTTATAGCCTCAATATAGCTATTTTTATCACTTATATTTTTTGCATTTTAGGTAAATTTATGCTTTTATTCCCAATTTTTTATTCCTATTAAACTTGATCAATTAATGTCAAAACGATTTTTGTATAAATAAAGAAAAGTTTACGGTTAAACTGAACGTCCTTATGTTACAATCATTTTGTTCAACTTTTAATACGAAGCAGTATTCTCTTGCAGAGTTTTGTTCATGCATGTAAAAGAAATAAAAACAAAGAAAAATAAAATTATTTACTTGATAAAAAGAAAACATATTTTACGTACTTGTTCCTCGCTATTCCATTTTTCCTTCTTATTCTGCATATTATCAGAACGTATGTGCAAGTGTGTGCTGTGAAATGAAATTTATAACTTAATCAAGTGTCAAAGCATATTTATTTCTTCAATTCAATAAAATTGTCGATGTAAGAAAAGATACGATTTTTTGCATTCTAATTTGTTCTAATTTGTTTAATTAATTGAATAATTTCAATATGCCATTTACATGTAGTAAAAGTTATCGTGTCCCCAAACAGTAAAAACAACTGTTTCGTAAAAAGTAAAAACACTTAAGACTCTAATCACTCTAGCTATGATTCGAGTAATTACTACTCTCACGCACGTACATTTTCATTAAAAAGCCCGCACCCGCTCTTAGCAATCCCTCAGGTTGACTGTAATAAAAAAGGGAAAAAAAAGAAAACAAACTAAATCACGTTTAACTAATGCTTGCTAGCCGAATACACAAAAAAAAACGAGCGAGGAGATCGGGGAAGGCAAAGGAGGAAAGTAAACCTGTCAGTGCTCCTCCCTCGGCGTGTCTCCACCGTAAAATCTCCCCCTATCTTCACTGACGGCGATCGATTCTCATTATAAGGTGATAGCATCACAGTAATTTTTAATGCGCGCGTGAGTGCGATAATGACGATACGCCTCGTGATTTGCATTTATCTCTACGACGCTCGTCGATGTATGCATTACGAGCGTCGCAATCGTCTCTCCTCTTCGGGGGCCGTTTAATAAATCGTCGGGGAGGAACTCGACTTCGGTGCTGCATTCGCGTCTTTTTGCTTTTTATGGATTTATTTTAATATTGAATATTCCGCGCTCGAAGGCGAGATATTTCAATCTTGCGACTGGGGTATCTTGAAAACTTTTACGCATCGTCGATGCTCGTGCGTTTGTCATTAATTAATAATCGCAATTTTCGTCATTTTAAATTTTAAAAATGTAATTGTAATAAAAACTTGCTGCTTTCCTTTTAAAACGCGCCACTTTTACAAAAGTTCCTTTTGGCGCGTCATTTATAAAATTTGATTCTTAGATTTTTATCGCGAAATAATATTTCGCCAAATGCATTTTCAAATTTTATTGTTGAGAAGTTTAAAAAGTCAATGTGCAATAACGTGCCATGAACTTAAAGCGTCTCATGGCACATTTTGACACTTTGTTTATTTTAAGTAATTTTTTTAATTACATAATTCAGAATTATTAAATCTACGTAGAAATACCTCAAGCCCTCTACTGCATATAGTTTTAATGAATCAGCCATACGTAAGCAGATTATAGTGGCATGTTAAAAGGAAAAAAGAAGCTTCCTCTGCACTTTCTGTTTTTCAAATGTAGCGCTCGAGACGGAAAGGTAGGAATCTGTCGGGAAGCTTTGGGCGCGTCTCGTCGTCGGCGTTGCGGCGTCGTGGAGTGGCCGCGAAATAAGAGCCAACCGCAGAGCTTGCGCTCAATTAGCTCGGCGCCGCGAAATCTGAAACGAAGCACGTCGAGCTGAGGAGAGGGACCGAAGGATGGGGCTTATAAATAAAGGCGCACAGAGTCTGCGAATTGTATCGCTCGTAATTGCCGCCAAGGATTTTTCCCCGTGACGATCGTTAAGCTCTTATTCGTGGCAATGTCGCGGACGATATTTCGCGCGTTTAATCCGCACGAAAGTTTTAAGGCACGCTGATTGCCCTGATGACTTGGCGCGCGAGCCTCCTTGCCCCAGCGATTCGAGCTTAATGGTCGAGATAAATTTTAATATCGCACCGATTGCGCGCGGCGAGCGGCGGCAATTACGAAGCGAGAGTCGTTTCTTTTTTTTAATCCGTTCATTTGTTCGTTCGACATTACAGTGATCGATTTTTTCTTTGACGATTTAATTGAAATGGAATATAAATACCGATATAAGGTATTTTTTACCTTCAGACGTGTGCGTACATTTAAAATGTAGACTGCATTCAATTATAAAGTGCTTGCGCAATGAGGTATTTAAAAATAATTTATGATTGCTTGAGTTTTTTAAACACAGCATTAGAGAAATCATGTGTCCTTATTACATTGCCAGTTTTTCCTTGTTTACCTAATTAGCGCTTGATGCAATTAAAATATATTTACATTTTTTACATTTAGTTGGTAAATGAAATTGAATGTTTATACTACATTGGTGAAAGGGAAAAGCGGCAATACCAATTAAAACTGGTATATACATGAAGATATAAAAAAAACTTTTTGAGGATTAAAACATTTAATTTACGTCAAGCACGTTTGCGTATAATTAGATGAATATTTAATATGCAAATTTTAATCTCATAAGTATAATAAACGACTGGAAATTCGAAGGATTAAGTCAAAGATTGATCTACGTTACGCTCGTACATTTTTACTCAATCAAATCGACATTTCAGAATGTATATGTGCAAATCCACGGTCAACAGGAAGCAACTCAGTTTTGGAAGTTGAATTTTTCTTTAAGGCACACCTACCAGTCCAATTTTTTCTTGATGTTTAGGTCATTTTAAAGGAGAAAAATAGGTGTGCATGGCCAATCCCTGGGCAAACTTTTTTCCGAACCAAATAACGCAAAAAACTGGAGACAACAAAAAAAAACATTCATGAGTTTTTTTTTATATCTATTTATATTCAAAAATGTACTGAATATGTTTCGAAAAAATTCAGGCGCATTCCTTGGCTAATTCTAAGAACTTTTTACTCTTGTGAATTTTTTTAAAAAGTATAGCGTTTATTGTAAAAACATTCATGAATGTTTTGAAAACATTTGCCATTAAGGCTTGCCATTTAGAAAATACTAAAAACAAAAGATCGATCTTTGAACCATAGATTCTTAAAATTTAGATATTTATTCCACCGCTTAGTAGCGTCTCAGGTTCATTGCAGACTGAAGAACCTTTGAAAAATCGATTACAAAAAACTATCCGCTGCCAATTAACTGGCACTTTACTTCCACAAATATGTTTTTAAACTTCTTTACTTTATTATATTATAATAATTGTTAACTATTTCGCTATTTTAATTATATTTGGTTTACGTAATTATTTAAAGAATTTACGTATAAGCTTTTATTATATGTTTTTAAAGTTGCATGTATTTTTTTAATTAAACCATTTTTACCCAGGCAATGACTGAACGTAAAAAAAATACATTTTCTCATTTTTATTTAATTTTTTTTCTCAAAAAATAGTAATCAAATATGATCAAAATTGTTATGGAACAAAGATATTTATATTCCTTATTATTATGAATGTTTTCTAAGAAAACATTTTTGAAACTGTCGATTCATAAAAATCTACATTTTCTGAAAATTTCAAGTCAATTAAAGCATTTTTGCACAAGCTATCGTTGGACATAAAAAACACATTTTTTTTTCATATTTTGATTATTTTTTCAGAAACTAGATATCAAAATTGATTGAATGTTACGTATAATCTAGATATTGGTATTCTTCATCAATATGATTTTTTTCGAGCCATTTGACAAATTACGTTCCAAGAAATACATTTTTTTCAAAGATTTTTTTCTGAAATCTGAGAACGCTAATAGTTAAAATAACTTTTTAAAAAAAAAAAGATAGTTAATTTTATGCTCTTTTAACTACTTTTTATTACATGTATGTATCTAAATTCTATCATTATAAAAAAATTAAAAATAAATTTACAAACATTTTCTAAGTTTTAACAAAACTTAAAATTTTACTATCACAATCCTCTACGAGGAAGTAATAGATATGAAAAATCGCGGTTTCTCAACTTTTTTGCGTTATTTGCCCCTGAAAAAGTATGCCCCGGGATTCTCTTTCAAAATGACCTAAAGAACAAGAAAAAATTGGTATGGTAGGTGTGCTTTAAAAAAATTCAACTTCCAAGCTTGTGTTATTTCCTGTTGGTCATGGATTTGCACATATGTGTATATATTTATGTAGAAATAAGTCGAACGGGGAATTATGGACAACGAAAACACTGCGTCGATTGAATCGCGAATTATACTTATACTTGGACGTTTGCGCAGGGGCAAATCGAAGCGGACGAAGAAAGATTGAAAAGTTGTTGAGCCCAACGTACGGATTACGAGCTCGCGATTAATCTTGACTGACTGCCCAGCGGGGAATTACGACTTTCTAAATATTTGCGGTTGGCGCGAGGAGGCAGGCCATCGTTGCTTGATTAATCGCGTAAATTCATACGTGCCCGGCTGGTGTACTGTGCAAGATTTTTTACTTGAAACTAGCGAAAAATGATTCAAGGATTCTGAAAAACAGAATTGAGTGTGTAGTTAGCTTCGATACACTTTTCTCTCATTGTTTATTTCTTTTGAAAATGAACTTGCTCTAACTTGCACAAAATGTTACTGCTATTTCCTTAAAAAATTATTTACTTTGGAAACAGTAGTTTATATGGAGGAGAAACTTAATTGTTATTGCATGTATGAGAATATATTACTTCAACGAAATTCATTGGGTTCTAAGCATTAAAACTTGATTTTAAAAAAACAGTATCTTACGCTTTAATGAATTTTTTAAAAAGAATAGACAAGTTTCTGAGAAATTATCGAGTAATTATCTAAACCTGTTCGAAAGCTTAAACTTAAAACAATAATGCGGCTTTTGTTTTTAGTAAATATAGAATGAGTTTTAAAAAATAAATTAGAAATATACCTCTCACTAAATTGAATATTAGTGAAACATATGTTTGTCAACTATTGGGACGATTTAGCTATAATTGAACTTTAGAAAGCACTGTAAAAGAACAGCAGTAGATCATACAGAAGTACCATGAATATTTTATTTTGTGAGTCTCGAATTTTCGAGGAAGCACTGTATTTACTGCTTAGTGCGCTGAAAAAATTGCAAATAATATAAAAAAATTAAATATAAACAATAATTTACAAAATTAAACTATTGCATTGGAAATCTTTAGGTAGTTTTCACATAATTTAAAATAAGTTGCAACAGGTTTATTTAATATAATTCAGTAAATTGTGATTTAAGCTTGGTAAAAGTGCATTTTATAAGTTTGCACTTTAGCTTCCTAATGAAAAGCTTGTTCTCATTTTTTCAAGACAGTAGTTTTGATCTATTTTTCAGGGAAATAGAATAATAAATATCGGCGTGAGTCCAATTTAATAATTTTCGCATTATTACTTTTATTAGCAGAAAGGCATTTTTTAAATTTATTTTGAAAATTAATTGTTAATGATAACATTTGTCTAGATATTACTTATAAGCTCAAAACTAAAAGAACATTGTTGAAATAAAGTAATTTTTTGGTTAATATTTTTCTTGTTTTAGATTATTCGTCATTAATTTAAGTAAGATTGTTAATGGGCGAAAAAGTGATGATTTGGTGGTCTTGAAGAATGTAGTAGTCGCATTTATAGTATATGCATTTTAAATAATGGTATAATTTTTACCAGGGAAGATACGAAGGATATTTTTAATGTTTATCTACGCTTTTCATTGATGTAAGATTTTGAATTTCTATGATAAGGTTTTAATGCGATTTGCGAGATTACATTTGAGTGCGTTATTATATATGCAATGATGTATAGACAATATTATTATGGGAAAATGATTGTTCAAGTGAAAAGAAGAACATAATATTTAAAAATATTGCAAAATTAAAAAAGTGAATGCAAAAAAATTTGACGGATCGTCATGACAATCGCAGAGACTCGCAGCAGAACGCATAAACGCGCAGCAAATCCACTGCGATTAACATAAAAAATTTTGATCGAGGAAAAAAGATCGTTATCCGTTGAGTCGAATTCGCAATGCAATCCTTCTTACATTTGATCGTTTTTAATAAAATCGTCAATTACCGGCGCAAGAAGTAGCGCGCGAAGGCGCATCGCCACTCTTGAGATTCCGCTCGCGCGCATTAAACGATAAACTCCTTTCCATAAATTATCTAGCAAAAGGAGATACGCGCGCGGAACCCCGGCAAGCAGCGCGGACAAGCGAAAAAAATAAAGGAAAAGGCGAGGAGAAAAGGAGGCGAAAAAAGGAAGAGCAAAAGAAGGAAACATCGCTCGGCGTACATAAAACGGGCGACCAGTCCGGTCGAGTGTTAATACCAGTAGTGGATTGGCTCCGTGCTCGCTCGCGGAATTAACACGACCGACGAGTATTTATGGATCCCCCATCCCTCCTCGTTTCCCCTTCATCAGGTAATCGGAGAAAAGAGCGCTCGTCGGCCTCCCTTGCTAATCCCCCCTTTTTTCTCCCTCGCGCGGGGCAAGAAGGAGACGAGAGGAGCGATTAATTAATGAGCTCGCGGCCCCGGGAGGAGGAGAATATCGCCGGGTTCCAAGTTACCCGCGTACGTGTGTCGCGCACGCGTGTAAAGCGCGAAGCACTCGCGGTGTAACGAGCAGCGTGTATGTACACGTGTACGGGGCTCGCCCGTCGAGTGTATATAACATATGTGTATCAAGGGAGAAAAGAGAGTTGGGGATCGCGTGGAGGAGCGGAAGGAGCCGGAGATTAGATTAGATTAGATGGGCATTTACATTAACGATGGAATAGCAGCAACTTACTTGCTTTGCAAAATGAAATGTACGCCTCTGTGGCACGAATCCTCAGTCATTTGGCTCGGGTTCTGAGGTCTTTGTTCGAGAAACCAGTGTTACAATCATTCTGAAAAGCTGCTCACTACGAACAATGAATGTCGGACGACGTGCGGCTTGGCAAAAGCATTAATTAAATGTGTTGCCAAAGAAGCATTAACATTTAATTTACGGTCAATTTTTTACAAATTTAACTTAAAGAAATGACGAGTCTAACAGTGGAACCAGTTATTCGGAATTTCTTTCTGTCGACCAACATGCGATCGAGAGTATAAGTTCAACATAAATAGAAAATTAAATAATAATTATTCTGAATTTTAAAAAGATTGACTATGCCAAGTATGTGTATTTAACTATTAATGTAAAATTCCGAAATCATTTTCACTGATATTTTCTTAAGAAATTTAAAAAAAAAGAAAATTTTATAAAGAAAAAATGTTTACTTTATCTGGATTCGAACCCACGAACTTCTGCTTGCTAGGCTAACGTTTAGACAACTGAGCTATTTAATTGTTTTTGTCAAATGACTAAATTCCAAATATAACGAAATTTGGAAGGTTAGGTCTAATAATTCTAATGTTTTAACCTGAATCTAACTATTTAAGAAAAATAATCAAATAGCTCAGTCGGCTAAACGTTAGCCTAGAAAGCAGAAGTGCGTGGGTTCGAATCCAGACAGAAGTAAAAATTTTTTCTTTATGAAATTTTTTTTCTTATTTTTTTATCATATTGTTGATATATTAGCAATATATCGCTAACACGTACAATTTAAAACATGTATATTGGTACTATGTTGGTAATATATTGGATATGGTCGTTTGCCACTATAAATCCAACATATTGGCCATTGTATTATCAATATATTGGTACTAGAACCTACCAATATATTGCCAACATATCATATTAGTATGATAATAAGAGCAACAATAACAATAAATGAAATAAATGATTAGAAATTGTGAAACTTCTATTTAGGAAAAATCGGTAAAATGTTAAGGAATCGTATTGGTGCTGTATGTAGTAAAATGTTTTAGAGGCATGATGCAGCGTGGCGTTATACATTGAGAGACTCTCGGTAGGCGCGCGCGAGAAAAAGGGTATATATGGGGGAGAAGAGTTGGAACGTTAAGTGCGCGTGGAAAGCGTCGAGTGCGCGCCGCGTTAGAGAACAGGAGATGCACGCACATGAAGTGGGCTACGGTACTCCTCGAGATGGGGTGACGACGGCATTGAATCGTCAAAGTGATGCGTGAAAAATACGGGAGAAGGGGGAGAAGGATTCTCGGAGGGTGACACGTATGCGAGAATCCGATTGTGAAAGATGAGGCCTACGGTTGCGTCTTCTTCCCGGGTTCGCTTAGTCTGGCAGTTTGGGAAAAATTTTCAAACGATAGAGTCCATTTGTCACGGCATTGTGTGCGCCATTTGAAGAAAAAGATTGATCGAATCGACTATTTGATTTATCGCCAATCTTTAAAACATTTATTTCTTCGAATATTTCCTCCACTTAATAGACTTGATATTATTATTATTATTACTCTTGTGTGCATATTAATGAGTATACTAAAAATCGATGAATTTAGGAAGAAAAGGAAGAAATAGAAATAGAAGCAAAAAAGCACTACTTCCTTTAATTACAGGTGAAAAGAAGCAACCTCATGGCGTATTCAATCCATTGAAAAAAAGTTGAAAACCGACGGGTTGCCGTACGGGGAGGTTATAGTGTTCATGCAGCCCTCATTAATCCCGTGACTCTGTAAGCGCCGGTAACAAACACGTCGGCACGCAAGGACGTACAATACGCAGGCCGCGTCCAAACGCTCGGGGTAATGACGCACTTATTGGCCGGGCTACCCCTTCGCGTGAAAGCTCCGCATAGAGCGTACGCTTCAGGCCTCCTAATATACACCCCATCGGAGAAATCGCGATATTCCAGCGATAAGCGCCAACGTAACAAATTACGTCGGATGTATATACCGAGGGTGGCCCGGATATGATTTTTCGTCCTATAGGCTCCGTTGTATAGGCTCCGAGGGGGCGAAGCGACCCCTCGCGCGTAAAATGCCGAACGAGTGGTGAAAGTCGAGTGCCCGGCGCGAGAAAGATTATACGTTAGGGGAGACGACGGCGACGGCGAAAGACACTCTCTCGAGGATGTATTTAGGGTGCGGTGTACAGTCGCCGTCAGAAATGAAAGCGACGTTTCTTCTTGTGCGATGCTTTAATTGACTTTTTTTCTCAATCAATTTTGAATCCGTTAACCAACATTTTTTAAAAAACTTCTCCGCAACTTCTGCAAAGGAATGTGCAAAAATTATTTATTTATTTATTATTCTTAAGCTATGCTTTAAACGTAAGTATGCACTTTTTCTTAATTCCACAATATAAGCTTAATCATACGGAATGAAGAAAAGCAGAAAACCTAAGACCATATTTAGTGTAAGCAGTACCCATTAGAAGACTCCGCTCCAGAGTGGTCGATCTGTCGAGACTATTTAAATTAGATGTCAATGTCATACATTGTATTTAGACATGAAAATTTGTCAATGTCATGCCTTGCTTACATTTTATTGGGTGTGGAACGACAGCCAACGGATGAAAGAAAGTTTTGTGGTCACCTTTCCTTCTCATTCAACGTTGCATAACTTATTGGCTCATCATGGCGTTTCTATATGAGAAAACGCCAGTAAAAAATACAAAATAATTTTCATTTTAATAAAACCACAATTTAATTTATAATCTGCTTAATTTTAAACTGCGAGTTCTTTTAAAATAAGAGCACATTTATGCTTACAATTTGTTAGATCATATAAATTTTCGTTGCAATTGTTTAATCTGTACGTGCAATCTTGTACGTCGAGCAATTAATATTATCACATACTGGAATTGTCGGTACTACGACACCGACAGTCTACAAAAAAAACGAATTGAAAAAGATTTTACAGCGGTTTACACGACGTGAACGACATGATTAACGTCCGATCAAGATGAACCTCGACTCCGGTCTGCTTTTCCACGCGAGGCTCACCCTCTCTGTCCGAGCTGCGACCTCGACGGCGAAACTAGACTGCTTGCAGTGAAAGGGCGAGGGAGAGAGAAAATATAAAAATGGAGGCCTTAGTAAGCCTCGTGCGGCGCTAATAGAATTACTCGCTTTCCGTCTGTGCCTGGGCATCCGCCGACTCCCGTGTACACAAGCATAAAAAATGGTGCGCTGAGGAGAGTTTTTAACGGTCGATTTGGCCGACGCTTCCTTCGCGGGCCAGTTACCCTCGTCCTCCTATTTCGTCACGCCGGGGGGTCAGAACTGCCCGCAGATGTCGCCCATAAAACCCGGCGGCCAAGGCCTACGCTCTCGGCTGGATACACGCTCTTAAATAAATCCGTCCTCGCTCACGTATACGCGTAGTTACGTTGGCCAGAGATACCGGGCTCTCGCCGAGCCCCTTCCGCACGTAGCTGAGGATCCACAGCTTCTTCACCGTTAATAATCTTTCCTTTCATTTCGATTTTATCATTGTTTTTCTTCCAAATTAATAGTTAACGATTTGTCTAGTTTAATGTGAGAAAAACTTTTTTCTGCTTAATTGCAAAAGCAATTACAAAGTTTTTAAGGGGGCCTGGGTTAAATTGAAAAAATACTCTTTCCAGTATAATAGCTATGAAAATTTTATTCATCACTTGTGATTACTCGAACCTTTTGCACTTTAAGTACTCAGTGCTCTTTATCTCTACTATTGTTCCATCAAAAATATCTTAATTTTTTATTTATTATTTTACTTCAATTACTCTTCATAACTTGCACCTCAGATGTAACGTATCACTTTTCTGAAAAAATAAGAAAAAAATTATTATAGACATTTACGAGCAAAATATTAGTAATCTAAGTACAAAGGTACACAGTTACGTATCAATTTAATCAACGTAAAAAATCTCAATACTTTTTCCATCAGCCACAATGATATTGCCTATTCGAAGAAACAAAAAGAGTAAAGTAACAGTGATTGGGACGACAGCCGTATGCATTTGTCCACTTAAGAGCGAAATATCAATTTCGCTTTTTTGATCGATGCGTCAATGAGGACAATTCTTCAATCCGACCTAAGACGACCTAATATAACCCTCCCTCATGTTTCGTATCGCCGCTGTAGCCTCGGGCGCAGATTCGATCGAGTCTCGAGATTGTTGTCCCGATAGCGAGACTGAGTAATAATACCAATACGATAGCGATTCTCAAACTTGCGGCTAAATTCCTTTCCTCTCCTTTTTTCTGTCGACGTGCAAAGCGTGTCATAATTCACTGCTATGATTCAATTGATGTGTATATACTGATCTACTTTTTTTGCATAGTGACATGGAGACTTGAAAGCCACATCGCTGCGAGTAATTAATAGTCATAGATAAAATTACTTATTGGCGCTCGAGGACGCAGAATTGTTATCTCTCGAGGTTCGCTTTTTTATTGGGTAGCGTTGGGATTGCTTGTAATCGATCGTTTTTTTGTGCCAGCATCGAACTTTGTTTTTGCACCGGTCAAAAAGTTAATGGGATCCTTCTATCGCTCTGCGGCCGAGGCGGATTGAAAACAAGTTTTCGCGTAATTTGCAGAAGATACCGAGAAACATATAATTACATTAAACGTAAACTCTGCTGAACGATGATTTGGTCAAAACTAAAGAGTCTAAGCAGATATATTGAGATTTTCTAGATTTTATTTTACTACTAAAGAATCGAGTCTTAAACTAAAATAGGATATTATTAATTAACTACTTATCGTAACCTTATATTTAGATTTACAGACTTATGAACACTCATCATGCTTGTAATATTATTCAATTTAATGCTATATGACAGCTTCTGATAAAGAAAATCGTATTTCGAAGATATACCTATTTCATTTTTCAATATCCAAAGTGACAGAGAAAAGTAAATTTTTCTAAAGTCTGGGAAACTTTGTACAAGAACTTCAGTTTATAAGTTTTTAGAAGAGTTTAAGTATATTGTTTTAATAATTTAAAAAAGGGAAATTAAAGTAGACCTGTTTTTAAAATTTGATTGTCTTCGTTAGAGGTGACGATATGGTCATTTTAAAAAAGAATGTTGCGACATCTATATTTTAAGATGTAGATAACTAAATTGGATGATTGATTGATATGACTTTTTCCTCATTCGTAAAGAAGAATCTTAAGAGGCGTGTATCGTTTATTAGTAATTAATAATAGAATAATAGTATGTATTATAATACAGATTTTCTTTTATATACGCATAGTTAATAAATAATTATCAGTTGGAAATAGCTGCATAAAGGAAAAGACCTCCCATTCAATTGATACAAGTCAATCAATTTCTTATTGCATGCAATCGCGAGAAAATACAATGAACTTCGGCGTACATCCAGTCGAAAGGAATTCGTCAATAAATAAAGCGAAATGCGGCATGACCCGGCCGATAGGCCGCGACGTCGGGGCGTATTACGTGCGCCTCCTCGACGACTTATTTATTCTATCAGGCGCATCAATAAAGGAAAACATGCTTCCAGGGAGCCCGCTTGAGTAGGACGGCCCGAAAAATAGAGAGAGAGAGAGAGAGAGATGTTCCGATTGCGCGTTCGACTCTTATCGCGCTTCTTTTTATTTCCCTCCGTGCTATGCGCGCCCCAACTCGCTTATCGATCGAACGTGCTGACCGGCGTTCGCGCCGGTAATAAAGTTAAATAAAAGTCGGCTCAGATAAGTAATCGCGAGCATTTCGGGATGCAAAAAGTGTCGGCTCGCCTTGAAGCCGAGCGGAAAAAAAGAAGCGACTCGCGAGGTTTAGGCGACCATGTACACGTCTCCTCCAACGCTATTCCTTATCGTCGGCGATAAATCCGTTAATGAATATAAAGGAAGATAGGCCGGATTAGATGAAGAAGCTGCGATAAGCCGGTGGAGGTGTGCGCGGCTTTTGCTCTAGTCGTATCGATTGAGCTTTGGGGCCAGCTTAAGCAGCACGTAACCGACCGTGAAAAATCTTCCGCGGAAACTCCAGCTTGAGAGCTTCTTTTTTTTCCTTCGTCGCTTTTCTTCCATGGTATCCTTCTTCACTAATATTTCCGTTCGAGTCCAATGTTGCGATTTAAATCGCACTGTTTTCTTCCTTTTTATCTGGAATTATAATGTCCCCAAAGCAAGGATTCATTTTTTATATACAGTTGTTTTTTCATTCTGCTTAAAAAAACAGTCCAAGTTTTATTTTAAATTTTCCTGCACAGTCTATTTTCAAGCGGATCGTTCAAATGAGTATTTATATAGTTAAGGTCATTTACAAACGTTTTTCCAGGAAATGTTATTGTGAAATAATTTATTTGAAGATTTTCTTCATGACAATCACGTAAACATTTCCGTTTTTAAAATAAATTTTTCTTTCAGCTATCATATTGAACGGCATACAGTTTATTTTCAAAGTTAATGAATCACTTGTTGAAAAGGACGTTTTAATTTTAAAAGAATAAAGAATATTTAAATGCCAATCATGGTAGACTAAATGGAGTGTACAAGGTACACGGAGAAAATAGTTGGGTAAAAATTACCTACACTTTTCACGTAATCTTGGGACGCCTTGATTTTCTGGCGAATTTTATTAAATTTAAAGTAATTTTTATTGCTTTAAATGTAATAAATACGATGCGAAATTTAAATTTTACTATACTGTTTAGTAAATTTCGTGTTTAGTAATATTTATAGAAACTTTATTAAAAATTACAAGAAAATGATTACTTATTACATAGGAAAATATAAATTTTAATGAGAAATTGGACAATTTTTACCAACCGCAGCAGGTGATCGTCATTTAGTTCGCATTTGTTTTGCATCTAGCTTTACTTTTCAGTTAGTAATTTTTACCGCTATTTTTAGGGTTATTTTTATCGGATCATTCTCTCCGTGTATCTATTATTCTTCAATCAAGTATAGCTGTGCTATTGAGCACAATAGATTTGTGAATTATATATTTCTGTAAAACTTTTATAAAATGTCACTTTATGGAAATTTTGAGAGACAAGCAAAGAAAAGTGTGACGAAAAAGAGTGAAAATTTGCGAGGCTTTTAGTGAGTAAAGACGGTAACCGTATAAGCCAACAGCGCTTCGGTACACTCAGCAATTTTTTGCTCGTATGTTTAAACGAGCGGTCGTTGTAACAAGTTGGACCCGCTCTCGGAAATCTCTCTCCTTGCGCAATACCGTGCTTTAAATGGAGCATGCGATTTTTTTCAAAGCGACTCGCAGCCCAACCGTCAAGGCACTAAAGGAAAACTACTAGCGGGCCGATCAGGCTCTATCACTAATGATTCGCAAAATCCTAGGGCATCCCTCTCTCGTCGACTTTACTGTTGGAGTGGCGCTCCGGTAAAAAGGGCATCGCGCTGTTTAACCTTCGCCGCGGTACAAAAACAATCAATCGATGTTGTGAGCGGAGCAGCGGCGGAAACGGTGGCCAAAATCCTCGAATCCTTTTTGTCTTTGCCTTGGGCGGTGCCAGGAAAAAAGAGGGAACATCCTCCACCTCGGCGGTGAAGCGTGAAAACACGCAAAAATTCGGCGCGGTTGCGCCCGAGTAAAGACAATGGGGGAGCTTGGGGAGATCAGACACGCTCGATCGCGGTAACTAATGAATTCACTTTGATTGGTGCGGCTGCGAGAGCCGGTGGGAGCCGGCCGTCGCTATCTCTGTTTCGCTCACACCCACACCTCCGAGGGGCTAGCTGATCGCGTGCCTGTGGGAGGGGCAGGGCGCGCATTGCTCAGATCGAGGGGGAAAGTGTTTCGCCTTGGTGGGAGATGAATGGCTAAGGATCTCGCTGATTGAGGCGGGATAAGATCTTAATGTTCCATGTTCTTCGGCATGTCAGTGCGGGGATATAATCATTTTTCGCTCCGAAGCGTAAGTGTTTTTCTCATCTTTATCGTTGCCATGTGCATTCCACTGGCGTGGATCACTCATGAAGTTCGTCTAAAAATAATAATTGGCTTAAAGAATGTCAGTCATTATTGTTACAATTAACAGAGACAGGAGATGTTGTAGTTTCCATGCTAAATAAAGGTAAGATTTTCTACATAACGTAATAACTATTAACTTATATTCTTTCTAAATACTATTTTGTACACTGAAACAAAATGTTGGGCTTTCAAATGAATATTCAGTATAATTGTTTAATAAGTATTTTTATCCTTTCCTAAAAACTTTTAATGCTTCATTCTGATTGGTCATCAAGAAATGAGCGCATGATTTGTTACCATTTTATATCAGTTATATATAATCCTGTAGGATATGCACGAACGTAAATGTTTTGTTGGTATTCAATGGAGAATATACACATTATAGAAATAAATAGTAACGCCGGGTACGCAGTCAGTGGAGGACCCTTTTTGACCTGAACTTTATTGCACCAGCTCCCGGAGGGTTAGGAGACGCCGCTACCGACACCGATGTTAGTCAGTCTGAGAGTGACAGCCTACGAGTGTGGTTCAAAATAAACTACTAGTGACCACTGTATTTTCTATATTTCACACACATATGTATTTTATAGATTAAATAAAGTTTTCCTCTTAAATATAAAATATATCTTCCAAATCACTTAACCAACATGTTTTAATGTTGAATATACAAAATTTTTAAATCACATTATACTCGTGGCGATTACTGATAATATTTCTTTAAAAGAACGGTACCAAAAGTAGTAGGTAAGCTAAGAGAGTTCTGGCTCACTTTTTTTAGCAACTGGAGAGAGTTAGAACTCTCGCAGCTTTTCTCCTCCCTTAAGACAAAACCCTCCTAGTTTTTTGCCTCCCTCCACTGAACTAGAACACTCGTAGGCTTTTGTCCACCTTTTCATCCTCTATATCCCTGCACCCCTGAGGTAGAACTCTCCTAGGCTCGGAACCTCAGCCGACACGCAAAGGCGAGTTAAGGTGATAAGCAGCGCAACATCCGGACAGGGCCTGGGGCGTGGTGGTGGTTTCGGTCGGTGCAGCTCTTCCGAGCACTCGAGCCAATAAGTGCGTGCACTCAGAATAGACTCATGGGCGCGGGGCGGTCGACAGGACCGACTCGCGTGCAAGCATCCCGCATGGACCGATTGTGCTCTCCAGCGAAATAGTCGAATGTAAGAGAATGTTCAGGCAATGCCCAACGGAACTCCAACGACACACGACGGAGAGCCGGTATGCGATAAGCAGAAACAGAAACTTGTGGCCTCCGAGCAATACTCTTAATATACAGAATAGCACGCGCGTCAAATTTTTTTTAGCGTACTGGACGCTCCGATTTACTCTGTTAAACAGCACACTTTTACTCGGTGCAGAAGTTAATTGGACTGGTATACATTGTACACTTTTGACTCGAATGACGAAAGAATCGAGTAGCAAAAGCGTAATAAAATCATAAGACACTTAGTGTAGCCGTTGTGCCTAAAAAGAATAATATTTGCAATTGCATATATACCGCTACAAACTTATTGTTTTATATTAAAAAAATTCTTTATTTCGATCTTTTAGTTTCTTACACATTTGGAATCGGTAGGAAAAAGCAATCCAGTCATTACTTCAAACGTTCTAGGAGAAACGATTAACAATAGCTGCTACTGCGTTCCTGACATTTCGTACCGAGACTCATTCGCAAAAATTTAGAACAGTTCTAACTTATGGGAGGGGTTTAAAAAACAAGGTGAGTTCTAACTCTTAGCAGTTTCTGGAAAACTGAGCCAGAACTCTCTTAGCTTATAAAAAATTAATGTAACTTAAAAATCAGAGTGTAAAGAGCGCGCAAAACGCACTATAAATTTTGCTACTAATACAAAAAATTTCATCAATGTGTAAATCAGTATTGGTTTTTTCTACGGTGATATTTAACTAATAATCACTAACTAGATATATATAAAATATATATCTATATATAACTGAACAAAAATGTGCAGTGAACTTGCCAGCAAGGATTATTAGGAAATGTGGTGGCGTGTCTGGGCTACTACGAACCGAATTTTATTAACAACGGATTGGTTACATTTAGCCCGAGACCTACAGTCAGTCATGGCTGATTAATTATTAAAGACAAATAAGCATTTACATAAGCCTGCTTGAATTCCAGATCTAATTAAATTCTCTCTTAAAAAAGTAATAGTCTTTATTGAAAATCATTTAATACGTGATTCTGATTCTGATTGTTTGTCAATATACGATTACTTGATTGGTCGCCTGATTTTTATATTACATAGAATGCGCAAATCTTAAATTATATTTTGGTTATAGCGATTGTGCGGATTTTAGGCTAATCGCGTAAATCTGAGAGCCGCTGCTCTATTTTATTTGAGCGCTGTTGTTTATACCTTGGCTCGCGAGACTGCCCAAAGTCACCTATGTGACGTCAGCCTTTTTTCTCACTGGACTTGCGGACAAGTTGTCGCGCGATTACCCTACCTCCCCTGGTCACGGATCTACCGGAGTTTTGGCCGCTTCCACCTCTTCGCACTTGGATAAGTCGCGGTTTCGAGTCTCTTGAAGTCTTTCTACGAGGCACCGCGGCCACATTGTAACGGAGAATCGATTAATTTTTCAGTAATTTTTTTATCAATTTCAATGAATTGGTTGTTGCCACATTAGTTTTATAATCGTGAATAAATTCAATAGTCTACTAGCCATTTGACTACAACTTGCGTTGTTAGTCTACTTAGTCGCATGCTCTCGTCGCTTCGATGCTCTAATTTATAATTAAGAGAATTAATGACGGTAGTGCTTCCTTTTATTGATTTGACTAGCACGGGAATCGAACGGTCGATAATTGATCTAATCACTTTAAGAGAATGTAGCATTTGCTAGTGTTGAATAAAAAGTGTGAAATAATGTAAGGACTTAGGTTTTGCATAAGAAAGGCATTGAGTGGAAGAACGGGCCAGGTGGTGGTTTCGGTCTGTGCAGCTCTTACTCGCGCTCGGGCCAATAAGCGCGTGCACTTAGAATTGGCTTATGGGTGCGCGGCGCGGTCGGCCGGGTCTGCTCGCGCTCGAACGCACATCCTCTTCGCGTATCTAATTAGCCGGGCGAGCGCGCGGAATTGAATTTCAATCGTCGCAATTCGCCCATTCGTGCAGGTAAACACGAGTTACGTGCGCGCTCGGGCCGTGCCTCCGGCAGCGGCGGCCTTATGCGAGGCGCGCGCATAATGCCGCGCACGTACGCGCGCGCACCTTCGCGGCAATTTCGCGGCGTTGCGGCGTTAGACCATCCGGAGCCGGGGCCGCGGAGGGGGGCGGCCTGGCCTCTCTCATTTTCTCCGAGCGATCATAAGCTCTCTGCCGTGGCGCGCCTACGCGCCGCTTCGCCTTTTATTCCTTTTGCTCACGCTAATGACGCGCGCCTCTTTCCTCCGCCGTTTTAGGCCTCTCGCGCGCGTGCAGATTGTCCGGGCCTCCGCTATTGTCTCGATCGAGGCATTGTGCCTTGCTGATGGAGCGACTGCGAGTGTAATTTATTTAACATTCATTTGTTCGCCTTGCCGCTAACATTCAAATTAACCCAAATCCGACAATTGAAAAGACTGTATTGAGCGGTTCGCATGCAAAAATAAAAAAGCTTTTTCTCTTGCTTTTCAGTGTCCGGAAATCACACAACATTTACATAATTGAGTTCCTCGTCAACAACCGCACAATCATAATGTAATATGTACAATATTTACAAATATTCTCTAATTGTTATGATTCCTATATGTGGGAAACTTACAAACAGTTAATGTTAAGCGAGAAATAATTATTTGAACGTTTTTAGTTGAAAATAAATAGCAACACTCTGAAAAAAGTCATAAGTTACCAATCCCCTTTTTCGCTTTTTCAATTGATTAGCTTATCAATATTATATTTTTCGCGAGTATATTAATTTTTGCTCGATTCCCCGCGAGTCATCCTAAACAAGGCTACTTGAATAATAATTGTTGGATCGGCCACTGTCTACACGTGTGGAATTTATTAGTTTCTGTAAATAGATTTAGCAGTTTTAAAGATCTATTTGACTATTTATTCGAGTACTATTTAAGTAAATATTTACTGAAAAATATCAAATTGCTCTTTCAGTGTATGAATTACCCCACAATCAAGTACGAAAAAACAATTGAAAACTGTGCAATAAAAGTTTGTATTCCTTAACAAATATGGAAACGTAAAAATCGAAAGCAACTTTATGTGCCGCAGAGTACTTCATGAGAGCTCATGAGCGCCGGCGGCACTTTACACGGATCCATGCAGTCGATCGAGAGGCCCCACTCGAGCACTCGAAAGTTTTCGCGGACTTGCCGGCGGTGCGGGGCCCGTTATAAATGCAAAATCGAGCGGCGGGCCGCGTAATAGGCAGAGCGCAATCTGCGCGTCGCTCGGCTTCCGACAGGCCGTTGCTCGAGTCAACAGCGCTCGGGCGCGTATGTGGGTATGTGGGTAATCACTCGTGTCGCCGTCGAATGTTTGCTCGTTTTGAAAGCGGCGCGGGAGGAAAATCCAATTGTCTTGACGCGCGCGCCGCTCTGATTGTCAGCGGCCGCCGCCACCCTCGGAGCATTCACCCGCGGATTCAAGCGCGAGCTTCATCGAGTCCACCGGGCGTTAACGTTAACATTTTAGAACTTTACGTTTTAATTTGTCATTTCAATCGTGCGTTTGCTAAAATCAATCCCTACCTAGAATTTTCAATCATTTTAGTTTATACGTCTAAAAGTTACGTATAGTCGTCGAAATTAAATAATATATATGTATTTGTGGCAAATACTGTAAGTTGTAATTCACACGAAAGTTGTACTACTGAAAAAGTACTAATATTTTCGCCAGAAAATCTACCTAATCTCTACGGAGATGTTGTTGTAAAAAGTACAAAGCTTCAACAAAGATTCAAGATTCAGTTAAAATTATAATGATTTTCCCGTAGAAAATTGCAGTACTAAGAAGGCATCTTACGGTTATAAGTTTTACCCGGCGTTTCGCCGTATTTTTTATAGAAAAGTTAGGAGTCATTCATGAAAACATCCATTTTTCAGGTTTCAATCCTAATTGGCCTCCTTGAGCGCTCGAGCGGCGCCGACAAAAAAGAGGAGGACCGACCGCGTGATTTGCATCGCTCGTGACGGGGCGCATTCTCTCGCGGACAATTTTCAGCTGCTCGTCGCTGGCGATTTGCTCTGGCCAGGCAGGCGAAAGAAAAAAAAGCTAGAAAAGCTTCCGGAAGCGAGTGAAACGGACTCAGCGGGCCCGGACTGTATCGCGGACGATCCACGCGATTACGATAATCATGGGCCGACGGAGCGTTGCCGCCCGTGCAGTCGCCCGCGTAATTGCATTGTTCGCGGCTGAGAAAGGCCTCCGCGGCGCGCTCGCATACACGGCTGATTTATTTGCGCGCGGAAGTTGCGCCAGGGCTTTTCCTCGAAGTCGCCGTACGGCGCGTTTAACGAGCGCCCGGAAACGATTCGATCGGGAGCGAGGCCTACGCGCCTTTAACGAGCCTTCGCTTTTTTTATCGGCGAGGGGCCTTTTTAACGGCTCGACCTTTCCAAAAGGCGCGAGCCTGCGTAATTTGCCTATAAACGTATAAAGGCGAAGTGCTCGGAGGAAAAATAATGTTTTTCGAAAATATTTTTATGCCCACTAACGATATTTCGCTTTCGAGTTTGCTGCGAAAGAAAGTTTTACTTTGTGAGTGGAGAACTTATTTGGATACTTTATGTATGCCCACTCGCGAAAAAGTTGATTCCTTTCTCCATTAAGGATTGTTCCACGCGACTATGTGTTTGTTATATCCTCAAATGTCCAGTAAAAAGTGAAAGTGATGTGTTTTATATTATAAATCTGAAAAATATAAAATTTATTTGTAAAATATGAGCAGAGACACTGTTGTATGACTGATGTTTTAATAGTGACAAATACAATGGTTTACAACGAAATAATAACTCACTTATTTCTCGCATCCTTCCATCCTTAATCATTCCTCGTACAGCTTTCGTACTTTGCATCTCCCTATTCTCTGAATTTTGCTTCTGTTAATTATTAAATTTACGTTTAAAGTGCACTATATGGCTAAAAATAATTGATACCCTCCGTAGGCTCGATTAATACTGCATAAAAGAACTGTTCTACTATGCGTTCGGTAAGACGCAGATTTCAATACTAATTCGTTGGGGAATTTTTGAGCGCTTTTAAAATATTTCCCAATGCATAATAAATTAGTGAGCATAAAATCTTAGAATAATCAATTGGACGCGGGAGAAATTGGAAAATCATGAGGCTATCGCCCTAAATCATCGGCTCAACTTATAATCCCCAACGCCAGTGAAATTAGCATGAGAATGAAGCTCTAGCGGTAAAAAATTGCCCACCGACCAAAAGAGAGAGGCGCGCCCTCGGCTTTGAGAGCCGAGCGACACACGGCCCCAAACATCCATCTGTACAGCTTGTCCCCTCGCCTATCCTTTTTTTTCGCACCTCTCCGCAGAAGTGTAGCACCGCGAGCGAGCGAAAAGGCACGGCGGCCAAATAAATAAGAATCGCTCGCTCCCTCCCCGTGAGCGCGTGCGTGCAGAGGGGTGCGCACCGCTTTTTTTCGACCCCCTGTGGGCGAACCCCCCGGGCTCTTCTCTCTTCTTGCGAGTGGGGTGCTTTCGGCGCGCACGCTCTCTGCATCGAAAGGGAAAAAAGCTTTAGGTGCGCCTGCAAATAATTGCCGGCACCGTAAATCACCGCCCTATCTGCGACAAAGTGTCTTAAGTAATTGTTTTCGATGAATCGCTCACCCTCTCCCTGCCTCATTATTTCGCTTTGCTTGCACCTCGGGCTATTTCGTGTATTATAAAAGATTTATTTATTGAAGGTAGCGTACACTCTTGGCTTATATACGCTTAAATCAACCTCAAGGTTTTTGTATAACATAAGAAAAACTATAGTACAATTATTGAACAAAAAAGTATTTAATTATGATTTTTAATGAAAACGCTTGGAATTTTTTTTATTATTATGTCATTGAAGAATTCGCGATAAAAAAGATGTGTAGCGGTGTACAGAAAGCGAAAGTGTATAAGTGCTGGGTAAATGTCGGAGCTTATAGTATCTATTTACAGGGGGGTACAGTAAATGATAACGGTGTGTCGCTGCTTTACGACGAGTAAAATCCTCGGTGAGGGAAAAAGGAGAGCGAGGGTGGTTGGGGGATGTTGTTTGGCTAGTGACGAGTAGCTCGTTTGGATTTTCGTCGCTGGACGACGAGAACCCCACCGAAGGGGAGTGTATTACATTTTCCCTGGGTATCTGCAATGAGGGGGACGATGATTTTTCATGAGGGTGCTAATACCATATCACCCAGGGATCGAGAGTAGCTCCATTCATCTCTTGGATAAATTTACCGCTAACGGGAGCTCGATTAAAATTGTAAAGAGAGCAGAATATTTGCTCCCTCTTTCTGATGGCGGTAAAAAGATGTTTTCCATTAACGCGAGCAAACTTTCATAGAATTAGTGGCATTAATGATAAAACAATGGTCACGCAAATACACAGTAACGTTCTTAAATTTCATCAATCTTTTTATTTTTATGCACGACCGCTACACTAAGTATTGTTTTATTCGTCAGTCTCAATTTAATTAAACTTACCTGATTATTTGCGATAGGATGAATCTCAATCTGATAAATTAATTTTCTGCAGACAATTATGTATTATTGATTTATTTGAATTTTGTTTAAATTTCTCATGGAAATTTTAACAGTATTTGCTCTTAAAAATTATTTAATAAAATCAATATTTTGAGTTCCCGAACTTGTGAGTTATGGCATTGTTACAACATTTAGAATTTATTTTGAGCTTACTTTATTGCAATTGTAGTCTGGTTTTAAAATACCATATCAAAGTGATTTATTTTGTTTTAAATGATGTTATAATCGCACGTGACATTAAGAACAGTAAAAAAAGAATGCTGCACCTCCAACGCCAATCAGAGGTCAGCATTTTGTTATTTGTGAAAAAGGTAAGACAGAGCAAGTATTAAAAAAAATTGGCAGGGAAGAAGGGAAAAAGGGAGACGCGCTTAGCCACCGTGGAGTTATTCGCAAGCCAAACGCCGCAGGCCAAACAATCGGCCTTTTGTGTGTCGGGCGAAGCGGTGGCGCGCACATGGCGAGCGCGTCCCATTTCCTGCCTCGTTCCTCTCGAGCGCCCTTTTCTTCCTCGGCGGCCCGAAACGCGTGCATGTGTCTGGCTGTCGGTGTGCGTGCACGTGCGCGTAACGGCGAGGGCGACGCGAATTCGCAGGCGGTCGGGCGCGCGTGGGTCGCCTAATTGCAATGATTACTCCGCGTGATGGGCTAATGCGGTCAGGGGGAGAGAGGCGTTTGCGTACGAGAGCCGCCGATCGTATGTACACCTACCGGTGAGGTCCGCGCGTGGATTTTGCTGATTAGGTGGCGAAGCCTTCGGTGGACCAATCCGCGTGAAAGCGGCATTTCACGAATATTAATTTCTCCAACGGGGTTTGCTAAGCGCGCAAATTGGGCCCTCATGTGCGCCAGGGACTGTCCGTTTTTTCCGAGGGTTATTTTCAAACGGTGAAGCACGCAATTTGTTCAAATAAAAAAATTAAAAATAGTAATCGAACTGTAAAGCTTCATTTTTTAATTTATGCGAAGGGCTGTGCTTGTGGGGTAGCACCACTGAAAAAATATACTCATACCTGGAAAAAACATTTTTTATTTGAATTTCGAAATGTTGGCCAAAAAGGTTGCGCTGTTCTGAAATGACTAAACGAGTTTTTCTTGATACACGATTACTTAAATCGGCAACCAGCAGAATTACATTATTTTTCGTTGAAATTTTAAATTTATCTTAAACATTACATTATGCAGCACATTACATACGAGATACGTATAATTCATAAGGTAATTTGAACATTATATACACTGAGAAAAAAATTTGTTAATTTTAAGCAAACATTTATTTCAATAGTACTTATTAAATATTTTATTGAGTAAAAAAAATATTTTTTTGAAAATACTAAATTTATTTAGAAACAAATAAATTCATGTAATCATTACTTGATTCAAAAAAATATTTAATAAGTACTATTGAAGTAAATCATTTCCTTAAAATTAACATATTTTTTTTTCAGTGTAAGAAAATTGACAATTTTTCTGCAAGTATTCGCCAATTACACAAAAATCAATATTTGGGGGGTTTTCTTTTATCCAGATTGTAAATTACATGTGCTATACGCCTGTAAAGACGTTTGAAGGTAAGAGCGTTTCCGTCATTTTTTAATATTTTTACACAAAAATGTTTATTTCTGCAGTTCAATATATAGCTAATAATTTCCTTAAATTATCTTATTCTGCTAGAATAATAATTTCTCGAAATAATCTTTGTACTTTCATAATTTAAAAATTATGTAAATAATAATTGTACTTATAATGAGATGAAAATTCTCTGTAAAACTGAAACGAGCGAACATTAAAGCTTGCATTAGTACGATAACTACATTGCACGTGTTTAAAAGGTAGTGTAAAGAGCATTGCGCGGTAAAGAACGTTTCAAAGGATTTCTGATGCACGCGCATAAAATATTTGTCCAATTCCTTGTATGCAGTGCGTACAAATATCTGCCTTTCTCAATTGCTACACGGAGATAGCCACCGTAAAAGCAACTTCAAAAAGTACTGAAATAGAACAAATTATTTTGCTGGAAACCGCTCCCGGCAAAGTAAAAAATTAATTTATTCACTTAAAATTAAAACTTCACTGAAAACATCCTACATGTACTTTTTATAGAAAAAAACTTTTTCACTTAAAAAAATATTTTTCCTAGCAAGAATGGTATAAAAAAATTAATTAGGTGCAATAAGCGCTTCTATTCCATTGATGCAACAGTATCAACTGCACGAAATTAGTTTTTGAATTTCATTGAGATTCAAATAGTATTTTTCCTGAAAAATGATTTGCTAAAATTAATTGCTTACGTAAAAAATAAAAAATGGAAAAATTCACGGAAAAAAAAATTGTTACTGACAACATGTTTTTCCTAGTAATGATCGCATAAAAAGAAATAATTTAATTAGGCAGAACCGTTGCACATCTAGTTCATTGCATTACCGTCAGAAATTTTTGGATTCGTCACGCTCAACGTCACAGAAGATTGTCTTGGTCGCTTTTACTTATTCCCGCGAGGGCGTCACATCGCATCGAGCTTCGACATCAAGTCGACCCGCCAGTGTATCGTTTCACCAGGCATCCATAGAATGTCGGAAGAGCTTCGGGGAATTCGCCTCCTTCGTCCGCGATGTGCCATCGAGTGACCGATTTTCGAGCTGGGGGTTCCTCGATTGTGGCACTGTCGACATTTCTTTTTCTCCTTGAAAAAAGTGATATTTGCACGAATGTTTGAAGAGAGCAGTATCAATGAAGACCACTAATTAGTTTTTTTTTTAATTTTAAATTGTCGATTATCAAAAAATTTATTGTTGACTTTTTGTAATGATAGAATTAAGAGACATACATGTAATAAAAAGGTCGTTAAAAGAGCATAAAATTACTTATATTTAAAAAAAAAAAGTTGTTTTAATTATTACCGTTCTCATGTTTTTCATAAAAATATATAATTTTAAAGAAAATGTATTTCTTGGAAACTAATTTGTCAAATGGCAAGAAAAAAAACCATGTTGATGAAGAATACCAATATTTAGATTATACGAAAAATTCAATCAATTTTGATCGCGAGTTTCTGAGAAATTAATTAAAAAATGAAAAAATGTGTTTTCTATGTCCAACGATAGCTTGCGAAAAATGCTTTGATTGACTTGAAATTTTCAGAAAATGTAAATTTTGTATGTGCGTTGGATGAGTTCATTGGACGGCTTATGGATTGTAATAGTTTCAAAAATATACAGCTTACATTTTTATATGCATTTTTTTATATTTTATTTCTTCTAAACTAATCTTTGAAACGCATAGAAAAAATTCATGATATTAAAGAATATAAATTTCTTCGTTTCATAAAACTTTTGATCATATTTGTTTACTATTTTTCGAGAACAAAATTAAATAAAAAATGAAAAAATATGTTTTTTAAGTTTAATGATTTTCACAATTACATACAATTTAAAAAAATAAATAAAAAAAAGTATGAGTGTAAATTGTTTAAATAATTATGTAAACCAAACATTAATAAAATAGCAAAATATATAATAATTATTAATATAATAAACTAAAGAAGTTTAAAAACATGTTTGATTATACATGTCATTCGGTTCACGGAGTAAAAGCATTAATTGAGAAGTCAATGAAAAGATTTCACTTTCGTCCAGTATGACTCACTATCCGGAGTACTTGCAAACTTGCAAATAGTCAGAGAAGGAAGCCGTTCCGTCGCAGGTCGGTTTTCTCTCGAAAATCGACAGCTGCGCGGCGAAAAAAGGAAGGCGGGAGATGAGCCGCTCTTCTCCCTCGCGTACCTGCGGGCGGGATAATGAAAGACTACACGCAGCGTTCATCGCGATAAGGGTGCACGCGGCAGGTGGAAGAGGATCGGCCGCCGTGTACCGCCACGGCGACCCTACGTAGAGGAGCAATCATCGCTCGAATCAATGCAGTCAACGGGAGTAGGAAAGCTTCCAGAGTGACGGCCAGTCTTGGAATAAGGTTATGTTCAAATAAAAATACTCGAAAAAATATCTTGAATCAAAAATATTTATTTCCTAGTACAAGAAAGAAGAGATCCGAACAGCTCGGTAGACTCGAAGAGACTGAATGGAAAACTGCATATTCTCAAAAGGTAAAAGTACGGAGGGTGAAGCACAATTAGTCGCATGTGCAGGGCATTGTTCTTGCTTGCTTCAATGCTTAGGAATTTCCCGATATTAGGCGACTGTCTGGAGGCAATAAAGAATACAGTGGGCGCTATCGTATATGTACGCTAAACGTGAGGTTCAGCTGTAATAGAAGATTAACTGGGTTTCTTCTTTTTTACTCATTTATTATTTTCAATTTGCTTTTGTCTTGATTTCCAACAGCCAGAAATACATTTCAGTGTCGAGGCGTCGATCACACTCTTCTTTCAATCGCAGTACGGTACATCTTTCTTTCTCTCGTTAACGCCTTTCTCTTTATATTATTCAATTAAAGCTGATGAGATCTCGATTAGAGTTAATTCTTCAACAACTTATACCTCCAGGAGGGATAAAAAAACTTGCCTAAAAAAACATTAGGAAATGTTTTATAGTAAAGAATAATCAAACATGTTAACTTAAGTTTTAATGATAAGAGATAAACTAAAAGTATTGTTGAAAGCTCCTATTTAAGTAACACTTGCTACAATCACAGGCAGATTACCCCAGAATCCTTTTAGGCGATTAGACCTACTTAATAAAATCCAGTGTTAGGCGTAAATGTATATTTATGAATTGATGTATATTTATGAATGATGTCTTAAAATAAAAATATTTTGAACTTATTGTTGCCTCATTAAAACCATAATGTGTACATAATGAGCTAACTTAATTGTTTGACTTGTTCTTAAAATCCGTCCTACTTCTAAATGTCAGATATCGAAGACGATCTGACACCAATTTAGTTTTGAATAAAGCAACCAAATTGGTCATAAGCAGTAGATAACATTTGATAAAGCATAGACTTGTTTCTATTAAGGGTTAAAATTTTGTTGAAACTTTTTTATTAAATTTTTTTTCTAATAAAAAATATGCAGAAAAAACTCAGTTGTATTCTTAATCGATTTTGTTAACTTGTCAGGTTGTATTAAAAAAATGTCAATTTGAATGAACAATAATCAAGGGTAAAGACTTGAAGCTAATATTTATTTAATATTTGCACGTTTGCTTTTAGAAAAGAACTCTTAAAAATGTCAAAATCTATAATCTGATACTGTTCTATTAGTTAATTAGACTTAAGATTTAACAAAGCATCAGCTTAGTTTTAATAATTGTTTTAGTTTTATTAAAATAAAGAGTAGCACTGTTGGTGTTTTGACTTATGCATTTGTGAAGCATATACCATATGTACATTGCAGATTTGGAAATAGCAGTGATTAACAGCGAGCATTTGACATTTCGTTGTTTCCGTGAAAAATTAGATTGCGCTTTTGCATCCTCCGGAGGAAGCTTGAAATTGATATATTGCCCCCGAGTCTCTACTTATAAAACGATTGAATTACAAGCTCGGGCTCGGAGCAACCGTCTGATTAGTCGAGCCATGTAACGATAATTCAGCGAGTGAACCCGTTCCGCCAACGTAAATACGAAATACAAAAAGGAGGAGAAAGGCATCCGCATGAAATTGACGCGCACAGTCCCGCCTCGAGTACGACGAACCGAGCGCTCGAGAGGGAAAAGGAATCGAAGACGATTTCCCGACGGCGCTCCAATTAATCAAGGGAAAAGCAGCCGAGGGCCGGGGAATATAGATCGAACAATAAGACGGAGAGGTAAGCAAGAGCAAGAGAATGCCTCCACGTCCCGCCACACGCGCGCACACACATACACTTTTGGCGAGCCATTACAATTCAATTTTCCGCTATACTTACAGTTCCGGCGCGTTCCCTTCGTCCCTCGATCGACTCTTGGCGTTCTGCCGAGGGCCTCGTCTATGCGCGCACACCAGAGACGCAATGCGAGGACTTAAACGAGCGGTAGGTGCACGTCCAAGATTATTGGCTTCTACCTCGGACGCATCTTGCTCCCTCGACCCTCCTTCTTTCTGGCGTCCGATCCCGCGTAGGAGCTTTGTATTCAGCGCTCGCAGGCTTCTGTCACCAGCTTTCACTATTCCATCAAATTTCGTATTATTTCGCGCGCACTGCAGACCGAATTATGACCGCTCAAACAATTCTTCAGGTCTCCAGGTGGATTTCGACATAGGAACAAGAATTATATTCTTTTTCACGCTGCAGGTACAATTTTTTTTGTAAATCGAAACGCTTTTTAAGTATATTTGTGCTTTTATTCCATTTTATGGATATGGACTGAATCGACGCCAAAAAAATTTAAACGCCCGAATTGGTCGGAGAAAGGATTTTCGTTAGCTGCTGGCGACCGTCGCGAACGCTGCTGCTTGCTGCGGTGCTGCACGGCTGGATCGCAGAGTCGCAAGAAGCGGACAACATGCAGGAAAGAATAAATGGTTCCTTGAGTCACAAAATTTCAGTGATCAACACTTGCTCTGTATTTGTTCCTTGTTGAACAAAGCTCTTAACTAACGATCCGAGGCACTCGCTGCTGGGCGAAAATTTGCTTGCCCGGCTGTCTCGCGGTGAACCTTCTCGCAGGCTCTCTGAACGACGACTCTTATAAAAAACTTCATCGTCACACCGAGAAGAAAAGAGCAACAGCAAAATCATCATGATCTTCTCGACTATTCATCATTGAGCTAGTTAGCGATAGCCGTTTGCGTCTAATACACCTTATCACCTAAAATTCACTCTTGCTCACAGAAATGATGAAAATTATAAAAAAAAATATTCTAAATAAGCGTCTTACTATCCAAGTGGATCGCCACTGCAAGCAAGTCACGCTGCCTTATCGCATTTGCTGTGTTAGCGCTGCGAGACTCGAGCTTGCCTCTGTGAGCTTTTGGCTCGGACCAAAAATACGTTGCGAGTTTGAAAAAACAGGTCTCGATTTGCCGGTGGCACCGCTTGGGAAGTTGTACAGAAATGTTGACCCAAGTCTACGCGTACACTTGATGTCTAAAATGCAAAATCTTGCGTCGCGAGATACATTAATGAATATTAGATTTCTAAGGGCTTGCAGAAAAAGCCAATTCTGTAAAGCCGCATAGAGTTTCCCTTAGCAGTGCTTCTAACGTTTACACATTGCAAATCAAATGAAAAGCGCGTGACATTTAACGCAACAAGGAAGTCGTGAAAATGCGAGAGCTCCGAGCGATAAGTGAAAGAAAAAAAAAAGAAAAAAGTGCCTTGAAATGTGGACTTGACTCGTCTCCGGCGACGAGCCGGTGTATTATCCCCAGCGCTCATTATACCGATTGGAGTCGCAGGTGCGTGCCCACCTTGCCGCAAGGCCGTGGCGACCGTGTGGTTCGCGCCGGGCGATTCTTCAATTACGGCAGCTCGTGCGCTCTATTTCGCTTCCGCGCCGTGCTCGTTTTCTTAATTTTACGGGTTGGCGCTGATCACTGCCCTCCGATATCGGCCAATTTGCTCTCGCGCTGTGCCGATTTCCGCCTCGCCGGCTGCGTGCGAGCCACATTTTTCCTATTCGTTTTGCCCTTGTGCTCTCGCTCTTTTGGCACTCTTGTTGCTCGCCTTTTCAACCCTTCTTTTTGTTTAAGGGATTGTGCATGCCTCTCGACGTTTAGCGGAGGTTCGTGAATTCCCTTTATTATCGCTTGTAAATGTGTACATTAGAGATTGTGGGGATTTACTCTAATGGGATTACTTATTGAATAAGACAATTGTTCGAGTTGCAAAGGTTGTAGTAAATTCACCTTTTGTATCATAGCATTCACTAATTCGTCTCCTTTTTATTTATAGATCGAATCAGGTGAAAATATTACTTGCATTTTAAAATAAGTTTTTACCCTTATTCTTTTTGAGCTCGAATAAAGGTATTGCATCTTCTCTCCTGACGTGTACCAAAACTGGTACAAAATCTTTTTAAATCTATTGATGTACAAAATATTAATACACTCTGTAGATTCAATTTAGCATTGAGAAATCACCTCTTTTATGTCAACTAATTTATTTATTTATTATTAGCTGTTCAATATAACTGTAAAATTATTATCGTGAATGAAGGGTGAGTTTATTGTTTTCATTTTTTTTTTTTTTTTTTTTTTATTATAGCTTTATTTAGGTCTGTCGTGCCTATTTAGCTGTACAATGTACAATGAGTTATTTTACTAATCAGATTTCCAACTTACATTCTTTTAAGAAACAGAAAACAATTTTGCACGCTCTTATGTTGGGCTCGCTTAAGAACATTTCAATACACATTGGGAAGTTGACAGTGGAAGGTGTAAGATTTTTCAGTTTTTTTAGCAGCGTAGATCTTTGGCTGTTGTACAGTTCGCATTGCCAAATTACATGGTTGAGACTTTCTTCGTATCCACATTGACATTTAGGGTCTTTTGCTATATTTTTTCGATGTAAAGAGGCGGCCAGGTTGTAGTGATTCGCTCTGCAGCGGTTTATGGTTGTTATAAGAGCTCTATCGAGTTTTTCTTTTACGTACACATACCATGGCTGGCTTTTATTATAAATATAATTTTCATAGAATAGTTTTCCCTTGTTACAGCCTTATTCTTTTGCGTTTTTCAACGTCTGTACGATTGATTGTTTTTTGAAGTATGGAACGTAATCCGTGTAAGGCAATTCGTTTGCGTCGCATACATTAACGTCTGTTGAGTATTTGGCTTTTCTATCGGCTTCCTCGTTTCCTTCGATACCAATGTGCGCTGGGATCCAGTAGAATTTAACAGAGGTTTTATCCAGTTCAGTTACTAGGTTATATATTTTTTTTAATTTCTAAAATAAATGGGTTTATTTCGATCTTTAGATTTATGGATTGTAGAGAGAGGAGAGCGCTTAGGGAGTCAGAGAAAACGAGGAAGTCGTAGCCCGGGTTTTTTAAAACAATATCGAGGGCGTTGTTCAATGTATCACATTCCGCAGTAAAGATAGACGCGCGGTGATTGATACTTTTTACAGTTTCTTTGTGTAGTTGCGGACAGAGGCAGGATGAGCCTGCATATTTAGCGTTGGCGATTTTACTCCCGCCTGTGTATATTTCGAAGGCATTTTGATTTTTGACAAGATTGCTGAATATGTTGACGGGGTGTTCGGCTTTTTGGAGGGCTTTACCAAGTTCTAATTCAACGGGAATAGAAGTGTAAAGTGTCTTAAAGTCGTAGCTGTATATACTGGGCCCATTGTAGCGAATGATCGAGTTTTTAAGATTAAGGGCATCTTTTATGCAGGCAAATAGAACGTTATTTTCGGTCTTCCCGTGTTTTTCTGCGGCATAACAGTAGTTTATAAGGAATTGATTTAGGTAGGAGTTTGGGTTCGAGCAGGTTTTTCTCAGGTGGCTTTGGAGCAAGAATATACTACGATTCATTATTGTCGGTAGTTTGGATTCGGTTAGCAAAATGTTTGTGGGCGTAGAAATTCGGTATCCAAGTGCCGCGCGAATGGCTACATATTGCAGTTTTACCAATTTGTTGAATTTATGTTTGCGGTGAGAGAGGTGTATGAAGGAGGCATAATCCATAACTGATCTTATATAACTTTTATATATTATGATAAGTGTATTTGGGCAAGAGCCCCACCACGTGCCGCGTAGAAATTTAACTATACACGGAGAGAAAAAACCTAGTAAAAATTGCTATTTTATATAGGAAAAGAATGACAGTCTTGTACTGTATTAAAAATTATTATGAAACATAGTAATTTTTATAAATAGCAATAACTGCTAAAAAAAATAGTAATTTTTGTTAAATATGTAATAATTTTTAGAATTTTTAATAAGAAATATTGAAATTATGGCATAACATTTTTTGGAATATATCTAATGTAATTTTTAATATTCAAAGTAATAATTTTTAGTATTGAAAGTACTAATTTTTAGTATTAAAAGTAGTAATTTTTAATATTTAAGAAAGTAATTTTTAGAACGTAGAATTTGCAAATTTTGCAAAATATTTTTTTTTGTCACTGAAATTATTCTCATCTTGACTTGGAGACTCTTGTATATATTACTTATTCGAATTAACTTAACACTCAAACACTTTTCTATCGCTAAACAGTATTGCTTAAATTTAACGCATTCGCTTCAATTACAAATATACGCATGACCTATTATTAGACCTAACCTAACATACATAAATCTACTTCTACGTTTTCGCACGTAATGTACCATGACAGAAACTTATTTTTCTTATATACTAACCAATATGGCTTCCAACCACTTGCGGGTGACGATTTTTTCTCCGCGCCACCTAGGTATAGCATTTTATAGTAGATTTTCTTACAAGGGGGAGAAATGGAACTTCCGCACGGACGTGGTAGGACGGCCGAGGCGAAGCCGAGGCCGTCATACACGTCCGTGCATGAGTTCCACTTCTCTCCCGTGTAAGAAATAGTATTTTTCTCTATCCCCGGGCGAAAGTACGGTTATATTATTGATTAGAAAATAGTAAAATAATCAATTTCTAACCTTTAAACTGACCTCAACTGGCAGTTGTTCTGCGCAGCCATCTTTTTACTTTCGCCACGGGTTCGTTTAGAATATTCTGCTTATATTTTTTTATTGTACCTATCGCGCGTTTATATATGTTTGATGCCCGCCCAACATTTGCAGCACGAGCGTAGCGAGTGCTGCTGGTTGGGGGCGGGCATCGAAAATACATAAACAAGCAAAATAAACGTAATATTTGTAAATTAAATAATTAATAAAAATGTAATTGTTTGTTTTTAAAACACAAATTTTATGTCAACTTCCTTACAATCATTTTTTATAATTTCACAACAAAAATTGTTAACAATATTGCCTTTAAATGTAGAATTTTCATATTTAATGCAAATTTTTTAACCAATTTACTGTATTCGTATTTATTTCTACATTTTCAATAACGTTCAATATAATGTTCTAATTTAAGTGTACGGTTGATTAGCATTCTTTTTGATAATTAAAAAAGCTAGCAAGGGGATTGAATTTTATTTGCGTTATAAGCGGGATAAATCGAAAATCATACGACTACAAACACAACCTGCACATTTGTGGTATATAAATTATTTAAAGGACGCTAATTATCTACATAAACTTTCTTTGATGAATGTCTATTAGCTATTAGAATTGAACCGAACTAAGTATTTTATTTGAATCTTAGAACTTGTGGCGAAATATTAAAGCTGATAAGCAATAAAATCGATTGAAAAAGTAAAAGTAAAAAGTAGAGTTTATTTCAATTTTGCATTTTTATTATTTCTTTTATTATTAAATTACATCCAATTTTTACGTATGCGTGATCCAGGCGCACCCGACGCGAGCTCAGGCACGACCGGCTCGAGCTCAGACGCATGCGCATACGCTTCCGACCACAAGCTTTACTATAGAAAATAGCAATTTTTGTAACAAAATTTATTAAATTTTATAATATTAATAGTAAATTTTAGCATTTTAATAACAAAATTTACTATATCAATATCAAAATTCCTCATTATTCAAGACTGTCACTTCTTTCCTATGAGAAAATAGTAATTTTTATTAAGTTTTTTCTCTCCGTGTATTTAAAGCTCTTGAGCATTTCTTTATTGTGCTTTGGATTTCTGTTGAGAACGACATGTTGTAGTCAAAGACTACGCCAAGGAAGCGTGCGGATCTTTCTGATTTTATCAGGTGTCCGCCTATATTTATTTCCGTTTTACCAGGGGCTATTTTTTTGTTGTTAAAATGCACTAAAACAGTTTTCTTGGGCGATAAATCTAAACCGATGTTATATAAGTTTGTATTTATTTTTTTTATTGCATTTTCAAGAATTTTTTTGTTTCTTGTTATCGCTTTGAATATAATAAGGATGACGATATCGTCGGCAAATTGCAAATTTATTATTCTTTTAGGAATATTAACCGAAATTTCTGAGGCATAAAGAAGGTATAACAAGGGGCTCAGGACTTCTCCTTGTGTAACACCCTTACAAACCATTCTAGGCTTGTCTTCATTAAGAGTAAAGAAAATAAATCTTATATGCATTATATGTTTAATGAACGCTAGTATTCTAGAGAAGCATCCGATAGCGGCTAGCTTGTCTAACAGAATATCCACATTTACGTTATCGAAAGCCGCGCTTACGTCAAGAAAAGCGGCTAGTACCTCTTTTTTTCTATGAACGCTCTCTCAATGATTAGTTTTAATGCTATAAGATTATCTCGACAGGATTTGCCCTTTCTAAAGCCATGTTGTGACGGGGGAATGAGGTTGTTGACCTCGGCCCATCATTGGAGCCTGTTTTTGAGCATTGTTTCTATTAACTTGCAAAAGCATGATGTCAACGCAATGGGACGTACGCTCGTACTATTTATTTTGGGAATAAAATGATTAAAAGATTTTTTCTAATTTTGCGGGAAGTCACTATCTGCGTACATTTGATTGAATATATCTAGAAGGATGAGTTTATATTTAATGTTCATGTAGTGAATGGTTTCGAAGTCGACACCATCTAGCCCCGGTGCTGAATTTTTATTTTTGTCTTCTAGAGCGGTATTGAATTCTAAGAAGGTGAATTGTGAGTCAAACAGCTCATTATTTTGGCAGGGGGGAAGTACATCTGGGTTGGTCGGAACCCAAGGAGGGCAAATCTTGTTGAGTGCAAGTTCGATGTTTGGATTCGTTTGTTGGTATTCTGCGCAGTGCGATGGAGTTATTTTGATCCATTTGTTCTTAAAGATCTTGCACTTGTTCCAGACAAAAGTCGGGTCTGACCTAAAATCTAAGCTTGCAGCAAATTCTTTGAATTTATTTATTTTTTTCTGATTAAAAGTGTTTTTTGCATTTGTACAAGCGGTTTTGTATTTAATCCAATCATCAGTGGTATTAGAGAACTCGACTTTTTTTCTGGCAGCCGTGCGTGTAATCTTTTAACTCGATCGCATTCGGAGTCCCACCAGGGCGCTGGGTTTCGCATGTTTTTCCTTACATTTTTATTGACAGGAGTGCTGTCACGCAGCGCTTCTAAGACTATTGTTATAAATCTGTCATATTTTAAGGAGGGTTTAAGCATTTCGTATTCTGCAGAAAGAAATGCTTCATACCTTTTTTCTAGCTTTTCATTGAACGCAGGCCAATTGGTACGCTTTGTTTTTATTTTGGTCGTTTTTTTTCCTTTTTAGAACATGTTTATCGGTGTCGATTGTTACATTGACAGGAAAGCGGTCAGAACCCCAGGTCTCGTACAAAACTTTAATATTAATTTTGTCAGCTATTTCAGCTGAAGAAAAGACTAAATCAATGTTCGATTTCAACATTCTGCTAGAATCGACGTGTGTGAGTGTATCAAAATTGTGTAGAAAAAGTTCGGTTGACTCTATGGAATTTTTTAGCCTCTCGCCGTTTACGTCTGTGATTCTGCAGTTCCATGACTGGCAGTGCGCATTAAAATCACCTAAGAATATGCAATTTTTTTTTGCAGCATTACTAGTTATTAAGTCCCAGTCGTGTTGAGGTAGATTGAGACCGGGGGTTCTATAGCATGCGAGAATATCGAGTGGAGGAGACACATTATTTATTTGTATACCGCAGATTTCTACTGGCTGGTTTGGGATTATGATATTTGTAATTTCTACGTACGCTAAAACTTTACGAATTATAAATAAAATGCCTCCTCCATTCGTATGTTCTCGATCTTTTCTGTATATTACAAAGCCGGGAAAATTAACTGTAATGTTAGGCTTGAGCCAGGATTCGACGGAAATAATAATATCGTTATTTACTAACAGAGTTTCTATGTCTTGAATATGCTGTCGGACGCTTCTTACGTTCCAAAACACTACTCTGAGAGTAGTGTGCATGGAATTTTGTTTATTCGATTGGTTCATCTTCGGCAGTGCTGGATTCTTCGCTGTAGGACATTTCCAGTGTTGTGTCTCTTGCAAGCGCCGTCCTTTCTCCTAATGTTTGTTTCTTCAGCTTGGTAACAAGCCGACCCATACGACTTTTAAGCTTTCTCTCCCGAGTGTGTGGGATTATTTCTACTATCATGTTTATAAAAGCAGGTAAGTCTTGTGAATAACTGCGAGCTATTGGAAGAATGTCCGCGTTATCGTGCGTTTTGTGAAGGAAGTCGCACAGGAGGTCAAAGTTTAACGGAAATTTTTCTGCATTTTCATTAATAAACCCTTTTATTTTTAGGTTTTACCCTTTTATGGTCTTATTGGAATGCTGTATTCTCCGATGGCGATCTTGGTTTCTTTGTCTACAAGACGATTGACTGTTTCTTTGGAATTTAGAAAAAAACACTCTTCCCTGTGATACTCTCGAAACAGCGCGGATATTTTCTGGTCCTATTATCTGTCCTAGAGCAAGGGTGTACTCACGTACTGGAATATTTCCTACTGCATCTATGATGATAGCTTGTTCCTTGGAAGTGATGGGAAACTCCTGTGCCATTTCTGCGTAAGAGACTTTGGCTGTTGATTTATTATTTGTTTAATTCATTGTGGTTTTTTGTGAATTAGTCAGGCAGACGCCCCTGCAGTCAGAGACGTTTACACTGTTGTGCACTTGCACAGGCGAGAAAAGTTTTTGTTCTTATCACACAGGCGGATTGTCGATATACCGCTCTGGCATAGCACAATTAGGGCACTCACTGGCACTCGTAAACACAAACGAGGAGCGAAAAGAAAACACGTCCGTCCTCGTCGACGGTTTAACTCCCATTGTTTTCATTTACTTTTAGTATTATAATTTATTTTTTAGTATTAATTATAAATTTGACTGTGATACCACGAAAATACATTTACTTGTATATTTTAAATAGTTGTTATGTTCTCCGTAATTACAAAAATTGAACTTGTGCTTATTTTTAAAAACTGTTTTCGTAAGTGCTAAAGTTTATTATGTTATTATTAATTAATTCATGTGCTACTTAACAAGTACAAAACTTTGTCAATGAGGAGTACAGAAAATGACACTTTTTAAATGAAAATTACTTTTCATTGTAAACTTAACTCTTAAATTACTGATTTACATATACAACAAATATTTGATGCATTTTAAATTGAAGTAGGTGTACATTTATTAACGTCACTTATCGTTAAACTAGGCAAAATATATCTTGCAGAATTTTTTATATTAAAGTAGAAAACGGTACAATATTGAAAAACAGCAGAAAAAAAGGAATTATATTTTGTATCTTACAAAACATTTTTTAAGATTCTGTAATAACATTTGATAAGCTTTACGCGTTTGAATGGAAAATGAACACTTTCACTGAGAAAAATTCATGGTCAACTCAAACACCCTCGCAATCAATTTAACTACCATGCAATCAATTCAACCGCCAAGCCGTTGTTTTGACAAAATTGTCGTCATTTGAATGGAGACATACAGTCAATTCAACGGTGCTGTTGTTACTTTTACCACAGATTTGTAGTTAAATAGCAGCGACCTCAAATTTGTAGTTAAGTCGCTATTGGCGTTGATTCAACGTGGATGCGTTCAAAGGAGTGATCTCTGCCGTCCAAACAATGCTTGTGTCGTCGATATGATAACATCGCACCGTGAAAGTCGTCGCGGCGTCGTGCTCCCCCTTACCACGCCGCGCCGCCGCGATTTTTTTTGCGGGAGTGCGAGTCAGTGCATGCATAGCATAGCAGCTAATTAGTCGCAGAGCAAAGGATTTTATATGTAACATGTTTTTTCAATATATTACGGCAAGTTTAAAAGTACTTAAGCCTCTAGTAACTCAACAAACACAACTAACCCAACAAACACAACTAACATGCCGTTTACCGACCGAGTCCTATGCTTAAATAAACGTATGTGCGGGCACGCGTGCCCGCATCGTAATAGCCGCTAGAGGGATCCTGCTGCTTGAAGTTTTCGCGCAAGTGCACGGCTACTTCGCTGATTAGTATATAAGAAGCTAAACAAGCATGTCTGCAATGCGCGAAATGCGAGCGAAGCGAAAATATATCTATCGATATGCGTTTAATATGTAATATAGGGTCTGCATTATAAACTTAAGTTATCAATACGGCAAATGCGAAATAAATAATAAGTTCTAACAAATTTATAAATCAATAAATAATAAACATTCTATAATTCTACAGCTCTTTACAAAACCTCTAACGTGTTAAGTGTAGAATAAAAAAAGCCATGAACTGCGAAAGATACAGGAAAATAACATTTTTCTTTAAAATACTTTTTGATATGATTGAATCAATTATAGTTAACGTCGATTTGACCTCATAATTACATTAAAATGAAATTAGTCCTGACATTCTTTCTATTCCAAGTTGCCGTTGTTTTTACAGCAGATTTTGGTTGATTGAATTTAACTACAATCTGTCGTTAAATCAATTACCTTTTTTTCTCAGTGTTCGATTAACATGTGATGATAAAAAAAGAAATTTCATTTACTTCTATGAGTTATTTTGTGTCTTATAATTTTATCGTATGAAAATAAAGACAGAAAGAGAAAAAGTTACAGATCCAGGTATAAGAGCTAGAGATCGAGATAGAAGGGGGAATATGAGAGAGATTAACAAGTGTTATTACGCCAAAGCAACATGAATTATTTTTCGAGCACACACGAAATAAGAGCACGCGATCGAATTGCCGACGAAGAAAGCTACGTCGTTTTATAAATAATTAATTGAATTAATTAAAGTCGTTCCCAAGCGACCCAGCAAGAAAGAAGCGTTATCCGGCAGTTCTTTCTTCGCAATCCTGGCGGCCGTACATAACGATGTTTGCGCGCGGTCGCTATCCGCGAGCTATCGGAAAAAAGGAGCGCAGACGCTCTCATCGGCGAAGATTATGAATTTGCGCTGCGCAGCTCGCGTGCTCCTCGCGCACTCCGCCTCCTTCTCCGGTGATTATCGATTTGCGCGAGATATCGGGTTTTAAGGCCTTGTCACGCGATCGCGCGCCTCCCGCTTGTAATTCAGCCAATTCTCGAGCGCCGCCGCTTAATAGGGACTTTTCCCTTCGATTACGCTCCTCGCGCGGTACCGCACTAACGATCTTGTAATTGGCGATTCGCTTGCGAGCGATATATATATGAAGCGAACGTATAAGGTGTCATGATTTCCCGTTGCCGCGAGCTCGCTTTCTTTATGCAACGCGACTGATAGAATACTTTTTTATACTTATCTAATATTTTTGTTGGAGAAAAAAGGGATTTTACCTCCACGTATATTATATGGAAAAAAGGAAAAAAATAATATTGTATTTCGCAAAAAAAGACTATTCTCAACTTGCACCTTTTACCTCTAAACATTTTTTAATCACTATTTGGAATAAAACACTAGATGTAAAAGTTGTATATTTCAAAAGGATACGAGTTTACTAGAAGCGACTAAACTACCTACCGAAGAGGTGGTAAAGTTCTCACGAAGATACTCTCCTTCACTATAGCCCTATCACCCTCACAGACAGACACTTCACTTCCTGTATCAGCTAGAAAAACTTGAATGAATATGCAAAAATGAGATTCGAGGCTGAAACAGCTTCTACATTTCTGGATGATATGAGTAAATTGCAGCAAAACAAATGCAGAGAATCCGCAAGACCTCTAAAGGAGCGTATACCAGAATTAAAACCTGGAGAGACGTTAAAGCGTAAGGAAGCTCAAAATGAACAAGTCGATGAATCATTTTCACAAGTTAACAGCGATTGGATCCCTTTTGAGATGCTCCTCCGGACAGGAGAATTAACAATAACCCTAAAAAAAGGAAAGCTTACATCAGTCAAAATAAGTTTTCAATTTTTTATCTTGGCCAATGATAAGACGAATTAAAAAAAATGTTATAAAATAAAAAGTAAATTTGATTTTTCAAATAATTTTGAAACGGCTTGCTTAATGGCAGTTCTGTTTGCATCAAAATATTATTTATAATTCGTAGAATGTGCGTAGACTTTTTTTTTGGCTGATTTCATTTCCTATTGCTGAAAATACTGACTTATTTTTCAATTGGAATTGAAATCAGCCAAAAAAGAACTTTACGCAAATTCTACGAATTATAAATAATATTTTGATGCAAACAGAACTGCCATTAAGCAAGCCGTTTCAAAATTATTTGAAAAATCAAATTTGCCTTAGAGGTTAGCAAAGAACATAGAGAATCGTCGGTATAGTAGAGCACGAAAATTAAGTTAGGCATCCCCTTAAGGGTTGCAACACCTTAAAAAAAAAACTTTTTCAATAATTCTAAATATACTAAAATAAATAAAATTCCTTCCAATGATTACAGACATGTTTACCATTAATGTAAGAAATATAGGATCGCTCTACACGCCTACAGTTCCTAATTATTAATTGGAGTCTCATCGAACACATAATTCACTGTCAGTAACATTTGAAGTATGTTGGTTCCGTTATGAGCAGGATTTCATTTTGACTATGTAGAAACTCTTTAGAAACATATTACTAATTTATTCATTAATTTTTTATTAATTTTAACATAATTAGGTCGTAACTTTTTTCCTATATGTACAAAATAAAATCCCTTTGTTCCTAGCAGAATCAACATACTTTTAAACAATATACTCCAAATTGAATTTATTTGGTTCATGGGTGAACTTCAAATATTACGGACAGTGAATTATGTGTTCGATGAGATTTCATTTGACAACTAGGAACTATAGGTACGTAGAGAGGTCCTATATTTTTAAAATTAAAAGTAAACATGTCTGTAATCATTGGGAGACATTTTACTTATTTTAGTATATGTAGAATTATTGAGAAAGTGGTTTTATTATTTTGCAATTTAATGGTGTTGTACCCCCTTAAGTTAACTCATATAAATGTATTTAGAATCCGTTTCAGTTGTACAGTCAAAGCAGTGAGAAAAGAATCGAAGTTAAGAATAATATTTATATTATTTATATATTCATGTACGTACTTAAAGGAATGTTGCAACACTGTTACTTTTGTTAGTACTGTTGAAATTGATACCTCAAACATTTAGACACGTACTTATTTATATGTCAGTTAAAATGAAATTCGCTTATAAATTAAACAAAATTCTCTTCCTTCGTATCAACGCAATAAATCCGATTGAAGCTAAAAACGAAAAGTTAAAAAGCACTGCACTTGGCATTAAATCGCCGCCGAATTAACATAATAATAGTGATCTGCCAAGTGAATGACGGCGTTGCAGCAAAAAGTGGAAAGAGAGAGGAAAGGGGGTGAAAGAGGGAGAGCACCCGACCCCGCAAGATCGCGCGAGTAATGCACAAAAGAGTCGTGGCATCTCGAAATGGAATTCCCGGGGCTTAAGGACACGCGCCCGCCTCATCCTCTCCCGGAGCAATTCAGACCGGCATAAAAGAATGAAACGGGCGCAAAAAAAATTCTTCGCGTACGAAAGCTCGAAAAAAAGGAGAGAAAGAGAGAGAGAAAAGGTCATACAGGCAGAAGGTGGAAAGGTGGGATGAACTGATAGAAGAATCAAGAGATGAAATTCGCGGCTCCGCTTTTCCCGGACGAAGATTAAAGAGCACGCCGGGCGAAATAGAATTTTTCTTGTCCATAACAGAGAGTCTCGGCTATTATTTCTCATTTGGTCGCTGGAAATCCTTTTACATCTCGCTTCCGGCGACGGACTCTTCTTTATTTTTGCCATCCCCACCCCTCTACATCGTCTACTATCCCGCCTGCGTTCACGGCCTCGTTATACGTGGCTCGGGCATTCCTCTCGCAAATTAAATGACAATGGCCCGGCGGAATTTACGGGCGTGCAACGCTTTTCGCGAATATTCGTGCGACCGGTCGCGACGTATTGCGGAGAGGGAAGGAGGGGAGGAATCTCTCATCGCCACGTACGCGCAATTTTTTCCGCGGGGGATATTTTGGACTTTAATAAAAGACGAGTGCACCATCCTATTTGCATAGTATTTTAAACGTGTATCTCTCGCTCCAGTTCCCGCGCGGCGCCAGTTCAACCCTTATACCAGGCTCCGATTCTCCCTCAGTCTTCTGCTGTGCCGTTTCCCTACTCTTGTTTTATTAATGCGGATGGTGCGAGTTTCGCATAATTAGCGCCGCTAGATGGCGCTTTAATCGACTCGTCAAATCCAATTAAAACTTTGGGTTTTTCGGCGAAAAGCTCGCGGTTTAGAAGGAACGAGTTTATTTCCCGCTGCTTAAATATCCTAGCTTAATCAGTTACGGGTGGAAAACTTTAATCTCTTTTTACATATACAACTTGATTAAGCTGCAGCTGCTAAGTATTTTCGTTATTAAGCTGTAATGATAGGATTAAATCAGTGTTAAAAATGTCTTTTGTAAAAAAGAGCTCTCGGTCAATTTAAAAGTACTAAGTAACTTATGAATTTACTAAATATTTTATAGATCGACATTTTCTTGTCGTTTTTATTAATATTTCTTAGCTTATGCGAAACAAGTTTTTTATATATATATCACTACTGGAAACAGCTCTTCGTGTCAGGATTAAATGCTGAACCCGCTATTCATATTATTCCTTTTTAATCAAGGCATTTGCTATATTTATTAAGTAAGCTTTTTCGATTTTTTAATTTAACTTTGATTTTATAAAGTTAATATATTTTCTTAGTAAAAAAAAAGAAAAAAATAAAAATAGGAAATGGTGGAACTTTTTTTACTAAAAAATTCATTTAAGGCTATTATATACTATTATTGAGTATTGTTTGGATGAAGTTTGTAAATGTCAAGTTATGAAAAAAAAAAATTAATTAATTATTGAAGCCGCGACGCAGTACGTGAGGAAATTTACAAATAAAAGCACTTGAGTCGGTTCACCTGAAAAAAAAAAATAAAGTCGGGGCACAGTACTGGTCAACCTTTTTTCTTGCTCTATGGGTCATACAATATATGAAAAAAATTGTGAACACACTATTCTGAGATAACTATTTTTTATTTAAGTTTCCAAATACAAAAGTGGAAAAATTAATTTTTTCGTTATCTGAAAATAATAAAATAATTGTTAAATAGTGTATGTTACGCTATTCTCGATCAAGGTACTTATTTCATTTTTTCTCTTAGGATCCTTTTGAGGGGCAGTGATTTTGCATAAAAATGTAGGATATATATAAATTATCAATTTATGGGATCGTTTGTTTGATGATAGTTAGTCTTTTCGAAACTTATGTTGCGTTATATTATGCAATAAACAGTAACGTAATTTATAATTCAGATAATTAAATTATTGTACACATCCCATATAAATCTATAAATAATTTTAAAGTTGTTAAATTGGGTTGTTGTAAGATATGACCAATGGTACCCCGGCGAAATACAAAAAATTGAGAAAAAAAAATTCCCCAGTGATTAAAGTTTTAAATACAAATGACAAAATTTGTTCTTGACTTCTCAGATAAGACGTTCAAACCGTATATCCTATGCAAATTTTATGCGAAATCAAAAACTATGGAATGAAAAAAGTATCTTGATTGTTTACTATTATTATTACACTTTGAAATGGCAGTGCAATTATACTTACAGCTGTAAGTACTTGCAGCTGAGTAATAAATTAATTTTCGGACAATGACAAAATTAACTTTTCTAATTCTGTATTTAAAAACTTCTTTTGCAAATAAAAAAAATAACTATTTCAGAATTGTGTGTTCTCTCAGGTGTTTTTATTTGTAGGTTTCCTCATATATCCTCTGCTTGGAGCAACTCAATGATGCTGTAGCCTCCTTAATCAATTAGGCGTGCATCTTTATTGCACTTGATGAACGAGAGAATGGACGCTTTGAAAGGGGCTTCTCGAAACGAGCGGCGAAGAAGACCATAGCGTCTGCGTTTTCACCAGATGACTAAACTTTTCTCCTGGGCTGCATTAAAATTAAAATGATTTATCGATATTTGATGCTAATAAAAGATGAGGTGCAATCGAGGTAGCCGATGCGCGCGTCAGAAGTGCAAGTAATGACAATACCGGGCTCGGAGGCAGGAAACTGCACTAAGAGAGGAAAAAATTTTTCTCATGAAAATATACGACGTAAGAAGTGGAGAAGAGCTTTCCACCCCCGACTCCTTCTCCCTCTTGGTTCTCCGGGAAATATTAAAATCTTTTACCCAATTACATAATTCTTCGCCGGGGATGCGAGCGATATTTTCTCATTCAGCGATATCCTCCGAGGGTGAAGGGAAAAGTTTCTTTCGTCAACTTTATAATAAGTCCGAGCTGTGCAAGAGCGCGTCTACTTTCTTTTTTCCCTATCGGAGCCGGGCGCTTTGTCCGCACTCCTTCTTGGCTCTCGCTCTCTTCCTTTTTTGCCTCCCGCCCTCCTTCCCCTCGGGCGATTCTGGAACGGAAGTCTCTTTCTCGTTCCGAGAGCTTTTTTTCTTCGGTCGTGCGCCTCCTCCTCCGCCGCCTTCGGAAGATTAACGAAGGAGCTTGGCAAATTACGAGATCCCGCCGAGGCGGCGGCAAGGAGGAAAAAAAGAGAGGGACTCTTCTAGGACGCCCCGCAGGAACGTATCTACTTATCCGCGTCTCTCTCTTTCTTTCATTTTTGCGCCGGGCAGACGGCGGTGGGTGCCGAAGGAAGTAAAATAACGGGGAGGCAGGGGCGGCGAGGCCCTCCCACTGCCGTTGTGTACGAGCGGCGACGACGTCGAAGCCGAGGGAGCCTCGTATTCCGAGCGTGCCGCTCGCGGGAGATTTACTCCGGCAACGAGCGCACCCGTCGTTTCGCTAAAACGACTTTATATTGTCGCCTGGAATTTATAAATTTCTGCCAGAAAATACTTGAGTTATCAACTTGTTACGGTTTTCCGGACCAGCGTAAAGGGATTCTAGTTTATTTTCTTTCATCTTTTGCTTTGCATTGCTAAACAAATTTTTCTGCCTTTTTATTTCGGAGCGTGTCTTTTATTTCTTCATGTGGAGTTTTTCGAATCACAATATTTCATGCACTTTTCTTACAATGTTAAATTCACCAATTTCAGAGCGAATAATTTGCAGTAAACCTTTATTTAAAAAGATACAATTTCCAGCTATTTTTTTTCTAATTTATATATCAAATGCAACTTCGTCACAAAATTCCTTTTATTTTCATAAATCTTCATTTTATTTGAATGTTACTTTTTTCTAATATCTAATTGTTTGCGAAATTAATAAAAAGTCGCAATTCAACTTTTGCTATATTTCCGAACATACAAAAAAGGACGAACTAAAATTGTTTCGTTAATTTTATTTTGAAAGGAGAATCCGTGCTAAGGTGGCTACAAAGTCATGTCAAAGTATACTTTTTTTTCTAATAAAAATTGTACATATTCAATTGTTCATACGTTTGTTAAACAAAAAGTTTGTACGGTAAAATTGAATGTTTTTTGTTATTCTATACGTGTTATTAAAACTGAGTTAATATGGAGAAATGAAAATTGAAACATTAGTAAAAATAATCGAAAAATACATTTAGAGTTCTGCAGCTTTCGAAAATTGATACAATGAACATTATAAAACTCTCTTTTCCGTAATACTTATATACATCCTACTGTAATTTGAATGCTCGAAATCGATATTTTTCTGTTTTTAAAGTCCACAAAAAAGTTAACAATATACGATTTCGCGAAACAAATAAATGTAAAAAAATTGCTAGTGCCAAATATTGGATGAAGAAAAAAATTTAATTTTCAATATAAAACATTTCCATTGTGCACTCGTATGTTTGACAATTCTTTTATAATTCATGCGAAAATCAATACTTGTTCCGCGTAATTCCCGGCAGAAGCTTTCATTTAAAAAAGAGAAAAAAAGGAAGGAAAAAGAGAGAGAAAGAGGAAAAAAGGCAAGCGCACATTGAATGCAAAAAAGCGTCGGGAAGCCGGGCGCCGGCGTGGCCTTCTTATCAAATGATTACTCGCGCGCCGGTTTAAAGCGACCGATGACGAGAAATCCCGGATTGCTTTCCTCAGCCCCCGCCTCCTTTACCGCTCTCCCTCTCGTATTATCCGGCATTTCTCCTCCTTTCCGCAGATTAGAGCTTGAATCAATATTGGGCGGCCAGGCGAGGAGCTTTTATCGGAGGCGGAGTCTCGGTCTCGCTTGCACCCGTGAAAAGAAATCTCTCCGCTTTCTTTCGCAGCTCTTGCCTCATCCTCTCGTCTTGTCTCGCTGATTTATCCTCTTACTTCTACTTAACTCTCCTCGCTTTTTTTCCACCAGCTCTTTTCCGCCTCCGTCTCGAGTATATACCTCTCCCTCCCCCTCCTCCACTGCCTCCTCTTCGTCCCTTGTTTTTCTCTCGTGTTGCTTTTCTTCTTAATCCTTTGTGCGCACGACGCTCGCTGCTCGTCCCTTTTAGTGCGTGCCCATCTCGCCGTCGCGAATTTCACGCGCATAAACAAAGCTCCGGCGTCCGAGAGATCAAGCTGGATTACCGACGGGAGCTCCTATTAGTGTCACCCGGAATTATTAAGCCCCGTCTCCCGTCGTACATCTTCATAAATATTGCTTTTCAAATCGTCCCAGCGTTTCGTTTTTTTTACGGACAGTGGCCGCGGCCAAATATTATATCCGATCCAACATAGCTTTCCAAGTTTCACTTTACAATTTCGACATCGGGACGTTCTGCGCACTCGAGTCCCTTTTTTTACTCCTCCCCGGCTTCCATCAAATAAACCAGTCAATCAATCCTCCTCCTTTGCACTTTTTACACTTTTCCATTATTTCTCGTGTCTGCCCTCTCGCTCGCTCCCGCTTCTATTCGCGCGCGCGATTGCGGCTCTCCAGGATATGGAGGACCCTTGGAGTGCTGCAGCCGCTCGCCGTGAAATAAAGACGATCAGGAGCGAGAACATAAAAAAAAAGGAAGGAAGAGGGAAGGGAGAAAGGGAATCGAGGCGCCAAGCGCTCGACGAAGACGGTGTACATGTAAAGCGGGCGGAACCGAGCGAGAAGGGCGGAAACGAGCGGTAAGCGGAACCAAAAAGAGAGACGTACAAACTCGCCAGGGACGACACATAATGATACACAGACGCGCGCGCGCAAACATTGAACACGAGTGCACGCGAGCATGTGTATGAGTTTGAATACACACGTACACGCCACGTGCAAGTCCTGAATAAAAAGAAAGCCGGAGGAGGGGTGGTTTTTTTACTCCTGTGTCCGGAGGATTCGGAGGGAGAGCGAACCTCGCCAAAGTTTTACGCAGGCAGAGGCTCTTCTCTTTCGGACAAGGATTTACAGATTACGCGCGCGGCGCGGGGGATAGAAGAGGCGAGCGAAAGAGAAGGGACGAGCCGGTTGCCCGGTATACCGGCTGTGTGTAGAAGAGTCGGAGCACTCTTCGAGTCCGCGCGGACTCTTCTCGGGCGAGCCGCGACCAATGGCCAGCTCGGCCTCGCCTCGCCCAGCCAATAGACCGACGGCGGCCATCGCCCTGGCTCCATTGTCGCTGTTGCCGCAGCGGCCGGGCTCAAATCACTGTTTATAAATAATTAGAGAGGTTTTAATTAACCCTCGAGACCCGCGCAGCCTCTTATCCCCCCTCCGCGGACGGCGCGCTCGCGATTTCACGCGGCCGAATTTGCCAGTTTTCTTTTCGGCTCGGTCAGCCTCTTCGAACGAGGGACCACTTGCCCGCAACAAAAATAAGTAACGCTCAATGGTCTTTTTTTTTCTTCAAAAGAAAAAAGCGAGAACCTCGAGGAATTCCTCGACTAGAAATCATCGTAACAATTCCGTAAGGTTGGGTTTCATCTTGTATTGATCCTGCGATTCACTTCAATCAGACTAATATATAAAGTGTCCAATGGTCTTTAAAATATAAAGAGATATATGGCTTATGTTAATTTTAGTTCATTTGGAAAAGAGGAATTTTATTTTTTAAATATTCCCTACACTTCGAGTCATTTTGTGAAAGTAGGTGAGAATACTAAGAGTACTTGTTACTCTCGTAAAAGTATAAATTAGCCATACGAGGAGTTTATATTTGTTTGTACAGCTGATGCTAAGATGCCTTACAGTTTCATTTACAGTTACAGTTGAGTGATACGAATGGCTTTTCGTGGGGTGACTTTCTTCCGATTGACGGCTTAGTTCGCAGGCTCGATTTCCGTCGGAGCAGCGCGCAGTGCGCTATTCGAGTCCGGGTGGGAGGGAGGCCAAAAGCGAGCGGCGAGTCCTGCGCGCGCGAAATAAGAAACCGCGCTTCGCGAGCGAAGCAGCTCCCTTTACCCCGAAAATCCGAACTCTTACGCCCCTTTTTCTGCCGACGAGCGCGAGCCCCGACAGCTCCAATTTCTCCCGATTCCGCGCGGACGCGTCGGCATTCGTCGCGCGCGACCACGAGTTTTTGCTCGAGGAGGTGCCAGTGGGCGCGCATGCCTATTTAAAGGCATTAGGCGAGAGTCGGCCGATCCTCTTCGCGGAGGCAGACGAGAAAAAGCGGTCCGAGGCGGACGTGGGAAAAACAGCTGCTGCTGCGCCACCACCGTCCATGGACTTTGCACTTTTTTCTTCTTCAGCGACTGATTGTTCCAACGATCATTGCATATCATGCATTTCCTTTTTGGCGAAACTTTCATGCAGCATGGCTTTCTGTACAGATTTCCTAAACTAAATTTTACATTTTATTTGTAACAAACGAACGATCATTTCTACAATTAGCTTTAACAAATATTCCCCTGATTCCTTTTTTTTTGTTGCCAAAGCCTCCCTTCCCTTAATATTTTTCAACGTCGAACAAGAAGATTCGAAATATTTTAAATATATTAAGTTTTCGAGGAATTCAGTTTGTTCTGTTGTAAAAACAATGAAATAGCTCAGATGGCTAAACATTAGCCTAGAAAGCAGAAGTTCGTGGGTTCGAATCCAGATAGAAGTAAAAAATTTTTTTTTTAATTTTTTTTTATGCGGGCATAATCAAGAGAAAAAAGTAAACTTAAAATATGATCTTAAATAAGTTTTTAGAAGTTAAGCCAAACTTACATTGGGATATTAACTCTAAAATCCAAGTTTGGCATCGTCTCATTGCAAAAGTTTAGCCCAAACTTTTGCCAAACTAAACTTTAAAAAAACTTTTGCCAAACTTCTTTATTTTTACGCGGGGCATTATTTGGTCTCTAGGCTGTACATGCGTATATTTTACCTTCGTGTCTCATTGTTCAATTTGTCATACGAAATGAAATTTGAGAAAAATAGGATTTGTGATTGACCGAAGACTTTTCAAGTTCAAGATGCTACTTGCTACCCCTCTTTTCTTATAATCTCTATTAGTTTAAATTATTTCATTTGTATACTTGACAGTTTGTTTTTGAACAAATGTTTATACATAAGTGTAATCTTGTGCAATTTGACTCTACCTGTACCCAATGCTTCTGACCAAAACCCAAGTTCAGAAAAAATCTAAATCCTACGGTTGTAAATGGATTGACATGTTTAATCGCAAATGAGTTGGATAAGTGCTTATTGATAAGCGAACAATCAGGCACGAAAGTTTAAGGAATCCCAATCCTATAGACATTTTTATCTACATATGTGCATTGTATCTGTACATTTTAGTTAACACTTTTTTTTATTTTTGCCGCTAAAAACGAGTGCCACCATTTAAATAAGCTGCTGCGTTGATCACCTGACTTCTTTTATAATACTTGAAAACTAAAATATATTAAAAGAATAGTAAAGTCTTAATTATGCTCTTTACTTAAAATTCCAACTAATTTATCAAAAATGTCAGGAGTAAAACATCTGGCCTCATTGAGTCGCAAGAAGAAAAAAATTGTCAGCACTGACCGATCAATTACTTTCTCGCGAAAGTATTTCGTGCGTAGGAAAATGTCCGATGGCCTTTCAACGCAATTACTTTGATACCTGCGTAGTTGATAATCCATCGCGATAAGACGGGGAAAAAAAGAAAAGATAATACCGGCAGCGATATGCCATGAAAGAAATTTTGATTATTAAAATTTCATTATCCGCTTATTAATTACAAAGCGCTTTTAATTTAGTCGCTTTTCGCGACACCTGGAAAAACCGCCGCGGGGAATCGAGGGGAAAAAAGTATGCTGAGCAATCGCGTGCGCGAGGACTCGTAACTCAGCGCTCCTCGAATTTATCATTCATCTCGACGTAATTCGCGGCCTCTTTTTTTTTCTCGAGCTCCGCGAGCAAATAAATCTTACGCAATCAATTTGCGGGAGCGGGAAGCGCACGTGTGAAAAAAAGAGTGAGATATCGAGGGGGGAAGTTTTCTGCGTCGATATACTTACTTTTGCGTCTAAGTTACACGTATCGCAGTTTTCGTATGCGAAGATAGCGGTTTTAATGGAGCTCGATTTTAACTCTAGATAAATTTCTTGCAAATGTTACATATTTTTTATACATTTTATTGAGTATTTTAATAAAAAGACTCAATCACTTTCAGAGATAATATATTTATTGACCAAAGTAAAAATGTGTAAGTAAAATTTGGATAGAGGAAAAACCCGAGTAATCGCAGTTACTCTGCTGGGGGCTCACACTAGACTGACTAGTCGAATGGCGAGCGGAGTTCAAAAGGACACCCAGGTAAAGAAAGGGACTGACCCTTGGGTTTACAATATAATTGCACTTCAATGTGTGCTGCATCTACAGAGGACATACTTAGGGCTAGACAGAAAGTTTTATTGAACGGTCAGGCAAAATATTACATTCAATACATTTATTTATTTATTATTAAATAGGTAGCGTACCCTCAGGTTAAAGCATACAAAAATGAATGTGAAAAAAGTCGCTAGCCTTTTATCGTTTTTTCCCAGCGAAGCGCAAATAGGAATAAAAAAGAAGCGTACAATCCTACTCATAACATTGGCCGTGTCGTTTTTGCGTGTTTGAGTATACTAATACCCGATTTGTCGTCAATTACGATAAAGCCTCTACATCCTCTTGAGACGTTTCCAAATTAAACGGCATTTTTCGACTACACTGTTTTTTCAAACGGGTATAAAACGTACAGGAACGCTGTGAATGTAAAAATATGCAAAAAAAGTCCGTTCGAAGCATTCGTGGTAAGACACACTATAAACTCTCTTTCGCGTCGAGTGACGGATATACTGTTGAACGGCGACCTTCAAAATATCAAATCTCAAAGTTGCGACTCATTAGCATCTTTTTTTTTCTATTTTACGGGGCACAGCCGTGGAAAGCCAATTGTCCAGGACTTACGCCACGGCATCAAAATTTCATTAGCCAATTAATTATATCATGTAACGGGGAAAGTAGTTTGGTAAAAGAGGACCTCGTGCAGTGTACGGTTCGTAAAACCCAAATGTCCGCCTAATATGTTTACAATTTTTTTCAGTCGTGCGGTGGCGGTTCGCAATGTAAATTTCTGGGATCGCTCGGATCGTGGTTACGGAGGGAACAGGACACTCTTTTTCAACCGGCGTGTACACCACGATCGGGTGGGTGCGCGCAGTACACGTATGCCGCAGTCCGCGGACAAGTCCAATAAAACGAGCAGGACTTTTGGGTTGGCTGAAGAAAAAACGAGACGGAGGAGTTAGAAGCACGATTGCTGCGGTAAAAGGAGTTGAGAGAGGCGGGCACGTCTTACCTGGAGCCTTCTACGTTTTGACCGTCATCCTTGAAAGGACTGACTGCGAGACTCTTTTGTCGCCAACTTGATATTTTTTAATTTCTTTTCTCTTTGAAGTGAAATACTGAAAGTATTGATAAAACACATTTGATTTTGAAATTATAAATAATTGAGAAATTTTAAAGTTTATTGCCATACTATTAAAATTAACTAGGAGGAATTTTTTAGAGTACGTAAACTATTCTTTTTAAATTAGATAAAATTATTTTTACCTAAACAATTACATAAAAGAATAAACTTTAAAATTGTAACTATAAATATAATATGAAATTTAAAACATTGCATAACACAATGAGAATGAAATAGTTCAAGTAATTAGTATAATATTTTGATATTTTTATAAAATTATTTACTTTCTTCTGCAACTAATTTAGTCATTTTAATAATTATAATATTTCAATGTATTATCTTCAGTTTATATTCTAGTTATTTTTCTAAGGATTATAAGAGAGATCATTCATTTAAGAAGTACTAAAAAAATTGTTATAAAAGTGGTTCGAAGTTAAAATATAAAAAACATAAAAAAAAATGAAGAAAAAGCATAAGATATGTATGTAAAATGTTAAAAGGTGAACCTCTTGAGACGGAAACATCCATATGCAGAATCGCTCTCTCGCGCTCGCGAAAGAAGGATCAGCGAGCGGGCGTAAAAAAGCTCGTGGGCAGCGTAAAAGCGAAGGAGCGACGGCAGCGATATAACCGGCGATGTAGCTAGAGGTGTATAAAAGGCTATTGCGTGCGCATCCGTTAACAGCGGTAAGAGGTGATTCCGCAGCGTCTCTCGGCTTTACCCTATTCCCCTGCTCCCCGCGCGGCTGCGGCCTACAGCCTTTTAACGATGGTAAACCGAGCCGATTGCAGCGGATTCACGAGGTAATTTAAACCCGGTTTAAATTTAATACTTGGCACTGCCGAGTCCGTTTCTTTTTCCCTTTGCTTCTCGTTATCATAAATAAATTTCCATTCGAATTTTCGCTTTACCGGCCTGATAGCGTCGCTGATTGCTCCTTTCCTCCGCCAGCTCCTATTCCTCATTCCTCATTCCTCCGACAGGAGGAATCATTTACTAGTCATGTATCCTTGCCGTTTGCTCTCAGAAGCATAGTAGTTTGTCTTAAATATTATCAAGATTCATCCTTAAAAAAAGTAAGTAAGATAAAATCGACCTCGGACGGCGAGGAGAGCTCCGTTAGCGAGCTGCAAATCGCAAGGTAGACGATGAGGGACCCGATCTGCAGACCCGCGAGGTATTTATCAGGGGTAGTCGCGCGGGTAATGGCAGCGGCGTCTTCCTCCTTCGTCGATATTGTGTTGCATCGATCGGCTACTCCTCAGTCCTTCGGCCAAGATAAACAGACGTCGTTAGGTGGCGGGCTAATGCAGAAGGTTCTCGATTCGGGGATTCCCCCTATTATGGAATCTCGCGCCGAGATGAAACGTACATTTTTAAAGAGGTTCTATCGCTACTCCGGAGTCCAATGAGTACTGTTAAAAAGGATGAAAAAAGAACATTTAATGAGCATAAACCACTTTTGTTAAATCATTATTTTATTAAAGATGAATATTAAGCTCATTGTCATATTTAAAAATAATAATTAAAGTTGAAAAAAACAAGTTTGCAAAGCTTTGTTGATCAACTGTTGAAAGCGTGATATACTGAATTCAAGTGATACAGAGCATCCGCGCAGCGTTCGACAGGACAGCAGTTCAACGCGTCGGTTGTATGTAAACAACGGGTATAGAGTATAACCTCTACAACTCTGATACGGCGTTTGTTGGAAAATGGATAACAAAAATCAGAATTATAATATACAAAAGACCCGTGGAAAATGCAAAGGTCAATTTGTAAAGAAGAAAAAGTTATATAGGAGAGAAAATGTTGTAAAAGCCAGGATGAAAATTTATTAACAAATGTTTGCTTTATTGTTATTTTTATATCCTATTATTACATAATAAAGATTAGTTAGCAACCCAGCAAACCAACGCGGTGGCGACTGGGCTTGAACAGCGTCTGGATCTAACCGACAAAAAAACTAAGCTTCATTTTCTGGTCGATACGGGATCAGCTGCCTCACTTCAGCCGCGGACGTACTGCAAGCAAGTCCAACATGGCTACGCACAGCTCTTGTAAGATGAACTTGGATATAGGGCTGCAACAACCCTTCACCTGGCGCTTAATCATCGCAGACATCACCAATCCCATCCTTGGAGCCGATTCCTTGCCCTGCCTGACGTTCATCATCACATCGAGACGACGGGACCTCTGGTAGCCACAAAACACGCCGCCTTCTCGGCCATCGTCTCCTCGCAGCTAAGGAACAGTTCCGCGCGCTCCAGGAGATGGGAAAAAATACGACCTTTAAGCAGTACTTGGGATAGTCCACTAGGCCTGGTACCAAAACCAAACGGCTCATTCAGAATAACCGGAGACTAACAATCATAGAAGACCTCCTGTCAACGGTTCCAGAGTGCATACCAGCGATTATCTTTCGGACTCTACAAGTTCACACGATCATCGATGGGTCTGCGCAGCACAGCTCAATCACTACAACGAGCGATGAACTACCTACTGAGAAATATGCCTTCTACAAGGGCTTACATCGATGACATCATTGTAAGCACATGAGATTTTAAGAAATGTATATACATATAACATATAAAGATAATAGGTTGAATGGGCGTTTGAATTAAAACACAGGTAGTTTAATTAAATGAAAAAGAGACGATTTATTGGGCATAAAAAAGCTCCACAGAAGGTGGAGGAAAACGCCATAAAAGAAGTTATAATAAATTACAAATAGATGACAAAAAATTGAAAATTAGGCGCGATTTGAATGCATTCAAATAACCTAACTATAGAACTTTTACCGCAGTACGATTATAATTTCGGAGCGTGTGACAGGAGTCGCCGCAGTAACGCGCAAGATTACCGGGGGTTGAAGCCTGGAAGGTGGCTCCGCAAACACTCCCCGCGCGGTGTGATCCCGACATTTCGGGAACAGGGTTAACGGACGACGCCGCGCTCGTGGGGACCATGTCGCATCGGGAGTCCACCTCAGATAATCGCGCAGGGGCGAGCGTCTACGAGAGTGTTTGGGCGTCTCGCCCAAGCAGGATGCGCAATCACGTCCTCACACACGTACGCCGGTTGCATCTGGGCAGATCGGGAAGCGCACGCGTTTTCAGCCAGAAGCAGATATCGCGCCCGGGAACGAGGCACACACACGTACACACTTTGAATTTCCACGCGGCACGCGGGAGATCACACGCGACGTCTAGCAGGGCGTCAAGGTTAGCGTCCTCGTCCACCAGGAGGTTTGAACTGCCGCGGAGAGTACCGACGCGATTAGCTTGGCTCTCGTGGTCCCGTCGATCCGCACTGCGAGAGGTTCCAAGTAGAACTGACGTTGAGTCGACGTCACCGTTGCAGAAAGAGAAGGAAAGAAAAAACGCTTGGAAAAACCCCTCAAAACAAAGTCGTTAAGGGGTGCAATAAAAAGGCATGCCTTCTAATCGGTCCGTACATTTGGACGGTCACCTCTTGGGGCTGTGATTGTCCAGCCCAGCGGAGTGACGCTTCGCGTCAGCAACGAGTCTCGCTCGTATCCCGGATAATTTCTTCGTCCCGTCCACCAGCCTACGCTCCAACGTTTCAACATACGCGTCCCAGCTGCGCAAGGTTAGGAGCAACTTCGAAGCCGTTCCAAGAACGAGACATTTATTCAGTTGGACTTCCGTTTTTGTCCTTATGTTTTCAGGCGCATACACACGGTCAGAAAGATCCTCCAGTCACCGTACACCCGCCCTCACCAAGTACTAGAGCAAATAAACGAGCAGACGTTCAAGGTCGACATCGACAGTACACCCAAAATCATCTTGACCTATTTACTGAAGCAGCTTTCATCGAGATGTCAGATCTGACCCCGTTGTCGCCGTCGACTCCAACCCCAATGCAGACGGCACTGCAGACGATACCTCGGAGAAAAAATCCAGCTATAGCTTCACCATCGACACTGGCTTTACAATCATCGCCGCTCTCGGTCCTACCGTCGCTGCCGTACCCGGCTCCGGTACAGATAGCGCAAAGAGCAAACAATCCAGTACCTGCTTTATCACGTCTAGAATCAAACTAAGCAGGTCCTGCACCTGTTTCAGCCTCAGCTTCGCCGTCGTACCTTCTACATTGGACTCACCAGGAGAAGGTCTCATAATTTTGAATAATAATTAAATTGTCAATAATTTTGAAACTTAATATTTACCTCTTATAAGCAGCGAATATCAGTGAATAAAAGCATCGAATTTGAAGTCATGGGTCAATTCCAAAAGGTTCACCTACAGTACTAATATTTTCTGTTCTTGCATACCAGATAACAGTTTTCTATACATTTCCACTGATCCGTTAAAGGACTTCATGACTGTAAAGTTCCTAGAGACAAGGGATTTATAATAGTAAGTTAGTTAATGAGATTAAAACTAATATAATAAATTAAAGCATGATAACTTTGTTTTATAATCTATTTATTTAAAACTGCAATATATAAATCTAATACTTAATTTGAATAAATGCAGCACAAATCAGATGGATTTAATCGATGATTATTCTTGAATAGTATCAAGAGTAGCTCGCTCGAAAAAGGTTCATTCACAGGTATTCCAAGAACCGCAAGAATGACTATTAATTCAAATAAGTTTTATATTTATATATTGCAGTTTTAAACAAATAGATTATAAAACAAAGTTATCATGCTTTAATTTATTATATTAGTTTTAATCTCATTAACTAACTTATTATTATAAATCCCTTGTCTCTAGGAACTTTACAGTCATGAAGTCCTTTAACGGATCAGTGGAAATGTATAGAAAACTGTTATCTGGTATGCAAGAACAGAAAATATTAGTACTGTAGGTGAACCTTTTGGAATTGACCCATGACTTCAAATTCGATGCTTTTATTCACTGATATTCGCTGCTTATAAGAGGTAAATATTAAGTTTCAAAATTATTTCTGCATTATTTGAACATACTTTGACATAAACATAGATGAGAAATGAATTTAAAATTATTTAGCTGCATTTAAATAATTTATTTCATTCCATTCATCTGTTTCATTGTCAAAGTAGAAAAAAAACTTTTTAATCTATCGCACAAGAAAATAAGGTCTATGGGATCAAACTATTCGTACTGCTTTTCATTTTTAGGCTCAGAAAAGCAGTGTGCAAAGTTTCGAAGGAATCCATGTTCCGGAGGTGAGACCTTCTCCTGGTCAGACACACCAGCAGCGACCTCACCAGCAGCCCCTGTAAGACCTTCTATATCGGCCGCGGGTTTTTCAGAAGTCAACCTCGATACGACCATATACATCGACCGAGGAACCTTCATCTCAGGAACGACCCACTACATCAGCCCAGGTATTCCCAGCTACGACACCCAGTACCCATTATCTACGATACGAGAATATTTGTACAATAATTAAGTTATTTAGCTTAGTTAATTTACTGGACGCATTTGAAGCTCATTAATCTATCATAAATAAGCATGGAATACACCTGGAAAATAATGTAAATAATAAGGAAGAAAACGGGAACCTCTCAAACAGGGTGGGCGGATCAAGTGAGGTATTACTGTTACTTCTACTTAAATATTCAACAGATAAATGGTCATAATCATTTTTATAGTGTCTTAATTACTAATTAAGGCATTGATTTTCCAGATTCGAAACAATTTCAGAATTAAAAAAGGCAAAAGAGAGTTCGTCGCCACGTTTTTATGTTAGATTTAAGCTTCAAACTATTCTATCTCAAGCCACTATAATATACTTAATTATCATGTTCATTCATAATTAATGCAATGAAAAACAAGTTTATACTATGCTTCTTTGGCAATGAATGCGAATATAAATATTTTTAGATTTTTCATAAAAAATAATAGCCAAAATGTGTATTTTTTTAAAAATTATTTACATTAAAAATTTTGAGATTTTCATAATTAAATAACTATAAAGACAATTAGTTTTCTTTCACTAAGCTGCGGTTTATCAAGAAAAAATGATGAGCATCCCACTGTAATGCGTATTCACGCAACTTCATATTTTTAATTACGTGCAATTATAGACTATTTTTTTATACGTTGAATATTTATATGTGGTCATATTTAGTAAGTTATACAACTAAAAGAAATTGGAGAAGCATCCTGCCATAATCAAAATAGCTCATGATTACCGCTCCTAAATTACTTAAGGATGTTTCAACGGTTTCTTCCAGTTATTTTCTGAATCGACAAAACAACTATCGCCTCTAGTATTTAAATTTTCTTCGAGAATTCTCAGCGCTGGAAAAAGAACATTTAGGTACGCAAACATTTTGCTCTATTCAAAGACGCTGTAATAAACGACTAGACTAACGGGTATGAAAAATGGGTTCCCCGAGAATTTCGCTAACGTTATTAATAAATACGAGTCTATTTTTTTTCACCCTCGACGAAATTTTGTTCTCTTCCCAGCCGTAAACGTCGGCGCAAGCATTGTGTGTGCCCGTTTTTTGCCCCTTTTTCCATCTCTCTTTCTCTCGCTTTCTCTCGGAACGATCGTGATCGTTGCCGTCGGGGAATCTGGCGGCCGCCGTCTTTTTTACAGCTCCTTTTTTACAACCATATTTACGACCTTTTCGCGAGAAAATGAACGTAAAACAATATAAGTACACGCGTATTTCCCTACACTGCTCTCCCTTTTCTTTTCTCGGTTGGTAATAAAACTGAAGTTTATTGAAGACGAGGCTTGTCTTTCGACCTTGAGATTCCACTACAGTCTTCATGATCGATTTTCAAAGATTTTTCTGAGTCCATGGTCAATTAACGAGTAACGTTGGTAATGATCTCAAGAAACTCATATTAATTACAGATAAATCCACAAAAACCCATCTTTTGAAATTTTAGATGCATTAGGAATAATTTTTAGAAATTGAAATGATCAAACCATGAATTTTTAAAAGTTTAATTTTTAAGTTTATAACTGTAATAATAATCTAGCATAATAGTTAATATTTACATCCTTATACTAACAATAAAATATAAACCAACTTAAGTAAACTATCTTCATAATTTTTGCTTTTTTTGATAATAATTATTTTTTTCTATAATATTTCCTTTTTTTTAATATTTTTTCTTCTTGTATTCCTCCTTTTTTGTCGTTTGAGGGTAATTATCCCTATTTCTTAGTAATCTGATACCAGACATGGTCTCCATATTAACTTGTACTATTTTTTTATGTTCAACTCTCTATTTATTTTGTTTTTCCTTATCTGCTTGCTTTTATATATTATTTTCTTTATGAGTTGTTTCATTCTCTTCTCGCTCTTTCTCTTCTCTTTCCTTATCTACTCGCTTTTTTGCTTTTTTTCTTTATCAACTATCTCTTTCGCTCCTTTTACTTGATTTGCTCTTTCTTTCGCTTCTCTTTGTTTATCGGCCCGCTCTTTCTCTTATCTTTCCTTATCTACTCGCTTTTTTGCTACTTTTTTTTATCAGCTCTCTTTTTCGCTCCTTTTTCTTGATCTGCTCTCTCTTTCGCTTCTCTTTGTTTATCAGCTCGCTCTTCCTCTTCTCTTTCCTTATCTACTTGTTCTTTTGCTTCTTTTTTTTATCAGCTCTCTCTTTACTTTCTTTTTCCTTATATGCTCTCTCGTTATCCTTTCTATTTTCTTTACGCTTATTTTGATAAAAAATGTCAACATCTGGGTGGTATAATTTTGCCGATGGAAGTCCTAATGAGACTAACTACTCCTTACTATCTAAATAATATTATTCTTACTTAAAATTAGTTATTTAAAAATGTGTACATAAAATCAACTTGCTACTCTTTTGCAAAATACTTTGAGCTTCCAGTTTTTCTTCTCAAATGTAGTCCGAAGGCACAACGCTTATTTTATTAGTCTGACACCACAAGACTAATGAAAAAATCTTCACGATTATTTTATGCGAGATTCACTGCTAGGTTAGTGATACATTTGAATCGTGAACTTAGCTGTGGATTTATTCGATAAAAATCGACAAAAAGTCTTAGAAGTTATAGTCTATAAATAACGAGAATTGCTTACATATTCGTAGTAGCATCGATTCTATTTTTTACGTGTTTTTAAATGAAAAGAGACTTTTAGTTATTTAATCAAGACTGTTTAATTAATTATTTGCACGATGAAAAAACGAAAGCGCGTTTTTAAGTATTACTCTCGTTCAACGAAATAATGTATAGTACAAGAGTATAATGATAGTTCTTCAAACAATGACGATAACAGCAGTTCCAGTGACACTGATGTGAGCAACAGCGATTCGAGTGAAAATTCTATTAAAGGTATGTATCTTTGAAATTTAGTTAGATTTTTCAATCCCTTGTATTGCCGTAAGCGCGTAATTGTAACATTAAAAAAGTAAAATAAATAAATTACTTCAGGGACAGGCTATTAATGTAAAAAGGCATCATTAAACAAAAAAGGCAGCAGTTACGTAGAAACAGTTAACAATGACGCAGAAATATTAGATCAGCGCTCCGAAGATATCGAATTTCAAGAGTACTTACTTAAAAATTCCGGTAAATTGCTTATTTTAAAAACCAATCGAAATTGAATAATTAAAAAGAATAATAAGTATTTGTTTTGTGATATTCACATTTAAGTTATTACTGTTCTTATTTAATTAAATTTTTACTTACCTTTATTTCCTGCCATAGAAGTGTTTGTAATTAATTGTACGAATAATGAATTTAAACCTAAATAACAAATACCGTTTATTCTTACACTTACATTAAGATAGTATAAGTTTCTTATCTTACTATTGTTTAACCTTTAGAGGGCCGGGGTTTTGAAAAATTTGAAAATCGCATTTTTCTATAGGAATGTGGTCTATGGTCCCTGAGTTAGAGCCAAACTAAATTGCGATGTTGGTGAGTCAGACCCCTTACGCCTAGAGGCGTATTCCGGCCCTCTAAAGGTTAAAGGGTTTTTAGTCCGTTTAATGAATACAATTAAAAAAAATAAATAAACCAATACTACTTGTTAAATTAGTACCACTTCTGCCAAACATATTATTAACCTTTAGACTGCCGGAAAATCAATATTTTGACGCACCCCCTGATCGACACTTTGTGTATGATCAATCGTTGATATAAGATACTGTATATACCAGTTTTCTGAGGGCGTCGGCTTCACTGGGCACCTTATTGTGTTGGCTCAGAATAGTGACACTTGCAGCAATGTCGGGCCTAGTATTTATGGCAAGATACAGCAGTGCTCCTATAAGCTGTTGATACCTCTCACTCTCGGGCATTATCGATTGATTGCGATCTCTACTCTTCACGTATGCTGGATCACGGGGCACATTCGAAATTTTTGCGTTCTGTAGTCCAAATCTATTTACAATTTTCTCGATGTTATTAGACTGCTTCATACAGAAGAATCCGCTTTCATTCCTTCTTATTTCGATGCCTAGATAATACTTTTGACAGCCGAGATCTTTAAGCTGAAACTTGAGAGCCAAGCGCTTAGCGATTACATCGACTGCGTCCATACTTTTGCAGGCGATGAGAAAATCGTCGACGTAGACGATGAGGTATCACTTTTCGCCTCTGTTTTCTTTAATGAATAGACATAAGTCTGCTTTGCTCTGCACGAAACCGCATTCTGTTAAATATTTGCTCAAATGGTCGTACCAAACTTTTGCCGCTTGTTTTAATCCGTAAATTCCTTTTCTTAACTTGCAGACCATTTCTTTTCCTCCTTGAGCATAGCCGTCGGGTTGTTGCATGGAGATGGTTTCTTTTAAATTGCCATTGAGAAACGCAGTCTTTGCATCATAATGTTTCACGTACATACCTGTACTACCTGCTATTGTTAAAATTGTGCAAAAGGTCATCTGTTTTACGACAGGCGCAAACACTTCATCGTAATCAGTTCCATACTTCTGCGAGAAACCACGTGCGACAAGCCTCGCTTTATACCTTACTACCTGCCCTTCGGCATTTGTCTTTGATTTAAAGACCCATTTGCAGGTAACAATATCTCTGCCGTCTGGCCGCGGCACGATTTCCCATGTGCCGTTTTCTTTGAGAGAGCTAATTTCTTCATCCATGGCATCTTTCCAGTTACTTTTATCAAGCCTTGATAACGCTTCCTTTGCTTTTGCTGGTTCGGATTCCTCTCTCGTTAATTTCAATTTAGCCATATATCTGTCGGGTGGCACGCCCCGATTGGACATATTGGAGCGCCTAACAGTCGCTTGTCTTTGCACTTCAGGTATATCACTGTTTTCAGAGACTGATGAACTGCTGTCTTCACGATTGCTCTCCGTTTCGCTTGATGGTGCAATCGAGCTGTCGTCTTCTTCCTGATCATCTTGTTGACTCAAAATCACTTCGCATTCTTCATGAAGAGGAGAGTCTTGCTTTCTGCATCGAATATCCAGAAATGTCATATCTCTGCTTATTTTTATTTTGTCGATTTCTACAGGATGGACCATTTTAAACGCCCCACCCAAATATGTCGGAAAGTAAGGGAGATAGAAAAAAACTTTAAAGACAAAAGTTGTAGGGTTAGGAGGGGGACAAATGATGGTGACCTTGACCATGACCTAGAGGTCAAAGGTCAAGGTCATTTGAAGGTCAAACCGATTTTTTCAAATAGGAACCCCTATTTTTGACCTCGGAAATAGAAAGAGCAGAAAATTTTACGTTCAGATATGATTTTTTAAGGTCATGGGTGGAAGTCAATTGAAGGTCAAATCGATTTTTTACACTTTATTGAACTGCGTCTTTGCCATTGTCACGTACTGCTTGATGAGGCCGGTTGCCTCTCCTTTGTGACTCATTAAGTGCAAAATCTTACATAATTCTATAAAGTATTCTATAAAAAAAAAGAAGAACGCTGTTGAAGATTTTGGTTGGCAATGTCGAAATCTACTATTACTCCAACTTCCCCTTAAGGGTTTTTTTTTCGCTCGGGAACGTAGCAACAGCAGGCGGCGCTCCGTGGCAGGCACCATTACGCTTTACTTACCCCACTCCTTTTCCAAGGAACTTCACATTCTCCGTTCCTGCACGCGCATACATAAAAAGTATACTGTGGATAACCGTCCTATAAAATGCCGTGTTAAAATTTTCACCTTTAACATTTAATATCACGATAATGGTAAAGCTAGGCCCTTTCTCGCGATAGTATAAGATGGACAGTATTGTCATTTATATGTGGTAAAAATTTCTAAGACTTCCCAAATAAATGCAAAATCGAATAAACTTCCTTAACATATTTTAACCGGCAGTGCTGGCCTCAGTCTAAACTTATGCTCAACGCTGAGGTGGGATTGTTTTTTTTTTAAATGATTTTATACTTTGGTTTGCGTCTCTGGGAAATGAAGTTGAAGGATGTTAGTCTTAGTCATACAGAAACTCTACTAGGTGCTAACCCGCGCAACTTTGACTAAATTGAGGATAGTAGTTAACTTTGCGAGATAATGCTCGGTTTTGGCTGTGTTTCAGTTTTGTGGGACCTTCGTGCTGTTAGTAACGTCAACCCTCCCTCTGTAGGGTACAGGTACAAGCATACACCGTTCTTTGTAAGCCGACGCACCTCTGGCTGGGCTGAATCAGTGCCCTTTACATGTGTGCCGGAGCTATACTGTAAGATTCTTTTCTCTTCCCGCCGCGATTTGTATGCTAATAGTGTATCTACATCAAATTAAATTTTGCGAATAATATTCTACATCAACATCTAACACAGAAAAGAATTAGCTACTAAAAATCCGCGCACAATCGGGCCGGGCCAGTGCCTGCGATTATTGCGCAACTTTAAACGGGATTGATCGCCTGTCGAATTTCTTTATTTCAACTTTTGATTTACCAATTTCTAATCAATCTGTAGTGACTATAAGTCTAATAATTATGTGGACTAATCCGCGCTGAACTGTCACCTCGCGCAACATTAAGTCGAATAGTAAAATCTGATCTTGGACTGATATTTCTTCCTCTATTTTCAAAATTACGTCCACTCTGTGGGCTAGGCGTTTTTATTCTAACCCATCTATTTTTGTCTTTACCTACTCCGTTTTGTTAAGGTAAATGCTGTTGTATACTGCAATTTTATTCCTTGACATATTAAAAACTTTTGTATGAAAGCGGCGCCGTAGCATTCATAGCATACTAAACCGTATTCTCCCACGAGCCTCCGAAAGAATGGACAAGTCGCAATCCCCCTTATACCTGGGAGCTACAAGATGTTGGAAATTTGAAGGTAAATGAATTGCCAAGCAGGTTTACACTACAATGAATATATATATATACTAGGGGGGTACCCACTACTCGCTCCGCTCGTCCACCCCCCATTTTGCGATACAGACGAAATCTAGAAAATAATTGTTGCATTTTTCTAATTTTTTTGTACCTGTAAACGATATAAAACTTTATTTACCCAATTGCTTTAGCGATATAATTAAATATATTTATATTTACAGTCAAATTTCAGAAAATAATTTTTTATAACCATTATTTTATTTTAGAAATATTATTTCAATTTAAAATTTTCATTATTAAATTGAGCATTAAATGCTCATTATTATCGTTTTCTGCTATGTCAATGATTAAATATTTCATAGACTGTATCGGTATACGATTGTATCGTTATACGATTTTTAAGTTAAAATTACACTTTCATAAAAATGTCGATTTTTCATATTTTTAAGTATCCAAAAATTTCATCTATAATATTTTCGTTTGTATAATTGTTTTTGGGATTTTTGTTACTTTACTTTCTCGATCATATTTTGGTAAAAAAACTTCCATTGCCTACATTTAAAAGCCAAAATTTAAATTCGATATCATTTGCCGAAATTTTTTTATTTTTCTTTAATGATATACATTTAAAATTTTGTCACAGTATACCTATTTTTTATAATTTCCATTAACTCTCAGTAACTCGATTCCCAGATGGAACAATTAGTAACACATGTCGAAAATCTCTTGATGCAAGAACTTCTTTTGCTCCAAATATTTCATTATAATCAGATAAATCAATTAAATATTTTTCTACAGCATTTGAAATTTCTTTATAATTTTTATTCTTATGTTATTCAAACCTCCTATTTTTTATTTTTCCCCTGTTTGTTTATACACCTTTGCTTTATTGATACAATTAAATCTGTTTACTTTATGAGTCATTTTTTAATTTTCACTTTTTTCCCATTAATCTACTCTTTTACTTTACCGATATCATTGAATTTATTTATTTTTAAGTCGATTTCTAGAAAATAATTTTTCACCATTTCTTTACCTGTATATACGATTCAAAACTTCATTTACCCATTTGCTTTAGCGATATAATTGATTTTATCTTCATTATTATCGTTTTTTGCTATGTTAATGATTCAATATATCGTAGACTGTATCGCTATACGATTAAGAAATTTATTTTAAATTTTTTATCCACATTTTTTGGAGCTAACATTACAATTTCATAAAAATTGAGGAGGGGCTGAGGAGGGGTTCAATAATGAGGAGGTTACTGAGGAGGGGTTGAGGAATATCACTGAGGAGGGGGGAGGACGGGCGAGGATAGGTGAAGAGGAACAGTAATATTTTTTAAATATATAAATAAGGAGGGGGGGGGAGAATGGGGTTAATATTAAGTTTTGACCTTATAACTATATAATATAGGGAGATATACAGGATGGACCATTTTAATCGCCCCACCCAAATATGTCGGAAAGTAAGGGAGATAGAAAAAAACTTTAAAGACAAAAGTTGTAGGGTTAGGAGGGGGACAAATGATGGTGACCTTGACCATGACCTAGAGGTCAAAGGTCAAGGTCATTTGAAGGTCAAACCGATTTTTTCAAATAGGAACCCCTATTTTTGACCTCGGAAATGGAAAGAGCAGAAAATTTTACGTTCAGATATGATTTTTTAAGGTCATGGGTGGAAGTCATTTGAAGGTCAAATCGATTTTTCAACTAGGAAACCGCACTTTTGACCTCGGAAATGGAGAGATCGGAGAATTCTACGTTCAGGTACGACCATGGTCAAGGTCATGGGTCAAGGGTCAAGGTCATGGGTCGAGGTCATGGGTCAAGCTGATGGACGCCATTTCGAACATTAACTTCGAGGTTAATTGAATAATATTTAGAATAGTGAATGTTAAAAATGGTTCACGACAAAGGCGGCCAGCTGAATGATCTTCAAGAATCAATTGTCAAGGTCATTTGAAGATCAGAGGATTTTTTAAATGGGAACCCCTATTTATGCTTGATTAACGTGAGTCCCCTTGCCTCTCACGGTCGGGGTGCTTGATTAACGTGAGTCCCCTTGCCTCTCATGGTGGTCAATTAACCTAAATGTTCGAAATGGCGTCCATTAGCTTGAAGGCATAAATTCAAACACCTCTGGAAATGGCGAACGGTGTTGAGCAATATCTGTCTTGGTATAGCTGCGCATGCTCGACGAATACGTTCTTGCATGTCTGCTCTAGTCGTGGGTCGTTCTTTAAAAACAACATTTTTTAAATACCCCCATAAATAAAAGTCAGAAGATGTGAGGTCGGGTGAACAAGCAGGCCAGTTAACTGGACCTCCTCGTCCAATCCATCTACCATTATAATATTGATTTAAAAAATTTCGTACGATTACAGCGAAATGTGCTGGTGCACCATCGTGCTGGAACCACATTCGACGCGTTTCTAGATCAACATCTTCTATCAATTCATGAAACTGATCTCTTATTAAATGTAAATAGGAGTTCCCAGCAACATTGCCCTCGAAAAAATAAGGACCGATCAAATAACCGTTTACGATCCCACACCATACCATAATGCTCCAACGCCTTTGATGATTGACCGTTCTGTACCAATGAGGATTCTCATCCGACCAATAATGACAATTGTGCCTATTGAGTTCTCCGTCACTCTGAAATTTAGCCTCATCGGAAAAAAGGACATACCTAAAGAAATCTGGATCATTCTCTATCATACGTAAAGCCCATTGGCAAAACTCAATTCGCTGTTGAAAGTGATTATCTTGAAGCTCTTGAACCAACGTAATGTGGTAAGCATGATACTTAAGGGATTTAAGAATTCTCAAAAAAGTTGATTTTGTTATGCCGATTTCTCTGTGAACTCGTCAAGAGCTGGTATGAGGATCAAGATAAATGGCAACAAGAACAGTAATAACATTTCGATAATTCTCATCATATTCGTGGTTCCTACGTTGGCGAACCATATGACCCTCACGAGCTCTTTGAGTCAAGCGACTTATTGCTCTATGATCTGGGTGTCGTCTGTCAGGAAAGCGTGCAGTGTAAAGTCTTGCTGCAGCTCGATAATTATTATGACTTTCCCCTAAAATCATTATCATATCCACAATCTCATTCGGTTGATAGTCAGCCATTTTTAAGGGTGTTTTTTTAATTGTACTGGTTTAACAAAACTTCAAAAATTTTAATAATAAAATATCGATTAGAATCTACAAAGCTTATGAGAAGAGTAAATTTTATGCTAGGATAAGCACCTCTGCATGGTATACCTTTAATCGGTATATCAGTCCCTTATTATGTGCCATGGACCGCTAGTTCGTGTACGAGCTACTCAGTTACCACATACTCCTGCTCGTATAGCCGCGTAGCGGATTCGCGATGAACTAAGAACGTGGCTTATTTCTCATGAAATAAGTATGCCACGTGAACATATCGGAGTAACATACATATTTCTCACGAAACTTGTATCTTCGGGGTTAATAGGGTCGAAAATAAGGTTTCCAGCTTAAAAAACCTAGTTTCCTAGTTGAAAAATCGATTTGACCTTCAAATGACCTCCACCCATGACCTTAAAAAATCATATCTGAACGTAAAATTTTCTGCTCTTTACATTTCCGAGGTCAAAAATAGGGGTTCCTATTTGAAAAAATCGGTTTGATCTTCAAATGACCTTGACCTTTGACCTCAAGGTCATGGTCAAGGTCACCATCATTTGTCCCCCTCCTAACCCTACAACTTTTGTCTTTAAAGTTTTTTTCTATCTCCCTTACTTTCCGACATATTTGGGTGGGGCGATTAAAATGGTCCATCCTGTATACCAGGGTGGTACCCCCTCTCGCTCCGCTCGCCCACCCCCTTATTTATTTTTCGATACAATTACATCTGTTTACTTTTTGAATTAATGACCAAAGGCTCATTTTTCAATTTTCACATTTTTCCCATTAGTCTACCCTTTTGCTTTACTGATATCATTGAATCTATTTATTTTGAGCCGTATTTAAGAAAATAATTTTTCGCATTATTTTTTACCTGTATACAGGGTGTTCAAAAATGAACTGGCACGACCAGTATAACCCTGTTCAGAAAAATATTTTAAGCACTTTTTCGCTTTTGGCATTTTTTGATATTATGGCTAATTATCGAGTTATCGTTAATTAAAAACTCGATAATTAGCCATAATATCAAAAAATGCCAAAAGCGAAAAAGTGCTTAAAATATTTTTCTGAACAGGGTTATACTGGTCGTGCCAGTTCATTTTTGAACACCCTGTATAATACGAAACTTCATTTACCCATTTGCTTTAGCAATATTCAGTCAATTTTCAGAACATAATTTTTTACAACCATTCTTTTATTTTGAAACTATTATTTCCATTTAAATTTTTCCGCAACACGATAATTGCACCATTTTTTAATTTTAATTTACGTTATCGTAATTCATTAGGAGTTAACGAGTTTAAAAATTCTGTTGTAATTATATTTGCTAAATTTTCATTATCGTCATTTTTATTATCGTTTTCTGCCATGTCAAGAAATTCATTGTTAATTTCAATGATATCCACATTTTTTGGAGCTTAAATTACACTTTCATAAAAATTGAGGATGGGATGAGGAGGGGTTCAATAATGAGGAGGTGACTGAGCAGAGGCTGAGGAGGGTCTCCGTGAAGAGCACCACTCATAGCGTGCAGGGCGAAAGCTGGTAGCAGTAAAAAAGTCTATCTTTCGGCACGGAAAACAATGACGAAACTGAGTACTTTCGACCAGAGGATCAAGAAAACTAGTTCTTTTTTATACGGGAACTCAAGAGAAAACGCATATTGCAGTTGAGACTTTAGAAAAAGCCCAGCATATTAGTCAGTCTTTAGACAGCAGTCCTCGTGGACAGTCATTCCTTCCTCGAGCATAATAAATTCAAATAATATATAAAGAACATTTGTTATTTAATTATTTAAAACCTTTGTATTCCAATAACAAGCGAGTTAAAGTATATGTACATATGAACAGAAAGGTTAAAAAGGCAAACGAATTAACAGCAACAATTGTTAAGGATGGTGGCGTCATGTTTGCGGGCTACTACTAATCCAATAGTAATAAGAAACATACCAAAAAAGAAAAAGCTGAAAAATTTTGAATGTCTTAATTTAAGCTCAAATATGTATGTGTATTCATGCAGAAAAAATAGAGGAGGTAACTTGAGCCTTTGTAGTCACTCAAGTAATGTTGCTTGTCCCTTGTACGTAATGCGTACCAAATGCAGGTATGTGTTTCTGGCAAACGGTTCCAGGAAATGATTTATTATGCCACAGAGCACGCGGAGCGTAACCTGTCGCGCGGCGCAAGCATGAATTGGCATTAAGAGTCACTCATTCCATGCTGCAGAAGAATATACTATCGTTTTTTTTTTTCAATGGACGCTCCGGGATGTTCAATAGACAAGATATGAGCCAAAAGTGAAGAGGGAGAATTATTCATTTATTTTAAAAATTTGTAATGTTTTCTTTAATAAGCTTATATTTAAAAAATTTCAAGTCAATTTTTATAGAGAGAATGCAAAAAATACATACTAATAAAAATGAATTCGTATGAAAAGAATATCTCTCTCACTCTCTCTCTCTGTCTCTTCCCTCTCTTTCCATTCTTTCTATGATTCTTTCGGAGCTTTTAGTGTGTTTTGTAAATACAAGCACATGAGTTTTTATTGTACCTTCCCCGAGGGTGCAAGTACCCTAAGGAAACCGGAAGGAAGTAGCTGCAGTTCAGATCCAATGCAGACTTTACAATTATAATAATAGATATACTATATCTCCATGCACTTATTTTGTTATTAACTTTAATTTTTTATTTTATAAATATAATTCACATAAAGTGTACTTGCGACTTCCGGTAGCTTTCCGGTATCTAGAATATCTTGTCACCGAAAACAGTGGCGAAACTGCGTACTTTCGACAAGGGGTTCAAGAAATAATACGTTTTCATATGGGTGCGGAAGTGAATTTTTTGCGTCGGGAGATAAAAGAAGTTCAATACATGTGTGTAAATTAATTAAAGGCATTTATGATTTGAAGCAAGTTGCTAAAGTGTATAACGATACATTAAATGCAGTTCTGCGAAAATATTGCTTTAAACAAAGTAAAACAGACTTATGTCTGTTTATAAAATATCAGGAAGGGATTGAAATCTACCTCGTCGTTTATGTAGATGATTTTTTAATATCGGCAAAAAGTAAAAATCAAATCAGCAAGATAGCTGGTCGTTTGATAAAACTTTTTCATATTTTTACGGATTCTATCGGCTTAAACAATCAACTAACATCAAAATGATAGCAAGCAGATTTGACCTATCCGATGCTAAAACAACAGGTAGTACATCAATTCAGGTTCCTTGAAACAAAGACGATGAAAATGCAATGACAAGTAGTGAGAAGTACCAGCAATTGGGTAGCATATAAGGAAGACCTAGTCGAGAGATTGGCCGGCCTTAAAGGTGAATATGATTCTTACCTATGCCTGGAATGGACGTAAAAACAAATCCAAACGGCAATGGTCAGAACCTGTGAAAACAATTATCCCCTGAAACCCAGAGGAAACAAAAAAAAATACACTATGTTGAAACAACAACCTGGAAAAGCTGAGAAAACAAGCAAGAAGATTGTTTAACAAAGCAAAGAAATTAGATGACCAGAAAGGATGAATACCTTCAAAAACGAAGTTAAGGCAGCCAAAACGGAAAGTTGGAAGAACTATTGTGTCTAAAGGACTTGGCTTGAAGTTTTACAAATATAGAGGAGGATACTCTGGAACTCCTACTGAAATCATGCTATCCTGACTTCGTCAGGTGAAATGAGGAAACATCGTACACACTAGAATGGTGTAGAGGACCTATAGGTTGGAATTTAGCAGCCAAAGTTCTTACAAAAGGAAAGGTTGAATGGATAATTAACTCCTTTGAACCATATAAAACTTCGGGCCCGGATGGCATCTTTCCTAATATGCTACAGAAAAAAGATAAATACATCCTGAACCTAATTACGAGTCTATTCATCAAACCCGGAAGGAAGAACGAAGAACGAAGACGTTTAACGTCTTTTCTGTTGAAAACCCTGGAGACGCTGGTGGACTGCTACATAAGGAACGAAATACTTAGTATAAATCCACTACATGCTAGACAGCATGCGTACGCAGTAGGCAAATGTACAGAAACGGTACTATACTCAGTTGTCACATACATCGAGGAAGCTTTTAAAATAAAGGAAATAGTACATTTGTAGGACCCTGGAAGAATATGGCACTCCACGCATCATCGTAAGATGGATGATGAGGATGCTGACCAACAGAAGCGTAAACAGTGAATGGAGACGTAAAAATTTAAAATAGAAAATCAACCAAGGATGCTATTATTATTATTATTACCATTCTTAAATTCTAAGCTAACTGCAGTTCGTAATCAGTGATCCCCAAACCCGCATATACAAAATTTGGTTACTATTCATTAAGATTAGAAAAATTCAGATTCGCCATCATGAATTTAGCAAATCTGATCTGGCATTCATAATTAGCAACTTAAAAAAATCCTGGGAATTAAATTTTGTGAAATTTGGTTAACATTAACAAATTTTGTTCGCCATATCGGTCTCCGTTAGGGACCGCGATCGTATTGGTGTCCGCTCGAACAAACTGTCTGTTTCTCCTAATACAGATGAGATACTTGCCGCTCTTTACATCATTAGAAATAGAGCCTAAAAACAATTACCGTACAGGTTATTATTGTGACATATTTTTGTACGTACTGAATAATTATATAATTTGTGTTTATTTGCATTTTAAGTTGTTCTTTTTGATTGTAGAAAATATTTTCGTATAAGAATCATGGTTATTAATCAATTTTAGAATTATAAATACGAAGTCGAAAAAAGAATAAAAGAAAATTTATGCAATGAACGAAAACCTTTGAAGGTAAAATCATTGCAAAAGCAAGTTCAGAGGCTGAAAATAAAGAAAGATGAATTAAAGGAAACGATTTGCCCATGCGTACAGTTAATAAATTGAAAAAATCTTCGCATAAAAATGAAGTCACATGAAATACATGTATTACAAAAATATTACTACCGTTAATTTATTATAAAACATTATAAATGTAAGCAAATACAATAGTTTGGTACATTCATATATTATTCATATATTTAAAATTATCGCGAATAATACATCTGGAATCGATGACTTTCAATCATTGATCAGGAAAATATTACATTACAACCCTACTACGCACCAAAGCGGGCAACCTAACTGTTGGAAAAATACTTGCAACGACATGCACATGCACAGATTACAGCTGTTAGAGGAGAGGGTCAGCTTACTAAAATTTTATTGCACCCGATCCATCTACCTGCACACCGACGCACTCCAGCACAGAGTAATGAAGAAACACTTCGCACGGAGCCATCGAACAGCAAGCATCACCCACGACCAGAATACAGTATGGTATAAATGTTGAAACTAACTTTTTATACTTCTACAAAATCATTGTTCTTTTTAATTCTATGTCACTTGTGCTGTAATTCTCTGTAAAAATATATCTGTGTTATATTCCTTTTAATAAACAGGTTATGGGCCCTGCCCTTGTGAATAAAGTTCGGAGTTAAAAAGAAAATATAAAGTACGTGGTTTAACGAACAGTTTAAAAGAACAATTTCTTTATTGACTAATTAAGTGACCAAAAGTAAAAAGTGAAGTGTTTTTCTCTAAGTTAAGTTGTCAGAAATTGTACGCACTATCGTGCAAAATCTTAACGGAGAAAACTATTCGACGGTGGTGAATTCGACAGCTTATTGGTGGAAGATAACCAGTTACGGCTCATACGGAACGTGAAGACAGCACGTGAGCAATGGAATCTTCTTAAAGAATACCATAAAAAAATCTACTCTTTCCAGCAGGGTAAGTCTACAAAGGAGACTTTACCATACAGTGCTAGAAGAAGGCGGTAACATGATTGAACATGTGGCTACAATGTCAGAGATTGTAGACAGATTACTCGGCATAGATCACTTTGTTGACCACAGCACGTTTGTAGGGATCTTGCTTTGCAGTATTCCAGAATCATACAGCACATTAATTATGGCTTTAAAAGGAAGACCAGAAAAGGATCTCACTTTGGATTTCGTAAAAGGCAAATTAATCGATGAGTATATGAGGCGTAAGGATTCAGAAAAAACAAGAAGCGCTGTGTCTCAAGAAAAGGCTATGAAGGCAGTCCAAAGTGACAAAAGGAGTGTTTAGCAAACTGCTAAAGTTAAGGGTTTTTTCTGTAAGAACGGTGGTCACATGAAATCTGACTGCAGAAACTATAAAACTTGGCTTGAAAAGAAACAGAAATCTCCAGAAAGTGCCAATAAAGTGACGAGTGAAGAAAACTGCAGTTTAGGTATAAATTATCTTGCAAGAGCAGAATTATGTCTTAATGCTAAAGAAAAAGAATGTGCTGAAAAGTGGACAGTAGTCTCAGGAGCGACGAGCCATATGGTTCAAAATAGGAATTTTTTTGTGACGCTGGATGCAAGCAGGAACGGACACGTTCGCCTTGCGGATGAAGAAAACCTCATTGAAGTAGCCGACGCCGGGACGGTAGCCATAAAGTGCACAGACGGCAACGGGAAATCTACGGAAATAAAGATTAGCGATGCTTTGTACGTTCCTGAATTGGGCGCACTTTTATTATCTGTAAGAAAACTTACAGAGGAAGGATATACAGTTATTTTTAGACGACATCCGCAAAATAACAAAAGATAGAGTGAAGGTAGTAGCCAATGCAGTATCGGACCTTTATGAGTTAAGGGTAGAAAGATCTTTTATTGCCAAAGCCGCAATAAATAAAGGTTGCGCTAAGAACTGTCTTCACGTATAGCACAGACGCTTTGGGCACCACTTAACAACGGCAATTAAGGAGCTGGCGGAAAAACAACTGGCCACTGGGATTAAAATAACAAAATGGGGAAGGAATGAAGTGTGTGAGTGTTGCATAATGGGAAAACAGAGTCGTAAAACTTTTCCCCAAGAATCAAAGACCGAAACTTGTGCAGTGCTTAATTTAATACACACAGACGTTTGTGAACCCATCCCACAACTTACCCCAGCTAATAATAGGTATTTTATGACTCTAAAAGATAACTATTCAAGATACACGTACATACATTTGATGCGCCATAAGGATGAGACGGCGAATTTTATTAAAGAGTATGTGAAAATGGTCAAATCGCAGTTTGGAAAGACACCCAAAATAATAAGGTCAGATAGAGGAAGAGAGTACATTAATAATGAACTTGTAACATACTTTAAAAGTCAAGGAATCCGCATACAGTACACAGCGCCCTATTCCCCTCAGTAAAATGGAGTCGCCAAGAGAAAGAACAGTTGCTTGATATGGCAAGATGTCTATTAATTGATGCAGATCTCGACAAAAAGTATTGTACAAAAAGTAAAGTACCAACGGTGGCAATTTGTACTTTGGATGTTTGTCAAAGGAAAGCCCAGGTCATGCCATAAACCTTTGCTCTATGACCGCGCCGTATGCACCCGGGGACTTTTTTCCCAATGAGGGTCATAAACTGTTTTCGGGTTCATTCCTGCCGAAGGAAGCGTCTAGAGCTTTCTTCTATTCGCATATGCTTTGCGATTGCTATTTGGTTAGTTCAGCCTTAGCACTCGAAGCAGTAACAGCCTTTACTCTCGAGTAGCTCTGCGCTTATATTTTGTATACTTTGTAACATTCTATTCTGCAATAAATACTGATTTTTTACTCTGCAAGATCTATTGGATTTATTTAACTAGAATAAATTCAATAGGTTATGAGCCCAGGACGCTTCTGCTGCGCATCAGTTTAATTGACAAGCCACGCTGGCTAGTGAATAAAAGTGTTTTTTAGTGCAAGTGTACGAGTTTTCGTTTTAATCGCAGACACTTTTTTGATCATTTACGATGTCAGACAAAGAGAGCCTAGAAGTAACAAAGCTGAAAGGTTCGAACAACTATACGCAATGGAAGTTCGAACTGCAGATTGCGCTCGAAGGCAAAGATCTATTCGACTATGTGGATGGGTCGGAAATCAAGCCAGGAGCAGAGTATGCTGCTGAACTCAATAGCTACATAAAATTAATATCTCTAAAGAAATGTGGAACAAACTCAGTGAATTGTACGGCGATACAAGTGCAGATGCAAAACAAGCTGCGTGGAAGCAGTTTTACGCGTTTCACATATCTGACGACGAAACAGTGCGAGTACAGTTAGAGCGCTTTGAAAGTGTAGTAAAAAAATTGGAAGACATCGACACGAAGCCCTCCGAAGAGGCAGTAGTGTCGAAATTACTTTTTACCATCGCCTGGGAATGCACGCCTATGGCCGACCGGACGCAAAAGACGCTATTAGCCAGATTAATTAAAGAATACAAACGGCTCGCAGAAAAAGAAGCGACAACGCTTGCGCTTCGAGTAAAGAACGCATCACTGAACGACGCGATAAATGAAGGTAAAAGTGATGTTAAGAAAAAGAAACGCTCTAAAAAGGACATTGAAGAGTTAAAGAAGAATTCGAACAGAAGTGTTCAAGCGAGAAAATAACAAAATCACCGACTGCGCTCGTGTGTGATATTTTCACATCATATAAGTGTTTAAGTGCGGAAAGTAGAAAAGATTATTTTATCGTGGATACCGGTGTTGGAAGGCACATGACGTTTCGCAGAGAATTCTTCACCGAATTTTGAGCAAACCTAGAAGGCAGTGTAGTGAAAGTGGCCGATGATTGCTGCATTGATGCGCCCGGCGTCGGCACAATTGTAATTCAAGAAAGACTCAACGCAATCCTGTACTGAATTGTGAGATGTGTTATTTGCGCCTGATCTCGGTTGCAATTTGTTCTCTGTAGGATCAGTGAACAAAAAGGGTTTCAAGTTTTCCTCGGATAGAATGGGATGTGAGGTTTACGACCAGCAAGGAAACATTTTTTGCATGCTTTTTAAAGTGATAGAGCCCATCGAAGGAAATGCAGTGGAAAAAGCACGCTAAACCTTTGGCATGCAAGAATGGCCCACCTTAATGTGCGAGCTGTAAAACAAACATGTGAACGTCTTGGCATCAATGGAGTCTTCGAAGAGAACCTCGAGTTTTGCGAAGGGTGCGTACTGGGCAAGCAGACCCGGAAACCGCGTCCTAGCAATAAAACTAAGAGCAATTTCGGGCCAGGTGAGAAAATACACATCGGTGTATGTGTTCCCGCAAACGTGTACTTTACGTAAATGTAAAGAGTTTGAAGCGTTCGTATCAACCCAGCTGGGAACAAGGATTAAGGTACTCAGCACGGACAATGGCACAGAATATACCTGCGAGAAAATGCAGAATTTTTTCAAAGAAAAGGGCATCATAAACGAATTTTCGGCTCCTTATATACACGAGCAAACCAGTCGGGCTGAACGCGAAATTCGTATGCTCGTCAAAAGTGCACTGTCAATGCTGCATGCAAAAGCAATAAAAATTAAGATGTGGCCTGAAGCAATTAATACCGCTTGCTACATCTTGAATAGAGCACTATTGAAGCCCGGGGAGACGTTTTCACCGTTCGAAAAATGGTTTAATCGCCCACACACAATAAAACACTTAAGGGTGTTTGAATCGACGGCATACCTGAATGTGCCGAAGGAAAAGTACCACAAGTTCGACCCTAAGAGTAAGCCGGTCATTCTTGTTGGCTACGATGGCGAATCAGCTAATTATCGCCTGTGGGACGAATTGTCGATGAAAATGACCATTAGTAGTGAAGTCATTTTTAACGAGGATCATACAGGAAATATTGATCGAGTCGATGCCGAGCCCGGCATAGTCAAAATTGATTTTGGGTATGAAGATGACGAAGAGCAAAGGATTCAAGCTGAACCACTAGCTCAACAGGAAGCTCGGGATCAATTAGATCATAACGCAAATCGAATCAACGACCAAGCTGTTCAAAATGCACCAGATAACGAACAAGCGGCCGCCGAAGGAGTTGTCAAAGGACGACAATTACGTGACACACGAAAATTTCCAGCGCCGGACCGATACGGCGTGCCAATTGCTTATCTCACTGATGTGAAATCTATAACATATGAAGAAGCCACGTCAGGCGAAAATGCTAGAAAATTGCACGTGGACTCCATGCACGTTGCCTAAAGGCATACAAGCCATTGAATGCAGGTGGGTTTTCACGGAGAAAAGCGATGCAGCAGGTAAAGCAACAAGGTATAAAGCCAGACTTGTCGCAAAAGGATTTCGACAGCGCGAAGGAATTGATTATTTCGATACCTTTGCACCAGTTGCTTGCTACGAGTCGATTAGGATTTTCCTCGCAATTGCAGCGAAGCGCAACTACGAAATAATGAAGATCGATGTTAAAACAGCCTTTTTAAACGGTGAACTTCAAGAAGAAATCTATTTTGAGCAGCCCCCAGGATACAAGGACGATAAGCAGCCAAATGCAGTCCTTAAACTGCATAGAAGCCTTTACGGACTGAAGCCATCACCGAAGTGCTGGAACGAGAAGTTCACGAGATTTCTCAAGGATTTCAATCTCGTGAACATCACAAGTGACAAGTGCGTGTTTGTCAGACAAGTGCAAGGTTTTGAAGTGTATCTTGCGGTGTAAGTAGATGAAGGTTTGATTATAAGTGAAAGCGAAAGTGCTATAATGAAACTGTTAAATCATTTTGAAAATAATTTAAAAATCACCTTCGGTCGGGCGGATGATTTTCTCGGTTTTCAAATTAAACGTGATCGCGAACGTTGCTTATTGAAAATTTTTCAATCGGGTTATATTGAGAAAATTTTAAGGAAGTTTGGCATGCACGAAGCTAATCTTACTAGTGTACCTGCGGAACAGGGCCTAGTTTTAGAAAAATATAAAGCACCAGTTGATCCTAAAATACCAAGCGTCATGCTTCCTTCTATTCGCATATGCTTTGCGACTGCAATTTGGTTAGTTCAACCTTAGCACTCGAAGCAGTAACAGCATTTACTCTTGAGTAGCTCTGCGCTTATATTTTATATACTTTGTAACACTCTATTCTGCAATAAATACTGATTTTTTACTCTGCAAGATCTGTTGGATTTATTTCACTAGAATAAATTCAATAAATACATACATCAAACTACCTACAAAATAGATTGCCTAACAGAGTGACAACAAGAACTCCACATGAACTATGGTATTCGCAAAAGCCAAATCTACATATCTTTGGCAGCATAGCTTATATGCACATTCCCAAGGAACAGCGTAAAAAGCTTGACAAGAAGTAAAAAAAGATGAGTTTTGTCAGATACTCGGACGAGTCTAAAGCCTATCGACTATTAGATCCAGACACCGGAAAAATCAATATAACCAGAGATGTAGATTTTGTAGACAACGGAGGCTTAAAAGAAAATTCTCTAATTCAGGAAGAGTGCGATGTTTTACTAAACAATCATCAGGGTATTTGCAACGAGCATTTAGATGAAAGTAGCTCTTCCTCTTCAAAATCAGAAAAATACGCCAGTATGGAAGATAGTTTCGCGGACACAGAAAACATCAGTATTTCGGAAGAAAATATATCTATGAAACGTGAACGCGAAATTCCCAGACGTTCGTCGGTACAAGAAACGCCGAGCTTCAGCTTGGACGAAAGGGCGGACCAGCACCTACGTCTAAACATCATAGATCATAAAAGGTTTAATCATCGAATTAAACATATTGATACAAAATATCATTTTGTAAAAGATATGAAGGATAAAGAGCTGATGGAGTATAAATATTGTCCGACAGCAGAAATGATTGCTGACATGCTGACTAAGCCATTAGGTAATATCAAATTAAGAGGCTTTGCGGCAATGTCAGGCTTAATATTTTAAATACACCGATCATTCGTATGCATCGTTGAGGAAGAGTATTGGAAAAATACTTGTAACGACATGCACACGCACTGCTTACAGCTGTTAGAGGAGAGGATCCATCTACCTGCGCACCGACGCACTCCAGCACAGAGTAATGAAGAAACCCTTCGCACGGAGCATCACCCACGACCAGAATACAGTGTTGAAACTAACTTTTTATACTTCTACAAAATCATTCTTCTTTTTAATTGTATATCACTCGTGCTGTAATTCTCTGTATAGATATATCTGTGTTATATTCCTTTTAATAAACAGTGTTAAATAAATATAACCATTTACTCAAGAATCTCCAACATTA